>VZTD01005508.1:2583961-3278961 GCA_013397725.1 Rhagologus leucostigma | reverse complement strand
ACTGCTTCAGAGGAAAATCTTTCTTCCCCTTTCCTAAGCCTCACTTCCTAGGAAAGATCATCTATGTGTCCATGATCTTTTTCGTGTTTTCATTGCTGTTTTTCTGTTTTAAACCTCTCTAATCATTTCTGAAGCTGCTGTCTGCCTTCAGTTGTATCTGGCAGAGGGTAATAGTGGCCTCCAAGCTGTTCCATTGCCACAACCATTGCGAGGATAAGCCACCAGGCAGAGGAAAGAAGTCCTGCTAACGGAGGAGATGGTTGAAAGCCCAACATCTATTAGACATCAGAGAATCAGGGCAGAGGAATGTCCCTGAGGCAAGGCTTCATTAGGTCCTGCTGCTTGAGGAATGACTGGCTTTTCCGTCCTGCCCCCTGGGGTATAGGTTACGCCTCTCACAAAGATAATTGCAAAAGGATGCAGCCAATGATAAATAAAAATGGTGCCACATTTTGGGGAGGGCAAAGCCCTTTATAGCCTGTGGGATTCCTCCTAGTGGCTTCACTGAGCCTTAGTCAGCCTGCAGAGCAAAGGGCTGCACATCTGGGTGGAGTTCAATGGGAAATATCTTTGTCAGCCCATGAAAATGTTAGCAATTCCAGAGTTTTCCTGTTCTGGGCTGGGAAGAATCATGAGGCTTTTAGAGGTTTTTAATGAGCAAACAGGGAAGGAGAGATGAGAGCTGAGGTGAGGGAGTTGCCAAGGGTCAAGACACCCACCCAAAAGCCAGGTGCCTCTGTGGAAGCCCTTTGCCTGACTCATTCTGCCAAAGGTTTGCTTCTCAGCTCCTGGGTTGTTTGTAATTTCAGGGTGGTTCTGTCATTTACTGCCTGAAATGCATCTGATCTTTGTCTCATTTCAGAGGTGATGCAGTCCCAAGGAAACACACTACTGCCCATCATCCATTTGCAGCAGAAATATGTGTGGACTAGGCTGACATGCAGGATGGCTCCTTGAGCCCCTGAGCCCTTTACCATCTGAAAATCCACATGTGAATGGTTACAGTCAGAAACCATTTGCTATGTGGGGACTGAGGGTCTCATCTCAGCCTGGTCTGTGCATGATGCCTTGAGCCTTTTTCTCTTTTATTGATAGCTTGCTTTCTTTTTTAGTTTATGGGCCATTTTATCTTATTTATTCATATAGTGGTTTATTTTTATTTGGTTCTTTCTTTCTTTTTCTGTTTTTACCTATGTTTTCATGTGAAATTTATTGAAATAACTTATTCACACATTAAAAAAAAAGTACCACAAATCTTCCAACTCTTTACAATGACCAGGAATGGTTGCAGAAACAGATACCTCCAGGCACTACACTTACAGTGAAGCAGCCTTTTAGGGATCGATCAGGCAGCTCCTGCTGGATTTTCCTCGCCACCACTAGGGGGGAGACTGGATTTTCTTCCATAAATTGCCGAGTTGAAGGAAAAAAAAAACCTATCACAGCATTGCAACGTTGAAGGCACTTCAAAACGACTCAGATGTTTAACTATTGTGCTAGTGATCATACATTCACATTGGGCTGCAGGCCAAAAAAAAGGAGAGAGAGGGAAAAAAAAAAAGGCAAGAGTCTTGCAGCTGAAATGGTATAAAGTGCTGAATTTTCCTGTAGAGCTAAACACTCTTCAGTGACAACTTTCAAAGGCCATATGTATGGTATTTTCATGAAAAGCAGAAGACCCTAAATTTCTTTGTTTAACTGGAAGCAATTTCCCTCCCTGAACAGGAGGCTTCTGTAGTTCACCTCATTTATTGTGAGGCTACACATTTTGCTTTCTTGTTTTGTGAGATCTAGAATATAGAAAAAAGGCAACAGAAACTGAAGGAAAAGTATATTTGCTGTAACACCAACAGGAGGGTTTGCAAAAAAATACTGCTTCCATTTTTAATTGTTTCTAGGGATTACTTCAGGCACACTTTTTAATGGTAACAAGAAGAAATAGGAAGGGTGAGAAAGATTTTTTTGTAGGGTTATTTTTCTCCAGTACAATCGAAGGTGAGACACACTACAGTGGCCTTTCTGCTGTCAAATTAAAGCCTTAGAATAAATAAGATGGAAAAGTTTCCATATGTTGTATGATGCCACCTTCTGAGCTGTGTTGTAACACTTGAGTAGTAAAGTTTTGAATATTACATTATTTTTATGAGGCTGGAGGCACTGAATTTCTTTTAATCTACATTTTGCATTTTGAACCCTTGGAAACCATGTTCCCATCTTTTCTGTGGATTTATAAGGTTTAGAAATGTTTTTTTTTTAATAAATGGAAGCTAATTTCCCACATAATCACACGATTCCAGTAGCTGGGACTCCAGGAGCTATTTTAGGAATTGGCAACATTGGATTATTTAGGTATTAAGTTTACTATGAAGGAAGCTGGAAGAAATCTGTATCTGGGAAGACTCACTGAATATTCATGCAAATTACTCCAGTGAATCTCATTTTCTACCACTGCCTTCTTTTTCCTGGCTGTTCAGACCAGCAAAATTTTTCTCCTGGTGTTTATGTAAAGTTCACTCTTGTCCCAGTATTTGTGTTCCCACTCAGGAACAGCTTTTTTGCATATGAGCCTGTTCTCTGGGAAACGGTGTTATATCCTCCTGACAAAGGTCATTCATTTGGGAAATGAAAGAGATTCAGTGTGGACACATCACATGGACACTGCTTGTCTCTGAGCAAGGGTTGCAGGCTCTACTCTTGGGTTTCCTTATAGCCAGTTTGCGGTAAGAGTGACTGGCTTTAATTTTTTTCCATACAGACAAGCCTGGTCAACATTATTTACATCAGGTGGTCGCGGCAGTTCTTAATTTTCAAACTCCTGATGCATCAGAGCATCTCAAAACACAACCAAAGCACCGGGATCCTGTTGTCACTGTCTGATTAAGCTTTACCTGGCACTTGGGAACACAACATAATTAGAGAAGCAAAGACACACACAAAAGCCACATCTTTTTACCAGCAGAACTGTTGCTTGATAAGCATCAATATTTCCCGTCAGCTCCAGCAATGCCAGAGAAATGCACGCCTGGTGTTACCTTTAGCCTGCTAAATATGGTTTGCTTAAGTCAGCTTATTCCAGGTCCTTTTGCTTCGTTTGACAGCTGCCTGGGAGGAGGCCGCTGACTTTCTCAAAGTGTGCAGCCATCCGTTCGGCCGGCGCGGGGGCTGCACGGGAGAGCCTCTGGAGATAAATTCCTCCCCGCGCAGGGTGATTAGCCGTGGAGCCCCGCTGCATCGCTTGTCTTAAAAAGCAGGACTTTGTTGATCAGTGACGGGCTGAGGTTGGCCTTAATTAACCAGCAAGGTTTCTGTCCTCTGGGCCTTGTGAAGACGTAACCAAAAAAGGCAACTCCTTCCATTCCCCTGCTCCCCGAAGATGACAGGACAGGCTTGACATCCTAATCCTTCAGGCTTGTCTTAGTCACTGAAAGGCTCGAGCAGTGTCAAAGCAACCAGCTGATTGCAATCTTCATGCCAAACCCAACATCTTCATTCCAAGGAACAGCTCTCGCATTAAATTTCCGCATGTGTGTCCCCCCGCTGCTGCCCTCCCTTCCCTCCTTCCCCACCTTCCCTTCAATTTTTTTTTTTTTAAGAGATTTATTTGCTGGAAAACAAAGCACAATTTAGAAAAAAAAAAAGGAAAAAAAAGAAAAAATACTAACAAGAAAAATAAAAGGCAGCAACACAAAAAAAATCCCCTCCAACCCCTTCAAGCAATAACTGCAGTACAAGGCCAGTTGGGACACAGTCAAATTAGAGAGTTATTATTACCTAGGGGACATTAGAAATCAAGTTTGTTACTGGCAGTTCCTGTTTCTGTAAAGACTTGTTAATAGCTGAAATTTTAAAGGGTGTTGTTCAATTGGCAAAGTGCTATTTTCCTAAGCAGCCACCATGTTCTCACCTGCTGCCGCTGCTCCTGAGAGCTGCAAATGTTTGGAGGAGGTGGAGGTTGTGGATCTCCTGCTGAGGGGAGCCCTGGCCCCAAGAGAGGAGCTGCTGCCCCTGCCCAAGCAAGCGGGATGGGAGCCTTCTCCTGAGGCTGCCAGAGGCTTGTTTGGATGGGCTGTATTTAGTCTGGCACGCTCACAAAATTTTAGGGAAGGAAAAAGGTCTTTGAGCCTGTAGTTAACGCAGAAGTGGAAGGAGAAAGGAGGCCTGAGTTCGTGGTCCCTAAAGGGAAACGTTTTTCAGTTGCTTGCAAGTTCCTCAGTCACAATGACTCAATAAATCAGATTTTTCACTCGGGGCCAAATCCTACCCTTACAAACATCAATGATGCTGGCTTAGGGGAATCTCTGTAAATCTCTGCTAATTTCCATTTTGGAGTGTTGTGGTTTCACACAGTGATGTGACAGAAGCAGACTTCATTTTGGCAGAAAGCTGTCCCCACTGTAATTTCCGTAACCTGTGCAGTCTCTGCGCAGCTTACAGATGCTTTATGTCAGTGTGACTTTTTCATTGTCTAAAATTATTTAAAAAGAAGAGGGGAAAAAAAAAAAGAAGCCAGGCAAAAAAAATTGGAAAATACTTTGGTTTTAACTGCATATCTAGAACTTTTATTCTTGATCGCCTAATTAGGATTTTTGGAGGAATCTCAGTGTGGATCTGGAGGTGAACATATGCTTCTGTCCTGTGTACGCCTGTTAGGTGCAGAGGAAAATAGATGCCATCTAAAACTTCTTGCACAAGTCACAACAGCCATAGTGCATAAGATGAGAAAAACATGCTCGGTCCATAATTTACCTTTATATATGTATGTATGTGCACACATGCATATTTACAAGTGTGCATGTATATATTTATATATACAATTATTGTTTACAGTATGACTGGTTGCACCTGTCCAGCTGCCTATAAATTTATTATAGGCAATTATGTATGCAATTGAATTCTAAAATGCCCTATAAATCGTGACCATCTGATGTATATATAATAAATAAAAAGTATGTAAGGATTGCATAGTCTTCAGATTTTAACACAGAATACCCCACTTTCCACCAGGATCAAAGGCAAGTGTTTAAAGAGGGCACGGAGGAAAGCTGATCTGCACCCCAGATTTTAAGTTTCCTTTGGCTTGAAAGTTTACCTTTTGTTTCCTTGTTTTAATTTTTTTTTTTTAAGAAGAGATGGACAGCTTTCTGAGAGGAAGCCCTGCCTGTCACTTGGAGCTCGACACAGCGTCTCTTTGGCTGAACTATTTAACCTCCCTCAGTCCTCAGTTTCCCCATCTCTAAAATGGGCACAGGGATAGCAGTTGAGGTCCTGAGGTGAGTATCTGGAGGTCCTGGAGGTGTGCCATGCCCCCCTTTTGTCATCCTTACAGGGACAGGGATGGGGTGGTGCAGTGGAGAGTTTGGCTGGACATGCTCCTGCACCCCACCATGACCATCTCCATGAGGAGCATCAGCCACAACAATAAACACAAGCAGCTGCAGCAGCCGTGATAGAGGATGGCGCCAAAACCAGCAAGAATCCAAGTTGCTCAGCCAATTCTTGTTTTCTCAGCAGAAAGAGATGGGATGTGGAAAGGCCAGGCTTGAGTCGGGGCTGCTGATCTGCAAGCTCGAGGGGCGAGACAGGATGGCAGAGGGGTCCCAGCCACGGGCGCTGGGGCGGCTTTGCATCTTTCTCCAGCTACAGCCTCTGGCTCCCCGTCCCTCCCTCCCCACACCCCCTGGCTCCAGCCCCTCTCCCCTTCACCACTTTTGCTTTATTTACGAATATGTCGCTGGAATTCAAATGAGTTATCTATTCTGTGGCCGCCTCACTTTCCCACAGAGGGCCAGTGCCTGCCTGACGCAGGGTCCGGCCGAAACAGCGCGAGAAGAAAAGGAAAGAGCAAAANTTTTATTTTGTGTGTGTGCGTGTGTGTCGGGCGCACTCTTCACTGGCCGTGCCCCCCTCGCTCCCCTCCTCCCCGCTTTCATCCCCTTGGCCCTGCTTTAGCCCCCTTTATGTTACACGATAGCTCGAATGGAAGCCCAGGAGGGTCCTATAGGGAATGCATAGGATCCCTGGGAGAAAGAAAGCCCCCAACAAGCTATACACCAGATGTATAACGTTATATGGTCAAACTGGCAAACACAAAAGCGGAAAAACAAAAGACGTGAATTAGGGAGAAGCATTCAAAGGCGTGTTTTGAAAACAGCCCAGCCAAGAGGCTGGATTCCCCGTCCTGAGACTAAATGTTTGAAAGAAAAGGTGCTGAAGAAAGAAAGGGAAGAGGGGGAGCAGGACGGGGTGGGAGAAGAAACCTATTTTTTCTAATTAGCTGAAGCCTAACAGGCCCTGAATTTTGCAACTAGTTTTGGTTTTGTTTTTGTATTTTTTTCTTTTTTTTTCCTCCGTTGAAATCAAACATGTGGGAGATGAGGTGCTGTAGCTTGTCTGAGTAAAGGGGGCTGGTCAAAGGGGTGTTGTGCCGAAACCTGTGCTGGACCTCTCCCTCATCAAGGCTGCAATTAGTCCTCGGGCCTCCCCTCCCTCAGTGTTTCCAGCAGGCTGTGCCTTCCTTTATATCAGCCACCCTTTTCTAACTTCTCCACCACCCACAGATCTTGAAATTGGGAAGATACTGGTCAGGCGCGATGAGAATGGAGGAATCTGCCTCTTTTTTTAATTGGTTTTGTATTGGTATTTTTCCTTTTAATTAGCCTTCACTAGACATCCAGCACTCCTGATCTTGCTGAACAGCTCTGAACATTGTCCCAGTCTGAGGAGAAAATTCACCCAAAGGGAAAAAAAAAGATGTGGAAAACCAAAACACATGGATTGCAGTTGCAGAGATTGCAGGATTCCAGAGGCAGAGTGAATGCTTCCTGCTTCCACCACTTGATGCCTCAGTACCAGACCAGGCTCTGAGTGTCTGTGCTTGGTGCTTCTCTCCTGATCTATTTCTGGAAAGAAATCTCAGGAGAAACAAGGGCTGGGACTGAGCTGTGTCTCTCTTGCTATTGGCTTCAAAATTCAGGCAACAGCATTTGCACCTCAGCAAAGACGGCCTGGAGGGCACCGGGGAAAATTCGTCCCCTCATGGCAGTGACCAAGCATCACTAGAGGCCAGACTTCTCTGCCTTAATTTACGCGTGAAATCAATGGGGCTACTAAGAGAGGAAGGGTATCCTGATAGGGTATGGTATGGTAGCAATCTTGCCCTACTTAATTTTCTTTAGTCCTGTGCTGTGGCCAGAACAGAAATCTTCCCTCTCTCCATGCATGCAAACACACCGACACACCAATCCACTGTCCTGGCCCTTTTTTTCTTGGCTCCATCCCCAGATCTGCAAAACTACAAGAAATGCTAAGATGTGCTTGAGGAGAGGGGAAGGTGGAAAGGGAGCAAAGGAAGAAGGTGAGCAGGGTTTGCACACTTCAAGGGTAGTGCAGGCACCTTCCATCCCTTGCTGTGTGAGACTGAGGACTGTAATGAGAGAATGGTCAAATGAGCTGGACTTATTTTGGGCCTCCTTATAAGCCTTGTATAAAACACCAGGCTGCTCTGAGGATGGGAAATCAACAGTTTCACAGCAATTCTACCAATGAAGGCTGCAAGACGGTTCTCCCTACTTCTCTGCAAGTGGCAGCCCTCTCCCCTCCTCTTCCAGTGGCAAATGTAGAAGGGCAGTAAACTATTAAGATATCCAATATATAACAAGGCCTGGCAGAATTACCATGCTGAAAATGTATGTTCACAGTTGAACAATTCATATTTTAGCTCCTTCACCTGGTGATACATTTTTTTTATATACTTGTGGCAATGGATAAAACAGATTCATTAGCTTTGATTAACCTTATTTAACTAGAGTTAAAAACCTGCTGCAGACAGCTCTGCTACCAATGCAGCCTTTAGGATGCTTTATCATGTTTAAGACCCAATTACTGTTGTACCAAATAAGAATAAACCATCACAATAAAATGTGGCACACACAGCCCTGTTAAAGCTCATGGCAAATAATCATTAATTTATAACAGCAACTTCCCCATTTCTATAGTTTTATTGATGGTTACAGTTAATTCAAGTTGAAAACAATGTAACTTGACACTCATCAGACCAACTAGTTTTCTGGTTTTATTGACTTTTGCCTTTTCTTTTCTTTTTTTTTTTTCTTTTTTTGCTTTGTGTTTGGAGTCTCAAATGGCTACTTCTTAATAAACCCTCATAAAAACCAGGCAGAGAACAGCAAGGCATAGATGAAAAGGCTTTGGGGGAGATTTTCAAAGGCACAAAAGGTGCCTAACTCCCATTGACTTTCAATTACTGATTCATTTTTATTACGAATTTTGAGGAATTAGGAGGGAGAGTTGAGTTTTATGCAGTTATTTGTTTGTGCCAGCCATGTACTAGCAGTTTTAAAGAAAAATGATGCTTTAAATCAGTAATTGCTTAGGAACTTTTTTTGTTCGCTCATCTGCAACCTATTTGCTTTTCTGCCTTTCAGAGAGCTCTTTGATCTTAATAAAAGTCCAGAAGGAATACAGAACATAAATACACTTGTTACTGCAGCTTTTTCATTTTCGCCTCGGACCTGATCCTGCACTCACTTTAAACAGATGATTAACTTCATAAATGTTCGATTGGGCTTACTCATCAGGGTAAAACTGCCTATCTGCTTCATTTCTTTTGCAGGATCAAATTCTGTGCTAATTGAAAGAACTTCCATGTGTTTATTTTACATTTCCTTGCATTTTGGCATAACTGGATCTGGAAAGCAGCTGCAGAATGCAACGTGTTAATTTTGGACAGGGTTTGACTGAAGTGGGAATAATAAACAGGGAGATGCTGCAGCTTTCAGGCAAAGCAGAGTAACAACAATTAAAAAAAAAAGGGGGGCAGGGAGAAAGATGCTAAGGAGACAAATCTCCAGTCAGTAAACTAACAAGTGTGGTTTAATATTTGACTTAGCTGAAGCCAGGCCACAAGGACTGAGAGCTGCTGTTCAGGAGTGGAAATGTTTGTGTGTGAAAGGCAGCCTCTCTGGTCTGTCTTTTCAGCTTTCATTTTCTCTTTTAAGTTACACAACCCTCTTTCTATAAAAAGCTAAAGATGGGACTCTGGTCAAGCTCTAGATTTGTTCAGAAAATGAAGTGCAAATTGTCAGCAATGCAAAACAGTAAGGAAATAAACTAAATCCCTATGGTTACTAATTTGGAAAGTTTGGGTAAGAGGCATGATCTAAATCCACTCACTCCTTTGCTAGGATGTCGTGCCTGATGAAATTTGCTGCTGACACAAGTCATGATTGTTTCTGGGCTGATCTTAGGACATTGTGCTCAGTGGATTTTACTCCAAGTCAGGGTTGATGCCAGGTCTTCAGGGCTGATTCTATGGACCGACTCAATTTTTTTCAGCACGTCTTTTTTTTTTGTTTTGTTTCTTTTCTCGTAGCTCCCATAGTTCATGGCAGTGGCAGAACTCCTTCCAACTTTATGTACTGGTTCGTTTCACAGGATCGGACTCTCCAATTGTGTGACCTGAAATAAGGCAGTCTATTAGCTCTGTTCTGGGTGTAAACTGGTGTATCTTCAGGATCAAATGAAAACTTTAATAAAAATCTTTGTGTTATACATGCAACTCAGGCAAGTAATTCCAGTGTTTGCCGTGGAACTATTCCCTCATGAGTTAAATGGCTCTGTGAATTTGCAGAATATAACTCACACTTTTTGAGAAGAACTGAGAGGAGCAGAAGAGGTTTATGCTGAATACGTTTCCCTGTAAGAGCCAGGTCCTGCTCCCGTGTAGTAGAAGAGAGCTTTGCTACCTCTTTTCCTGGAGCAACAGCAGAACTGATATTATCTATATGTTATGCTTAGGGCTGGAAATCCTTGCAAAAAGTGCCAGATACTAGGCTGCGGCTAAAATGTCTTCAAAAGAACCCAGATTTAATATTTCATCAGAAGAACAGAGAGGAAGATTTGCTAAACATCAAACATATATTAATACAAATGCCTCCTGAAAGGAAGTCAGTTATGAAAATCAGTGAATACAAATGTTCCAATTGACATTACTGATGCATGTTTGTGGGCTTTTTGTTTACACTGCCACATCATGAAAAATAAAATACACCCAAACTGTGCATATTGATAAGGATGCGCTTTCATCTCTGAGTCGGGTGACATGTGAAAACTGTTTCAGCTTCATTCTTGTACCTGATACTTGCACCAAGAAACCCTGAAGAAAAATGCTGCTTCTGTACCAGTTGGGTGCATTTTTCTTTAGTCTGGTACATGCATGGAGAAAACAGCTTTAGGGAGTGACTGTGTCTGATCCTGCCTTAGACTTGAGCTTGCTTATACACATTTCAGGGAAAGGGATAAAGAAAAAGGATGGCTCAGAATTAAAACTGTTAACCTGAAAGTTAATTCTTTGAGCTGCCATTTGCTTCCTTGTAACCCTGCTAAGGTCATCTAAGCTCAGAGGGATCAGCAGAAGTTGAGATAGCTACAATCAAGTAGATGGGCTTAAAATCCTTGGCTGCGTGAATAGGTATTTTGAGGGTTATTCCCAGACTGCATGGATGATTACATTTCTGTCTCTTTGGACAGTGGATGTTGAAGTTTGTTTGAAGAAGCAGCCCTGCAGGAGCAGTGAGATCCTTTTGTCTCAGGTCATGTCCTTCTGAAATGGTGATGGTCATCCACGAGGTCAGGTTTGGCTCAGTTTGTGACGGGGTTGCAGCGTTTGGATGTGAAGCAAGCCTGAGTGAGCCACTAACTTACCTGTCTTTCAACTTCTGCAGGATTTAATTATGATTTTAGAAGGGAAAGGAGGAACATACAATTCCTACTGTCCATTTATCTTTATTATTAATTGTATTTATGTTTTACCTGCTCCAGTGGAAGTTGTCCCTGCCCATGGCAGGGGGATTGGAGCCAGATGATCTTTAAGGTCCCTTCCAAACCAAACCAAACCATTCTATGATTCTGTGATAATGTTAACAAAAGGAATGGAATCCCAGTATTATGCCATCAGCCAGTGATTCAAGCAATATTATCAGAAGTCAAACTGCTGAGTTTCATGAGAATATGAAGAAGTTGATCTGACATTTGAACCTAATAGATGTGAACCCATCTAGCTGTTTTCAGATAAATTTAATTTTGACCATGATGGTCAACATTAAGAATAAAGTCTGTAGGTCTAGTGTTGGTCCAAATGTGGTAGCATTGAAATGAGCCAAACTGTACTTTTTTTGATCAGAAAATAACTACGTGTATTTTTTGGGAGTTCAAACCAAAGATGTAGATTTATCTTTTATGGTATCAGTGGGAAGCTGTTCTGTGGGATCCATGCTGGAGGGAATTTGAGGCATTGCCCTATTACTTAAGTTAGATTTTAAATGAATTGGAAAGGACAAAATGAAAAAGAAGAAGAAAAAGAGAAGACAAAAATGTACGACAGTGCTCCCCCCAGAAAAAAAAGAAAAAGAAATTGAAGCCTTTGGAGCTGTGTAAGAATAATAGGAAATTTATACTCAATTAAGCCACTCAAGCAGAGCTGTTAATTAACCTTATCAGAAAGGACATTCCATTTTTATAGACCTGAGGCTATCAGCAAGCACTGGACTTTTTAAGTGGATGAAAAAAGGTGCAATACATTGATTTTAATGTGCAAAAGCATATCCAAAAAAAAACTTACAACAGATCCAATTCAACTTGTAAGAAATTTCAGTATTAAAAGGAAAAGGAATATAGGAAAAAATGTGATAAGCAGAAAGTGTTTCTACAGGTGCTATAGAATAGCATGGGTCTGAAAAAAACCCCACACCATGTTGCCATGATCTAGAAGAAATCTATGACTGCATTTTGAAGGTTAGAATTCTGTTGGAGAGTCAGCTGGACTAAATAATATGTAAATATTATATTATACATGCAGAAAGAAAAAAAAATTGTGAAGTCTACTACATCCTGTCCTCTAACATGAGAAATAAAGATTGAAAATATGATCAAGAAAACTGGACAATTTATTAGTAATTAATGTGGAAATGTGATCATCCTAAAAGGGCAGCAAAAATGCCACCTACTAAACTAGAAACTATTGAGACATAAGAAAGAAGAAAAAAAGGCAACACCATAAACCACATGAAACACATCAAAATATTGAAGTGTTACAAGAGTGTGATAATGACCTGTTCTAATACAAATTATGAAGGACCAGTGAAAGTAGAACACATAAAATACCAAGAGAACGGGAGGCTCTACTCTCCTGGAAGCCAGCTGAGCTCCCAGGGATGCACACCTGCAGAAATGAGAGCACAGTCTTAGGTTTTTTTAATATGCAGTAGAACAGGTTCATTCTGCAGTCGCTATTTTATCAGCCGGTATTTGTCCTTATGCTCCATTATATATATATACGTATATATATATGTAATATATCCCCATTTAAAACACACATAGACACTTAAATGTGTAATGGGAATTAGGAGGATTTTTTTTTAATGAGAAATTTCTCTTAATGAGATTCCACTGATGTTCAAGGAACGTATTCATTCTAGGAATATGAAGAATATGTTTAAGTTGAAGTGCTTAAATGTTTTGCTTAAATGTCAAGCAATGGTTCTCCTGAAAATTTTATTTCCTTAAATTACACAGTTCAGGCAGACTTTCTTTCATAATACTGGACTAACTCATACTCCTTTTATTCAGGGTAATATTTCCCAAACAGAGCGGTAGTGGACATAATCTTCCTTTCAGGCAATTACATTTGTGATGAAAAAAGGAGCTGTTATTCCATGTCAGAGTGAAATGGAGATTGTTGAAGTCTCTCATGGGTGGACTCACCAGGACAAGAGCAGTGGTCAGAGCTGCTGGTTGGACCTGGGATGTGACTGAGCCTGTCCTGGTTTCCTGCCTAACGAACATTGCAGGGAAATGAATGGCTGCTACATCCTGTGGGACAAATCCAGTTTTGCATAAGAGCTTCCTCTGACCGTGCTATCACGGGAAATTTTTTTAGGTTAAGTTGCACTTTTTTTATATTTCAACAGAAAATTCGATGAAATTTCTCAGTTGAAGTTCATCAACTTAAGTATGCTAGAAATAAGAAATAAAACGGCTGGTCCATCCCGTATTGACTGAATAGATTGATCCCTACACTAATGAGTTGTCCATTTTAGAGCTGAATAAAATTTTTTAAATTTCCTCTGGGGAAATCCATCCTATCAGCTTTCATTTCTGGGGAAAAATCTGCCTATTCTTCACTCTCCGCTATCTTTTTTTCAGCCGAACACTTCCTCTGTGCTCATTTAATATTAAATAATTAGTTTAAATGAACATTTCCAAAAGCTAAGAAAAAATAAAAGAGCAGAAAACATATTGTTCAAATTCAAATTTTGCAGTGGGGGTGTATTACATGGATAGGTAATGTGCAGCAGTTAATTCCAGCAGTTTCTAACAATGTCACTAACTCTGTTTTATCACCTAAATAGAGTCACCAGATATAACGTGCAGATATATGCAGATATATAATATGCAGATATAATAAATGGTAGTGCCTGGGGAAACGTGAATTTCCTTTACATTAAAGTACATTGGTAACTTTCAGAGTTTAATAGCAGGTGGTTAAGTCACACCTTTACCTCTAGATCTTCTACTTTCTATGAGCCATTAACAGCTGGAAATGAAAAATACAGAACAAACTTGTAGGGAAAATATTGCAATCCCTATATAAGCTTGTAAATACTGGTGCTGCAGACTGCAGGTGGGTACGTGTGTTTCATGATTCCAGGAAGAAACAGGTAGGGGAGCTCTTATAAATATGTTATTAAGCAGTAAAATACATTAAATGTAAAAAAAAATGTGTTTCGTTCCATGAAGAGAACAAAAATTTATTTCAGAATCCTTCCTCTTCTGCGGAAGTTGGCTTGGAATTTGCCAGTGTACATCAAGTGGGGCAAGGAGTTTTCAGTGGGTAATAGGTGAATGGCTAATTAAGGTCCAGGGGCCCTAATGCTAGAAGCAAGTTCAGGGCATATTTCGTAAATTATTTTGGCTGAGAAAAAATGGGAAAGAGGGAATTAAAAATGTTAAAGTGGTTTTGTAAATCTAGAGTTGGAATATTTAAATTTCTGTCCATTTTTCCCATGCTTATGGGAAAAAAAGTCATGCATATGTATGTGTGGGGAGACAGATGGAGAAAAAAGTTGAGAAAGTTTATCTAAGTCCTTTTCCATCTATTCCCCTTTCACCTTGCCCTTCCTAAAATGCTTTTGATCAATGATTCAGATTTATCTGAATAACATTTTCCTGTTTTTCTGAGCCGGAATGGAATTTGCCTGGAGTTTTCAGGTTTTCCACTCAGCGAAAGGACCTGTGATTCGCATACACATATATTCCTCATGCAAGTCTATTTTACTTCGTATTGCTTTGAATACAAAGAAATGACAGCTGTGGGCCATGGAACTCTGGCCATAACATTGGGAATCTTCAGATTTGCTTGCTTCAGGTTTGGACAGCCAAGACAGCTTTCTCCAAGAAGGGCCCCATCACTTGCAGGGCATGTGAAGGATTATGGAGCCTTCTTTCCTCTCCCAGAAATCATCACAAAGGTACCACTGTGCACAGAACATTCTCCTCTGATCCAAGCTAATCCAGGGACAACACCACAAAGCAGCACAACTTCCATTAGCTTGCTACACCAGCTGTTTCACCCCTCTGTGTCTCAGCCTGTTCTACCTCTGTTGTATATTTATCCCAAAAAAGCTGCATAGAAGGGAATATCTTTTTATGTGTTTGCACAGGGATATGAAGAGAGGGGCATCAGTCTAGATTAGAATAGTTTAGTCCTTGCCATAATGCAAATGAATCCTATTAAAGGATGGAGGCCTTAAATAGCCTGTACTGAACCTTCTGTGAGTAATTCAGATAACTTTTTAAACAAATGCATTCTACATTCTTTTATGAACAAAACAGAACTACTGTGCTAACCACATCCCATAATTTCTAAGCCCCAGAAGCCCTACAAAAAATGTATCAGCAATTAGTTTTGAATTAAACAGAAAGTGATGGAACAAATGCACAAGTATTCACCTTTGTAACACGGCCACATTGCGGAGATATAAGAGCACAGCTGTTCTCGCCTAAAAAGGAGAATTCCAGAAAAAGAGAGGCTGGGAAAGAAGTCAGCAATGGGCCCTGGAACCGAACATCATGCTTAGATTAATTTAGAAACCACTAAACATTTTGCCAAAAGAAAAAAAGAAAAAAAGTAAAAGAAAAAAAATTATTAGGCAATAATATGTGTGACTTAAATCCATCATGGGCAGCAGAAGTTCAGGCTTCCACTCCTGACACACCTTAGCTCAGGCCAGTTGTGCAAGCAGAAATGAGGCTGGTGTATTATTTAGTGGAAAATGAAACTGATCCAGAAAAATAAATACTCCAGGGGCAGGTTTTGGATTCCAAATTTGCCTAATAGCAGAATATCTAAAAATAATAGGAATCCAGGAGGTTTGAGGGGAGAGAACAGGGCTTGCTGGAAAGGAAAGAATCCAGAGTGAAAGGAAGGAATTCATCTGCTTCATATTAATTTGTATTAATTTCCATTTAATAGCATAACCACCTGTACTGAAAGAATGAATGTGAAATATTTTCAGTGATTGTCCCGTGTAACTTAATACTGTAGGATATGGATTGGACATGGTATACGGTTTGAAGAGAGCTGGTAGTGGAAGACTGAAGAGCGAAACCACCCTGGTGAGCTCCACAGACACTGTGAGTCTGCTGTGCTCAGGGCATCCCCACTGCCTCGGCTGTCGGGAGGTAAAGCCCTGTTTCCATCAGGCTGAGGAGCCAGCCTTGCCTTTGGTATTTAAATCTCAATCCTGAGGCTGGCCAACTGTAAAAACAAACCAAGCAGTGACATTCAATTTGGACTCCAATAATAATTTGGCAATGTCAACCTTTTCAGAGGTCTCCCAGCTTATATTTTTGCTGTTATTGTAAGAGATGTTTGGTTTTACTCACTGAAAAAAAAATCAGTTCTTTTACCCTTCTAGTTTGCTAAATCATGTTCCAACACCTGTGTGTGTGTGAGGTAACAGCTCCGGAAGAGACCCACATGTCTGATGTGGGGAAACGCCAGGTTTGGGAAGCTGCTACATGTCATGGGGTTTCTTTTAACACATTCCTGGTCTAGGACTATTCTTCCAAAAACCATGCTATGAGGTGCTGGGCAGCTCCTGCAAGGAACTGAGCAGTTTTCTCCTTGCCGTGAATTTGTTGAATCAAAGCCCTGTGGCAGCTTTGTGTACCTTGGTGAGTGCAGAACTAGTAAAGTGCTCTGAGGTGCAGCTGGTCATGGAGCTGCAAGGCCACTGTACAGCCAAAGCAGTGCTCTCTGAGCCATAACTGGCCTGGAAAGAAGTTACTGGTCTATCCTTGTGATTTTTCATGTCTCCGGCTACCTGGTGCAGTGCATTATTAGCGGGTTCCCAACAGATGGTGCTAATGAGACTATTAAGTAGCCTAACCCAATATGCAAATGAGGCTGCGAAAAGGGCTGCTGAGACCTGTCCTTTCCCTCTTCCTAGAGTGTGTGAAAAGCGAACTTTATTAAACATTATTGCTACGAGCAGCTTCCACAGGCTGAGAAGTTCGTACGGGTTTTGAGACACAACTGAGGCAAGCATTTCTTACCCGAAATTGAAGCAGGCTGGCAGCGGAGGGGTCTGGGCGCGGGGAATTAACTAAGACAGGTAGACTAATCTTGAATCCTTGCTGCTGGTATTTAACAAAGCTGTGTCCAAAAGCCCTTTCAAAGACTGCAAGAAAGTCGTCTTTGTTTGTGTGGCTGATTGAATGTTACTCTCTTACCTTCTTTACACGCCTCGGTTTTATGTAACACATCAAATACAACGTTTAAGTAAAGCTCGTGTTATGTTATACCATCCAACAAATAAAAGGATGTTTAAAGTTAAGGCTGACATTCCATGCTTAACTTTTTGTACTTTTGTGTTACATCACACCTCAAACATAACATTGATTTAGGGCCCCTGCCCTGGCTCTATCAAGACATGGAGAGATTAATTACGTTAAATACATTATTCTGACCTTTGCGTTAACTACCCATTCCTTTGTCGGTTTAATAATTTCAACCTTTAGGTAATGTCAGCTGTTAGCACACTCTGTTAGTCTTTTTTTTCCTCTTCTGTAAGTAGGAACATCCCCAAACATTAAATATGGGTGATTTCCATACACTCAAGGTCATATTTTGCCTTTTTTTTTTTCTAAACTAGGCATTATGGGTCAGCTTTTCCAGACTAGGTATGTGCACATAAACATCACACATTACAAATGTGCAGGCTTAACTTAGAATATAACTTCTAAATGAGTTTGTTCTTATATTTCTGGGATAATGTATCAGGTACCCATAGCTGCCTGCACACAACCAGCCCTTCCTTTGTGCTTACCCAGGAATGCATGGCCGTGTTCTCGCTGAGCTAGATAACATTATTGAATAACACTGCATTTGAGTTATTATTATCATTATTGATTTAAGCACATTTATTTCCAAATTCAGAAAGCTCTGATAGAGCACTTACACCCAGCTCACAATATCGAGCTAGAGCATGTGCTACGTTTCACTGGAGAGAAAGTGAGACAGGGACACAAAAAAAAAATATTTTATTTACTTGGCACCACAAATACCCCAAAATATCTCCCACTGCATTTGGTTTTTTCCTAGATGAATTTTAAAAAGTTCTAAAACTTAGTTTAGAACAGAAATAAGGCCACTCCTTCTCTGTAAAATTCTTAGTAGTCTAAGAAGAGCTCTACCAGTAAGATCATGTGTCCAGTATCTTGTGTCTGATAGTGATAGTTGGAAACACTACAAAAATGGGGCAAGTCCACCTGTGAAAATAGGTTATCATGTCACTAGTTACTTTCAAGCATTTTTTAAGGCTGTCTTTTCCTGAGATGAATAATCAACCTAATCTGTACAGCCATTTTAGTATTAGTTACTATTGGCTGTAAACTTGGGCTGGGAGCAGGGCACTGATGGAACTTGGAGTAGGTAGAAACTGTGGAGTGAGAAAAAGCAAAATAAATCCTTTCCTTCTATCAGCATCTCACAGGTGTCTGGCCAGATTTGTGATGGTGGCTTCTTCCTGAGGGTAAACTCAGGCTTTTCCCAGATGACCTTCGTATTTCTTAAGGTAAAGCAGAGTCAATTTTTTCCTTCTTGTTGGAACAGCTGTTGTGGCTGCTTTTGAAGAGGCACAGAATCAGCTTCACCTATGATGAATAGAAGTGCTGGGCCCTTTAATGTAGAAAATTTAATTTGAGAGGTTGGACACTTGATCAAGGAACTATGACAGGAGCCCCACTGAGGCTCTTCTAAGGCCCAAAGGACTTAAATACTTTAGAAATAGTCCATATCAGCTCTAGTATTGACCTCCTCTGTGGCTGTGAACCAGTTACATGTTTGCACTGTCTGTGAAAGGGGCAAACTGCACTTACTTGTCTCCAAGGGCTAGTGGTGAGGTCTTGAAGATTTTAGAGCTGTCTCTGAAACTTGTTTTGCTACTGAGAGTGGGGTGTGCATCTTCCTGGTGAGGAAAACCAAGCTGTGGTTGTTGAAAACATTTCAGCGGTTGACTCTTTATATTTACAGAAGGTATTGGTGGTTTTTTGACACTGCATATTTTTTAAAATATATTCCCCTCAGCTTTCCACTCTTTTCTCCCTAAAATCAGCAGGATGACTTCACTGACATGGGAGCCAAATATAGTTCCCTGTGATGGTTTCTTGTAGCAGTCATTGGTGTGAATGATGGTGAATCAGGCAACAAGAACAGTTTCAACTACATGCACAGTCTCTTCTTCGTGGCCTTCTTTGGAGGTCTGTGTTTTTGAAGGGGGATTTCTACTCTAAGAATCAATGAGCCATTTCATCTCAACAGAAGCTGAAGGCCAGACATTTCCAGCACTTATTTTAGGTCTTGATTCTGTGCTGGGGAACCCAGTTAAGCTCATAGCATAGCATGACTCTATGAATGATTCTTGATACATAAAGTAACAAGGACAATTCATAAATTACTTTGCATGTGACAAATCTCACTGGGACTTGACACTGCGCAGGATAAAAGGTGTCAAATGCATTTGGATTGCATCAGTCTGCTCACCACAGACCAGAATTTGCACTGCAAATGTACTATGCTGCCATATACTGCAATGCTGAAAGGAGGATAAAAATAAGCGACAGAATAAAGGGACACATGATTTCCACTGCTGGGAAGGTGACATCTGCCATCCTGGCTGACACACCAGTGATTAAGCTCCAGACTTCCAGAACTGCTGTTGTTGTAGCTTGAACTGGAGTCAAACCTACATAGCTGGGCTGTAACCGTCATGGTCTTAATGTATTGGACATGCCTTGTGACCCCTAATGCACAGACACGCACACGGGGCAGGGATTGTCCCCAGATGCCTGTTAGGACTTTCCAGCCTGGAATTACGGATGCTGAAAGGTAGCTATTAAGTCCAAAGGATGTAAAATAAATTTCAAATTAGCACGTAGTTTGGCTACTGGTTTAAACATCGCAACACTGCTTCCCTGAAAGCAACAGTTTGAGAAAATGTCATGTGCAAAATAGGACCAAGAGTTTCACATTTTCAGTTTTTCTTGGGAGACAACAGAGCTATTCTTCTTTCCAGCAGGAAGCAAATGTTCTAATACACTTTCACATATATTTTGACATTTGCCTTGACTATAGATTGGGTCAGGTTGAGATTGTATGAAAATGTATATTACTTGCAGAGGAAAGTTACCTTTTCCAAATCAGCACAGCTTCCAGTCATTTTGGGGAGAAAGATTTGATTTGTAAAAGCCTGTACCAAATCCATCTGTGCTGGATACGTCCTGTACAAAAAGTCCCAAGGTCACTGGTCCGTTTTTCTCTATAACAAAAAAGCCAGCATCACACATTTGGTCAGATTTTATTTGGCTCTGTGTCACTTCAGCCCTTTCCTACCTTCGAGGTGAGACAACAGAAAGCCACAGGAGGACCAAGGTAGTCATATCCCTGATGAAATATAAAGCACAGAGGTGCAAAAGCAAGCCAGATTTATGGAGTCCAGCACAGGGCTTAGCTGTGAGTCCCAAGCCTGAGCCCATCAGGCCAGGAAGGGGAATGAAACTCTTTACAAGAATCAAAACTTGGAACCAAATCTTACTGCATCTGTATTCAGTGCCCTGTAAATGGGAAACGGGCAGTGAGGAAGGAACTGCTTCTCTTTCTCCAGCAGTTCAACATGCATGCTCAAAGTGCAACTGTCTGAAAGAAGACAGCAAAATATCTTTCCTGATGCCAGGACAGAAACAGCAGGGGAAACCCTGGAAAAGCCAGCTCTGGCAGGGCTGAGTTTTAAACGGGAGAGGAGCTGCAGTGGCTGCTGAAAGAGGGAGGGGGGCATGGGCAGGGGAAGGGATCAGGACTACAACTTCGAGTCCCTCTGGGGATTTCCTCCATGGATTGCACAGTCGTTTGTAAAAATCAACTATGACTGTTACACTCTCACTTTCTTCTTGTTGCTTTATTCCACATGCAGCCCAACATGTTTTTCCACCGATACGCGGATTTTGAGCTGTTTTGTTTGGACTTGCCAGTGGAGGGGCTTCAGTTGACATAAAGGGCTTATCAATAACATTGAACCCCTTTTGACAGATGTTTTTGCTTCCTGTGTCTCCTGTTAGGGAGGAAAAGGGGCTGCAGGCTTGAATAGCTTGAATAGCAGCCAGTACCTTCCACGGGTAGCACACTTCAGACAAATCTAGAATTACCTCCCCCCTGGCTTCAGTTCCCCAGTGGGCTGAGGCCCCCTCACTCAGCACCAACAGAATAAGCCTTCAGTTGATTGCTTTGGTAAATCCATCATTTTTGCCTCCTAATAATTAGCCCAACAGCTGTTGCAAAGCTGGAAACATGAATGTTTCCTTTTTAGTGAAAGGATCACTTCTCTAAATGAGTGATGTCCATTTTAAGTCTCCCCTGATATGCATAAATACACACGCAGCCAGTGTGACTTTAAGCATGAAAAATCAGTAATGGGTATATGATTCTCAAATCTAGTAGAACTGATAAAAATCAAGGTTGCTGTCAGCTGAGTAAATTGAGAGCTCCAAGTGAATTTGGTGGTTGGTCTGGGAAAAGGGGGGTTTTTGTGCTGGTGAGTTGCTCCCTCTCGTGGAAAACCAGCATCCCAAAGCCATCCAGCACAGCAGAAAGCGGTGCTGTTTCTTGGATGACTCTGCTTGAGGCACAGTGTGAAACCTAGAGACTCTCACACACACACACACTCACTCACAAGCCTGACCCTGAAAGCATAGAAAACATTCCTGCTCTCTGGGTTTTATGCCAGGAAACTTGGCTTGCTGAGCAGAAATCTTTAGGAGTGAAAAGCGCCTGCCACCCCAGAGCCTCATCGTTACTGCCTGATGTAGATTCATTAGTTTGGCTATCTTGAAATCCTTGTATAGCACTGATCTGGGGGTCTTGGAAAGGCAGAGACATCTGAAGCCGAGAAACAAGACTCGTTCTTTTTTTTCCTGCCTACTTTCGCTTTGTTGTGTCCTTTGGCTTTCTCCAGGACAAAATCAAGCTTGCTTTGGGAACAACTGATTATGGAGGAGTTATTACTCTGGTATTAAGGGAACAGCTATTATTACTAAACTATTAACTGAATAGCTTTCCTCTTCCCGTTTTAAGGTTCTCCCTATTTCTGCAGCTCAGATAATCTGAACCCCTATCCATTCTCTCAGCTGCAAGAATAAGCCAACTTCCCTGTCATCCCATGGGTATGATTCCCCTTCACCCCCCCCCCAAGATAATCACATGTTCTGGACTAGTATTTTTTTATTGCTTTTATCGAGAGATTTTATTACAAAGGAAAATCTGTCCTGTATTTCTTAGACTGGAAGGATATAGACTTGGCAGTTAGAAACCACCATAGCAATTTTTAGCACACTGGTGTGGTTTACATGGATTAATCTGCAGTAACTCTTTGGAACGCTCTTCAACTGCTCCAAAGCTGCCTCAGTCCAAACAGTTTATAAGCTAAATAACGAAAGTCTTGTAAATATTTATTTAACGAGACATATTTTGAATAACTGACATGTATAGAGCCTTCCTAAAGAGTGTGTTATCACCATCAATTTTCATGGTCTGATATAATAACAACTACCAGTGTAAACCGTGGCAGGGAAGATATTGACAGTCCGAGGCCGCTGTTAGCAGCAGAGTAATAACGGGGCAAAGAGACTGCACCGAGCTGCAAAAGCAGGATTCAAATTGGGTTTGCTTCCACTTGGCAAATCACCGGGAGGAAAAACTATGTGAGTTATCTGTTATTAGAGATTGACTGTAAATATGCTGTAGTTACCATGCTATTGCAGTGCAATTATCCAGAGGTTATTCCTTTTTAATAACTACCTACCAGGCAGAGAAAGAAATATGATTTATAGAGCTTCATTTCCTTCTTTGGCCTCCTAAATTCTGAACAGTGTTTTCATGCCACAGTCATGGGTGCTGTTTTGCCACCTGTATAGACTAAATTAATCTGTGGAAACAGCAGGTTAATTACCTAAAGATATTGCTTATATTTAACCCTATTGTTTCATATTAAATATGTGTATTTTTAGAAGCCAGATAAAGTTATTTATGCTGCAAATGGCTCTCAGTTACAAGTTCATGAACCCTCTGATTAATATGAATTAGAAATGATAACATAGTAAATGTGTAAATGGTCTTGAAAGAGAAACCCTGTTTGTTACTCTCATAATTATTATACACAGTTTCAGGCCTTTCATTCAGCTCTTTTATACCGAAAAATGGCATCTCATCCACTGGTATCAAAACCAGCTCAAATTCTGGGCATATTTTACAATCATTTTTCTCCTCTATGTGTCTATAGTGATGATGGATGGCTTGGACTGACTGTCCTTAGAAGTGAATGTATTTATTTGTCCACAGGATACGGATAGCACATGAAATTGCAGTGGTAGTGTAAACCTCCCCCACACATCATCCTCTGTCAGTGTGGCTCAGCTTTGACAAAAAGGGACACAGTGAGCCATGGGGAAATTGTGTTTAATTCGAAAGTCACACAGAGAGTCAGTGGCAGGCTGACAATGAGGACTTCCAGCCCCTCATCGGCATTCCTCTGCCGTAAACACGGGGCACCAGCCCCACTCTAATGACACAGGGGGAGTTGGGCTCAGCGCAGGAGATGCTCTGCAAAAAAGGCCTCCCTTGCATTCAGCTAAAATGCTGCTAGTGGGATGTGATTAATCTAACTTCAGACTCTAGAATAGCTACTATTAAACCCAGGGGATGGCTTTATTGAAAAAATAAATAAATCTGGCTTTAAGGGGTGGGGGTTGAAAACAAGAAACACATGTGGGATTATTTTAGGCCTGATTTCTTAAAAAAAGGGATGTTTTGCACTGTTGCTGCCATGGCATGAGGAGTCGGGTTTGTAACCAGCCCTGAGCATCCCACTTTGTTTTGCCCACTCAGGCCAAATATCCCTTCAGCACAGGGGACATCATCATCCCTGACAACTGACTGTGCATTTTGATCAGGCACAGTCTCTGTTTGGTAGCTGGGTGGTTTGAATGCTGCTCCTGGCCACTCAAATCAAAAAGAGTTTGGCATGGGCATCTTTCCCATGCTATTGAGTGCCTGGAGTCCTGTGGATATTGCAGAATGGCTGTTGGAGCTGGGCAGATGTTGGCTGGTTACAGTTCTGTGTGTTGCCTAAGATGAGAAACTTATAAGGAAAGTGTTTGCTGGGATTACCCTTCAGGTAACCTCTTGCAACAGAATGGTGACATGGGATACTGTGATTTGCCGCTTTCTGGAATCCCAGCCCTGGATCTAAAACAAGTTATTATTTTGAGACTAAAAACCTTGCGTTTTACTGGTGCATGTAAATACTTTATTGATCAAGCTGGCAAAAGGTGTGTACAGTAAGATTTGATTTATCAGAGACAGCTTTTCCCGGCAAGATACAAGTATTAGGTAAGTCAGCCTACTTCTCTTAAAACTGTCATCAATACAACAATACAATTTTTCTGGTTCTGGTGTGATCAATACAATTGTTTCTGATTCCAGTGTTGTCATAAATCCCTGATAAACATACTCTGTGCCTTTGAATAAAGTTTGCTAGATTCATACTTCCAGCACAGCTGAGTTATAATTACCCTTCTTACCCTAATTTTTTCTTATAGAATTTCATAGAATCGTAGGCTGGTTTGGGTTGGAAGGAACCTTAAAGATCATCTAATTCCAACTCCTCTGCCATGGGAAGAGACACTTTCCACTTTGATTACCTTCGTTACTGAAAGCTCATACCTTTATGTATTTCTAGTGGTATCTTTGCTGATTTGAATAGAGAAGCTGCCAATATATATTTTTTCAAGTTCTTTTGCAGAGGTGTGATTTCTTCAGTTGGATTCATGCAATACCCTATCCCAAGCAAATAAAATAATATCACACATATGATTACACGGCAGTGCATGCGGTGGGGAAGTAATGCATTTTTTTTCCTACCTTATGTGTGATGAGCATGTTCAGTGCACAGGCTGCAGAGGAGGATTCCTATAATTGCTCCACAACCGACTGACTCACCAGTCCTGTGACCCTGAGCAAATCCCTCAGTCTCTCTGGCTCTGACCTTCTTCTTGTGTAAGTTTTATCTCCTTCAGAGAAGCTTTGTCAAGATAATTTATGTTTCAAAGCATGTTGAAATCCTTGGCTAGAATATACTGTTAGAGTGCATGCAGACAATAATGCACGTGAATGTCCCAGGCTATGACTCTCCAGGTTGTCACTTCATGTTTGGTAACTTTCTTGTGCTGTCTTGTGAGGCCACACTCTCTGGGTGCATCCCTGCAGAAATATCTTAATTTTGGTTAATAACATTGTCCAAGGAAGCTGCAACAAACTGTTGTTGTAATGCTTCTGGAGAGCACTGGTATTCACACAGAGGCTGCATCTACACTGACCTGTCACAGCATTCAAGGTGAGGCTTTTCAAACTAGATCCTTCAGCTGCTCTCTAACTTGGTCATGGTCAGACTTGGTGAACTTTCCAGAGTTTTCAGTGCTCCCTTGCCTTGGCTTCCCACATCTTCAGTTTGGGCAAGTGCCCCAAAGGCTCAGCAGGTTTGTGCAAGAAACAGTGATCTACGGTGTTTGTGTTTAAGAGCTGTAATTTCATTTGAGGAGTTCCATTTATTACCCAGACTGAGAGCACCACAGAACAAGCCAGGTGATGTGCCCACTCATTTCTGGAAAATTACAAGATATGAGGTTATCTGGGTCAGTATTGGTCATTTTTTAAGCTCCTGAATTCACCTCTCTGCATGCACAATTATCAAAGGCTTCACCATCATGGTCTTAGATGAGTGCCTCCAAGCTTTTAAATTTCGTTGACTCTTGGTCAAATCTTGGATCTCTTTGAGAAAGGCAGAGAGAGAATCTCAGCTTTAGGAACATTCAAGGGCATCTTGGTGGAGCAGAACTCCTGTTGTGTTTAGGTGCAGCAGGGTTTGCTTGGTGTGGAGGTAGGCAGGCGAACCCTCTAAAGTTTGGTGTTGGCTACTGTGCCTCGTGTGGTTGGAAAATATGCCAGGTATGGATGCGGGTGATCCGAGGAAGAGGAAGGTGAACACTAAGTGATTGGTCTGTGATTCAATATCTCTCTTCTCCTTCCCACTACATCCACACTTTTACTCTGAGACCCTTGTGGAGGGCATGAATAGTGATATAAAGAAGGGATACACTTTGAAATGAGGTACTCATGCGAGCCACTCCATCCTTTTAGCCTAAAATGATGTGTTTTAGGTGTGGATGAGTATAGAAGACACCTGTGCACGTTAGAAAAGCTGGAACCAATGTAAGTGCTTGGAGATTATGTATGTTTCCCAGAAGTTCTCCTTTGGATGAAAGGATTCCTGGTGTATCTTGAAATTAACCTAAGAGTACTCAGCATGAGGAGAGATGAGCTACTGTACTGGGATTGCCATGAGAACCAACCTCATGGAGAAGGATAGATCTGATGGCAAAAGGCTAACATGTCCTCCTCCAGGAATGTGAGGTGGTGCTAGATCTGTCCACTCTCAAAGTGGGAATGAAAAGCGTCCGCTTTGTGCTCAGGGCTGTGCAAGAGGCAGGACTGGCTTCCCAAAATGAGTTCCCTTCTCTTGCACTCCCCAACATAAGCGATCAAGGTAGGTGACATGGGAATTAAGAACGATCTTCCACCTCATGGGAAAGCAATTGACAAACCTGCCTGAAAAAAACAACAAATCACAGATGAAATTATCATTTGAAAAGGAAAGGAAAGGAAGGGAACCTGCAGACTTGAAGCATCCCAGAAATCTAAACAGAGGCCGCCTCACCATCCAGACTCATTCCATTTTAGTGTGCTATTTCCCAAGTTGTTGCGTGAATGATCCCAGTGTCTTTGCCTTTACAACCTTGCCTGATAGGCCATTCCACACATTTATTATCCTCGATGTGAAAAAGTGCTTCCTAACGTCTGTTCTAAATCTGTTTTAATTTCCATTTATGCTCCATTGTCCTATAATCTGTTTGGAGCTGAAAATAGAACCAAGGTATGATCTTCTTACAACCCCTGGCAATAAATTTTATTAGTATTTTTTTCCAAATTTCACAACCTTGCAGTAAATAAGAAAGCTTTATGGGGAAAAATAACCTCTATCCTCCTCCACTCTCCTCTCCATCCACAAACCCCATGACCTTTCTAAACTTTGACCAATATCCTTGTTTGCTTTCACCCCTCCCTTTTGACTTAATATTGCACTGGTTACAGGAGTAAACCAATTATATGAGTATTAAAAATGGAAGCAGTTTGCTTCCTGGCAATGTATATCTTTTACCAATGGCTGATGGAAAAAAAAAAAAATTCTCCCAGTTGCTCTGTAAAGCTCTCTCAATGCAGCTTGTAACATCTGGTTTGTTTTGTGCTCAGTCTTTTACACAAGGCATTTGCAATTCTTTATTCAAATTGGATTTTTAGTTCACTTTCCGGTAGAAAGGTTGATATGTTTGTCATTAATAAGCAAGGTAAAAGTAATATGTATGTAATTAGAATTCATTCATCAGAACCGGGGTGGCAGGGTCCCCTAAAAGACATTTTCATTCACTTCAATCTGCAATGAGAGGATGAAGTTTCCTCAATGAGTTAATGCCGTTTGGTCCTGGTGGAGTATAACATTGCTCCAGCAAGGCATATTTATTTGCATGATTGGCAATTAGAATTTATTGATTTCAAAAAAGGAAATCCTTCCCTGGATACTTGTGTTTCACTCCCTTGGCTGACGTTGGACAGGAAAAGCTGTCAAGATATGGATACCACATCTGGGTTGGAGGAGGAGAACATAATTATTTCTATTTCTCAGCAGTAATTTCTCAGGATCAAGGGCACTGATGGACTCTGGAGAGGGTTCACGCCAATATTGCTTGGCAGGAAATGAGATGGTTGATGACTATAATAACGAGACCTTTTTGATAATCTCAGTGGAGGATGCAATGTAGGCTTACACCCAAACTAATCTCTACTAGATCTGGGCACTAGATCAGGCTGGTCTTACTCAAGTTTGGGTTTCAACTGGAATTTTATATTAAATCAGAAATCAGCCTGAAAGTGGACTGAATCCTAGAGTGGTCCTTAGCATGCAATTTCACTACCACAGACAGTTTGGAAGGGGTTTGTCACTGTTGTCTACATTCAAAACCAGAATCAGAAACACTTCCTCTCAAATAACGGCAAGGACCAGATAAGTTCCTTCCATAGGAATTTCAAAGGTGAGCAGCTTAGAAATTATAGAATTAATAAGAAAAAAGTACACAGAAACTACAGATAAAGGGTGAAAATGAAGAGGCCAAAGGAGGGACAGCTTTCTAAATATTCATTTCTACTATTCCCCTTTTGCCTTGGATGCAGTACATTGCAGATAATAGCCAAGAATAGACACAAGCTCTTGCCTCCTACTTCTAAGGAAAATGACAACACACAAAGAGTTGAAATATGCTTCATTCTCTACCCTCAACTTGACCAAGAGCCTGAATGGACTTACAGCTCTGCCCTTTCTACCCATGCCCCCATTTTCCTTCACTATTGTTGCTAAATATGCAGTCGAAATTAATAGCACTGCTTCACCTGCCACGTGTCAAATTTAATTTTACTTTAAATCAGTCTTAATTATTCTAGTGAAGTTTATAGTTTTAATGGAAAGACATTGCTTGCTTAAACTATAACATTTATTACAAAGGGCCAAGAGAGATTTAAAGTCACATTGCCTTTCCAAAGTGGACATTTTTATCTAGATAGTATCACATCTCATGCCTTCTAAGAAGATGAACTTTCTGAACCCAGCTATCCAAGACACACACAAAAAAAAAAGGCAAAAAAATAAAACTCCACGCCAACTAAAGACAAAGCCCAATGCCCAGTGCAGATTTCTCCACTTGCACCAGGGCACTCGAGCACCAGTGTGGTACGGACTAATCTTTGCTGTGAACTATTTTCGGGGAATGAAGAGAGAAGGGTAATTCCAGGAACATGGTTCCCATTTGATAGGCTGACAAATCAGGTCAATGGCTAATACTGATCACTATGAAATTCTTCAGCTCTGAGGAAGATTTAATGGTGTTCATAGCACTGTAGCTGCCTCCATCTCCCATTGGTGCCACTCATTTACGTGCAGGTGAAACATAAAACTAAAGGCTATTAAAGAGCCCACACTTTTTCCAGGAAGGAGGGTGTTAGGTCTGCATTAGATCCTGGCACTAATCCAAAGCCTGTAATCACACCTTGCCAACTGTACCGAAAATTTCCCCTATGAGTTCCTTTGGCAACACCCCATTTTACAGAGCTAAGTCTGTGCAGAGTGACAGCAGCCTTTCAGTCCAGCTGCATTTCAGTCATAGGAAAATAACCCCCTGGGCACAATTTATTAAGCACTCAGGGACATCTCTGGCAGTTTTGTTTAGTGGTTAGAACATAAGAAAGAGCATCAGTATTCAATATCTAGTTGTTTGATGATTGCAATTAAGGTATTTAATTTTTTGTGTGCTCTGCTTTACCTGCCTGTGAAATAAGTAAAACAGTGTTGCTAAAAATATATATAGTCTATAACTATCACTTATATATTGTACAAATATCTCTAAATTCTCTCCAACTCCCTCCAAAGGCAAGCATTAGCTGAAGGTTTATACGTGCATTGTTTCTTCTTTTTTCCTTTCTTTCTTCCTTCTGTGGGCTTCCACTCAGAAAACAGATGGTCTCTTCTCACTGACATTTTCTTACAGTTTTTAAATGATGCTGCAGTAGGGGAGAGCTGAAATGTTCAATCTAGAGCTGTTCAATCTCAATCTAGGTTCATAATTAACAGTAGCTAAGTGAAGTTTAATAAGGGCAGCCCACCAACTTCTCTTTTTTTCCTGATGCTTTCACAGCCTGCCTGTAATAAATGTGCAGTTCATGGAGTTTCCCCTGACCGTGACTCCCTGGAATATTTAGTGTTTACCTTTTGTGATAATTAAAGGAAGGGAAATGAACCCTAAAGGAAGACGGTGTGACATCTAATATTCTTTAATATTCTCTTGTTTCTTTAAGTGATGGCTTTTGCCAAAGGACGGCCTCCCTCTCTTATCATCAGCCAGGTCCTGACCCTGGGCCAGGGATCCTGGCTGTAACTTGACCCTGGGACCAGGTGTGTGCCTGCAGGTCACAAGGCTGGCAAAAAAATATCAGCCCATGCTGCAAACAAGCCATTCCTGAGCACATTATTGCCTTTAACTCTTTCAAGCTCTCTTGAGGCACAAGCACTGGAGTGACTGCCCTGTGCTGTGGATTTGCTGCCAACGCATCCCATGCCTCTGTAAATGTGTGGCATGCCAGGAAAACTGAGATGACCATACGTGTGCTTAGGTGTGAGCCTACCCAAACTAGACCTTTCATTTGTGAGAGCAACTTTGTTGTATCTGGTTGAAAATGGGGTTGAGAGAGTTTGTGACCTGCAGAGCCATTTGCTTTCTTCCCCTGCTTTTGCAAAGCTGTTGCTAAATCTCAGGGATTTTACAGGGATTGACTGTGGGATGGGTGAGCTGCTCCAGGTTTTTGCAGCAGGTCAGGCTCGGGAGACTTTCAAGCCCTGCCTCAGATGTGCCTCAGGAGAGAATTCAGCTTTAGTGCCCTCACCCAGCACAGCGACTGCAGTGCTGGACAACTGGACACACGCAGTGCAAGTGGCCCTGAGGAAACTCCCAGATGTCCCTTACAGGATGGCAAAGTTGTTCTAAGCCTGGCCTAAAGTGTCTGTAGTCTAAGCATTTGGCTGCCCTAAATCCTCCATGATTTTGAGTATGGATTACTCACAGGTACTCCTTTCTCCAGCAAAACTCCACAATATATGTAATATATTCTTTTTATTTGCCTGCTGCTTTTCTTTTCTCTTTTTTCCCCAGCCTTCAGCGTGTCCCCAGGTCATCCCTGCAAGCCTTTGTCCTCGGCTGAAATGTCTGGAGACTTTTATGGGGGGTTCCTGTCATCACATGCATCCCAGTGCATGGGCTTTTAGGCAGACTCCTCAAACTATGAATTAAAAAGCACAGGAACTGACAGCCCTGTGAACTACCTGTGAAAAATCATACCTGGGTTTATGAAGCTATTATGTCTTCAAGGACGTTCGGCAGCAATTCTTGAGGAGACAGTGTTACAGGGGAAAAAAAAGGCTTTTCAACATCAGTATCTACTCTAGTCCTAGTACAAAATGAATGCCACTAAGTAATAAGTAGTCTGCATTGTTATGAGCATAGAGAGTGATCCAAAATCTATTAAATAGGAGAATTTCCAGTGATATCAGTGGTCTGTGGTTGGGGTCTTCAGATAGAAAATCTCACTGGTATCCCATTTGCATTGTAACAGTCTCATAACAATTTGTGCAGTAAAATCATTACCAAAAGCCATTAATAATATGAATACACGAGCAGTTCAGCTCTTTCCAAAGGGGCTTACCCCCCGCTTCGCTTCTAGAGTCATGCACAGTTAAAGAAATCAAAGCTTTCTCTTTTCTTTTACTGATCATAGAGGTAAAAAAAAAAAAATATAGCCAAGATTGAATGTTTTCTCTCTTCCTTCCCCTTCTTCGTTTTTACTTGCTGCTGAAAAATAAAAATAAAAAATTGCCAAATCCATTTTAATGACACTTTATATAAACCATTTTTCCAGACTGAGATTGTGGACATCGCTCTGTTCCACCCCATCACAAACTTTTATGGCTGACTTATAAAGTCCCAGAGAAGGAGATGTATAAAATTCATGCAGACCATGGATACCAGAAAACATATTTGGGAGCTTAGGCAGGGGTTCCTTGGGGACAGCTAATATGTAATTGAGCAGTTACCCTTCAGTGTAGGGATATCAAAAGAAAGCAGATACCTGGTTGCTCAGGTAAAGCCCATTTCAAAAGTTAATTTTAAACAGATGGAATTTGGTGCAGTCGATTTATAGCCACATTCTCTCACCAGCACAACAAAACATACTTAACCAGAAAGATGCTTGTGAGTCATGGAGATATAAGACAAAAAGCCAGTTTATCTCCCATTTGCCTTGTGATATCTTCCCTCAAATTAAAATGATCATTCATACAACACACATTTAGAGTATACAAATCTAAATGTACCTTCATGATCACATGTACCCTCCTGCAAACTCAGACCAGGCCAAGCAGTTGCACTTCCCAGCTGTAATTCTTAGCAAATGAACAAAAACCCTACAAAAGTCCATTAAAGTGTTAAATCAGTACTCTTTATGCCAGTGTATCCTACTTTGTCTGATTTAAATTGGTACAAGACCCTCATGGATTGGAAACACTGTATTATCCTTTTCATCCCATTTATCTCCCAAAGTGAATTTATTAATTCTCTCCATACCAGGAAAATTCTCTATTTTTCACGTCTTTTTTTTTACCACTATTGATTTCTTTCAGGAGTGTTAGGGATGATGCATTGGAAACACTGGAAGACCAAAAGCTTTCATCTGCTAGTCAGAACATGAGATAAACCAACTCTCCAAGTTTGGAACAGAGATGATTGACTGGGAAATGATTTAATAATAACTTCTCCATGTGGAATTCTCTTTTAAAATGTATTGTGTTCTGTGCATGCCTACAGGTGTGTGAGTATATAAAAATAATAGATCTGGCTGAAAACTCCTCTGCTTTGTCAGTTTTCAATCTTTCTGGGTTTGTTTCCCAATAGAAAGCCATTCTTTTCACTGAAACACTAACAACAATGAATTTGTTTACATGTCAATGAGGTAAAAAATCCTTCATGTGTTTTTTTGCTCTCCTGCTTTACTCTTTTATTACCTTGGTTATTAACTTTACCATTTGACATAGCACCAGACTTTTAGCCCCTCACAGCACACCAAGGCAGGCATTGTCTGTGCCATAAACCTTGTCAGCAGCACTCATCGAGTGCTTGCTCCTGGCCCTGTGTGCTCTGGTGGCTGTTTGGATCAACACGGCAATGCCCCAGTCCTGTTTTGTGAAAGCGAATGAAGGAAAATTATCTTCACAGCTCTTGTTAATATTGAGCTTGCAGACAGTGGGGGGAATTTCTGTCTTGGGCTGAGGTTCCCTTGCATGTCTTTGGCCTGGGGAGCTGAAGGCTTGCACCGCACTGCTTGTCTAAGGATGCTCCATCAGTGGGAAAATGTTCAGTGGCTCCAGTGGTCCTTGGTCCGACACTGTCTGACCTTCTCTAGGGGCAGACCATGCATACAGAGCAGCACATATGTGTGGATGGGCTGGGAAACATCTGCTAATAATGGAGCAGAATAATGATTGAGGAGCTCCTCGGCAGGGCGCATTCCTTGCTCCTCTGGAGGTACCGAGGTGGGACTGTGAAATTTGGCAATCTGTCGAGTGTCTTTTTTGTGCACTGTCACGCATGGTGTTTCCAATCAGCCTCCGAGCGCCAAGAACCACCAAGAGCAGCCAACCTCTCCGCCCTCCTGCGCAGCTCAGTAACTGCAGGCTTCCTCTTGGCAGGCATCTTCTGCACCCAAAATAATAAATAAATAAAAATAAAACCACTCTATGTGTGTCTGCCTGTCTCCCTCCCCTTTTATGAGAAAACAGAGTAGGGGGAAAATGTTGCAGGTGGAGTAAGAAGAAAAGCAAAGAAAAATCTGCTCAGACAGAGAGACAAAACAAGCAACTGCTTAAGGGATTTGGCAGCAAATGAAACTGCCCCCTTCCCCCTCCCCGTTTGGAGCCTGGTTCAGCATGTACTGGTGGTGGATCACAGTACCAGCCACACTGAGATACAGGCAGACACTTCTGTCTCACCAGCTGCTCTGACAATCCATTTTCATAAAGGAATGGGAGGGGAAGCAAATCTGCAAGATGGAGCTCCCGGTCACCGTGTGAAAGCTTCTCCCCGCATCGCCCCGTGCTTCAGGTGTCGAGGCTGTCAAAGGAGTTTGACAAGAGCAGAGACTGGCTTTCCCTAAACATACAGCAACTGCAGCCAGGATGCCTTCAGTGGCTACACACATCCGGGGTTGTACATTACACACGATGCAATTTTGGAGATTCCTAATGAAAACCTGAAGTGCTGCATTGTGATTGATGACTGGACCAGGCGTTCTTCCCACTGGGCAGTTAATGAGACAATCACTCCATGTTTGCTTAGGACAACACCATCTTAAGAAAATGAGCTCTGGTTACTTTAGGCATTAATAACACGTTGTATTATTTTTTTCTTTTCTTATCAGGTGTTAACCCTTGAAACCGGCCCTGGCTAAGGAAAAATCTGGATAGTTAAGTTCTGTCAACTTGTCTGCCTACATATGTAATAAACTATTGCATGACACAAAGCACTTTTTATGCAATTGAAGTGATTCATCCAGAAAAGATACATTTCAATGGAGGGACATAAAAGTGATTCTTTACATTTCGTTTGTGCAAGTACCAAAGCTTGTGAGGCACTTTGGAGTCCATCTGGCTGAAATGTGCTATATATAAATGTAAGATTGTTATCACCAAAAACACATTCAGTATGGTGTTTCTCTCACATATTTTTTTGTTAATTTCAGTGAATCAGTTCTTTATAATGAATAATTTCCATTGGAAAACTTTGTTTTCCCTGTAACATAAAGCTTTTTTGGTTTCGGTCCCTTGTCTGGTTTTCATTAGCTTTGCAATGAATTAGCCAAGAGGGCTTTTCCTCTCAGTTAGGTTGGGAAAGTACCACTGGTATGTGTCTGATTTTTGTGGGAAAGTGTCTTTTTTCCCCTTTATTATTTAAATTGTTAATTTTGCTTGTACTCCACTACAGATTCTTGCAATCCCAACAACAAACCATGCTCCTACATTTCCATGAGTGTGCCTTTGCTCTGACATATCCCTTACATGCTCAACACCATGGGATTCTTATCTCTCTGAATACAGTGTTTTATATGTTGCAACTATATAAATGTGTGTGTTCGGAGCCATTAGAAAGCAACCAGTCAAAAAGAGATTGTATCCATAGGTAATGACCTGATTTCTGAATCCCAAGCAAGATTTTTGGAGGTCAGCCCCAAATATCCCAGTCAGGTTTTATACCCTTGTTCAAGAAGTCACCAAATCCTTTCTCTTGTAATATCAACTTCTTTCAAGGTCAGTTTTACTGGGGTTTCATCAACAGAGTGGGGACATGTTTGAGTTGAATTTTTACCCTCTAATAGACCTGGGCTCTCTTTTCACTGACATAGTCCACAGTATTTGAGCAGGCAGGAACCTATGAACAGTGTTACTCAGCACCACATAATACCCTGTGGCCGTACCAGTGTATATAGGAAAGTGGTTTTACGGCTCCAAGGTGAGCTCCACATGGATTCACCAAACCCTGCTGGAGAAAAACACACCAGAGAGGTTCCATCTCACTGGCTTTTTCTGCAGAACTGGAACTTGTGTTAAGCGTAAAAAGCACACACAAACAAACACGAAAAAACTTGCCTATCACCAGGTTTCTCAAAGAACTACATGTTTAAACAGCTCCCATCTTAGAGGCGAATCATTTTAATCAAAAGACATGGTAAAGAAATTAAAACAAACATATATAAATAGAATTACATAATGTGTTTTGCCACATTTTACTTGCATATGAAATGTTTTTATAAACCTCTTTATGACCTCCCCACTTATGTCTTCTGGGTTTTGTTATTATTAACTGAGTGGAAGATAGTTCTTACTCTATCCCAGATGCAGCTGCTTATGAATTCACCCTTTCATAAACTAAATAGTTTATGTATATGTATGTGTGCACTTTTTCTCCTTGTTGTTTTTGCAGTAGGCAGGTATCACACACAATATGATGCAGTTACATCACTCCTCCAGGCACCTTGCTTTGCACATCATTAGCTTCCAAAGATAGACACAGCCCTCCCAGACAGCAGAGGCAAGTTAGCAGACTTGGTAAAAAAATCTTCTTCTGTATGGAAAACATTGCTGTTGTAGAGCTGAAGCTAGACCCTGACTAGAAAACGGGCTGCGTTCCTGCTTCAAACACTCCTACGGCTCTTAAACGGCCAGTGTCATAAAACCCAACATGAATTATTGCCTTCCAGCCAGCTTAGTATTTTCATCTGCCAACTTTTATTACATTGTTCACCACTGACGTAAAATAGTGGAGAGATTACCCAGCTGCACAATGTACCCTCTTGTCCCCATCTCCACCAAAGCTGCTGGCTGACCATACACTGACAGCCACCCGCCGAGCATTCTGCCACTCCAAAAACAGAGGAATGCCACAGGTGGTGCATTGGTGACGATGGACAGGTACTTCCAGGGAGCTGTCAGAGCAGTGCTTACCTGGACTTACCTCTACATTTATGTTCTCAAGGACTTGGAGGCAAAGTGAAGACACTGGGAGCACTACCACGATGAAATTGGTCTCTCAGTGCATAGTTTGGAGATTTGCACTTGTGTTTAACAACGGGTAAAGGAAATATTAAGCTCATTTTCTAATTTTTTAGTACTTGCAAGCCTGGTGATGTCTTCATACAAGAGCAGATTTCAAGTCAAAGGCATTGCTACAAAGTAAGACATAGAAATTAAATGAAGACAGTTTTCTGTGGCCTATGTAGGAAAGCCAGCAATAAAGAACTGAACAGAAGAAAAAATATGCATAGAAAGAATCACAAAGGAACAATTAAAAAAGAAAATTGACTTATCCTGGTTCAGAAAGGTTTAACTTGACTTTTAAGCCTATCTGAGCCCACTCCAGTCTTTTTTCCTCCATCTCAGCCAAGACCTGATACTGTGCAATATGCGGCACTCAGCTGAAGATTGAACAGGATCTAGACCCGTGAATTTGACTTAAATTTAGCCAAAGCAAATGTACAGGGTCCTCTCCCAGTTCTATCCTGGAGCCATTTTGTAGGGTCTGTTCTAATTACTGTTCTAATATGAAGCTGCAACTGGTTATTAGATTAAATGAGCTATCTAAATTTCATCAAATTAAAGACTTGGTTTCTATTTTGATGTCAATGTGTTGAAGAGCAAAATCACAGAATCATAGAATGGTTTGGGTTAGAAAAGACTTTAAAGATCCTCTTATTCTAACTCCTGCCATGGGAAGAGACACTTTCCACTACATCAGGTTGTTTCAAACCCTGTCCAACCTGGCCTTGAACACTTACAGGGATGGAGCATCCACAGTTTTTCTGGGCAGCCTGTGCCAGGCCCTCACCACCCTCACAATAAAGAATCTTCCCCTTATATATAATCGAAATCTACCCTATATCAGTTTCACATTTTTCAGACCTTCACAATATTTCAGATGTATCTGATGTTCACCCACACTATCTGTCTATTTTCGCTATTTTTCAATGGAAAGGGAATTAATGGATGAGATCTATTTTGCCATGTGTGGTAGTCCTTGTGGGCAACCATTTGTACATTTAAATGTTGGCAAATGATGGAAAGTTCAGTATCCATGGAAAGGTCATTTGAAAGTCTCAGAAAACAATTTTATACGCAAGAAACAAAAACATGATCCATTTCCCATTTCAATGAGTATCTTTTCACAACCACAATGACCCATGAGTTTGGGGTTTGTAAAGCTTATTCTCTGTCATACAAAGGCCATTTTTAGTGCAGTTTGAAGGCTACAGGAAGGGTTAACCTCTCAGCTGCCCTCCCACGCTGTGTTTTGATCGGTGCCCCAAGCTACAGGACAGATATCTCTTTGTTTTTCGCCTTTAATATCCAATTCCCAATTCACTTGTGTAGATGATGGGACTCTACAAAACTCCCTTTGTCTGAAGTAAGAGATGCAGCACTTACTCCACAACTGACTTTTGATACTTGACTTTTTTCTTTCTACTTCAGAAAGCACCTGCTTGAGTAGCTTGATGACTAAAGAACCTTTCAACCTCCCTGCCACCATTTTAAGATCTCATCTACTTCATAAGAGACTGAACACCATTGTGGCTGCCGTTAGAGTTGCATACGTGAAAGGAAATCGATGGTGTTGATGCAATTGTTAGCGGGTGAGTGGATGCCAGGAACTACTGCAATAGTTGACGCAGCTATTGGGAAGTCTGAAACATGAGGCTGAGACCATGAAGCATTATCCAAAGTGAGGTGAAGCTGGGGTGTTCGTTCTTATAACTAATGGACTCTGTATTGCATCCTGGAAGAATCCAGAGATAGATTATCTTATCCCTATGGCTGGTTTGTTTTCAAATTTATTTTTGCCCTTCATGCCAGAGACAGTGCACAGAGCTAAAATGACAGCACAGAAGAAGACTGAACAGGCTGGAGACAGGTTTGTACCAGCTTTACAAAAGCTGATGGTGCAGACACTGACTTAAAGCTATACCATCAGCAAAGAGAAACATCGAATCAGCCTGGATGCTGGGGCATCCAAAGAGACTGAAATTTTCACTTGTCTGAGACTGCATTGAACATTGGACACACCTGAGGTATTGCTGTTCTGTCTTTTTATGACTTCTATGCAGAGAAGACACAAATGGTGTCAATTCCAGACACTGTGGTTCAGACATTTGATGAAACAGAAACCAAGCCTAGGGAATCAAACATTAATTTATAAGTTCAGAAGTGAAAATAAGGTCTTTGTTCTTCCTTCTTGTTCACAACATCTAAAGCCTTGAGGAATAAACACTTCTATAGTCAACTTGTTTACAACCTTATGGTAGATTATGTTTATTTGTTGCATGTGTAAGTCTCATGGTTATAGCAAGAAATATAAAGAAAGAAACAACTCAGAGTTGATTACAGCCAGTGGTGATGTGACTGGGAAACAATAGATGTATTGTGAGGGAAATCTCACAGCAGCCCGGAAACACACAGGAAAGAAAAGAAAAAAAAAAAGAAAAAAAAAGTAAGAAAAAAAATAGAAAAGAAGGGAAAAGACAGACAAAGAGTGAGAGGGAATTAGCGGTTTCTTATGCAAACATACTAACCACGTTGCCTGAAGTCTGCATTGCGTAACTGAGGAACAAAATTTCTCAGTGCAAAATGCTGCTTGGTCATTTGGCTTTTTTTTTGTTGGATGGATGTTCTTTAGCAGGGAAAAAATGCATAAAGCAGTTTTTCCAGTAACCTCTGACTCTTTCTCGCCATGTCTCTCTCTTGCTTTCACTCTTGTTCTGTTTTTATTTATTCCCTGCAAATACAATGGAGAATAAAAATGTGGTAGGACCTGCTGGCGGCAACTATGGCCTCCGGATCCAAGCTGACAAAAATGTCAAGAAACTGACAGTAAAATATGCGAATAAAATCCCTGTGAACAAGAACAAAACTCAGGCTCACACCACCACTCTCTACATTGTGGCTTTTGAGAGCATTTCTATCAGTAGCTATGACTTTCTCTTTAAAAAAACACACACATATACATTTATCATATGTATTGTCTTCTAAAGTCTTTCGTCAAAATCTCACAGGAGGGAAACGGCGCACAGGAAGATGGGAAGCAAGAGATATGTAGGGCAGGGAGCTCAGGGAAGAGCTGACATTCCATGGAGAGACAGAACTGCATGCTGAGCACCAGACATATGGATCCTGTATGAAGCTGCAAGACAGACAGACTTCTGCTGCTCCCTTCTGTGATCATAAGATGAGGGAAATGCAAAAGCAATGTCTAGGAAAGGCAGCTCCAAGGAGCACTCAACCATCCACAAGCCTGTATCCTTTATCTTACCTGGTGGGGAACAGCTCTTTAATTTGAGTAGATGATCACCTTTGGGTGGATCTTCGAGTTAGGATGAATTTAAGGGACTGGGATGGTTCAGTCTGGAAAAGAAGTGACCTAAGTATGGCCTGAATGTGGTCTTCCAACATATAAGAAAAATTGGAGGGAGCCAAACAATAAAAGGCTTATCTTGTTTTCACTAGGGGTAGAAAAAGAAATAACATGCTTGAATTGCTCTATAGAAGATTTAGGTTGGGAAAAGAAGTTTATTATCATTTAGATATTTCAAATACTAGAGCTAATTGCTCTGCAGTTTCTAAGCTTTTTAGAAACATCTGCACAAATATTTTTCTGGAGGATACAGGCCTAGTTATTCCTGGCTGGGACAGGGTTATACATCCTTGAGTGTCTTTTCAGTTCTCCTTTCTATGCTCTTGCTGTGGAGAATCCAATAACTAGGCAGAAGGATTTTATATTACTGATCATGGGTGAAAGGAAGCACCTGCTATGAAGAGCTGGGGAATTGGAAGAGCTGGGGAACCTTCTTGACTCTCACAAACTGTCCCCATGACTTTCGAGGCGCTGACTCGCCCTCTCCACACACGCAATTTGTGTACACGCACACAAATGTGTGAGGACTGGCTCTTCTGCTTGAGGAATGAGGGAGCTTGGGATGGAAACATTCTCCTGTGCAGAGCACTGACATGAAATGTGTATGACACTTATGTAGTATTTAGAGCTGTTTTGAGACCTAAAGCAAAGTGAAGTGGTGTTAAGTCTTTAGCTGGAAATTTTCTTCAGGAGAAAGTTTTGCTCTGCTATCTTAGAGATGTGCAAATATTCACTGAGGGGGTGTCATAGAAAGGTCTATAAATAATCAAATATGAGCCCCCACATGAATTATGCATGGGATACTTAGAGAAAACGTGAATGTCTTGCACTAGAAGAAATCAGATCAGTGCCACTGAAATCACATTGCTATTTCTACGAGGTATTAACTGAAAGCTAGAAGACCTCATTTTTAAAACTGGCTACAACAGGTGCTTGCAGGTCTGTTCAGACAAAAATCGTGTCTTTGTGGAGGCAAATATTAAGAAGTCTCTAAAATGTGTTAATTTATTATGAATAGAAAGCAGTTCAATGCTACTTTTTAAGAAAAACAGTCACAATACAACATTCATTAGCCCCTAAGTGAGGCAGGGGCTTGTCAGTCAATTAGATTTTTGACCCCAAATCATGTAGGCTCTTCTGTAAATTCTGCATCCTGCACCTGGAGGTGAGAGGTACAATATCAGCACACTGTTTTACTTATTATTCATTATATCAAACTGCATTGCTATTAGCAGTAATAGTGAATTTGCTCCCATGAAGTTAAAACTAGAAAGAGCAAAAGGAACAGTTTTATTATAGAACATTTTACTAATAGACTTATTTGAGCAGAGCCTTATTGGTACTGAAACAAAAATAATTAATTTATGAAAGTCCTTAAGTTGTACTTTACTTTCAGTTTGGTTCAAAGATGTCTCGTGAAGACAAGGCTTTCTAAAAGTCTTTCCAAACAGCCATTCCCTTCTCCAGTAATGATACTTTTACATCTCATCTTGAATATTCCACTGCATAGTTGGGCCTGCAGAATTACATTTACTCTCTTCTCTGACTGCAAATTGTCAGAACGCCTTCTCCCACTGACTGGCAGGTAAATAGTCCAAAAGATGAAAATTCTTACTGACAAAATGAAGGACAATATTATTCCAATCTTCCCATCCCTGTCCAAAGATGGTACCTTTACTACAGACTTTTGGAGAAGGGTCAAAAGGTGAAAATAGTCAAATATATGGAGTGCCATGTTTACCATAGTTCAATATCAACTAAGCAGGACTAGTTATCACTCACTGACACCAGGGAAAATGAAGAATAATTCCATCAATGTCAATGCCATTACAACATCATAAAATTGGCATAAGTTGAGAAAAAACTGGGTCTACTGCACTGAGGTTCTTTCATCTCCTCTGCATGTTCCCTAATTTGTCATTACTAGAATAGTTGCTATAACTATCCTGGTGAAAATATAAAAGAGAGACTTGCATGGCCCATAAACTCAATGAACCATTAAATAGGTGACAATAATCTTGATAGAAGTTTGGAATATTTAATTAGCACAAAAATGCACTTAGTGAATGAGTTCAATTGCTGTCATGGGTACTCCTCAAAATAATAGCGAAAGATTTTATGTCTCCATGAAATGCCTTAGAAGACATTTAAGAAGAGAAACAGACAATATTTCACGTATTAATTGAGGATCAGACACATCTGTAAGTGTCCAGTAATAAACATTTCCAAGGAAAGTTAACCTAGGTCTCCTGGAATCCCAAAGGTGACTTCGTTACACATGAAGTCAAATAATTCATTGACAAGTTTTCAGTAGCAGGAGCTTATAAAAACACAACTGAAGAACAAATATTTTACCTTTTCAACAAACCAGGGTCTGCCTAATAGCATAAGATTTTGAGAAGAATAAAAGAAAAAAAAATCATTGGGGATGATACCGTATTTCCCATTTTAGGGATCTTCTTCCCACTTGAAACTGCCTAACAGAAGGTCTCTGTTCATACAAACTCAGTACTCCTTATAATTTTCAGTAGCAGGGAGCTGTTTATATACATATTTTCTTCCCATGTGGCATTGCCTCCTTCATTGGTTATGATTGTAAAGACTCGTGTACCTCTACATTAAGGAGTATAGAGTAGAAGCGTGTTTATAATAGCTCTCTCTTTGGCACTTGTGCTGCCACTCCTGAAATATCACATCCAGATTTTGGCATCCACAGCTGAGGTTGTGTCTGCATTAAGAACTAGTTCACAGCAATCAGAGAGGATCTGTACAGGATCTGTACAGTGAAAAACGAATGCAGAGCACCCGATGTCCCCTCAGCAGTTGGGGCTCTTTGGGGTTGCAGCACTGTTTTTTATCCGAAAAGATAATTCCATTTGGGGCCACCCGAGATAGCTGACAGTGTAAACTAAAGCAGCATAAGGGAGGACAATCATGAGATTTCCTTCGAAAATATTCTCCTGTTCTGAACAACGCCAGTAGCATAGATGTACCCTGAAAGTGCTGAAAAAAAATGGGGGTGTTGGTGGATTAGAAAATAGCCCATGAATAAACAAAGGATTGAAAAACATTTTTGAGACAGAGCCTCTGAAGGAGCTGCTGGAAACAAGATAAAGCATTAACTTGATCTCAGTCAAAAGTGAGTGGGTGTAAGTACTTTGTCAAGTACCGAATACTGCTACTTTGGCTGGAGAGTGAAGATAGACAAATTTAGACCAGAAACACGATACGTATATGTGTGTATATATATACACACACGTACATGGCACGAAAGTATATATGTCTATAGACTGTTGCAATGAAGTTAAATTTTAAAGTAGAATAATCATTTTTACTCCAGCTATAGCTTTCACTGCTTATTACTAAATGAAGTTTTCGGATCAAAATAATCTCTTCCCCATTCCTCTTCCATGTTAACCCTAAGTTAGCCTCAGCTATTGGACTTGAAGGAAGGAAAGAATTCAAGGAAATTTTATGACCTCTGGCATGCAGGCTAGCAGAGGAGAGAACTGCAAAGGTCTTTTTGCTGTTAACTTCCATGAATCTGTCATTCAGAGGCTGCAGGCTGAAAGCTGATACCCCATACATTGCAGTGACCGTTCTAGGGCATCTCTACTAACAGATGTTTCTATTCTTGTCCAAACACCTTCCTTCAAAGTTCTGTTCTTGCTGTGACCTTCATACCAGGACTTGTTATCTTTCTGGCAATGTTTCCAGAGGAGTTTCATGGACCAAAGCTGCTAAAATAATTTGGATATAGGTCAGATAAAATATTCATAGATGTTTGCCTGCTTGTCAGTGCTAGAACACGGTTGAACTTCTTGGTGATTTGTCACCTCTGTCGTTGCAACAGATAAAACATCTGTGCAAAATGTCTTATTTCCTCCATGTCCTTAGAACTGCATGTGTTCTAGAAACTCAAAGTAATTTCTGCCACAGGCATAAGTGTAAAGAGAGGCTTCTCACTGATCACTTACCTTAGCTTATCATTTTAACAGGTTTTCTTGTTTCCTTTGCAGAGCTTTTTCTCTCCTTTTTGTCCTGTGCTTCCTGTCAATATGCAACAGTCGACCTGCAGCTTTGCTTGACGTTTGGTGGTCCAGATGCTCATGTCACTGCCTGACCTGTGGGTGTTCTTATCTTTGGAAATAAATTAGATACCATGCTAATACGTACGTCATCTTCCACGTGGAGTTAGGGAAGTCTCTTCTAGTTGTGTCACAGTGAGCAGGAAAGGTCTGCGTCACGAGGCATCTTGTGTGACACAATCAGGTCGCCAGCATGACCAATGGGTAGCAAAGTGGCTTTCAAAGCTCTTTGATTTCCATCTGGTTATTTTACTCTGTTGAGATCTGAACTGCCAAGTATCCATGTTAATGTAATCGAACTTCGTTTTGTGAGGGTATTCTCAGATTTTCATGAGTATTTGGATAAATTGGAAGAAGGATCAGAAAAAAAATTTTCTTTAACTTAGACCAATCAAATATTGCTAGAGAAATGGGAGTCTCTTTTATTTAAACCAGTGGCACTCACATTGATGATCTATTCATCTGAGCTTACTTTGGTTCAAGAGAATAGAAAATGCTTAACTGTACTGTCAAGAGGGCACAGGCATAGCAGACCTAATTGTAGCTTTTCATCATGACTGTAAAATTTTGGGGCTAGGTTCAGTTTCTTAGAGTCACACTCTTCCACAGACCTTCAGGAGACATCCACACACCATGGATAAGCACTTTAGGAAAGACAGGTTGAATGGCTGACCCTGAAGTGATCTTGAACCTCTGCTAATGGCCATGAGATCTGGGGAAAGAAACTGCCACACTTTATTTTCAAACCAGGAACTGCAGCTGTGGGAACAAACAGCATGTAATAAACACTTGAATCAAAGTTTGTGGGAGTTTTGTTATTGACTTTGAAGTAAGCAAGTCTGAGGCCTTTACTATGGAAGCTGTGATTCTGTTTGTGGTTTTTTAATGGCTAAAATATCCCACGGTCAGCTTGAGACTAAGGATTTCATTTTTGGTCTTAAAAAGAAAGGCATGAAGGAGAATTCCATATTGTTGTGGAGTCTGGCTTTTATTTTGAAGGGCATTTCTTAAAAAAAATAGTGCAACTTGTGTGAAGAGTGTTGTGTTTAGGAAAAAAAAGTTCAAAAAATACCATGCATGATTGATCTCAAGGCTGCTTGCCGATCCAAAGACAACACAGCGCGGCAGTCAAATATACATTTTATGGGCTTTTGTCTGTTTTGCAATAACAGTGGAAAGCATTCTTTAATTAAAATTTAAAACCGTAACTGATTAATTTTCTGTGTAAACAATCCCTGTAAACATGGAAAGTCAGCATTTTAAGGGCAGAGCGGTATAAATTTTGCTTCCTCTCCCGGGTGCTCAAGGGAGAGATGGCAAGAAGGGAGGGGGAGTGCAGGAAGAGACCCAGGAGGGGGAAAAAGTTCAAGGCCTTGGTGTTCTGTACTCAGCGTACACCAGCTGCAGGATCTCGCCTGCTGCCCATTTCTCTGTGCAGGAATGTTGGCATAGGCTCCCCGCTCTCGCTGGGCTATGATTTATTCTCTCTCAGATGCTCAAGGCTGATTTCCAGAGCACCCATTCCCCCCACGACATGACACTGCAGCATTGAGCTGTGCAGAAGGATGCACAGCATCTGGAAAAGAGGGAGAATGCTCTTAGCATATTCTCTGCAGCTATTTCCACATCTAATGGCATCAGTGGTTAAACAAGTTTAGTTGTAACTCCTTTTTTGTCTCTCTTGGCTGTCACTAGAATTTTGTTATTATCTTCTGTCGGGCATTCATAGAAAGCTTGACAAATGTTAAAGTTTAGGTCCTTAGAAGTGCTTTTTAGTGGGATTTAGTTAGCCACACCATAAGAACTATGTTTAAGTTTCTGAAGTCTTGTGGGTAAGGTCAACCTCATTGATCTCTGGGTGAGGAAAGCAGCAGTGGACAGCTGAAGGCTGGGACTTCTTCCACTGGGACTGCAGGATAATGTGTTTATCATTTGGGAAAAGATCTTGACACGCAGCAGGAGTGGAAAGGCTTCCATCAACAAAAGAAGTGCGAGATCTGACACTTAGGATCCACTTTATCACCCTCACAAACTAAGATAATCCTTCATGCAAGCAGGTTTTAGCCATATCCGTGTCCAGTGGCTTCAGTGGGTCTCCTTTGGAGTAAGATACCACTCCAGGGTAAGAACTGGAGCAGTGAGACTATGTCAGTATTTCAGCTTTTTCTTCATTACTTTTTTCTTTAGGAAATAAAAAGACCATAGGATAGTTGTGAATATCTTACCTGTTCCTTTCCTCAACTCTTGTTAAATGTGAGCACTTTCAATGCCATGATTCAAAAGGGTCAAGTGAAAGCTTTGTGGATGAGAAGAGTGGCAGCCCCTCTGTCTTTAGCAGAAGTGTATTCACATCTATTGTAATACAAATGCCTAAAGAAATTGATATTGAGCTGTTATAAATGCTCCTCATGCTGCTACTGCTTTGCCTGTGGACTTAGAGGAATTTTATCGATGATTTCAGATTGTGTTGCTCTCTGAATAAAAATAAAAAAAAATGAGATTCAAATCAAACATAGCCCTAATCTGACTGGAAGCCTTTGCTGTCACACATGAGAATTATTTCTTGCAATATATATGAGCCTTTGCCACCTTGGACATCTCAGCTCCCTTGCCTTAGCTGAACATGAAACTGATTTTTCCTCACACTTTCTTTGTTCTTTTTCATTTTGCAGAAACCAAAATGCAATATTCGTCCCCGATAACACTCTTTCCTGCCTCTTCGCAAGCAAGCATCCCCAAGAGACAAATTCCTCCGGAGGTCCAGTGCTGTGAAACATTCACAAGGCTGTCTCCCACTGCTACAATCTTGGAGAGAATCCTGCCATCTCACACAGCCCCTGCAGCTATTTGGTGAAACGGATCCAGCTAAAGTTAATGGTAAAACATCTGCTGGAGTTTTACCCAGCAACTTTAATGGAGCCAGGATGTCAGCCACTGAATTTTGGCACTCTGCAGCAGACAAATATTGTGATCTGAGATTCTCAAGACAGCTGGCCTCCAACCTTCCTGTCTGCACACTAGAAACAATTTCAGAGTTTATCAGTTCTGTATCATAATCAGTTCACCCAGCCATAAAACCTACTGGTCTCCCTACTTAACTATTTACCTACCTGCATACCCACTAAAATGGACGTTAACCCTCTTATTGCAGCCAGTTGTACTCTTACCAATATGAGGCTGAGTTTAAAGGAAGGACACTTCATGGCTTCAAGTATTTTCCACTAAATAATTTGTCCCTAGCATTTCTAAATCTTCTTTCCTTTACCACTGTTGAAAAAGGACCAAGTGAAGCTCAGGAGACATATGTAGAAATTACTTCTGTTAGCAGAGAATGTAGATTATACTGGAAGTGTTCTAACAGTTTAGCTAAGTGTGGACACTGATGTGTCAGAGTGCTCTACTGACAGCTTCTTTTCCTCATCTTCACACTCCTGGCACTCAGAAAAAATGAAAAAAGAGCACGCAGGCCAGCACAGTTTGGAAAATTTTGGAAAATTCAAGGCAGAAATGGTGTAACTTCCAAGATTTGGCTCCTCCAGGCTGAAAGCAATTTACTGTAGCTTTTGCACAGGCTGTTTGTTGAGGAGGAGATGATTAAACAGGACACTCAATTCAGAGCTCGTGGTCACTTAGAAGATCTTGGAAGCATTCCTGGAGAAGGACACAGCCAACTGTAGCCCAAGCCTCTCCTCGCAAAGCCATCCCCATCGCACACAAAAGTGCCAGGAGCTGTTCCCATTCCATATTCAATTCAGCATAAGTACTCTTTTAAATGTTAGTGAAAGGGAATATCAGCCAGCCACAAAAAAGGACAATTATGTTACAGTTTTGAACTAAAAAGCCAATCTTTCTGCATTGAAATGAAACCTGAAAGGCACAAGCAAGGGGCTAAGGCAGGGAGGGACTGGGAAAAAGTGGGGGAACACAAGCGAGGGACAGGACTGAGATGAGAAAAAGGCTTCAGAAGCTCCGGCGTTTGCTCAAGAGCCCTTATGTCTCTGAATGGTGCTATTTCTCTCATGCTACAGAGCCACAAAGTTGTTTCCACCCCCACCCCTCCTTCCTCTGGCAATGCGAACAAGATCATAAACGTCAGATGCAGTCTTGTCGCTTTAATGGTCTCATGGCTATGAATAAAAATGGCGCGGTAACAGATTTGTTAATTGACTTTATGTGCAACTGGCATACATTAGGCAGCTCCGTTAGCACCACTCACAAAGCTGGATGTGTTGCTGCTCGCTCCCACCGCCATCGAATTAAACTTTTAACAGTTGAGAGACCAGAGGGTTAAGCCTAGGAGGCTGGAGTGATATTTTCACTGCCTTTGATGACACACTAAAATACAGAACGTCTCATTTTGCAGCAGAACATTGAGTCTGCGAAGCCGATGTACATGTGGTTACTATTTGCAGAATTTGGCATTTTCTATGAATAGCATAAAACAGGCAGTGGATCAGCTGTCATGTTTTGACAGGGTTGTCCTTTTTTTCCGAATGCCATTCTTTCTTTTTTTTTCCTTTCTTTCTTTTTCCCTTCATTTTTTTTCTCTCATTTATGCCACAGATCCACTTTTTTCCACAGTAGTCTATAAGCTGATGAATATTATATTAAAAGGACAGCCTGGCCATGCATCCAAAGGTACAAGAAACCTTCTATCATGACAGATTGTGAACTCCCGGATGAGAGGAGAAGGGAATAACGTTTGTGCATATGGACCAGTATGAGCGATTTGATCAGACATGAAGATTTTAGATGCAGACTGCACAAATATCCATCAGGACTCACGTACACCTGAAAATCATCATGCCATGAGGCAGATTTGAGATGTGCCCTTGGGATTTGTGCTCAAATCCTATGATTCTTTGATGTCCACAGGGCAAATGGATTCGATTTGTCCTCTCCTTGAGATCAAGAATGCAAGACTAATTTTGAGACACTTATATATGTGATGCCTGATAGCAAACGTTTTAATATCCTAGTTTTGATGCATGATTTTCAAAATTATGAGATATGTTATCCCCCAGGTCTATGATGTCTGTTAAGACAAAAAACAAAAGCCACCACCGTATCTTATCTCGAAAAGAAATTAATATCGACACATTTATCCAGTGCCAAAGTCTCAGGATGACCCTTCGAACCCATGGATCCATTAAGGCATAGGCAGAGAACTTAAATTTCTTAGCTTGTGTATTTTGGAAGAGTGGACACGCAGAATACATCCCTGAGGAAGAAGCTCACAGACCACAGCTCTTCTCCTTGCTCTGCGTAGGGGCGGGAGGGGTGGCCAGGTCTTGGTCTGTGTACACACCGGCTTGGAGAGCTCTTTGTTTTCCAGCACTTTTCGTGTGCTTTTGTCCCCCAGTGCACATCCACGGAAGAGTGGGCAGGCTTAGCCAGCAGCCATGACATTTCAGGGGACAGGCCAGCCGGTGCTTCCGTGTGAGCAAGGGCTCCAGGAGAGCCAGGAGAGAAGCAGATCTAAACAATAGAGTTATTGCTCAAACTCTAAGCTCTCTCTCTCCCATCTGTTCTCCCTCACCTCCTAGGCATCTCCTTCACCTTCACGCACCGGAGAGGTTGGCTTGGCTCATTCTCTTCTGAACACGTTCATATTTTGGGATGCCAGACTCAGGCATTTAATACGATTATTGGCACTCTACATCACATCCAGAGATGAAGATCCCTGTCTACTGATATTTTCCTCTTTCTCTATCACATTCTTTAATCAGATTAAATTTTAGATTAAATTTCCCAGCATTCAGAAGCAAACAGGAAAAGTATTCTTCTGTTTTGTTAGTCAATTATCATACCAGCTTTTTTTCATGGATAGGGTGGTTGATATCTTATAAACGATGGATTGACCAGAATCTTTTGCCCTCAGCTCTGCTTCTTCTCTTAGAAATTTCTGCTAATAGTCTCCCACAGCGGTTTTAGGAAACAAAATTATTAAAAGTGGTGAGTGATGAGAGAAATGCCAAAAGAAATAGTTTAATATGAAATTACTTTTCGTTGCAGTAACTTTGAAAATAAGATCCTTCCATACCAGGGCTAGAGGCATCTTTATTCTTGAAAACCACTGTGTGAGATGTCTGAAACTGGGAGGACTGTGTCTGTTAGAGGTGTTTTCATTCCAACCTACCCTTTTGCCCACAAATTTTTGATGCTTCCTTGACACATTTCTTTCTCTTTTAAATTTTCTAGATAGCTTGTCTTGACAAAAGCACATTTCAGGTCAGACATAGGCTGATCATGGAAGCTTTTAAACTCTCTTGCTGACCTGGAATTAGTAGATTCATGCAACTTTCCACCAAACCCAGTACACCATAAAATAAGTGTTTTACGCTACAGCGGTATTGCTGGCAATGCATAAAATAAATGTCCTGAATGTGCAACACCATAACTTCAGTCTAAAACACTATGTACAGATTTAATAGATGGATAGATATTGCTTTGGTTGCGCAGGGCCTAACAGTGCAAGTTGTGTCTTTGGTTTTTTTAATGCATTATTTGGCTAAACATGTTTAAAGACAGTGAACAGACAAGAGATCTACACAGATACACAAGCAAACTTCCACAGCCCCATGACATCCCATAGCTTTGTAACAGCAGAGGTCATAGAACTTACTTTTTATCATTCATCCATTCATTCATCTTCCAAATCCCTCTTTAATTAACTTTTGTCTCACTATCTTGGTCTTTGTGTCTTAACATTTTAATAATGAAAAATGAGTCTAAATCATAACCAACTTTAAATAACAAAAGGCAACGGGGCCTTGGCAATGGACAAGTGGAATATATAAGGCAATTCTGTTCATTTCATGTGAGCTGTACCAAAATATTGTTTAGGAAAGCAGAGAAGATAAATTATTTACTAGGAATAAAACTGGTATAAGCCAAAGGGAACATCCATGCTTTGATTCTGAGCATAATTTTGCCTTTGATTGAGGAATTGCACTTCCAGAAATTAGTTTTATGAAAAAATGCAGCTGTTTACTGTTCTTTGTCAATGTACATACCTGAAGGTAGGATGTATGCACAAGCAGCAGGTATCTCAGCTGTCACACTTCCAACCATCACCCTCCTAGAGCAAGTTTCCCCCTTTCCCAAGTCTGACCAGCCCTTGCAGATACTCTGTTTTACATAGCCACAAATTTATCAGTATAATTCTTTTCCACGTGAAGCATTCAATACGTTACCAGCCCAAAACATGTATCAGTACTGACTCAGTAACACAACCTACAGTGGGTCAAGGTAGTAAATTGAGTCAGTCTTTTATAACTCTCTCTTACCCAGCAGTTACACCAGTGCTCCGTTGGTCCATTGAACAGGAAAGACAAACCACTGCATGGGGATGATTTCCTTCCTTCTTTTCTCAATAGAGGGAAAAAGATATTTGGGTAATTGTAGTTTTATTGGAATTGAATACCTTTGGAAGAGGAAATGGTTCTTATTGCAGTAAGTCTAACCATGTTGTGATATTCTCTTTTCAGAATGAAATACTTGGAAGTTAGTGGTTTCTTTGAAAGCGTCATTGGTTTTGAAACTTTTCTCTTACATTTTATAACATAATTTTGATTGTACAGTTTTCAAGTCCAAGAAGGCAATAAAATATTTTCATTTTCTCGATAGTTTTCACTTGAACCCGACTATATTTTCCCATACAACAATAACAAAAACCCCCAAAACCCAACCAAAACCCAAACACAGAAAACATTAAACTTTTAGGTTTTATTGAGGATCCAATGGAAATAAATTTCAGATCTTTAAAAAAAAAAAAGATTTGATTTTCCTCTTTACCGCAAACCTATGTATGCCATAAATCAAATGCTAAAAGCATCCTTATTTTCAGTCTTTGATCTTAACATACAGCTCAGAGAAAGGCCAAACCAAGAGATTTTTTTTTCTACTACACTCAGCCTGCTTTGTTAGATGAAACTGTGGGTTGGCTTCCTTCTTCAGCTGGAATTGGCCTTCCAAACATAGCTGGATTATTAGAATTAAATCAGAGGAATGCTGAAAGCTAACTGGGCAATGGGAAGAGGAGGTTCTCCATGTGTCCTCTACTTCATACAAATAAGGGTTGAATTGTCTTTTTTATTATTCCAGTGAGGAAAAGGCATTTTCAAGAGGCTGTTTGTGGGGCAGGAGAGAGAGGGATTGCTCTTCATCCCACGTAGAGATTCTCCTGCCCTGATCTCAGTTTAGGTGGATTATGCAGTGTCCCTTTCCTGCATATTGAAGTTCTGTTTTCTCTTCCCACTTGATATGACATGCAAAGATCATTGCCCTTTCCTGTGCACACAAACACACACACACACGCACATACAAAAGGAGTCTTTTTCGTTATTATTTTCTTTCTTTTCTTTTTCTGCTTCAGCTGTGGGTCCAGCTGGGGAAGGAGTGGGAAAAGGCATGAGGTGGGAGGAGTGGGGCGAAGTGAAGGGAGAGGAAGAGAGCGTGTGTGTGTAGGGGGACGTGGTGTCCTCCGGGGAGGCAGTTCCTGTCAGGGAGATTACAATGGTTGTCATCTGTGTGATCAAAAAGGAGGGAAACACTGTATAAGGGATGAGCCTCCACAGCTGTGAAGGTCTGTTAATAACATCACCACGCAAACCCACACCACCCTCACCAGTGCTGCTCTCCATGGGAGGAGAACAGCAAAGTCCCTGCAGAAACTGGCACAAAGCAGCTGCCCCCGAGCCAGGCACTGTGGGCACAGGGGCCGCCCAGGCCAAAACACAGACACAAGACACACGCAGCCCCCTCCCAGCAGCAAGGACTTTTATCCTCCTTACTTTTTGCTTCTGCATGGTAATTATTCTTTTTAACAACAGAATATTTGGGAAAGGAACAAGTATTGCAGCAGAAAAAAAAAAAGTGTTTATGAATAATGGAACATTTCAAATCCATCTGGTTTCCGAGACATTTTTTAGTTTCTTGCTACAGCCAATTATATAGCATGCTTGAGTGATAACTGGTTTTATCCTCAGGCTCATTCTGCACACTAATTTCTACACTGATAGTTGCTACCAACCTCTGAGGTTAGTAGCCATATGGTAGTCCAATATGGCACTTAATACTACACTTGTTATACAGTAAGCAGTATTCCGGCAATCATAAATCCACATTGTAGTAGGCACTGTAAAAAAGCTGTGAGTCCTTTTTCTGAGTTTTGGCAGTGATGGCTATTTTTAATTTAATTTCAAGGACATTATAGAATCATTTGCGACTCTTTTTTTAATTTTTTTTTCTTCTCTGTTTTATTGCTGATGAAAGTCAAATTGCTGGCACCAATCCTTCCTGTAAATGGCAAAAACAGTGGAGAGCGATAGTTCTTTTCCTAGCAGAGGATCTCCTGATACTGATGCTTCTGTCAAATTGATCCCATCCAGTAGGAATTGGAAAGCCTCCTCTAAATTGTGCTCTGTGTTGCTAAACAAGTGCCAGTCACTAGAAATAGCAAAGTGGCATTTTGTGGGCTATCCATCTTGCAAAATAATAACCACTCTTAGCATTAATTCATGGATTTTATCACAATATCCTCATCTGATGAGCCATACTGCAGGCTTGTTAAGGCAAAGATGGTCATTATTGTACCTACCACAAACATCAGAGGCTCAGGAAGATAAACAGAGTCATCAGGATAAATGTGAATCCTTTCCAAACTGGGAAGGGAATGTAGGTGTCCTGGCTCCCACACCTCTACAAGCATTAAGTCAAAGACTTTCACAGGGGAGAGGGGGGAAACACTCCCATGTAAATGTACAGGAAATTGCATTGAAAACAAATCCATCCCTTCATCAACCTATTCTCATTTCAGCACCATATTTCCTATGAGGTTGAAAAATCTGCTGCATGAGAGCATATGTTCCTTCAAAACTCATTTCAGATGTAACTTTTTTTAGGTTTCACCTCCTCTTCATGCTTTCTTTCCATAAATTGCTTTCCAGGGCTGTTGTTTTTCTTATTTATTTGTTCAGCAATCATTATGAACTACTTGATTCAAAGAGGGCTCTTCACAAAATGTGTTGGACAATACAACAAATACTCTGGTGTGGGAAATCAATTATTTTCACCTCTATTAAAGAAAAAAAACCAGAACCAGAACAAAAAATACCAGTTGTCCTATATTTACAGTTCTTCCAAAAAGAAGTGTATTTACATTTTCCTCCCAAATCTATCAAGATTCTTTTTTTCCCCTGGTGCCTCTAGCAATTAATCAGTGAATGTAACTTCTAAGGAAGTTTTATGGTGCATGGCCTACAATCTACTGTGGAAGGAAGTTATTCTACATGAAGCTGAGCTGGAGGAGCTAGAATAAATAGGCTAAATTTTATTCCTGACAGAGAGGTTGACTGAGGGATTCAGGGAAATTGATATGATGGTAAGGGCCAACCTGACCCAATGGCCTGCAAGAGGATGGAGAATTAGCTGCTTCTTATCCCAGCTGAAGTCTGAAAACAGAGGACACTCAGGACGGCTGTGAAGCAGACATGATTTTGGATATAATAACACCATGTTATCTTAACTGCTAGCTGTAACCTCAGAGTCATTACAGTGCCCAGCAATGTAGCTACCAAGTTTAAACTGTACTAACAGAAGGAAACGAAAACTTAAAGGATAAAGAGAGCAGAGTCTTTGTGTTTGACTACCTGAGGCTTAAGAACCTATTATCAGAAATGGTGAGCATCTTTTCCCGTGATTTCAGCTTGAAATAAAAAGTAGGAACTCACAGGATTTCCATAATTATTACGTTTGATTTAACTCAGAGAGAAGATATGTAATCAACCCCACTGATACCCTTGCTTTTCTTGTGTGGCTGTTAGCACCACAGCCCCATTTGCAATTTTCTACACCTCATTTCATATCAGGTGTAGTAGGCACTCCACTATCAACTTACAACAACCTGAATTTGTAAACAGCCTACCTGGTCCTTATCTCAGCATTGAAGTGTGCAAGTTATCTAACTGCAAAAGTCAGCACAGAGATATGTATTTTGCCTGTGAAAACAGATCTTGACCTTTGAATTCAAGTCACTCATTTCCAGAGCTATATGTGGAGAAGTGGGAAAATCAAGGATGTTACCCTTTCCCTCAATGAAGTTGCTGAACTCAAGAAAGATGTTGGGCAAACTGTAGGTCACCTTGAGACGAAAGGTTTTGCTCTTCTTATCTGAGAGTATCTGTCTCTGAACAAACTGATCGTAATTTTGACTTTGTCTCGGCAGTAAAGGGATTTTATTGTGGCTGGTTTGCTTGTGTTTCTCTGCCTGCATGTAAGTGACGTTTTGGAAAAAGGAGGCCTGACTTTTATTTTTCTTTAATTTTGTTTGTTTGTTTGTTTGTTTCTTCAGGGGTTTTTTTGCGTGCTTTTTTTTTTCTTTTTTTTACCCAAATAGGAAATTCCTCTCTGGGCTTGTCTATTTGGATGTTTACCAACAAGCTTTTCCCTTAGTTAGCTTATTCCACCTACAAACTCAGTCAGTAAAAGGCAATCCTGAATAAGAATGTGCATGCAAGTGGAAAGGAAACATGGGTATTTTACACCAAAAGAAGCTAAATTCTCTAGTATCTCTCTATTGTAGTACAATTTCATTTGTAAACAAGCTTAAGAAAACAGTGCCCTCTCTACTGGAAAATGTCCCTGCCCTGGTTTGGGAGTTTGAACTGGATGATCTCTAAGGTCCCTTCCAAACCAAACTGTTCTGGGATTCTATGAAAACCTAAAAGGGATTCTTTTTCTTTTAGGGAAGTGAAATTTGGGACTTGGCAGCACTGAGGTTGTCTCAGCAGTTACCATCTCCTCTTACTAGCTGAGAGGGGGAAAAATGTGCATATTTTCAAAATTGTCCTCTTTCTCTGCTTGTGAAGCACCACATAATTATCTTTTTTTTTCTTTACATGTAAATACCTCCAGTAGTGACTTTTTAAATCCATTTTTTAATTAGCTATCAGTCAAGTAGCCCATATCCAAACTTGAAGACAACTTGAATGGATGAGCAATTGGAATATTCCCCAGGAAGCCAGAACCTGCAGAATCATCTTTCTAGGAAGAGCCTGTGCTGTGGAGGACACAAGGAGGAAAGTCAAAAGAAGCACAAGGAGTCAGTGAACGCATTTGAAAATTAAAAGGGGGGAAAAAAATTGAAAAAGGAAAAAACAATAGAGACAGAAAACATTTTTCAGTATTCACCAGCTCTCCTAGTCACTCCAGCCCAGGGCTTTGGAATAGACCCAGCAAAGGGCAGTCTCCTCTGCACATTTCTGACAGACGGGGCATGCTGCTCACCTTTCCTGCCATCTAGTTTGTGTTTTGACAATTCGGGATGGAAACTCCAGCAAATATATGCAGAGAGCGAAGATCCCCGGCTCCCGTTCCCCTCCCGAGGAAGTTAGCCAGGCATTGCAGAAATGTGATGCGTGAATAACACAGAGTGTAAGCAGAAAATGAGTACATTTTAAACAAGTCCACTGGAAAAGAATTAGCAGTGAAACTGAAAAGAGCCATATGCCAATAAGGGGGAAAGTGACTCAAAGTGACACGCTGTAATAATATAATTGAGTTAGGATTAAATTGCAGAAGGATAAAAGCAAGGACAGAGCTAAAAAGGTAGAGACTGCGGCATGCGCTGCCTTGTTAAGTGGGAAATGGTCAACAGGAGGGGATTCTCTTGCCGTTTTCCTTTCATTTATAATTAGGCAGTGAAAGTACCAGGGGCATGTCAAGCCATTTGAGGGTTTAAATAAAACAGCACTTCCCTGAACCATCATGGCTCAGTTTCAGCATCCCCCCATCCCCCACGACTCCTTGGAAGCAGTGGGAGTCTACAGCTATCTCCTGTGGGAAACCCTCCCCAGCAGACAGCATCCGGACCTTCTCCGTCTCCCACCCTCAATCTTTATTGTTAAGGGAAAGGGGGAGGTGGCAAGGGTGTGAGGCACCCTTAAGAAATCCCCTGTTTATTTAAGAGTTTTTGCAGACAGGGGTGTGGGGGAGGGCTTCTTTTTTCCTCCTCTGAATTCTCCTCTATTAATATATTCCATTTAAATTGCTCACGGCACCATGTACTAATTAGGACTAGAATGACAGTTTGAGGAGAACAACTGAACCCACTTGAACTCTTGGAGTTCAGAGTTCATGCACATATGGGAAAAACATCTTCCCATTTATTTCTGCAAATACTCTGCACGTATCATGGAAGATATAGCTGATATGTATGGAAAGAGCTGATCCTGATGGCTCCTGTAGACATTTCAGATTGCAGCCAAAGAGATTTGAAATGCTCATTTAAAGACAACACTCACTGAATCAGTTCTGTTGGTGATCACACATTGAGTTGCACTGATTTAAATGAAAGTGTTAATTTGATACCAGTTTAGATCTACCAGTACAAAAGCACAACGGATGTCCTAAGGCATGCTAAAGCAGGCTCATTCCAGTTCAGAATAAGCCAATGAAGAACAGTTTTCAGCTACACTAAAACAAGAACGCTACACAGAGCTACATGGAGCTGTGCACCACATAAACGAAACCAGGAGTGCAGACAAGGCCTTTGTGTTACTTAATCTTAGACCAGACAACTCAGCACTTACCTTCAGTGGAAAGTCAGTGTTTTTTTGCAACATTCATGTAATAATAGCAATACTTAGTGATTGTAAGCGTATATCTTTTAGTATTTTAGCCAGGTGTGTAAATTGTAACAGGCACACACATTGATTTAAGTTCCCAAAATCAATTTTCCTATTTTGATGGATTTTATTTTGTCCATTTAGAACTACACTTCAGGTGCTGACTTTGAACCACTCCCATTCCAAGTATAGAGCATCCAAATATTGACTTGTTCCAGTTTAATGAAATTGATTTTGGCTTCTCACCTTTTATTATTTTGGCAGGAGGTTGCGTGCAGACCAAGTCTGTAATGAAACAGGATGATTTACTCAATACGACACAGCAAATCATTGCCACAGCTGGAGATAAGAGCTGACTTCTACAGAGAACCACCACGCAAATTTGACTACAAGTCTTGAAAATCAGCAGGCTTGGATTGCCTGAAAACTCCAGTTTGTGTATTGGTTTCCTTCCAATCTGTTAAGGAGCGGTTTATATAAGAATAACTTGGCTGAAATCTCTATGTCTGTCCCTGATCTCTCATGGTTATTTTCACAGAGTCATAGAATGGCTTGGGTTGGAATGGATCTTAAAGATAATTTAGATCCTTCCCTTCCCCTTCCCACTCCCCTTCCTCTTCCCATGCCCCTTCCCCTTCCGCTCTCCCTCTCCCTCTTTCCCTTTCCCTTTCCCTTTCCCTTTCCCTTTCCCTTTCCCTTTCCCTTTCCCTTTCCCTTTCCCTTTGCCTTTCCCTGTCCTGCCTTGCCTGTGGTGATCACTAAATGTCACAAGAGGGAATTATTTGCCATCTGTCCCGTGTGGTTTATTTGCTCTCTTTCCCTCCCATGTTCCCTCAGCCTGAGGAGTTTAGGAGAAACACTGATGGTTTGGTGGAAGCACATTGCAAGTCTTTGGAGACACAAGAAATTCAAAGCCAATCAATGCATCTATAAATCCTTGTAAAACTCAGATCCTGAATACCTGGTTACTCTTTCATTATTCGCTGACCCAACAAATGAGGCCGGGCTATTCCTAAGACACTCTTCATTTTTCACTGTGTGCTGTGCTCTGTGTTATTTCTCCATGGCATGCATAAAGGAAAAAAATGTGTCTTGTAAACATTGATCTACTTATTATTCTGCTTGTTTGGATAGCCTTAAAAAGGACATTTATCTATAGTTTAGGTGTCTTAAACACAGACTGGGTACCCAGACATAACACGAACGTGGTCGTACAGAGACCATCCATGATGACTGTTTTGAAAGCACTCCTCTCGCCGTTCCCTAAATCAGACTTTTACCTCTCCCAGGAGCCTGCAATTTAGAGTAACTCTTTTGGGAACACAGATTTCTGCAAAGTCCACCACGAAAAGCTACCTTTCTGAGGTGTTAATGGTTGAGGCCAACTGTTTTGCTTTTTCAAGGCTGGAAGTAGTAAACTGTAAGGACTTCAGGCAGCATATATGTAATGACTGACAGCCGAAATATAGAGACATAAAGAAATGGGTGTCAGGGCTAATGCAGTTCTGCACATCTCCATCACACATTTCAGACATGGGCATTTTTCTTTTTCAGCCTCTGTGTTTTAAAACAAACCAGATTGGGGCCATTGCTGCCTGTAGATTATGGCCCTCGAAGTGATAAACATGCTGTTCCATTGCTATTTGCCCCATGAGATAAACATTTCTGATGGATTTTTCTGACAAAACTGAGAAACCTAATAATCGCAACGTCAGAAAAAAAGTGAAAACTGATTCAGTTTGATCCCCGAAGGACAGGAAAGAGAAAACAGCAATAGGAGATACAGTTCTGTAGGACTGAACTTGTCAAAGCTCTTTTAGACGGCTTTGAATGAGCACATCCGTTTGGTGTTATAAATAAAGGTTTCAGACTGTAATTTGCATGGATTAAGATTGTTAACATTTATCAGTTTCTGGGTTTTAAAGAACTCCCAAATTCTTGATAGGAGTATCTCTTTGTAGTGAAAGATTCATGGTGGGAGTGAAAAAAAATCCGATGAATTTCAAGCTACAGATGAGAGAAAGCAAAGCCATCCAGATCTAAACTGAGATACCATTAGTGGTTCCCATAAATCAAATCATGTTTATAGCAGGGATACAGTTGAATTACCATCTGGACTTTTTAACCTCAACATTTATTTCCGAACCCTCCTCCAATATTGAAAGTAAACTTAACCCTTCCTTTCATCTTCAGGACTTTGACCTGGTGCCAGTTCTTATTTTGAAGGAATGATCTGATTTTTGATGGGGACAGAATGTCACACGTGGCATGAGGTTGGAAGGACTGGGAGTTTCTTACAGAAGACAAAGTCGTAAAAGAAATAAAATACACTCAGTCTTAAATGAGATCAGCTGAATAGAGGGTCAGTGGGAATGAAGTCAGGGGGAGGATAAAGAAAGGAGGGTTCATTTTAATTCAGGTAGAGGACGCAGATGGGGTCCAAGGACAGTGTAGCAAAACATGTAACAGTCAAAAGGAACCTCTGTTCTCAGGATATGTGGGTTTATTGGGAGGTAGACGGGTGATGAAGAGCTGGATCCTGTTTTCATTGGTGTTAATAACAAAACTGTCATTGCCTTTAATAGAACATCCACCTACTTGTTTGAAAGTGAGAACTTTAACCCTTTACTGACAAAACAAATCAAGCTCATATCAAGCAAGTTTTAAAGTCTCAGGAAAAAAAACCGAATTATCTGGGTCCTAGTTTTTCAGTGTGTGGGTTGGGGTTTTTTCTGCTTTTCTTTTGCTTTTTTTTTTCCCCTTCCTTTCAGTCTACCTCTGAACTTCCTGATTCAGTCAAGGAGCTGCCAAAGTAGTTAGTAAAGGATATTGTTGTGCTATTTCCAGCTCAGGAAGTTGTAGACAGGTGGGGGTCAGTCTTTTTTCCCAGGTAAAAAGTGACAGGACAAAAGGAAACATCCTCAAAGTGCACCACGGGAGGTTTAGATTGGATATTAGGAAAACTTTCTTTGCTGAAAGGGTGGCCAAGCATTGGAACAGGCTGTCCAGGGACTCGCCATTCCTGGAAGTACTCAAAAAATGTGTAGAACTGAGTTCTTCCAGTAACAGGTAACAGTGGTTACACAGATCTCTGTGAGTCAAACCTCAGTGCACGCACCTAGGGCTGTGAGCTAAGCATATACACGAGTATACACACACATGCTGCCCAAGGCGACTACAGGGCCTTTGGCTGGCTGAAAGGGTGAGATTCACATAGGGAAGCTCATCCTGGGTTTATGTCACATGGCTGGGTGAGTCCTCTGGCCGTCCTACCTGCTGTCCTAGCCTCGGATATCAAACACTATTCTTTTCTTTGAGGGCAGTTCCCCTGAAGAAAATAAATGTCTTCCCACCTCCTCTCCAAAGCTGTTTTTGTAAATGTCTTTGGTGTCATATGTTTCAAAGTGAGCTGAACTTTTTTTACTCAGTCCTTGTTAGACACAACCTCATATTTCACACTCCGGCTGGTGCCAGGATCCTCTTAGTCTATTGGCGACATTACTGCCATTTCCTATCTCTCTCCTTCCTGAATTTACCTAACCCAGAGCTCTGGCCTTTTGTTGAAATGATTTTCTGCCTTCCGGCCCTGCGTGCCGTGTGTCAGATTATGTGCAAAAGGTCTCAACCCACTTCCCCTGGGTTTAGACACAGGATGAGGAAATGAAGAGGAGTGAAGTTACTGATTTCGTTTTGGAGGTCAGGGTGGGTCTTCTCAGGGTAGAACTGGAGCCTGAAGAGCAAATGCTGCCATTTTTTATCCATATTTTGTCAAACAAACAAGAAACCTCAACAATTATTCATGCTGCTGAGTCGGAAATACTTCTAGAAACAGCTGACAAAAAAGAACAGGAGGACAATAGGTGGATGGTGAGGAGAGATTATATATATGCACTTATATATATAGCCCAGACGCAGACATCCAGTTTTGTTGGAAACAGTCTGAAGACATGAGGAGCAGTCTGACAATCATCTCTAGACTGCCCAAGTGGGCAGGCTGCTTTGTCTGCTCAGTAATTCTCTGATGGTATTGCCCAGTCTAATTATGTGTTAACTCACACTGGAAACCTATAACATCAAAAAAGTGTCTGGAATCATGCCAGGAGAATGTTCTTCAGTACTGGGGAATCCCAAACTTTGCCCTGTACAGGAATGCACAGACTTGGAGTGCACAGCCTCCAAGCCAGCAGCCTGAGGCCATGCTGAATGCACAGGCAGAAGAAAACATCAGTGCCAGCCTCGTCCTCCTCTGCTGGGGAGAGGAGGTACCCCCAGCGTGCTGCTGAGACACGACCTGAGTGGCCTGCTCAGGGTGAAGATGGGTGCTGCTCAGAGCTGCTGAGGGCATGGATGAAGGGCCACAGCACAGGGTGCAACGAGACACGTGGGCATCTCCCTCTCCTGATGATTTGGGCAGCAGATCTTGGCTTCCTGGCAGAGCTGGAGACAGAGCACATCCTCCTGCTTTCCTCCCCATGAGCTGCCTGACCGGCAGTGTCACGCTGTCACTCCGCCCCTTGCACAGATCTGGTGGCAGTCCAGGAACATAGACCCCAACCTGCATGCTCCAAATATGCCGGTTTCCTCCCAGGTCTGTGGAACAGCACTGGAGGGGGAGGAAAAACAAAGAAGCAAACGGACAGAAAGGTACAAATCCAAAAGCACTTCCTCTCCCTCCGCAGGTTGTTGGTTGTACCTAGAGCTCTGGCTGGTTTATGTATGCATTCAGAGTAAGTTCTCTGAGGAGTATCCTGCAGTCATTTCTCAGCGAGTGTGAACAAACTCATTAACAGCTCCTTTACTGGAATGATAAGTTGTTTCTTAATGAAGGGAAAAATAAATACCCTTGCTAACCCAGGCTCCATCACTAGAAGTCACACATCATTCTTAAAGACTCCTTATTTTCCACCAGAGACATTCATGTACAGCCCTTAAACAAAATGAAAGAGCTTGTTTCTCCTTCTTAGACGCTCTTTTAGATGCTCAAATTGCACAGCATTTTTTAGATGCTTTCCAGAGTTTTATCCCAGATGTGAGCACCTTGTGCTCAATAAAACGAAGAATAATGATCTGAAACACCACCCATTTTAAGAAGACAAGGTTTGTAGCACTTAAAACATGGGATTAGGGCCCAAGAGATTTGGGATCTATTCCAAGCTCTGCTATTGACCTGCTATGTAGTTTTACTTGGAAGGAAGTCACTTAAGATCATTGTGTTTCAATGTGCCCATTTGTGAAACGGAGATAATAATGCCAGGCTCACAAGGGGGTTGTAAAGGTTAATTAAATAGAGTTTTTAGGTGATTTCCCTTCTTTGGATGAAAATCGTGACAGATGCATTGTTTATTAATGAAATTTGTGCAAAAATCACAACTCTGAATTTTTGCAGTGAAGAAATACACGGTGAGTTTTTGTGTGTGTGAAAAATGCCAATGTGGAGATTTTTTAAAATTATCTCCTTTTTTTTTTTTCAAGCTATATTAATTCAGTTTGAGCTTCAAAAATCTGGGAATGTTTTGCAATGTTTTTTGGTCCATTTTGGCACGTAACCAAATGGTGATGCCTGTACTAGCAACTAGAACAGCTAGGGATCACCACAGGAAGGACTGTGAGAACAAACAGGCAAACAAAAAAACTCCACAACATTTAAATAGTACTTTGGATGCTTACATGTTTCAGGGTATAAAAATACAGGGCATTCATGCCATCAGAATTTGTTAATACCTTTGTTAGATTTGATGCTAGCTGTTTTCAAGTGTAGAGGTTTGTTTTCTCTTTCATCCAGACTAATATTTCTGATTCCATGTTTAGAAATTGTTTAGAATATTAGAAAAGGAAATTATAATATACCCAGGAAGACGATAATAAACCCCATGTATCTTATCCTCTCCAGTTTTAAGTATTTACTACAACTGGAACTGATTCAGCAATCAAGTCATTTGATTGCATGATTTGATGAAGATCAGTTGCTGCAGGAGTGGACGGGATGTGCTCTGCCCTCCTACCCCTCATACAGTCCAACATACAGTCACATCTTTCCAGACACTAAACCTGCTCCCTCACGCAAGTCACTTGGTGAGAATTTTCACTTTTATGTGAGTTGCATGATCACGTTGGATTATAGTTATTTTTGTTACCATTGGAGCCCTTGCATCACCCTCATGAAGGGACACCTCAAGAAACTGCAAGATAACAAGAGAAGAAATGTTAAGTTCAGCTCCTGTGGAACTTGCTTACATCGAAGCTTGAGTTTGGGCTGAAGATTTAAATGCTTTCCCTCTCTCACTGAGCAAGGTGACCTACACCATAACCAGAGGAATTCCAAATGAATAAGAGCTATTAAGTTATCTTGTCCACCTGCCCCCTTTGGCGCAAGATTGAGAGGGTGACATGGATTGTGGCAGTGGGCTGTGCACAACCCATGACAGAGGCTGCACACAAATATGAATCATGCTGTACTTAAAAGGCCCAAATGAGTTTACTCTGGGCTCCTTACCCTTCCCTGTAGCCAGTGGGAATGGGGCCCTGGAACTTAAACCTGGTGACAAAACACTGATTGAATCAATCCCTGAAAACAATAGATTTAACCCTGTGAACTCGGTTGCTCTATTTGCTGCTAGTGCTTCTCATGCTGCTCTTGCCACTGAAAGATTCCCCCAGGATGCTGTTTTTAAATAAAACAAAACCTGCCCACTGTGTAAATCTAACATCAGTTAGTGGTTTCCCTCTTTCAAACTTCTGGGATGACTGACTTTGTCTCAGATGTGAAATCAGCTCACTGCAGAATGGAGGGCTGCGTAAATGGGAAAGAAAACCTGGAAATAGGAAGAAGAATTAGTGGTTTCGATAACATCAACAGAAGTAGCATCTTGATTTTTTCTAATTACACGAAGACTCCTTCTCACCCTTCTCCACCTATTTCCAGACACTCTGTGTGTGCATACATGGAGATATTCCCTTTTTCCATTGGATGCTGCTGGATCAGGATTTATATGATTTCTGAACATTCATCTTTTATCCCTTGTCCTTAAAAAAATGCGGAATTAAATTTTTCACACTGAACATTGTCTTCCTTTCTGCTGCTTGAGTTGTGCCAGTGACACTCAAGGACTTCAGCTGAGTGCTCAGCTGATCATCCTGAGGAGGAAAAAAATGAAGAAAACCCACAACCAGCAAATCTGGTGAATTTTATTGAGTTCATAGAAAATATTCATAGAATGGTTTGGGTTGGAAGGGGCCTCAAAGATCATTCAGTTCCAACCCCCTGCCGTGGACAGGGACACCTTCCGCTAGACCAGATTGCTCAATGCTCCATTCAATCTGACCTTGAACACTGCCAGGGTTGGGGCACTCACAACCTCTCTGGGAAACCTGTGCCAGGGCCTCATCACCTTCATAGTAAAGTTATGGAGAGTGACATGGACTTAAGCCTTTTGCACAGGTGAGGCAAAAATTCTGGCTGCCTTGCACATACACCAGGGCATGTTGGTGCATGTAGATATGTATTGCTGTAAACACCTTCTGTGCTTCTAAAAAGAAGTTTACAGAGTTGCTGACATGATTTGCTTTGAGTCAAGATTTGCAGAGTGTCAGCTGGGAAAGCATTTTCCTTTGGAAATGAAACAGTACAAAATAAATGCATTTGGTCATTTCACTAAATTCTGGGATGTAAAGCAGATTTCCCCAGCAAGAACAAGAAGCTGTGCTCACTCTGGCAGCAAAGACTGAAAGAAAGTGGCAATCAGTCTTAGTGGGGTTTGAACGTGGTGCTTATTAATCTAAATTTACATTTCTTCTATGGAAACAGGGGGTTTCTAAAGTGACCTGAATTACTGCGAGCTGACAGTTGCTGTGCTTACAGAGCTTCAACACACTGCGTACAGGGAAAGAGTTTCCTTCCCAGTCTTTGACATTCTCTGTTCAGAAGATTTTTTATTTTAACCCCAGTCCTAATTGCCCTTCAGTATCAAAATTAATTGTGTTTTCTGCTAAAAGGCCAGTGCAGTTTAAGGTTACTCCAGGGTCCCAGCAGCCGATGCATCTTCTGTAAATGGCTTGATTGCCGTCTGTGGAGAGGAGTGCTGGGAGAGATTTGCTTGACCGAGGCTATACATTACAGTCCAATTAGTGTGAAGATCACTACATGAGTCTTTAACTTTATCTAGGAACTGTCGGAATCTCTAATGCTGAGAGTAGAGAGAGGAAGAAGGATGCAGAGCCCACCTGGGCAGCCATACAGAGACCACGTCTCTTCCTGGCTGCCCTCTCACTGTCTTGCAGGCAGCAGAGGGAGCAGTCAGAGGATGGAACTACTCGGTGAGCTGCACTTCTCATCCTACAGGTACTTTTATCCCTTTTTTCTCCCCTTATTTCTTTGCTGCTTTACTGATATATTAGTGTATGGTTTTGGTTTTGATTTCTTTTTTTTTTTTCTCTTCTTGAGACAGCTCATCTGAGGTCTGGATTCATTTAATGTAACCTGAGGCAGTGGGCTGAAGTGGTTGGGAGTCTGCTAGCCCTGGGTCCTCTGAGCTGACAGAGAAAGAACAACACGTCCAGATATTAAATTAAATTCCCACAATGATCTTTAGAGATGGTTTTCTCCCTGACACTGTCCCTCTCTCCTACAGCCAGGTCTCCAAACTCAGGTGTTTCATTTAAGTATTCAAAAGTGAGCAAGATTTAGACTTTTCATGGCTCTGTGCAAGAACTCAGGAGCTCCTGTTTGGCTCAAGATGAGGTCAAGCAAAAATATAAGCCAGTAGCAGAAAAGGCCAATTCTAACATTAATGCTCTTTGCAGATCATAGAGTAGATCTAGAAGACAGGCAGTACTAGTAAACTCCTGTGAGCTGAAATTACTCCCGTTTGGATCTGCAAGGATGAGTTGAGATTTACAAATAAAATAATAACTATGAATGGTCATCGACTTAAATCATGTCACTATGGTTTTGAAGGGAAAGGGGCCATACAATCCACATTAACCACACACTGTGCAACCACTGGCACAGAAATGTGCTGAAAAATGGGTCCAAAATATTCTTATCCCTACAATTTTTTTCATACAACTTCAGTCTGCAACTTAGATAATCTCAACCTATATGTTGTTGTGCATGATTGTTACAAAAAACCCTAATGAAACACCAGGTTCTGCCTTATCAGATGCATACGGAACATCTGGAATTAATTTTTGGTTGGTCTGGGCCTCAAGACATCAGGCTTCTTGTCTGCATATCTAGGCCTCATGTCTTCCAAAATATCTTCTGAAAGTGGCTGGAACAACCAGTATTAAACAAGACTATTAAGGAATGTTATAAAAGTTTGAAAGCTAATGAAAAGAAGAATGCAAAGTCCTTGACATTTTTCACATCTCCACCCTTTATTTTTCAGCTAGCTTTAAAGCTTAATGCCTTATTTTCTGAGTCAGTCTCCAAACCAGGGAATGAAGAGGAAGCTGCAAAAGTGGGAAAAACACAGGGAAAAAAAGTTGTTATTTGACACCATCTCACAGAAGTTCCAGAACAGTGAACTTTCTGTAACAGCTCCACTTCTCATTACAATCTCATTTGACACTGGAGCAATGATGACTAAAACAACAACACCAAAAAATGTCTACATGAGTATTTCAGCATTTGGGGGATTACATAGCACCATGATATGTTAGACAGCACACGCCTTCTTTAATTTCTTTTTGTGCTGTGCTAAAGATATTAGTGTTAGTAACGCGGTGATGGTATCCATCAAACTAGATCTCTGCTCCTCTCATTTCTGTGCACCGCAGAAACAGTTGTCTTCTCCTTCAGTATCTGGGACACAGCCATGGACCTCAGCCCTTTCCCTCAGTCCTGTTTTACCTGCTGGATTCACATACTTAGGATTCCACTCACCACCAGCTTTCCTACACGGTTCACAACAGATCTTGTATCAGTGTGCAGCGGTGTGTTTGCACAACTCAGAGATAAGGGAGTCTCTCTCTCTCAGAGGCATTTTAGATTAAATAAAGCTGGTAATGGGATGAGAGCTGAGTCTCTCATCCACTGTTCTAAAGGTTCTTTAAAATGACACTGGATTGAGACTCCAACTGGCTCAAACAGAACAGCTGTACTGAACAGCAATTTTTTTCCTGTGGTCAACAAAGCTGTGGATTGCTCAAGGCAGAAGCAAATAACATTTACCTTATTAGAACTTATGGAATTAAACATTCAAGGAGAAATAATATTCATAGCATAATTATATAATAGGGTTTCTCACGACAAAATACCATGGGATGAATTAAAGGAAAAAAAATATTCGTGCGAGGGACAATAATGAGGTAGATATCTCACTTTTCAGATATGTGCAAACTGGGGCTAAATTCTGTGGTATTCAAATTAAAAGGAGGTAATTCCTGCTGTTTGGGTTTCCCACCATTTACCTTCCTTACAGCTATGTAACAAGAAAATTAACTGCAATTAAAGACAGCAAAGAAATTTTTCACAGCAATATAAGATATTATTTCTATGGGCCAGGGTTACCAGGAATGTAAGGCTGTAAAAAAAAATTTCCTTTTTTGTAAGAGCCTTTCAGAGCTGGTCACAAGTGGATTTCTTGCTCATTTTTGGAAAATCCTGAACCAGCTAGTCGTTGATACAGGACACTGAAAATTGAGGCCTTTAGTATGATCTCCTTTGCCATGAGAACACAAATAATAACTAAAAATTGCTCTGATTTAATTCTTATTTATGGCTGCAGCATTCCCAACCTCTCTGCCTTAACGGGGAGGTTGTAAGGCTTGCAAGGAATACAAAGGAAAATTCTGCACGTCAGAAAGTTATGAAACAAAGGCGAACTGGAAATATAAAGTCAAAATGAAACTCTCCATCTTTCTGTCAAACTGAAACAATAAATAATAATGGCATCTTGCATTTATATAGTGGTTTTCATCCAGAAAGCCTGGAAAGCTCTTTGGAAACTTTACAGACTACTGTGGAGGAATAGGAATGATTTCATACACTGATCTGTTGAAGGTTCCCACTTCTGTAAACAGTTACAGTCTACAGCCACATTACATCTCAGTCTGGGACAGGTAGAGACTGATCTTGAGAGATATTGGATGGATCTGTAGTTAGTCAGAGTAAATCTTCAAAGTCCTGTGGGAATTTACACTGCTGACAGTTATTGTTTCTCATGATCAGGCACTTGGTAAAGAAATAAAGTTACAGGTAGATGAAATAGCTGCTGATCCTGGTCTGTGAAATATGGCAATAGCAGCCAGAGCTTTACAATTAAAATCCTTCGTAATTCATCAATCGTGGGATGGTAAACATAGTCATTTTAAGGAGTCCAATCCTCTGTCCAGCCATTCCTCACTGTTATCATGTGGCTGACATCCTTTCTTTCTTATTTTAATCTCTGTGTGTATATAGAAAAGGTGTTTTAAGAGCTAGTTGAAAGCAAAACAAACCTCTCAGATTTACGTCTCTGCCATGTTGAATAGTCAGGCAAAGCACAGAAGAAAATAAACCCAAAGAATGAGTAATTAGTAAGCTCAGGAAACTTGATTAAGCTTTCCATTTCTATCATATGTTTCACTTAAAAAAATCACACCAGATACTCAAGAAGTCTGTTGGATATTAAGAGATGGCATAGATTTTCAGATCCTCAATGGAGGAAAATTCTTGCTGATTTTCATGATCTTTCTGTTCCAAGAAGGATCGCATAATTCTGGCTCTTGAATAATATTTCTATAACTAGCAGTCGGCTCAGGAATTCCCTGTGTGAGAATCTATTTCTCTATCAGCTGGTGCAATGCATTTCTACACTGGAACACCACACTGAAAGCATCCAGCCAGCACTTCCTAATGGTGGCAGCAAAAGGAAGAGGAACGAAACAGGAAAAACAGTTCCAGGAAAAACAAAGCAAGAAATTGCCTTCAGATTTGTGTGTCTTCATCTCACTGGCCTGTGGCAGGTAATTTTGAGGGGCTCACATATTATGAGTGCGAGTTCTGCCTTATCTTGACCCCATGTCTTCATTAGATTTCAAGGAATATATTGGTCTCATCAAATTTGGCTGCATGAAGGGACAAAAATAAAGAAGTTTCTTTTCTGTTTATACATTGTCTTCCGGAGATTTCCTGCATCAGGCACCTTCCCATTCTTGGAAGTGGCAGAATCAGCAGCTGCTTGGGCTGCTGCTGGCCGAGGTGTGACACGTGGCCTTGCTGGCAGGACAAGACCCAGCCTGGGCAATGGCTCATGATGCCTGACCATGACTCCTCACCACTTGAAATAACTTTGTTCATTCCAACAGTGCCTGGGATGCAACTGGAATTTGACATAGGTGGTTGTTCTGCTTTCCCAGGCTCTGTCATCCCCCATTCAGCAGCCAGAGGACTGTTTGGAAAGTTCCCCTGTTCCCTGTCCATCCCCATTCTTGGTGGTCTACCTGCCTTGAGACCAAAATTTGTGGTGTTCAGCCAAACTGATGCTTCTTAACACTGCCAAGGCAAACAAGTGGGACCACAGTGCTTGGTCTGCAGCCTTTTTTACCTTGTTCTCCCCTGGCTGATGTGTTTGGGCAGATGGGGGAAAGGAGAAGGACCATGAACCACCCAGTGACCAGAGCAATGATTAAACATGATAAAGCTCTAAGAATCAACCTCTCCTATCAACACCTGGCAGAGGAGCAGCATAAATACTGTGCAACTCAAGAAGGAAACGGTGAACCAAAGGCAGTTCCCCAGACTTCAGCTGAGAAATAGTTCTTTCCTCTCTGGGGGATTTAGCACCAAATGAAGGCGAGACAGGGACAGTGTGTCTGCATTTATTTAAATGGTTCTCTATACCAAGTATTCTGTAAGAATAGGAAATTGTGGAAAAAAGTCTGGAGGCTTCTCATTATCAGTGTTTTTTTTAGACTATTAGGAATGTATTTTTATGCCCTCTAAGTTTTTCTAAAGTCAGAGTATTCTCTTGAGAGACTGGAAATTTCAAATCAGAGCTGTAGATTCAATCTCTGGATCAGTAATTCCCATTTACATCATCAGAAACTCAAGAAAAAGCCTGATAGCTACATTTCATTACAAACATGAGCTATTTAGGCATCCTGATTGACAACCTAAATTTTACACATTAAATGATGGGATCTCTGGCTTCACAAAAGTATTCTTCCACACGGTAGAAACAGTGTTGAGTATTGTGAAAAAAAACCCTTTATGTCAAATCAGTGTTTCAAGGTTACGTGCCATTAATTTGAATCTCACTGGTGGTGTTACTGGTCTTCCAGGTGGTTACTGGGGAGGCTTGGGTAGTTCATTACACAAAAGCTGGTTTGCTGGTGGAATATAGGTTGATATGTTCAAAGGCACTGAGGGTTGCCAAAGGACAAACTTTTGTTAAAAGTAAGTGAACGTCAGATGCTTACTTCTTCTTCACGCTTCTGAAAACCTCCTGCTGTTTTTGCTTCTTGAACATGAGAAGAAGGTTGTCCAGAGCAGCTATTACAGGCTACTTATATCAAATCCTTCATATTGCTGGTGACTGGGAGCCCCCAAGAGTTCTTGTCCCACATTTTGCCTGGCAATTAAATAGGCCGAGATATAATTTGCGCCCCATATTCTCGGTGTTGAAGGCAGTAGGTTTCTTCATTTTTAGCCTAACTCTTCTGTCACCTTCACCAGTTTCACATTATTTATGTTAACTCCATGGCCTAGGGGTGGGAGGGAGAGGGGAATTATTCCTAATTTACTGAAAGTGAGAGAAGAATCAGTCACTTCTTTCTTTAAATTTCTGTGGAGGATTGTTAATCAAAGTTAAAACAAATCTGTGTTCCAACGCAGAGGTGGGCGAGGAAATGTGTGCCTAACACATATGCACTTTGGGGCTCCTGCAGAAGGAAACAGAGTTCTGGAAACTGTTGTGAGAAAAACATTAAAGACACCAGACTCGATGCTATGCCACGGACTGGAAATGAGGCTTCAGACAATATCCAGCTCTGCTTGAATCTACTTGAAGTGTTGGCTTTATTCTCGAACCTGGGATGCACAACTTAAATTATCTCCCTTTCTTATTTGCCTCACGTTTGAGAAGAGCCTGGCTTGGAGCAGGACAATGACTTAAAGTACGAGCCAGGCAGAGAATACATCAGGTATTCGACCTGCAGGCCTATGAAATGCAGTGTCATCATAACCCAAAGGGCGTATCATTAGTCACTGAAGGAAGGAAGTGCAAGCATGCCCGGAGAAATCAATAGAAGGTCCTTGTCTAGTAACACGAAGAGAACAGCACCAATGTTTATGTCTTTGCCCTTCACATACTTTGCTCTTCCTTCCTCTCCAGTCATCTTTTCACTTTATCCAGAATTTCATTTTCCTGATTCCTGAGTACAAACGGACAACAGTAGTAACCAAGACTCAGGCTGCAATCCAGTGTTTTCTCAGAAAAATATAAAAAAAATATCCATCAGGCCCAGTGTTTCTGTATGGTGGTTATCTGATTTGGCTCCTGCTAACTAAAAACATATGCAACTGGTTATCTCCATCAACACAGTTTAATTCAGCTCTGGTCCGTATTAGTGTGTTTTTCTGCAACTGATGTCTCTTAGTGCCATGGGTGAACTGTTACTGTTAAAATCATGTTTAAATATGAAGATCAAACAAATGGTCCAAAGGTTTCTAGCATCTAAAGATTCATTAAGCAATACAAAAATACTTTGCCGTGTTTTAGTTAAATGTAATAACTCTTCCCCAAAATATCATGCTTCCAACACTTTGCCATTGTTTAATTAAATGTATTAACTCTTCTCTAAAATATTATGCTTCCAATAACTGAGGATCCAGATTAATAAGGTATTTTAGAGTTTTTCTAGAATATTAGGTAGTAATTAAAGATTGTCAAGGCTCCTTTTAATTCCATAATCCTGCACTTGACCTGTTCTTTTTTATGCCTCAGATTGCCCACCCATAAAATGAGCAAAACAGTAGTAATGTGCATCCCAGGGAAGGTACAAAGCACCACTCATTACTGTCAGGAAAATGCTCTGAAATTATTCAGCTGTATTCATAGCAAAAACCCAACGAATTAACAAAATATGTTCAGGCAATGCACATTTGTCGGCTTCCATGAGAAAACTGTGAAGTGTTATGAATAATGTGGCTCGTTGGTGGCTGTTTGCTCTAACAATCCTGATTTGTACGTTACATGAAGGCAGAGGAATCTTTTCATGCTCAGTTTGACCCTTCCTCACACTGCCCCTGATTTCTTTCTATTCTGGCCCTTGACAGGAGTACAAAATGCACATCAAGGACAAGAATAACTTTTTAGACTAAGATAACATTTGTATTATTAGAAGAGGTTAGGGTGTGCCTGCGAGGGCAGGAGGTAAATCTGCTGAACAGTCTAAAAGCTTTATTTATGGAAATGTCCTTTTTAAGAAGAGGGGAAAGGAGGAATATTACTAATAATGTCAAAAATTCTCCAAGATCCCAAATCAGCCAAACTGTACATGAGCCTACACATGCATACACGCTCCAGAACAAATTTGTTTTTAGTATATAGACCTCCGACCTTGGACCAGTTTTCCAGCTAGAACAAGCCAGCCCCAGTCTATGAAACTTGATGGAATTACCATCAGTTTACCCCAGCTGAGGACTGTGACAGAGTCTCATTATTTCAATCAGGAAAATCAGAAGTATCTTATACAGTACAGAACACAGTTCTCTCCTACAGGAAGAAGCAAAGTATCTTTCCTGACAAGTTTAAGAGCTTCTGACACATCTGTCTCTCTAGTCCTTTACCCAGTAACCCACTTGCCAGGGGAAAACTCTGAAATCAACCTTTGCAAGGTCAGCTGTACTCCCCAGCGCTTCCTGAAGGAAACCAAGAAACCTCTCAGCTGTTCTCAAGAAATTAAAAAAATACCTAAACACAACATTCTGAACCTTCTTCTGTGATTTAGGAACCAACATATCTGTTTCTCCACCCCACTCCTCCCCCCCCCCAGTTAAGCTAAGCACTTAACCTCAACCTGCTAACCAGCTTTGTGAGAATTCTCACAGTTTTTGTGACTTGGCCCTTTGTAGGAGAGAATCCAGGCTGTTCAGTCCTATTCCCTGATGATTTCTGAGAATGTGACTGCTGTCCTATCAAAGCACAAATGGTATGAAACTGCAGAGTTGGCTGCTATTCTCTATTTGGAGGATAAGAGTGCAGTATGCAGGGGCAAAGGCCAGGCTGAGAGAACAACACAAGAAATCAAAACAAAACCTCCCCCTGAACACCTTTATAAAAGCCAGTCTCAGTCTGCTCATCGAGGTCTGCTCCCAGATCTAGGAGTGGATCCAGCACCTAAAGGGAGAGAAGGGCTGAAATATCTAAATATTGGGATGCACACCTGGTCCCTCACCTGCGATCTGCCCTTTGAGAGGAGGCTGAATTTAGGATCAGGAAAGCTGAACTTCTTCCATGCCTAAGGGGATTCAATTGCTGACAGCTGAAAAAGCTAAATTAATAAATAAACAGGACATCGTTTGAGAGGGGCTTTTTTTCACCACATTTTGTAGCCACATAAAAATATTACAGTAAAATATAACTTTTCTCTTGCAACAGAGAGCTTGGGCTGTCTCCTTTAAATATACACTTCAAACACACCGGGAGCTTTGCACAGTTGAAATAAAATTTTATTTGAATAACAATATTATTTTTTTATCACAGATATGCCACAATGGCTTATTTTTAACATAGTGATGTCACCCTAACAGTGAGATCAGTTTGCAGAACATCCTACTGAGCAGTAGAGGTGAACTGGCTACATAATAAATAGAAAAATTCAAGCCCTTTTAGCGGTATTATAGGAATGCAAAACAGAGATGCTATTTGACACCTGCAGGACACAGACCATGCACTTTTTGAAAAAAAAAATACTTGTGTGCCTAACTTAGGAGAAGAAATTCCTTATTTTAGTGAATGTTGAATTTCTGGTGGATACATGGACTATGTATATATGTCCTTTCTGCGGCCAGCCAACCCTTTAAGGACAACAATGTCATAATTCTTCTCAGATTTGAAAACAACTCTCATGCTGATTGGAAATATGCAGCAAAATATTAAACTAAAATAACACATATTGCCCACATACAAGATATCTCCTACTTTTACATGTCAGTTTTATTAATAATTTGAATTTATTATGACATTTTAGGCATACTATAAAAACATTAGCATATGTTGGGTTTGCCCCAAAGTAATTGCAGCTGGAAAGACAAATAATGAATAAATTAACTGTTAAATCTGGTTGACCCCTGGATTTTTCAGTTTTTCAGCAAGTCCAATAAACACAAATGTTTTATGGAGATGAAAATGTCTTTTAAAGATATATTTCCAGCATGTCAAAAGAAAACAAAACCATTTCAAATCAAATAATAAGTTTCTGTAGATAGACACCAAACCAGGTTCCAGTTGTGGCTTTAGCATATTTTAGTGGTTTGAATTAAGGAAAAAAAAAAGAAAAAGAGAAAGAAAAACGGGAACATGCCATCTGTGAAAGATTAATATTGGAATAATTTACTAAATATTTGAGATAGGTTTTAGGCTTGAATGACTGAGCCTAACAGGGACAAATTCTTCACATGTCTTTTTTCGGTTGTCTTTTCAAGAGTTCCTGTTAACATTTCTCAAAATTGTGCAATCAGTGGAAAAAAGGAGGAGACCCCCACAGCCAAGTGATGAGGCCGCTCCAAGACTCACAGTTCAATGTTATTTGTTTGGTTGGGGCTCTTTCTTTTTCTTTTAATAAACTATCCCCCAAAGCCTATCTACCTAAAGAGTATTATCTGCTTAATTTCCTGCAGGCTTCAATGCAGAAGCAGGTCAGTTGGTTTAATTATCAGCTATGGAGACGTGAAGGAACTGGAAATTCATTTGAAATATACAGCAGCTTTTTTTCCCCTGGATTCCTCTGCATTAGCAAAAATACCTGTTCAAAGCACAGATTGACTCAGCTGTGACTTAGAGAAAGATAAAATTCTGTGGCAGGAAAGTCATAATGCTATTATTGTCCACTGGACAGAGTATATTTGCACGGTGATTAGGGATGGCTAATACAGTGAAATGCTATACATAGGGAAACAGGCAGGAATTTACCTCCTGACTATCAATTCTCTTTTTGTGTTTAAAATGTAGTCCTACTCCCTCTATCTATATCATGCTGTCCATTAAGCACCAGACAGACCCAGAAATGCCTTATGAATTTTGGAGTCCTAAATCCATATGACACTATTCAGCCAATGGACTCTTCCTCGCCGTGACAGAAAGACACGCAACACTTCCTCCAGTGATTGGATCCCTTGCTGGGAGTTTTTTGGCACAGGAGGGAAAAGCTTTTTCTTTTAGAATAGGCTTTTTCTGTGTCCTAGATAAAGTGTGAGGAAGGCTAAATAAGCAATAGTAGGTTGCCATGCCTTCCAAGTTCACATCTTTTCTTTTTTTTCTCCCCTATTTTCTTCTGTATAATTCTGGGAGTTAGTATTGGCAAGTCTTTATTCAGAGATAGGCATGTAGAGGGAGCATTCAGAAGGAAGGAAATCCAATTAATTTTGTTAGAAATCCAATAGTCTCCCAGTGAACACAGACTTCCACCACAAATCTGCAAGTTTATAGAGCCGTTAAGGCACTTGGAGCATCTGCTCGGCTGAAAGACAGAGGTTGGGCTCAGTGTGGATAGACTGATATCTGTAATATCCCATAGAAATCCATTGAGAACACTTAGGAAAGCACAATATCCTTTAAATGTAACCTTGATAATGAAAGGAAAGGGCTCCTGTTCCTAAATAAAAAAACAACAAGCCCCGACAGGTCAGAATTGATACCAGCATTTGCTGCTGCCTGAAACTCCTGCCGTGCACTGAATGCTGCAAAAGTGTCTGTTATTTTTAACTGTTGGATTATTGTCCATCTTTAAGGATGGGGAAATTTTAGGAGTGCAATTAATAATAATAATAAAAGAAAAAAGTTAGTGTCATGGCAGACCTCTAGATAAAATACCTAAGAGGCAGGGGAGGGAAGACAAAGGAAACCAAAAGAAAAAAGCAGGTATGGGAGGCTCGTTTTGGAGAGAGCAGCTCAGAAACCTCTGAACTGAGGGTTCTTTATATATAGCACCACATTGAGTGACAAAATGGTAGCTGTCATAATGTGCCAGTTAACATGTCCAATATGAGCCGATCGTTTAGTGTCCCCTGGGATTAGAAGACAGAAACATGACAAAGAACAAAGAACTCGGATCAATAATGCTTGGGGAAATAAGACAGAGAAGGTTATTTACTCTGCATTGATCCGTTGCTGCAGTCGCGTAAACTTGGCCTGTTTTTCTTTTGTTAACCTTTAAGCTTGAGTATACTCACAAGCAACTAGGGAGCCAACTAACAGGTGTAGATTAAGGATCGAAGGAGGTCATCGTACCTCTGTCACCACTAGGCACCCATGTAACAACATCCCTGAAGAAATTTAAACATCAATAGCTATAATAAGGGCAAATTTATCAAGCTTGGCCTACTTTTGCTGGGAGTCTGGCTGTGTCCAGTCAGTTTGCCCTTGCTAAAGCTCAATTGATTTGGACATTCTTTTACTAGAGTTGATTATCAATTGTGACACAACAAATTTGTTAGCTTCCAAGCACTGGAGTTGTTGTTGCCATTGGAACCTCTGAAGTAAAAACACCTGGCCATGCTCAAGTTTTACTCTTGCTGAGGAGAAATAAAAAATTAAAAAAAAAAAAAAAGAAAAAAAGAAAAAAAAGAAAAGAATAGACAAGGGGAAGAAGAGAAAAGCAGAGAAGCTCTTTGGTGATCTCTCTATAGATGCTGGTTGCATTGGAGATACCTGTACTGTGCAGCTGGAACATCTGGATTGTCTTTTTTGGAAAATTAGGGGCATGAGGACATATCAACTTGAAGGAAACTGTTTGCAGCAGGAAAAGTCCAGACAGCTGTTAGCTATTCATTTTTTATGTTTTATGATTTGTCACCTAAGTCATGTGGAATCATTCCTGCTCCCTCTGTGGATGACAGACTCTTGAAACCAAGCAGTAATGAATCCCGTATGATGGGCAGCAATATTCTTTAAGCATGACTATTCAAAAGAAATAATCATTCTTGCTCAACTCCATGGAACTTGCTAAATGTGAAAATCCATTCACCGATGCTCAGGAGCTGTAGTTAATTAGGCTAAGTGGATATTTTGTGTAGAAACATGATGGGATGGAATTTGTTTGTTTTGAATACTGACCCTTTTTTTCCATTTTAATAGTAAATGTTTCATGTTGTGCCAATAGTATTAGCAGTACATTAAAAATGTAATTCTGGAAATATTTGTCTTATTTAGTTTACTTCAAAATCAAAAGGATGATTATAACACTATAACATTACAACAGATTTTCTGTTTCTCTGGATCAAAGTATGTGCTGCTTGTCATGCTATATAACATTTTGATTTGTGTATCATAGAATAAAACAAACAAATTATATAAAATGGAAAGATCATATAATTAAAAATTGAAACCCACTTAAAAAAATCTGAAAAGAAAAATGCAATGTTATGTGGTAGCCTTTTTAGAATTTTGGGATTGAAGCAGTGGTCTACCTGTAGCATTTACTTTAATATCCTGGCTTTTGATCAACACTTTAAAATACCTCTGCAGGATGAACACCTATATATTTCCAGTGCAAGAGTACAAAATCAGTTTACCACTAACACAGACACCTGAAAATGAGTTGCATTTGTTGTTTTGCTGATCAGCACCCATTGCTACCTGATAGTTTAGGTGAATAAACTTATGGACATGGCTCTACTCCTTGTTTACCGTCCTGTAGCACTTTCGGTCACTGATGGCACTCGGGCATTGACTGGCAAACCCGTGGCTCAGCTCAGATTTTTACAATAGACTCTAGAAAGTAACCCCCTACTTTACACTTCCCATTGCAGCTTGATTTCCTACAGCAGTCAGAGATGCACTTGCTTGGGATAACCTTTCTCCCATTAATGTGGCAATCAGAAAACTCTGAATTTAATTTAAGGCATGTTACATGTTTCTTTTTGTTTATCTGTAATTATTTGGCGCAAAGAATGAACCTACTGACAAAGGAAATCAGATCCTGTTTCCCTCCTAGAGATGGGAATCTGTTGTTTGCATCTCTTGGCATGCAAAGTTTCAGCTTTTGACCCTTGCCCCATCACCCGTAAAAATGTCACCACACTTTTTAAGAGCGTTTAAGGCATTTAAGAGCATGGGAGGGAGAAGGCAGCAGCTTTTAGGGCATCAGAAATGACAGTAATGTGCACTGGAACTGTCTGTGCAAGCAGTGTGCGCTGAGGCAGTTGTATTAGATCAATCTGTGCCAGAAGAGAAGCCACTGACAGTTTATTTCTGTGTTGGAGAATGAGCTGCAAACTGCACAGTCCTCCGTTGGATAAATGGAGAGCAGCTCGGTTTGGTCATCACCAAAACTTCCTACCAGGCAGTGGCTATTCAGAGCTCAATGTGAAATGAGTTAGGGCTCTCTCAGCCCTGCCAGGATGATAAAAAACAGCACCCCGGTTAGCAATAATCAGCATCCTTGGCCGAGGGTCTATGGATTGAGTGAGCATGGAGAATGAATTACCTTCTCTCCACAAGATGTGGTCCCTCCAGGTCAGGGCTCAGGTGAGAGGAAAAAAGTGTTATGGAGCTGCTTTGATTTACAGCTGAGGAACTGGTCTTAATGGCTCAGTGGGGCTTTGAAGGTCCTTATCTGCACTGGGAGCCTGGGGAGCAGACCTGCTTTGCAGGCAGAACCCATCCCATAGAAACACCAAGGGGGCTGGAGCCCGTTCTTTGCCCTGTCCCTTGTGCCATAGGCCCTTTAGGGAGGGTGGGATCATGACACAGGGCCTTGTCCCCCTCGCAGGCACACTGCAGCCACGCACACTCCTCTCTCTGCAGCTCTGAGGTTTCCAAAACCCGCTGTGATACTGCAGAGCACGCTGCAAGATGGGGTCAGAAAAGGAGATCCTGAGGCCAAACTGGGGCTGAATCATTGCCCAGGACTAAAGAAGGGAAAATTTAAGCTAGTCTAAGGAAACTTCCCTGGTGCTTGCCACTGTGGTGGACTGCTCCAAAATAACGTGGAGTCTATGAGCAGAGCTGGAAAGGATGCAGGATCAGGTCTTCTTCTAGCCAAGGAGGAAAAGCTCGTTATAAAAACAGCATGAATTGACACTGGAAGAGAAAGTAAGAAAAGTAAAGGAGAAGGAGGGAGGGAATGGCACACAAACGATGCTGAAAGGCATGTGCAAAAAAAGCTCCAATCCACCTTTGAAAAGCACTTAAACCCAAGTGTGAGCATAAGCAAATTAAGCCTTTCGAACTCAGCTGCGGAGCCAAAAACCCAAGGCAGATGACGGTGCACTAAGACACCACGTTTCCTGGTTGCATGCTTATGCTAGCATGCTTTCCTCACCCAGAGGCCTTGTCCACCCTGACCTGTTCCCTTGTACTGGCCAGTTGGCCGCTTGGCTCCTCTCCCAGTAGCCAGCGCTCTCCAAGCGTGACATCGATCATTGCTGTAGCAAGGAAGATGGCACTTACCTGATGGGGTAGGCGGAAGCTCCCTCTCTTACCATATGCTGGGAATTGTCAGTGGCTGCTTGAAGCCAAGGCTGGCTTTTTCTCCTGCCAGGAAACAGGCCTTTTCCAGAGCCTGCCAAAAAGGAGGAAAAAAAAAAAAAGAAAAAAAAAGAAAAAAATTTTTTTTTGTATATTACGTTTCACAGTGAGCAGTTTTATAGCAAGCTGGGCAGCACTGGGAATTAGGGATCACAGTTTCCTTTGGTGCTGGGGACAGACAGCAGACAGTGAAATAAGAGGCATTACAATGGGTAAGGAAAAAAAAGGAAATACAAAAGAAAGTGTTTATATTGATTCTCTCCAGAAGTACAAGATCTGCCACAGCTAAGCAGACTACTGAGTCATTAAAGCCAGCATCCTGACTCCAGAGGTGCTTCAGAGGAAGAGGAGGGGAGGAGGCACACTGCCAGCTGTTCCACGTCCTTTGGAGAGAACCACTTTCCGGATTCTGGCCCGACCACGTCCTGGCACAGAGTACTTGACTGCCCCATAACCTTTCTCACCTCCACAGACCCTGTCCCATTTCCCTTCTCACTTTTCAAGTCGGACAAAGCCTGGTGTCCATGTGTGTTTGTACCACAGTCCCAGCCACACTGGGGGTAGGACCGTCCTCATGGTCCTTTTTGGCCCTGAACTCTGAATTAAAGCCAGCACGGACCACAGAGATGTTGATCTTCTGCAAAGGAGAGCCAAAAATTTTATTCACCCAGGGAAAGTTTGGAAGGTGCCCCCATTTAGGCCACTGGGATAAGCATGGCTGTGACATCTCCCACCACAGTGTGGACTTCCTTTCCAGCAGATGCCATCACTAATGCCGCGATAGTCCCCTGAATAATCCATCCCTCAAATGCTGAGACAATCCCCAGGCTTTCAGGAAAAAGCAGTTTCTCCACTGAATCCAGAAACTTTGACATATCCTGCTGGCAGTGGGCAAACCTGAATCCAAGAAAGGAAGACCAACATCTCCAAAAAGAATTGAGAGACCGAAAAAAAAGGGGGATTGGGGAAAAGAAAAGAAGTAATCTCTTCCTGCATCTGTGGCACAAACACTGATGCTGTACCAGAAGAAACTGGTTCTTGAAACAAATCTCCTCTTCCTCTCTCTAAATATCCCTCCTGTCCTTCTTTTTAACCTTTTTTTTTTGGTTGTTCTTTTTTTTTTACAGAAAAGGGGAAAAAAATTGCCATCCAGACAGGGAAGAGATGTTCTTGGAATCACAAATCACAAAAAAGTTTTTTCTTTTGGTGAGGGGGTGGAGTTGAAGTAGAAGAAAAACCAGGCCAAGGGATTACTTCACATTTCAACTAAGGAATGAATCCTTAGAAAAAAAAAAAAAAAAAAGAAAAGGAAAAAGGAAAAAAAAAGGAAAAGGAAGGGTCTATTTTGTATTACTCAGCAGTTCTTTTTTGCTATCATTCTTCTATGGAAAGTTGTTGTTTTTTTCCCCTAATAATGTGTTTATCACGCAGTCCTGCACATTCACCCATCCAGACACACACACAGAGCTCTTTATATGGAGAAAATCAGGCTGGCGCTGCAAAAGTGCAGAGAAGATCTTTCGCTAAAATGATCTCAAGGTCAGTTTTGGGGGTCTTTAGGTTTCTATATTCAATCCAACCACGTTTCATGTCTCTGCTTTGCTTGCTTAACTTACAAGAAACTTGGGCACAATTTTGCTTGTGTTGGCAGTTTTTAGGTGTGGATTCATGCAGGCTATTTACAAGATGCCAAGGGATGTCAAATCCTGAACATGTGTTTTTGTCCTACAGTCATTCTCTGACAGCAGAAATAGTCTGCAGCTTATCAGATCCATTTGCTGATATTTAACATCTTTTTTTCCCGACAAAGGTTTGGGGTGAGATGAATTTTAATGTTTCTCTTCAATGAAGCTGACAAAAAAAAAAAAAATCTTTATGCATTTAAGTTAGAAAGTGGAGCTTGAAACTGTGAGGAAAAAAAAAAGCCAACTCCCTTATTTACAACATTTTTACTTTTCATACATAGATACAACTCTGCTCATTTTTTTAAAACACTCAAGGTTTTTGGTAAACATTTTACTCAATCAAGAGGTAGAGCCACATGGTCATGGATTGAAACATGCATTTTAATGTATATTCCTGATATATTTGACAGAATACTAAGAAGTCTGATAATATTGTTTTAGGGGATTATATTTTTTTAAACTTTAGCAACATATAAAATAATATTTTCTCAATTTTTAACATTATTTTAATAATAATCACACAAAAAACCAAAATACTTTTTCAAATTTAAGGATTTTTGTAAAATTATCAGATAGGAATAACACCCTCCGAGCCTATAATTCCCAGACAATTTTAGCAAATAGTGAACTCCCAAAATGAAGGGTTTTATAAAAATATATAGGTTCTCAGATACTATAAGTGATACTTTGAAAAGAGAATGGAGACTTAGGTAAGCATTGCTATAGACATAGAAAGAGAGGTAGCAATTTTGAAGAATACTTGCATATTATGAGAGCACACATGAGTGAGTTTAATTTTGCAGGCAAAAATTTCTGACAAAAAGCGGGATTTTTTCAGGAATCTGAGTCTTAATAAATATTTGAGCTGTGTCTACTATGAGTGGCACCTTTTAAATTCACAATGCCATATACATATGTTTTCATATTGCAATAGATTTGTCACCCCTGGTTTCTGCAGACATCATTCTCTTCAGAGCTATTTTTCTTTGCTAAACATCTTCCTCAAGTTCTCTATTTCAGCACAACCTATATGTTAAAACATGCCCAGTGCTGTAACCTTGTGCCTAGAGGTACTACTCTGAAGCAAAAAAGCGCCTAATTTTTTTTTCTGGCAGCAAACAGAGACAGCTAACCTGGAAGTTTGAATGCTCAGTGTCTTCTCCAAAATTATCCAGACTGCTTTTGTTTGCAGAAGTCAGATTGTGCAAGCTGTTGGTGTGTGGCTTGTCCCAGTAAGTTAAGAAGAACAATCTACTTGAGAGGTTTCCAATTATTCTTACTTCTGGTCAGGTTAGATATAAAATTAGATTGGATTCTTGACAGGTTCTTGGCTCCTCCAGTTTCAGACCAAGCCTTTATTAGCCCAAGAGCATGCAGATGGAAGTGATTTATTTTCTGTTAGCTGTTACATGAATTTGATTGTCAACAAAATCTCAGCTTTCAGTGAGGTTTGGAGTCAGACTTTGTATCTGAGGTGGGGTGTCCACCTCAGCCAGATGAGTTCGGTTTGGCAGAGGCAGCTCAGCTGATCAAAACTTGCAGAACTTAGCACCAAATAGTCCATACAAAGCTCAGAGATGCTCCACATGTCACAGGAAAGGGATGCATGGGCAGAGGTGACTCATGGGATTCTTCCTGCCTGTGGTTTCCTCTTCTGCCACCGTGCTGCCGGCTCTTCTCTGTATATCCCCGTTCCACTGGGCCTTGTCCTTTACTTTGTTGGCAAATAAGGTAAATGACCCCTGTTCTGGCTGCCCATATGCTGCAAACATCACTGGTTTTGTTTCAGCAAACGGCATGAGGATGGTATAGACAGATGCCAAAAGAGAGGGCCCCCATCAGCCCACCAGCCCTGCTGTGAACCACCAAAGTGCCGGGGTGAGTGGTAGCCGGCATCTCCTTAGTTATTGGAGAGAGCAGCTGTGTCATGTTCGGTTAGTTTACATCATAATCCAAATCAACCATGAAGGATGAAGATGCATAGAACGAAACAAAAAAAAAGTCCTGAATCACAACAATGAAGTGAGGGCATGTGTTCAAACAAACTCCGGTGCAAACCTGAATTTGGGTTTGGTCCTAAGTAAACAGGGTGATTGCAAGGAAAGGGATGGCTTGGCTGCCAAAAACTTACAAAGTGGCTGCATAACCTGGGAGACAGCAAGGAGCTTTGTCCTCTACACGCAGATGTTTGTACTCTTATTCCTTCCCCTTTGCTTCCACGTCCTTGTCCTCCTCCTGTGGCCCCGACAATTCATTAGTTCTCACCTCAGACTGGAAGCAGGGCCAGAGAGAACAGGCAAGTTCATTACAGTTTGGCACACAGAGTGTGTTAATTGGGATACAGCTAAAGGCTGTTATTGCAGATTAAAAAAAAAAAAGACTGCGTCACCTGTCTCTAAATCTGTGGTGACTTCAGCTCAGGCTTTGGTCCCAACAACCTGCCTGGTCATGAAGAAGCCCATTTTTGACAAAGTATGGTAAAATGCGAAACTGATTCATTTCTTGTATGTAGGGGGTTAATTTTTTAATTTTTTTTTTTTACCCGGGTGAATCTGTGGTCTCATGGAGACCAAAAAAAAAAAAAAAGCACGCGGAAAAGGGCTATACAAGCATGACAGGGTATAAGAATCCTTTCACCTGAGGTCAGAAAGGCTGAGGTGCTCTTACACCTTTCCTCTGTGTTTGGTTATGTAGATTAGATGCATATATTTAGGTAGCACAGGGTGTTGTTTACATGTAGCAAGGGAAAATAGACTGAGCAAATTGAGACATTGTTTCTGTTTCATATAATATTATATTTTGAGGATTAGAACTTTTTTTAATATGACATCCAAGAGGTTTCAGAGCAAACTTCTGGTAAGAGTAGTAGGAAAATTTTATCTAAATGAGCTTTAAAAGGGGCCTTAAAGACTTTAATAATGAAATACCTCAAGCAACCTTGAAAAATGGTGAGGATACAGTGAGCAGGCTGTAACACTTAGTCCTATTGTGTTTCCCAGAAAGAGAGGGAAAATTCCTTGGGAGCTGCTAGAAGGTCCAATTGTTTAAAACTGCAGCATTTCCCAGCTCATCAGAACTTATGGAAACTCCAGCAGTGGAGGGGAAGCAAGCCAGTACTGGGGTTGAGGTTCTTCTGGCTAGCCAGATCATTGTGGCAGCCTTTAAAGCACAGGTAGCCTCAGGGGTCTTCCTGGTAGGAAGCAGAGCTTTAAGGGTGTTTTAGAGGAGAACCATAGCCTACATGATACATAATAAAGGCTGAGGAGGAAGAAACAGAAAGAGGCAGCTTTAGGAAGGTGATGTCTCTCTGGTTTCAGGAAGTATTAAGCAAAGCTGAAGCACTCCTCACTTTGTGAGAAGAGTAATAAAGTGAATGCTCAAGTCAGGTGGGCATCCCCTCCCAGCTGCCATTGCTGAAAATCAAATGGAGGTCAAGCAGCAGCTGAAGGTCTGTGTTGGCTGCTTCCCCTGACCAATCTGCCAGAGACTGTGCCAGGAGCCTCCAGAGAAATGCATGAGGTTTGTCTGCTTGATTTGCAACTTTTTTGGGGGGGAAGGCACCTAGAGTGTATATATTCTGCGTAATGTGGCACGGAGTAGGGAGGTTCTTGGTGGATATCAGCCTAAAGCCTGGCTCTCTTCTGTGTGTGCCATGAATAAGTGCTTATGGTCTGTCCTACATTAAGTGCCTTAGAGTTTGGATGAATTAGATTGTTTGCTCAGGAGGGCTCATTTCTTACAAAAGTTTCTTTGAGGATTGCCTGCTAGAAACCTTTTGCTTCTCTGAGTGCCTAAAGGATGAAGCACGAGGTGCGTCAGCTCCCTGGGGCTGGAGTAGCAGGAAACAGCAGTGTGTAGGCGCAAGTTCAGCTTGTTTCAAGTCCCTTAAAAAGAAAAAAAATTGTGGTTTTCTGTTCCAAGTGATTCTTGCTGGAGGAGATGGGGAATTTTTCTGGTCTTTGGGTGGGAGCTCTAGTCCCACAGGAGGTATGGTTGGTCAATGGGCTTCTCTCAGGCAATGTCGGATGGGAAGTTGGGTTACATCTCTTGTAAAGTTTTCAGATATGGAGACAGAGAATGTTTAAGGCAGATAACTCTCACTTTCCAAGCATAATACATACCTTCCCTTCTTCCTTCAAATGCTGTTCCTTTTGGAAATCTCTGTGGAGAACAATGCAATAATCAGTTCTTAACATCTAATTATGCCCTTCCCTTTACAAAAGAAGCACATATTCTTAAATAACACTTCCTGGCAGCAAAGAGCTCTGTGGCTCCCTTTGAAAGAGAGGGGAAAACAATGCAACCCAACCCAAATATCTTCAGATCATTAATGCACAGGGAATTGGGTGCACAATCCTTTCTTAGCCTCATCAGTAGATGAAAATAATACTTACCCTTGAGAGCCTGGCGATGTTCTTGTACTGAATGCCAACAGTAATCTAATCAGTTAACAATTCTTATTCTGATGATCATTTTCCTGTGAATTGTTTCAGGGTTAGGGAAAAAAAAAAGAGAAAATATAAATAAATGAGACTTTCTTGCTGGAAAGATGATGACTTACCAAGAGCCTACTCTTTACTGCTTGGTTCCTTGTAACAATTCAGATTCTTCTCCCTGCTGGGTGAAATGTCAACCTGCAGAGCAGTAAGCTAAAAAAGGCCGTTTACACTGAAATCTTACCCCTGTTTTGCCCAGAGGCGTTTCATGGCATAAGTAAAGCACTTGAGGTCTGCAACTACTGGCCTGCACGGCAACTTCTCTTTGTCTGTGTTTCAGGAATGGGGTTGGGTTTTGTTTTTTAATATAGAGAATGTTTGGGGGGGTTTTTTGTTTTGTTTTGGGTTTTTTTCTTCTTGTGGAGTAAATTTCAGCCCCGAAATGTATGATATGTGCTGCATTCGGTGCACTCTCCCCGAGGCAAACCAGGGGATCTGTAAGTGGTACTATTTTTCCTATCAGCCCTGGAGAGTAGTGTGGCAGCCCTGCGTGTTATTAATGGATAAAATCTGAGCAGCAGCCAACCCCAAGGTGAACCCTATGCATTTAAAACATTTCATCAGACAGCTAAGTATTTTTTTTTCCTTCACTACAGCGGATATCTCTACTGCCACCACTCAATAGATCCCGATAGAAGAGAGCAATAGCTGGACTCACTAATGTGAAAATTGATAGTATGAGCTCTCCAATGAAATATAAACAGCTCTGTGTTTCTTAAGTGTCAATATCATGGGGCTGGGCTGAGGAGGTGGTGTGGTGGATTAACCCTAGAATTATCTGGGAGGGGGGAGAAGCTGGTAAATAGGAAATATTTGTCCAATCAGCCAGGGCTCATTTCTGAAGTGGATAAGATGGGCTGCTGTTGACTCCCAGCTGCTGACAGCTAGAAACCCAGCTCCACCTCACTGCCCCTGTAAACTGGAGTGTTTCCGGAAGCAGGAGGAAGGTCAGACTGGTCTTGTTTGCCCTTTCCTTTCCCCTTCCCATTTTGTCTGGAAAAACTGGATAAAAGAGGGGATGAGGAACGGTGTGAGAATCAGGGCTGCAACTTTGCAGATGCCTCTGCAGAGGCACAGACTGACACACTGCATTGGGAGCAGCTCCTGGCAAGCTGCAATGCTGCTGTCAAAACAGTGCTTATTAGAAGAGCAGCTTATTCTGGAGGGAAAACCTGCGGCATGCAGAACAAATATCCTTGCTTGAGGAGAACTGAGACCTTGCACTCTCATTCCCTCTTACAGAAGCACTTAATGTAACCAGAAGTCCCCCTGCAAGGGAAGGAAGGTGTCTTTGCATTTGGGTGTTTGCAGGGGTCAGATTGCCTCAACTCTTTCACTGTTGCTGTTTTCCTGTATGGATAATGCAGAAATGCTACTTAGCGCCTCCTGCTCTGGCTAAAAAGCTTAAACCAGCCAAGACCACTCCTTTACTGACATCAGAGTCACCTGGTCCCCACACTGAGCTGGACAGTGCTAGGTGTGGGTTACAAATAGCCCAGAGCAATGTTGTTCTTTTGACAAAGAAATGGTTTCCATGGAAACTTTTAAATATACCCAAGATTATGTAAGTTTATCTCCAATATACCTCCAGAACATTTATATTGCTAGGCTGCAGAAACACATTTTTAAAAAAGAAATTACTTAAAGTTCTTTGGCATTTGTTCTTTTTGAAAAAAACAAGCAATTCTGCATACTGATTCTCAGTGTTTAAATGAGACGATTATTGAGCTAAATGTGGACAAATGGGTACACAATAAACTCAGCTTTGACTTGCAAGGGCTGTGGGAGGAGTAAAAATAATAAAAAAATACAAAGGCAACTTATAAATCATTACAAAGTCACTAAAAACCTCTTTGCAACAATATATTGTATAAAGTGCTTTTCATGCCTCTAGAGCAGGAGACTTGGACTTCTTATCTTGAGTTTCTCTACTTCAGCTTGTTTACTGAGTTTTCAATCTCCTTGTTGAGGCTTAAGGACTCCTCTACTTATGAGTCAACCCCGGAACCAAAGCACATGGTGGAGGATCATACCTAAGTTGAGTGTCCTTAATCCTGAGTGAGCAGACTGAAGATTTAGCAAACAAGCCAAAAAAGACTGAAGGGGACTGAGCAGCCCCTTGGGAGAAGGGGGAAAGGAGAATGTTAGCAGGAGGGAATCACTCAGCTGCACAGGAAGAAATGGGATGAGGGCTCTCCCTTACAGCACTCTAAAATCAGCAGGTTTTTGTAAATTAAGCACCCACAGATAGGGGTTTATGTTTCTGTCTATGCAAAGGAGGAGGCAGTCCCAAGTCACTAGGAAACTTCTCATTAGTGGCACTGTGAAAAGCTTCTCTGTACAAACCCTTTCTCTCTCTGCACAAGAAAACCTGCGCAAGCTTTAAATTTAATTCTCAGTGTTGTAATTTAGAGCTTTGCTTCTGTTGGAACCCAAGATCCAACTCAATTGGAAAGGAGGACGAGATAACTATTCCTGCTGGACTTTTTTCTGTTATTCAATGAAGAATTTGAAATGTCAAATAACACAAAATTTTAAAAAATCATCTACATTTTGAAAATTTTAAGCTGGACTTGGGAAAATTAAATCATGCCTTAAAGAGAAATGCAACATGCAGATTTATATAGAAATATATTCTGAAGTATATAAAACTCATAAAGCATATCCTTCCAACCCAAAACATAAGATTGGTTTGAATATAATGAGGTCGCATAATTTAAAAAAAAGTAGTTAAGTAGTTAGCAGAGGAGGATTACTGGTAGGTTCCTCATTTAATGTTTAGATTTCAAGCTTCCATTTTCCCGTGTACAGACAAGAGACCTTTAGTGCAGTCTGAATTTCATAGAATATCATGATGTCAGAAGCAGAGAAAAAGCAAGACACCAAAGAATCTTGAAAAAATGGGACTGAGAAACCTTAAATCTGTGTCTGTAGGTCTGGTTAAGGGAATTCTGCGAAGTCCAAGGATTGACTGTCTGCTTTGGGTCTGCGTGGACTTGTTATATGGAGGAACTTCTGACTTTGAGAGGTCTCCTGCTGTTGGAAGGAGACAGAATTCTCATTAGTTTAATGTAATTAGTTTGAAGTAATGTTAAATGGAACATATGAAAATATTTCAAGTCTGGTTTTTATACTTTATTAACAAATTTTTTTGGTAGGAAAAAAAATCCTATTCTCTGACCAGCTTCAGTGTGAGCTTAGTCCTTTATTTATTATTAGTGAACAAGTCCAAGAGTTATACTGGTGTGTTTATTATCCATGAATCAAAGCTTGATTGATAAAATAAACTAATGTGGTCAAGAACTGAACTATTTGAAAAGTTTTTCTTAGTATCTGAATCAAAGCTGAAGAGACAGATAACCTATGCCAGCTTTCACCTGTTGGCTGGATGGAAAAAGGCAATTAGATGTCTAACTCCTCTCCCCTCATAGATATTGAGAAACCATCCTGGGCATCCAAAAGGAGAAAAGCCAACATTAGTCTGTGAGGAATGGAGAACACTGTTGAAATCGGAGCTCCTGTGTCCTGATGGCATGGATTTTTACCTCACTTTACTTTGTTTTCCTTCCTTCTCCTAGAGCTTTTCCATGGGCTGGAGTCTTGGGTAGTTGTGTGGATACCCACCTCTGAAACTGGCATTAGCTGAGAGAAAAAAAATCCAAAACCATTATAAAAGATAGTTTTATGTGAAGGAGGGAAAATTCATAGGAAAGTAAGGCAGAAAAGACAAGAGAAAACAGTGAAGGTGGAAGAAGTTATGTACATATCCCACTGAATCTCATGACTGTCATTTCCACCTGGACAGTGCTGGATCATGGAGCAAGGGTAGAAATGTGATCAGTGAATCATTAATGAAAAATGAAATGGTATTTGCTGAATTTTTAGCTGTGTAGATTCTGCCTGGGTCCTTGGGAGGACCCCTTGTGCTTAGTGACCGTGTACTGTCAGACATGTGTGTTTCTGTTAGTTAATTTTAGGGAAAGGCTGATGCCTTCTGGAGTTGTAAATGCACAAGCAACAATTCCTCTCCGTTTTCCCACTGAGTTTTGCCTACAAGTGCACAAGTTACTCCCTCTTGTCACAGACTCACACCCCCAGGAAGGAAAGGGGAAGCTGGAAAAGTGTCTTTACCACTGACTTGAAAAGGCTTTGCAAATTGTCACAGGTCCACAAAAGGATCAACCAAAAGCCAGTGCTTTTCCTCCGGGCAGTAGTGGCAATGCAAATCTAGCAGCAGTGAGTGCCCCGGTGCCCCGAAGTTCATTAGTGTGTGATCTGATAAATGTTCCAAATAAAGACAACATCTTGCCTGGCTTCACCAAGTCTCTATATAGGGTACTTAGATCTTAATTATGTTTTCATTTGGTCCCATATTTGTTTTTCTGGAAACTACATTTATGATGGGCAGTGGATGTTAACTGCTCTCTGTAAAGAGAGGCAAACTTCATCTGGATTTAAGAAGCACTTGGATAGGTCTAGTTTTACCCTCCCTGAGCCAGTATCATCTGAGGACTGAGAGGAGGGGTGATGGGCATGCTGTGGAAACTTTTCAAAACATCTCCTTTCCAACAAGTCTGTAAAAACGCTGAGCTGAAAGACTCGAAGCAACTCACTTGAGACTCATTTTCAGTGTGGTTAAAGTTCTGAAACCCAGACTGCAGAATCTCAGGAAGCAGCTGGGTTCCTAATTAAAACAAATCGTTAATAGATTTAGCAGGCCAAATTTATGCTTTTCAATTAAAACCACTGTGGGGCTTGGTGTGTGCTTTTGTGTGTGCTGGAGATGGGTGTGAGTCAGTGGAGTTAGGGGTGTGATGTGCGAGGGGTTGGATCAAGCCTTTGCCCACAACACGCGCTAATGGATTCGGAACATCTCGCTAACCAGAGTATAACAACTTCAGAGCAGAAGAGTCACAACAAGGGTGGTGTCAAGGACACTTTACGCATTCGTTTCCTGACCACAGACTGTTCGTCCTTCTGCATGAAGACAGTCAGGCATTTTCCTCACAAAAATTTGTTCTTATTTGGAAGCTACAAATGTTTTAGTCAGCGTGATGGGTCCGAACTATTGATTGGCTGGTGGTCACTCAGCAAGAATTAATCCTTCAATTAGCCCTGCTTTTTTCTGCATACTGCTGATTTTCACACTTCAGACCAGAGCATCCATTTGCTTCCCTAGAATGGCTCTTTTGCAGGCGTTTCAGTAAAACTGGGGTAAAAGCAGTTTTGTTCTTGTTATTTAAATAATTTTTATAGTATGACAGTAATTCTCATTACACCAAATTTGATGAAATGATTTTTATTTCCATCTTTTTTCTGCTGAGACAAAGATTGCATCTGTATGTTTTTGTTGCAAGAAAGAAAGAAAAAAGCCATGTGTTGCCTCAAAGCATTAAGCTGCCGAAAAGTTCTTTTGTTGCTACCAAAATGAGGCTAGCAGCTCATATATCTGCTTTTGAACAAGAATAAGGCAAAAACTGCTGTCATTTTGTAAAAGCTAATTTCTCTTTTCAAGTTAAATGGAGGACTACGGCTATAGATAATTCCTGCTCCCCCCCAAAAAAAATTTCAAATTTTATGTTTTCAAAATGCTGATGAGAAAATAAACTTTTTCCTGCAGTGAAATGTAAGGCAATTTTAACATTTAAAAAAAAAAGGGACAGGAGACCACATATCTCCCAGAGCCTGTCCTCAGCTGATCACGGGACTCTCACTGTGCCTGACCCCTGCATGGTGTTCAAATGAAAATAGAAGCTCCAGTCCCACCTCCAGTCCTCTGACTGTATAGATATTTATTCATTTGTGCTATAAATGGGGAACTTGGGGTTACGGGTTCACTGTAGCAGATTCCAATGCAAAATTGGGCCCCTCTCTATATACAAACATTTGTAACAGCAAAAGACTCTGTGGGCGCTATGGCTAAATGCAGGCTGGCTGCTCCATCTGCCTAAAGATTTGCTGCGACGCTCGTATTTAGTGCATTGCTTTGCAAAGTGCTTTCAGAGACATCTCGGTGGCAAGCAGACAAAATTCTCTTGTATTGTATTATAATGTGCAGAGCTAACCTGATTTATCCTCACTACCAAGAGCGACATGGGGATCGTGCAGTGTTTTTGTAAATTTTGGGAATGCAGCAGTCGCAGAGATGTATTTGGGGTTGTCATGCTGGCAGCCAGAGGGGAGGTGGAAAGGGGAAAAAGCTGGGTAGATTCCATGGTGCTGCATTAAAACGCTGGAAAGCTCATTTAGTCAGAGATTAAGCTCTGGAGCTAAATCTGAAAGTGAGAAAGGAGAGGAAAAGCTATTGAAAACTGAGATTCTACTGCTGACTATGGAGGCCACATGACCCTGACACATAACTTTTACTGAGTTGACTATATCTCACTTCCTTTAAGTGCCTGTCCCTCCTGCTCACTCTCAAGGACTTGGCCAATCTCCTTTTGTAAATAGAACAATGCTTTATATTTCTCTATTACTCTGGAGTGACTATATCAATAATGCAGGAAAGGCATCTGTCCAGCACAATGAGATTATTTTTCTGATTTCGGTTGACAGTTATGGTAATAGTTTGGCAAACAATCTACTCCACCATCAATGACCACAGATTACAGCTGTTTTTAAAAATCTCAGCCACTCCTGGAAACTTAGAAGATTGATTACTTGGACAGAAAGAGACAGAAAGATGTGTCAAAAGCTTTTATGGCTGAAACTTTTAACTCTGTCTTGCTCCCATTTTTCCCCCACTCCTGATTCTGAAAGTCGATGTGCAGCCTTGTGAGTGCAGAACATAGTGAGCAGAGTGAGTAAACAAGCGACTGTGATGCAAAAGGAATTGAGGAGCTGCTCAGCACCAAAGCCTGTGGAAAGCAGGATGGGAGGTGTGAAGGTGCTTGTGTGTCCCTCCAGAGCTGTGGAGGGCAGCCAGGGCTGCTTGCCTCCTCTACATGTCCTGTGGATTGTGCTTCATCCCGTGAGTGTGTTGTCCCTGTTTTTGTGAGGCAGGATCTGGGTCAGGATGGTTCCTGCTTATGGGAATATTATGGAGGGTGATGTAGGCAATGCCTAAGATCTGTCCTTAACACCTAAATTAGTTTCTCTTCATGATTTCCTTGTCCTCTCATTGAGCAGCTAGAGCATTTGACTGGGAGGCACCTGCAGGTTTATAGGAAAATCCCCGAAGAAAAAGCACAATTTCCTTTCATTATACATAATATTTATCTCACGTGAATCAAAAATGGGACCTTACAATCAAAACACACCTTGCAGAGCTTAACACTACATTAAAGAACTCAGAACTACCAATAGCCAGAGTGGAAAACACTGTTTTGAATATATGTGCCCTTTATGCAAGGAGCAGAAATAACACCATGAGAGCTGTGTGTCTAGCTAGCACTGGGATTTCAGATAGCAAATGTTCACAGTGAACTGCTCAGGGACAAATTTACAGAACAAGAATTATCCTCAGAAATTATTCAGCATATATTTTCAATTTGAGTAACAACGGAAGAGAGAAAATCAGAGGCTGCTTGTGGACAGGGCCATGAACAGATAGAAAAAAAAAAAGGAGGTCAATTCATCAAATAAATTATTCCCTATGAATTATTCACACAGGTCTAACTTAACTGTTATTCCTACTTTCCCAGCCTCACTACAGGGGTTGACAATAATACAGCTTTGTCAGTTTCTGGACTTTGATATTAGACAAAATAAAATCCCAGAGTGCAGTTAGGTCTCCCAGAGTCAGTCAGGAGGTGAATTTGGTCGTACAAGTTGATTTTTCTCACTGGTCATGACTTTGGTATGTTACCAGCCATCATGAACCCAGAAGATGCAGTCAAGAAGGGTAGTCAGAAAAAGCTGACAATTACAGAAATCTCCTGATATTTCTTCTCCTTCTTAGATAAAGAGCAAAAACACTCCCAAGCAGTAGTGAATATGGATTAAGAATCTAGCTGCTCAAATTCTCAAAACTAATGTGGGTTCATCTGTCTTATGAACTCTTCACCCAAGCCCCAATTAGTATTATATTAACCTCTTAAAATATGAGATTGCTGTGATCTTACAATACTCCAAAATGGTCTATTAGCTACCCCATTTCCTGGCTCTGTCAGATGAGAATGTCTGCAGTAGGTCACTTGAAGGCATTACTGAATTAATTCAGAGAGCTGTTGTGGGTACCCAGGATGTTGACCAAGCACAGGGAGCTTGGAGGACTTCGATTACACACCCTCACAATTTTACATTACAAGTGCATGTAAACATGATCTGAGGACCTGTGCACCCGAACACTTAAAAAGAAACTAAACCTTGACCTCTTGCTGAAATTGATAAAAATTAGGTGCTTAAATCCCATGAAGAAATAGAGCCACAGTCTCATAAGTGGCCTTGGATTAAGTCCTAGGCAAATGAGATTATTAATTCTGGATGGTGTGAGCACCATATTGCACCATCATATATTGTGTGCATAATGCAGTTTACAAGAGGAATAAGTTATCTCCACTTTTAGAGTTCCAGATCACACAGAGGATTTTTCAGGTGGGCTTGGGGGAAATTTTCTTTTTTGTTGTTTGTAGGTCTATACAATAATTTCCTACTGAAAGTCACTCACAATATTGCTTTAAAAAGCTCTCTGGTTAACTAGGCGTATTTTTCAGAATCTGACTTCAACTAGCTTTTGAAAATGCAAGTGAAGCTCTCAAGCCAGCAAGGCATTTTGAAGGTTTTAGCTGAGGTGCCTGTTATATAATTCTATGGCACCACATAAAACCTACTGCTATTTGTGGAGTCGTGGCATTGCTTCCACTGAATCCTTGCTAAATCAATCCAAAGTGCCATTTCCCATCTCCTTTCCCAATCATGGCTCATTAAGCATCATGCAGAATGTAATCTATTAGCAGCGATCTCCTTGGCTGGTGAGAAAATCAGTTATGAGTCGCTAACTTTTATAAAACAGAAAAAAAAATAAAAATAAAAACAACATTATAAGGCCTGCCACTATTAAAGAGATTGAATGCAGGAGGTGTGTATTTATGCCATTGAGCCAACTTAAATGTTCATAAAGACGATGAAACTTCAGTATCCTGAGTCGCTGATTTCGAGCTTCAGGTCAGAGACAGATGACTTCATGCTGAGATTTATTACTAAGAGGCAAAGCTTTGGAGTTTGTGTCAAGGTGGGCTCATCCATCACCGGAAGAATTCTGCCATAATATTCTGCTGTCAGATCCCATCTACCCTTGATCAATCTATCAGTCGGCCTGCTTAGGAAATTGTACATAAACCCAATATAATCTGATTAGACATCCAAAAACAGCGTCGCTGGTTAATCATGCAGGTAAATTGTAGTGTGCTAAATATGCCTCCTTTCCCAGGGCAAGCACATTGTGATGGGAGAATGTCCCCAGCCTGGCTAATGAATTTCTCATTCCTGTGCCTGGGGAAACAGTGTTAGAGCTGTGCCCCTGTTAAAAATTCAAATGCTCTTGAAATCATCTACTGTGTGTGAATGAGGCACTGGAGTTTGTACTTGTTACTGGCTGTTAATTTTAGGGTGTTTTGCAGGTGAAAATATTGATGTTTATCAGCAGGTACAGATGATGCATTTTTTCCAGTGAATACAGTAATGTTATCAACATCTACCAGTATCTGGTTGTGAACTTTGCGATATAAATACCTGGACTCTGATCCAGGAAGGTGGAATAGTTGACTTAGCAGGGTCTTCTGCTTTCTGTGAGTGCTTAACATTCATACAAGCAGGGAGAATCCTGTCCACTCGATCAGCAAATCATTCCATGAGAACTCATGAGTTGCTACAACTCTGAGATGAGGATACAGGTTGTTGTTGTCCACCAGAACTTGTTGCTTGGCCCCACGATGCCAATTTCCGTATTGGGTCCTTTCAGGGCATAGCTTAGATTTGGGACTGCTGTATTGCAATCCTGAGTTCCCACAGCTTAGCAACAGATCTTGAGCTTCAGTATGGCTGAGACATTAAAAGAGATGAATTTTCCAAAATGAGGCAGACCAGTGAGCTGTGCTAGCGATGTAATTCCATTACTTTCAAAGAACTTGTGTCTGTTACAGCCAGTCACGTGGAACAGAGCTGTGCCTTAAAGAAGAAAAAGTTGGAATTTTTTTAATGGTTATTTATTATTATCATTATTATTACTATTACTATTATTATTATTTATTAGTCCTGTGTAAGAACATTAAAGAACTGGAGGTGTGGAGTTAGGTAGCAAACACATCTCCAAAGGGAAAGAATATCAGTTTTTCTGGGGTGTAAGATAAACCTGCTCATAGCTGAAAAAGTGGCTGCCAGTGATTCCCAGATAAATTGATGTGAAATGGAGTTAGTAAACACTTCACCCACTGGTGCTTTTCCCATACAGGGTATCCCCTGTGCCAAGCACAATCTTGAAAATTTCCATTAATTAAGGGTTCAAATCCAAAGAAATATCCAAAGAGATGAAGACTGAGGGTAAAGTGAGACTTGAAAAGCTACTGAAAGGGACTAGAAACTCTCCCCAAGATCTTTTTCTCCAAATGTCTCTGACTCGCCTGTTTGGATAAGTAAAACTATGCAGATTGTCTAGACATGCAGAGGCTGTCGGCCACATCCATCAGCTTTATCTGAGTTTCTCTCCAAAAGGCGGCATAGACTCAGGACATGGGCAGTGCCATGATGAGAGAGGACACTTCTCATCTCTGCCATTCATTTTCCAGTCTGAAATCAAAATATTTGGAAGAGCTCATAAAGAAGATTCCAGGGGAATTATTCAGACATGAGTTAAGAGAAAGCCTGTGCAGGTACAGATGATGAAGGAAGAAAAGGTGGAGCCCGACAGAATGTATAGATTTTCCATCCTACTATACACAGGGTGTTGCACAATCCAAGAAACAAAAGAGCCTGAATTGCACACGGTTAGGAAAAAAAAAAAAAAAAAAAAGAGCCAATATTTATAATATCCTGAAGCCTGTAAAACACCGAGTTGTTTGAAAATCCAGCAGGAAGGTGCACTGAAGCTTAGCATCTATGTTTCAAAATAGAGGAGGAAAGGCACAGAGAGCCAGGGACATTTTCCCTGGAGCCTAGCTCTGAAATGCCAGGCTTTAATGATTTGGAAAGAAACACATTTCAGCACTACCGTGGCACAAAGTGCAGGAGAGATGCAGTCGGGTCCTTCTCCTAAACACTTGAGGGGAATTTTGTAACTGCTCCAACCCACTCAAGTGCCTCCCAAGGGCAAAGTGTTAACAGTGTGGTGGCCTTGTTGGCGTCAGGTGATACTGTGTATTACACCACCAAAATTGTACCAAAGCAGCTACGGGGGGGATTAACCAAAGGCATTTGACAGCTGCTGTTAGGCTGAACTTTGCGTTGGAAATGAATACCAAGTCAAGCAGTATTGTTACATGAAACCACTACCTTAGATCTGGGTTACTGACCTGACAGGCCCTCCTTTGTTAGAGATTAAATTATTTGGATTTTTTTTTTGCAATGGCTCCATTAAGGCAGGGTGTTGCGGCTGCTGTTTCGACTGTCTTGCTGATTGTTTATTCCCTCCAGGGCATTTTTTTGAGAAATCTCTTGTATGTCTTTAGCCAAAATAAGTACAGTCCACGGTAAGCATTGCCTGGGCATGTGATCAACTGATGTTTTAATTATTTTATTTTTACTGTAGTATATGTTTGTCTGTCTCTGAATTGCTTAAAATAGCACAAGACCAGGCAGTCTTATGATCAAAATGAATGTTATACAACTGCTTGAACTTCAAGGACACCTGCACTGGCTAGACAGACCACTCTTTAAAGGAATTTTGATTTCTTCCACTAGTGTCCATGTCTTTTCAGGTACACTGATTTACTGTCAAACCACCACCCCACCCTTGCGAGCATCAGGAAAGTACATGAAGGTTACATTCCAGCAGAAAATCTAGGTAGCTCCATGACGTGCCTTGCTTGAAAGAATTCATATATATCTTTCCTCTCCCCACCACTCATTTCTGGCTATTTGTTTGGAAGTTTCTCGAGAGACCAGTTGCCTGGAAAATATGATGGATGAACAAATAAGCTGGGGGTTGAATTTTTTTATTTGGGGATTTTTTTTTTTTTTTGTCTTTTTTGTTTTCTAAGACTCTCTACTTTCTGCGGATGCTTTTCAAACATGGAAAAAGCTTTCATTTTCCTCAGCATATAACCCTCAGACTTTAATTCCCAGTGAGGGAACGGCAAAAGCCAGTGGACTGTGTGGTACATAGATGATTTGGATCTGTACCATCTTGTTGTGCTGAACTTTCCTTGTCACATTATTATGGTGTAATGCAAATAACTCTGAATAGCCCCATGGCGAGTGTGACCAGGCTCAGGCACATCACTCACAATCCATTATCTGTGCTTATGGAGCCTCAGCACTAGATTTTTCAGAATGTATTTCCAACACTGAGTTATATTGTGTTTTCTTGAAAGTAATTCTTAAAAAACCCACAAAATCATGTACTTCCTCATAAATTTGTCAGGGGAGTGTGGAAGAAAGGGGCTGCTGCTGTTCCTTTCTCACAGAAAATGAAAATTATATGTGAAAATTATACATGGGGAAATCATGACCAGTATTACCAAACTAAATATCCTACAAAGGTCAATAAAAACTACAGTTTCATTGGTCCTGAAGCCTGACTTTAGGGCGCAGTAGTACAGAATTAACTATGGATAACAAACTTCAGGTCAAATTTAGTAGCGGAAGGTGAAAGGGCCTTTTGCTTTCTAATTAAAATTAGTCACTGGATCCAGCCCCAGCTATTAAATTTAATCCAGGAGTCTTGCCCAAGATCACAGAGGCAGCAGGAGTACATCACGGCGAGAACTGGCTCTCATCGCTTGGCCCCAGCCACTTCCCCTTCCTCTACCCCAGCCTTCTCTTTTGTACTTGGATTACTCCTGTCTGTGCAAGTGAATATCTGGCATGGGTGTTTGTGCATATCTGGATATCACCAAGCCAGTTGGGTTTTGCATTAAAAGAAAAGCAAACAAAGAGAACAGTTAACCTTCCCCTGCCCTGACACCCCCAGTGCCTGTTCTTTACTGACCATGGCATGCTGAATTCATTTGTTTTTATTAACCAAACTCTGGATCGGTGGGACAGCTAAAGGGGAGGAGGCAGTTATCAATAGATAATCATGCTGCTGTGGATTAGAGGCACTTAGCTATCTATTGTACCTTTACTCTCCCAAGGGTCTGATTATAACCCTTGGCTACGTTTTAGATGATGTTAAAAACATACTAAAGCAACTTCCAACCCCAAAACACACGCTAAAAAGGGAGATTAATCTCCTCTGGCAGCTGATCACCTACCTGGTGGTGAGCCACTTTCATTAGAAGAGGAAGGGCAGGGCTGTGTTATATATACTTGCTGCTAACTATACAAGTATGGGAGACATGTGACTTCACTGGCTCTGTGCTGGCCCTTGCAGCCTTGCTCCTGGATAATTTTGCCTGTTTATTGAAAAATGCTTAGAGGCAGGAGAGAGAGAAGCACATCAGGCAAGTATTATATGGGATAGCTAAAAACCAAAATGTCCTGGCCCTCTACCAGATTCCACTACAGCCATAAAAATCCATCTTGTGGACATGTTCACGTGAGTGTGCTGAAAGGCCTTTGTCAGTGCAATAGATGCAGAAGAGAGATGCAGAACAATCTGATGTTTTCCCCACACACAGGGTAGTCAGGAACTCCTTGATCTCATCTCCGTTTCAACTCCTTCTGCGGCCTTTAGAAGGTCACTTCACTATTTTTTCTCCATCTGGAAAATGGGAATAAAAATAAATCACATGCTTATCTAACTATCTCCTGGGGTTGGTGTGAAGTTGTTCATAAAACACTTTAAACATTGAGCACGCTCTGTAGGGCTTGCCTTTATTATGAACTTTGTAAGTGTGTCCCAGATGAACCACTGCTGATGGGAGGATATTACTCCCACAAATTTTTCTGCCTGTAGAATCTGGCAATGCAAGGGGACAAGAAGGGAAATGGTGAAAATATGTGGGGAAAAACAATAATTATGGATAAGTTCAGAATAATTCAAAATTATTTAGTTAGCAAGTCTCCCTGATTCACTGAGGTCAGCTTCCTTTCATGCTCTCAAAACATATCAGGTCCCCCAGAGTCTTCTCTATCTCCTTCCCCAGCATATTCCCATTCCCAGAGGCTGTGCTGGTACATTTCCATGGCCATCCTAGAGGCCCCTGACCTTCCCTACAAGATAGGATGCACAAGATAATCCATGTCCTCCAGTAACGGTTCTTCTGCACCAGACAGCCGTTCCTCCAGGCATTTCTAAGGCTCAAAGTGGCAACAAAGCAACAAATGCCATGTTCTAAACACAGCTGTTCTGGTTGTGCAGTGGTGCTCTTCTTCCACCCCTTGACAGTTACTGCCTCAACACATTTGACACTGACACATAAAGTGTCACCTTGTGTTGACAACATGAAGCCCACACTCACTGAAGTCAAGTAGTTTTCATGTTTGTTTATCCTATGAGAAGTGCTTAACCAGAAAAAGTTGAGCATTGGCTTCCTTTATCCATTTTCTCTGTATTTCACCTCTTCAGATACTGAAATTTAACTTTTTTTACCTTTTAATTCTAGAATAGGACATGGGTCCAGGGACATTACTCCCTGAAGGAAATAATCAATAGCAGGCTTTAGTTTTTTTTCATTTATCCTTTCTTTTTCACCCATCCACCCCCCTTTTCTCTTTCACTGGAGAGAACCAAACCTTTTAATACCCACAATCCTTCTGACCCATCACTAATTGTTCCTATTTTTTAGGAGAGCTTGGCAGGTCTGGTGACATTATAGAAAAAGTCCTCCCTAAAGAGCACTGCCAATTTCAGCTTTAATTCCATCAGTAAACAACTTTGACTGTGTTGGGAAAATTCCATTAATCATTCATGTTCTGTGAAGAATGATACACAAAGGAGCTGTCAAAATCAAGCAGCTACTCTCCATTTGTTTGGTAATTAAGAAACTCCGGGCCATTCTGATGGTGCAGCGACACAAATTCCAAGCCCAGCTAGAACCACTTCAAATGAAACGATACAGAATCACCTGCACTTAAACACTAGAGGCCAGACTTTAAAGCCCTCTTTCCATTTCTGTGCTCTCAGTGGGTGTACTTCAGTTCACTTGCACATCTAAATGCCCTATCAGGTGTTTTGATGTCTAAATGATGTCAGCTGCCCTTGCAATTATTTGTGGGAATACACAATAATGTGCCAGGGCCTGAGCAAAGAATATCATAAAAACATGGAATGAAAGAGAAAAAATAATGTAGGTGGATAAAACTCCAGACTGTGGGATTTGCTCCTGAAATTTTACTTTAGTCAGTGCAGTTTTCCTAGGACCCATCCCTCCCCTCTCCCCTGTCAGTTTGTCCATTGCCTTTCCTACCACATGACATCTGATCCTTGGAAGCCCTACTGATTTCAGTGTATTTCTTCTGCAATAATGCACTATGGAAAATGGGGTAGAATCGTGGGATATCTTGAGTTGGATGGATCATCAAAGTCCAACTCCTGGCCCCATGAATCACACCATGCTCCTGAGAGCATTGTCCAAGCACTCCGAGAACTCTGGCAAGTTCTTTCTGGTAGGAGAATCTACCTCTCAGCCATTAAATGTACTTGGCTTTTGAAATATAGTTAAAGATGGCTTCTTACACAATGATTCTAAACTTTGGTGTGAAGCCCTTTGTTCAAGTTTCAACTGAGGTGGGAGTTAACACACTAAAGATATTTCAGGGTTACGTCAGACTGGTCTGGATAAGTATTCAAAGCTAATCTCCTCCTTGTTTGAACTGAAAGGCTTTGGAAAACAAGGCAGACTCTGCCAGGGTACTCCTTAAGTGAGCTGCAATGCTCCTTGGTGAATTGCTGGTGAGGGTCCAACCTGTGTTCACATTGGAACCTGTGCTTAGTTTATCTTAGTTTATACTGGTTCTACCCCAGGAAAAAAAAAAAAATGTTTATTTTATTCTATGTTTAGCATGGTCTTTTCCAATCTTAATGATTCCATGATTCTATGATGAAGAATAGCAGGGTGGAGAGTTAATTGTGTAAGGCAACAGAGTATAAATTCACATACAGATTTGCTCCCACAGTGCTTTCAAGTAAGCTAAAATGGTAAATGCAGATTGCTGAATTAGGCAATGATGTTCAGAAAGAAATGGGCTGAATGATGATCATTGACTGATTTAATCACTGCCCTTCTCTTCTTATAAAAGCAGAACTAGAGGTTTACAAACACAAACTTTGTTAAACTTTCAGACTATAAGAATTACTTCTGGGGATTTTTTATTTAAGCCAAGAAATATTTGATTTTCCGTATAATAATTATATATGATATTTTATGCATCAGTTGTAATATTTTTTTTTTTATAGAAATAGCCTATCTACTACATATATAAAAGCATTCTGTGCTACCTAATGTCCAGCTGCTATCTAGATGCCTCCCTAGAAACTCCAAATCAGGCAATTAAATGTTGTGAAGCTCATTCACTTTTAACTGATGGTACAAGCTCAACTGAGGCCCTTCAGAAGAAATCTGTGCCTCCAGGGTTAGTAGTACTTCATGCTGCCGCTTTGGCTGCCTGGAGCTGAGGGCGATGTATTATTTATGAGATTATTATTAGATCAGCAATGATGATCTGTAATTCAGTGGTGGTGCTTGATTCTGGGCAGATGTTCTGGAATCAAAGATGTTCACAGAGATCTGCACAGTGGCCTGGTTTTTATGCTGAGGTCAGATTGCCTTGCAGACATTCCAGGCAGCCTCACTGGGCTGATCCGGTGGTTGTGATGGGAATCCCCTTGGAACAGCCCCAGCATACTCACCCTCCTGTCCCGCTGCTCTCCTCTCCCAGCCCAAGGATGCTTCTTCTAAACATCACCTGGAGAGTTCCCAGCCACGGGGAAAGTCTCCTCTCAGGTAGAATTGGACACTAGCTAAAGGATGTAATCCTTTTTTTTTAAACAAAGTTAATAATCCCACTCATTTGTTAGGAACACAATGTCAGAAACACGTTCACTTTTTGACATTTAAATGTGACCTTTCCTTAAAACCACAATGTACTCTCTCCCTTACATGATGCTGGCTCTGACATTCTTTAACCCACTTATATAGGACCAGTGTAGCTGGAGAGAATCCAATGATGTAACAAACCACATTTTAAGAGGTTTTAATTTTTTCTTCTCCAAAATCTAGGTCTTGCCTCTGTTCTCTGAGGTCCTCTCCTGAGGTAAACACTTCCTTGGCTGTGTCAGTCAGGATTGTAAAACTCCTAACAATTTGGAATAGTGCATGGTCATTCAGGCTAATCAACTAACTGGGCATTTCTTCTTCCTTGTCCTAATATTAATTTCCTAGAAAATCACTCTGAAACCATAAATTGCATTTTAGGGGTGGGAAAAGATAACTAGCTATTTAGTTCTTAATCTAAATTAAGAAAATAAATCAATCAGCATGTGCTTCCATTAATAGGCCATATTTATTTAGGATTAATTAGGGTGGTGTTTCCAATTATCCATCATGCCTATGAACAAGTTAAAATGCATGTTTCCTACCTGCTGCCAGGGAACAGTAACCATGTGCCAGCTGAGCTGCAGTGATTTGCTGCAAGTGCATTCCTCTGCCTGGGGCAAATGCAAAATTATACACATCACTTTGCCCTCTCTTACGGCAGGCTGAGCCTTGCCCTGAAAGCTGGCCTTTGCTTTCAGATAAAAGCATGCCCAGGAATGGTTGTTGCAGCTTAGCTGACTCATGGTAACTTGTTCAACTGTTGTGATTTGATCATCTCTTCTGTTTTTTTTAATGAAAGCAGAATTTTTTTCAAGCTCCTCATTCTCTGAAGCTGTTCCTTAGGATAAAAAAACCATCCATCATCAAACTAGTGACACAACTACAAGAGTGGGCAAAACTGCTCTTCTGCATATTCTTGTAGTTTATGGAAGGCATTTAATAAATTCCTTGATATCAGACAGTTTTAATCTACATGGCTGGTAATTGAGATCGCTACTTGGCTTACATACATCCTGCATCTCATCTCTCCCTCCTATGCATATCACATCATATCTTAATTAGAAAAGTGAGTAGGTCTGCCTTGGAATACACTAGGAACATGCCTCTTGAGGAAAAAAAGCAAAGTCCTGTTTCATGTTCCGTTTCTTTCGACCACAGAAGATAGATCAGAAGTTATAGCATGTACCACACAGACATGATTTTTTCTACCTGATGACAGTGGATGTCCTTTCAAGAAAGAATGATCAGCATTTTAGTACCTAACTGGCAACTTGTTGAAAAGACTGAGGAGCTGAGGTTTTGCTATACACCAGCAAGTCTGGAACTGCATTTGGAGGATGAGTCAGCCAAGCTGTCCAACACGGAGAATCAGATGAAATCAGGCGTGGGTTCACAGCCTGAGTCCTAAACCCTGGGAAATTACAGGCCCAGAAGGGGATCTCAGCATAGCAACGTGGCAAAAAATAGCATATTCCACGACAAAAATAAAAATTCTTCCAGCTAACAGGTCTCCTCAAGACAAATCTCAGCTCTTCTGACCATGGCCCTAGAGAAAAAGAGTGGTCTTGATTAAAAAACGTGCTACACATCCACAGATTTAGGACCTGCTTTTCAGAAGCCATATTAATCAGGCTTTTATGTACCAATTCTGAAGACAAAATGGTTACAGCTGATCAGATTCCATACTACCCAAGTATAGGGACAGTCTGGGACTTAGCAGCCAAAATTTCAGTGGGAATAAAGCTGAAGGAAAGCACTGGTAAGACTGAGAAAGGATTGGTGGACCTTGTCCTCACAGAACAGCTCTAACCTTGAGTAGCCATCCTCAGGAAGGGTAATCTGGGAGGAGATCAGTCTAGCTCTGGCATCTGGGGGTTGCCTCCTCTCTCTTGGCTCACGGTAGCAGAAGATGGATGGTCTCAGCACAGTCAAGGGATTCTCAGGGACTGCCTGATTGTCTCTGCAGAGGGCAAACATGAGGATTTCTGCACCACCTCAGTTCTATTTGGGTGTCTTACAAGGCTGTAGATAGCCTGGTGCTGGCATTGCTCACAGCAGTGGATTTCACTCAATGAAGGCAAAACCAGTTCCTTAAACTGCACAGTTCTTGTAGGTAGGATAATCTCAGTCAAGGTAGGTAGGATAATCTCAGACAAGCTCCTCTCCTGGTCTCCTTTCCACCACTCCTGCCTTTCCTTAGGCGTGCAGGAAAGCCTGTGATTTTTTTTTTAATTTTTAATTTTTTTTAATGCCCTGTTTTCAGTAGGGCACCTTAAAGGTCAAGTAAGACATTTGATATATTTTAACGCAGGCAGCTTTGGAGATGAACAGATTTGACATATTTAAATAAAACATCCTAATAGTATGTTCTGGCCTCGAAGGCCTCAGGCAGCATACATTGTATTTGTTAGACACTATGGCTTAATTACTCTCATAAATGAATTATACCCATTTCAATTTAAAACCATAAGTGTTGCATTTGAACTAGGGTCAAATTAAACTTCCTGTCAATTATGCAGATTACTTAAGCAATTATGTAAATTGTTAATAAATTCTTAAATGGAGGGAAATTTTTTTTCCTGCAAAAATATGTATTTTATGCATTACCAAGCTTAAATATTTTCAGCAGATTAAAGTATGGGAGAAAAAAAGAGTGTGGCTTTAAATAGCTCTCTTGGGATTTGCTGCACTATCTCCATCTTAGACAGTGGTGATTTGGGGTCATCTGCTCTCCAGCTGGATCAGAAGGGGGCCACTGAGTTAATGCCAGGTGATGGTTTTCTTTCTTTTATGGTATGAAAAGTGCCACTGGGCTTAAGGCAGGATACTGTGGTGGTGACAGCCAGCACTGTCACTTCTTAGAGGTCAGTGTAAGCTCCCCCTCCATCCCATACTTTGTAAGGCATTTCCACAGACAAAAAGCTTTTGGTAGCAGAAACTGTGTTTTGCTTCCATTTGCTTTACTGTTTAGGGTCTGTCTCTTTCAGTGAGGAAGAAGCAACATCTTTGCTATTGATTTAAGTATATACTGGTTAAAGTCAAGAACAATGAAAATATAATTGAAGTAAAAACGTTTCTTTCTCTGGATTTGTATTTCCTTCTGTTCTCCAACCACTGAAAGCAAAATCCTAATCTTGCTTCCATGAGGAAGAGAGTGGGATTACACAGTTACGACCAAGGAACAATCCCTCAGAATGTAGGCCACTGCTTGCTGGATGTGTTTTGATGTAATTACGCTGAATTTATTTCAGTGAAAGAGTGTTTGGAATTTTCAGGGTTCCATTTTAGTCCTGTCATTAGAAGGCTTAACTCTCCCAAGACCTGCTAGGCTTCTCACATCCACCAGTTTAATGCTAGTGTAACTCAATTGACTTAATTAGAATTACGCCCTGCAATGAGAAGAGAATCAGGTCCATTAACTTCGGTGGGAACTTTCATTAGGACTCAGTTCAGTCTCCAGGGGCTTCTAAATGAATTAAAGCTACATCCATTTTGTGCCCCCACAGAATCCCAGAAAGGTGCAAGTTCCATTTCTGTGTCACCTCCGCCCATTTGCACTGACTTGCATGTTGCTGTTATTGAATCCTGCTGATTTGTGTTCCTCCCAGGCCAATTTTTGCTTGTCAAAAAACCACAGAGGTTTCCAAGTCTCTACAAAGACATGTCCATGATTTATCTCAGCCTGGCACTTGACTCACAGCTTAGTCCTGTTTCTACTGTGATGCAAGTTGTTCCAGTGCCGGGTGGGGTGAGAACTGGAAATCCCACCAGGAAAAACAGGAAAGCAGACTAGTGGTTGGGTCTAGGAGTTCAGGAGTTTTTGCATCTCAGCTTTGGCAAGGGCAGTGTTCAAACCCAGAACTTGGGCGTTCCCAACTTGGCCCGTGACTAATTGAAATACTAATAAAGAAAAGGCCTCTGCCCTCAATCCTCCGGGCCACTTACCTTGTGCAAATTAACATTTTAACATCAGTTATAAAATGTGCTACATCTCTGGGAGGTGGGTGGAGGGGGACATGAGGGAGGGGGAAGCATCTAATGCAATGAAATATGCATATCAAAGCCTAAAAAGAAATAGGGAAATTCAATGAATGCTAAATTATGGATCTGCAGAGGGTCATCTGTTAAAATCTACACGACGATATCTTTAAACTCCAGAGTATTAACCAAAGGCATGGGGCAAACATACCTGGCAACCCTTTACTTTTTATTCTTTGTGACACAGAGAAAATACTTTATAAAATACTAGATGAAAGGGCCCTTTCAAAGCTACTTTGCTTTTATGGTGCCTTTCTCTCGAGCTGTTCTGCATACTTAAAAGTCAGAGGCACCTTGAGTGGATTACATTTTTATTTTTTTTAGAGTGCATTATAGCTTTTTTCCAGCAGCCGACGTAACAGCCACCCAACCTGCGTTCCCAGTGCCTTGTTGTCATCATGATAAGCATTTACTGTGATAGGAAGGCAAAGAGAATCAACCTTTTTAAACACACACAAAACCCTCGCTGCTTTGTTGAAGCAAGCGGCAGCCCCAGCTCACAGGGATACACAGGAGCTGTAGACAGAAAGCTATTTAGAGCATTGAAAACAGGCTTATTACCCTGCTATTTTTTTGTGCACAGGATTTTTTTTTTACCCTCCCTCTCTCTCTCACTCTCTCTCCCTTTTTTTTCCCTGTGACATTAGAGAGTCCGAAGTGACATACATTTTTTATAGCTTCATAAAGTCGTCTCCTGACCGGGTCACCCTTCTCATAACTAGGGAGCAGAACGCTTGAAAAAAGCCATTCATCAACGTGAAAGGAGCCGCTGTCTACTGGCTCCAATATGCACACAGTCTGGCAAGATTCAGCTCAGTGCAAATGCTAAGTTACTCCTTTGCTAATGCCAAATGACCCGCTCACTTCTATTAGCACACAGAAGGGGACAAGAAGGGCATGGCTGCTGTCCGTGTCTGCATAAATGCCTCTCAAGATGCAGACCGGGATCAACACTTCTTGCTAAATGTACTGAACACATAAAAAAATTAGTTTCATATTTATACTAATTAAATATTCAATTAAACAAAGATAAAATTATGGGAAGAAAATTTGTTCTTGCCTAATGGGCTATGTCCCATTTATTACTTTTCCACACATATACCATTAAAATCTCTGCAAAGGGATGCAGGATTGCTACTCCTGGTTTACGTCTTCCCCTTGCTCCCCCACGGCTCTTTGTTCTGATCTGAGCCTGGAGGACTGGAGAGGTAAAACCAGGCAGAGGGACAAGCAGACTTCCCTTTTTCCTGCTGGAAAGCTCCCCAGTGAAAGGGCTGTTCTGCAAAACACAGACATTTGCAAAGGGTTTGCATACGGGAATACACCGACACATGGGAAAATGGGAATGATTATCCTGGATAAGGCCTCTCTTTGCTATTAATGATGACCAAGACCAGATGTCTTCAAGGAACACCCTGGAGACCCTCTAGTGGGCAACTCCGGGATGACCTGCCAGGAGAAGAAGTTTCTTCCTGACCCTCAGTAATTAGAGTTTAGATTTCTGCCAGGGAGCCCGAGGGTTTATCCCAACCCCTTGGAAAAAGTGTGCTGAAGATGTTCGAAATGAACAGTAGTTTTTGTCATTATCAAAATAAATGTCAAATGGCTCTTTCAATCTTGCTTTGGACTCCAGAGAGGCTTTGTGGTAATGAATCTCGTAGGTTAATAAGTCACCGGGTGAAAAAGCAACACCAAGGAAACTGTTTACTTTCTCAAATTTAAATGCACTTCCTTGTTCTTGGGTTATAGGAAGAGTGATAAATCATTCCTTGATTTAACTTCTCTAAGCTGTTCATTATTTTGCCAAACTCTTTCACTCGTCTTCTCTCTGTCTCACCATCCCCCAGTGCGAAAGGGTCCTCCTGGTTTTCATTTATGATTTTAAGAAAGAATTTCACTACTGCTTTTTATTTTTGTAGCATTTCTGTGAATTTCTATTCCGTATAATTTTGCAGACAAAACGATGATAAACTGCTTATTCCTACAGTATACTGGTACCCCTTCCCTAACTGGTTTATTTCGAACGTTGTTTTATTTTTTCTGCTGTTTTCATTGCACCTATACATTTAACCATGGCTTTATTCACCTTTCCCTAATACCCAAAACTTCTGTATCTTTTCTTTTTATTCTCCCTTGAAAGATTATAAATACAAGGGAGCTCTGGAAACTACAGGTCTGTGTAATCCGAGCTATGTGCTTGTCTGGGATTTCCTTTTTTACCCAACATGAAGGTTTACAACAGCTGCAGGTTTGGGGTTTGCTTTTTTGGAGGGAGCGGGTTTGTAGTTTTTTGCTTTTGAAGGCAGAATGCTTTTGCTGGGTGACTGTAATGAGGCTCTTTACCTAGAGAAACCTGGGTTCACCATAACATTTCAGTTGTACAAATAATTGTTGAGTATTTTTCTCATTATTAGCTGGAACTAATCGTTTTCATCTTTCTCCTGGTCAAGGTACTAACTTTTAAAATAATGTTCATCAGAAAGTAGTTTTCTCAGAAGCAAACTGGGAGTGTTTCAGCAGCAAGTAGGTCCAGAGGAAAATTAAAGTGCATTGTTAGTGCTTCCTGAATAATATTCTTTCCAGAACCCACCTCAGCAGATCTCAGATATTAAGTGGAGGAGGCAGGCTCGTCAGAAGAGACTCTAAAGCTTTTGTTCTGAGGCAATCAACATGGTGTGTCTTATGGGCCTTTCAGGAGCTGTCAGTCAGAAGCAGCTTCCCAAACTGCATGGATGCACATCACACTGCAGTAAGTTTATGCTATAAAATTCAGAGATCCAACCAGAGGGGGAAAAAAAAAATCAGCTTTCATGATTCTAAGCTTTAGGTCAAAAGTTCCAATGGAAAATTTGGAAGGCCTTATTAACCCTTCTTTTGTTGTTGCTATTCAGGAATCTTCTCCAATGAATAGCACTTTCTTCAAAAAGTCATTTACCAGTTAGATACATGAAGGTCAAAGAAAGGCAAAAAATGTGGGGGAAGTTCATGTGTGGAGTCAGTGGCTTAAACACAAACTGCTGACCCCGTTCCTTGATGCAGACACGCTGCTGCCCTGCTTTGAGCTGCTTGTGCAGGAAATAGAGTAACATACATGGATATATTTGGGTGTCAAGGCAGCCAGGCTGTAATTGGCAATTACAAAAGAAGACAGTGAGGCTGCACTATTGATTGAGTGTTTGGAGGAGAAACTAAAGTAAACATAGTGCATTCTGTAAGCATCATACCTTGACTGTGCCAAGTTAGATAAAAAAGGGCCAGAGAATTTTCTGCTATGGAAGTTTTTCAAATGTTCCCCTTGACAACTGAGTCTTTCCCAAAACGGTGTCTCTAGAAGAGTTTGCTTCTTTTCTGTGTCATTTGCCACGAAGCAAGAACCTCACAAAGAGAAAACAGCAACAACAACAACAAAAAGTTTTGATTGGTTTTGAAACAGAGATTCTCTTTAAAGTCCCAAATGGTTTCAAACTCTTTCAGATTCAAAGCAATTCCAAATATATGCGGAATTTAAAGCACAGAATTGGACCACACAAATGGATGGAGTTTGAGCATCCCTCATTGCTCTTCTGCCATCATCCCAGTGAATGTGGTGTGACACTGAAACTCTGAAGATGGGAACTACCAGGCTTTAGCAAAGGTCAAATGTCTGCTTGGATCAGCTAGGTTAAAATTCACCTGCAGGCTGCCTGTCCTGTTCCTAGGCTTCCTCATCCTATCATGCTTCCAGATGTCTCCCTGTTGTTTTCTGGGCATATTAAAAATCACACTACAAATCAGCAGAGAGCGGAGGCTCTCAGTCCCTCAATCTAATCTTAAAATGCAAACCATAAAGAAGAGTTATCTGTGAAGCAGAAGGGAATTTGGGGTTTCTTGTTCACTGTCAATGAACTCTTCAGAAGTTTCAAAAATTGTCTTCAAAAGTAATGGAAATGTAGCTTCTTTTGCTAGTTCTTATGTTTTCTTTGCTAGATTATTTTCTGAGTATATGTTTTCTTGTAAGATTTGCTAAACAGTCTAGTTACAGCCAGCCTCATATTCACAATTTCCTTTGGTTTCACTGCGACTTACATACGAATTTGTGTGCAGAACTGGATGGCTGAGTAATTTATAGAGAAGGTCAATACTAGATTTGTGTGAATAATTGATTTTTCAGCTTGTTTGTGATTTTTTTTTTGTAAATAGACTGTTTTAAGTCCAGCTGAAAAAGAGCCTTTGTTAATGTCTTGAATGCCTCAGTGAGTTGAAGAAAAAAACAATCCACAGTGAAATATTTTATTCTTGGGAAGTCTTAATTTTAATCAACTTAAAGTGTATTGAGAACAGAGTAAAAAAGAAAATTAACAAAACATTGGTGTTTTTCTTAGACTTCTTCAAAAGAAACAATTTGGTCAGTTTGACTTTTTGTTTTCTTTGCTTTTAAACCAAAAAGGCATTTTGAAGGAAGCTTTTACAACCAAAACATTTGTCTAGCTGTAACTATTGCTGAAAATGACTGTCAAGTGTGAAGAAATTGAGTATTGTCTTTTCTGTAATTTCTGTTATTCTTAAAGTCTTTGGTTTTGCCTATCAGATCTTGAACTCTCAATTTAAATGTCAAAATATATTGAAATTAAGAGTGACCTGAAAGAAAATATAGATTAGGTTCTGAGCAACCTTGGATGCCCTACCTGGGACTATATTTGTTTGTTTTAACGCAATTCTAGTTTTTCAAGTTTAATTGAAACTCTGAAAACAAGCAAAATAAACGCCTTCCAAGTAGAAAAAGAAGTAGCATTATTTGGAAATAACCCCTTTTTTCTCCCAGTCTGAGGTCTGTTGTCTTGTCAGAATATATTCCCATTCAGATTTCTGTTCCTGAGGTCCCACCGTGGTTGTGATATTGCCACCTCCAGTCTCTGTATAATTTTCTGGCCACGGTCTCCCAACAGCTCTCAAATCTCCCAGTCACACAGCACTGCACCCTTCAGTGCCTTATAACAGCTTTGCCCCAGTCTCTCGTTTCCATTTTTCTGCGTCCTGTTACTTCTCTCTCTTTCCCCAACACACTGTCCTATCTTTTGCCTCCCAATCACATCTTGCTGTTGGATCACTTCATGCTGCATCCCATTTGCATACTGAATACCAGCAGAGACAAGGTATCAATGTCGTGGGACATGACCCACAACATTTAGATTGAGACGCACATTTTTGGATCACTCACCCTAATCCCAATTGAGATGAAACACATCTGAGCCACAACTTTGGCAGATGGCTCACAAATCAGGTGTTTGCACAATCCTCCCCAAAAGTGGGAAATATTTGTGTATGCTTTGTAAACTCCAACACTTCCCTGGTGACAAAGAGCCTGGTTCTCTCCTCGGGCATCCAGGCTGGGCTTAGTTTCCAGGGGATTTCCCAAAAATCATACTCTCCGTTTTCTGCCTTGAAATTTTTTGGAAGGGATTTTACAGGGCCTTTTAGGGGAATGCTTCTTCTGTTTTTCTAGTTTCTTTTCGTTTTCCTATTTAATTTTTGGAGCTCACCTCAACCTCTTGCTCAGTCTGCTGTGGATAATTAGCTTGAACGCCATTTCCATTCGTTGTGCTAATGTGAAATCAGACAATGTCAGGAACTGGTAGAATGGCTTTTGAAATGAGATTGCTTACTTTGTGGGTGTGCAGAGGGGATTTTTTTTTTTTCCCTGGACTTGGGGAGCCACTGGGGAGATTGCTTCAGATATCTTTTCACTTGCTTTTATTAACTACACTGTACAGAATTTACGTCAAGTTAAGAGTGATACACCAGTATAGCTGGGAGAAGTGAAAAACAACCCCACTTGCTTCTTTCACTCAAAACAAACATCAGTGAGAAGGTTACAAAGGGTAGTTATATATCATTTGGAAACTCTTGTTTTTCAGCCATCTTTTAATAGTTGCTTGTCCCCCTGACAGTTGCTGCCTGCCCTCTTCTTGGTGGTGTCTGTATCAGGAAGAGATTTGTTAATCAGCTTTATGAAGTTTGGCTGTAGCAAGCCTCCTGCCTATACTTGGTCAATCAGTGTTTGGCCTGACGGTGCAGTTCTCGTCTTCACTGTTCCACTGGTTGAGTTCATTGTTCCAATATCCTTGGTGGAGTCAGAAGGGAAGTGATTCTGCACAAGGTCAGGGTGCCTCTGTTTCATCCTTCTCGTAAAGTCTGAATGAAGCTCAGTGGAATGACGCTTCTTTAAATAGTGTCTGTTATTCTTTTTTCTGATTTGCCTCCAGATTCCTGGGAACAAGGGGCTTAAGTCTTGCCCAGTGTTGCAAGTTGAGAGGAACAGCCAGAGAGTTGCAGATTTACACAGGCATAAAACAAGTGGAAGTGAAACCAGAGTCTCCAGTTCTTTTATCCCCAGCACAATGCCCTTTTGCCTTTGCTCTGTCTTCCACTGAAAAGAAAGATCCCTACACCCACCACCACATTGCTTTCCTACCACCTCATTACTCTTCTCTGAATGCTTTTTGCTTTACCATTTCAATGGGGAATGGGTCTGAAAAATTTACAACAGCCGTCTTGTCTCCAGGGGAGGAGAGGAACCCTGGAAGGTGCTGGGTGAGCTCACCAGCTCTCCAATCCCTCCTATTTCCTAGGGAATGTGCTTAATATCTTCTAGGCTGAACCCCGTCCTTGAGCTGTGATCCTGTGGTGAGACATGTGGGTCTCTGCCCTTGTGCTTGTTTGAAGTCCTGTGCCAGAGCGTGTCAGTGCCCGTGCCCTGCCCGTATCAAGGCTCCAGACATCCAGCGAGTGTAAACCAATCTTCCCAGCGCGTGATGCATGCACAGCAATTTGTTAAATTTCCACATATGACACCTCCTTCCCCCGGCAACCCTCCCCACATTTCCTCTCAGCGTAGTTGAACTTTAAAAGGCCCAGGAGAAAAAAGAAATAAGACTTTAAATAATTTATTTTGGAGAAACAGTCAGTGAAGAGGAACAAATAATGTTTCACTAAAAGAAGCGGGACCTTTGACACTCCCCTTTTCGCTCGGGTACCTGAAGGCCTAGCCGGATTGCATTAGTGAAATTTTCATTTGATGGCATTTTAATATTCTGCCTTGATGACTTTTTAGCAACATTTACTTTCAGAGGTCTTGAGTGCTCCCTCGGAGGAAATGAAACATGTCAAAGCCCATTACAAAAATCAAAATTTAAATACCTCGGCCACGATGGGGCTCACACACAATCCCATCAGCGCTTAAACTGCGGCTCACAACTACTCATTCACTTGCTCAGTTGGTAATGAGTACATTTGATGAAGCATTCTGGGGTCATGGAACATACGTTAGTGATCTAAACTTAACCCATTGATTGCTTATACACAGAGGGACAAGGGGAGGGGGTATTTTATTGAAATGTAATGTTAGAATAATTTCCGTCAGTGCTGAAATAACTTTTTTCTTTTCCTTTTTTTTTTTAAATTTTTTTTTTTATTTAACAATTGCTTTGATGAATTGGAATGTTAATAAGCATGATGGGAGGGCTTTTTATTTTTAGGTGGGGAGAAAAGAGCCAGGCTGGGAATACAGAGCAGTTAGCTCAGTTCTTCAGCCACTCAAAGGCAAGTACAATGCTGGGGCTTTCTTCCTATGAAACCTACATTTGAAGTTCACTGGAAATCTTCCTCGTTTTATCATCTACCTTCTCTTCTTACTGAAATATAGGTTGGCATGGTAGAGGGAAATGGAGCTGTTCAGCATAACATAGTAGAGTGGTAGCAAGAAAATGCTATATTCTAAATATCATAGCTAGAATTCAGCATTAAAATTTTCTTTAAAGTATCTGCACTATATAAATCAATCTGTACATATACTGCATTTGGTTCCAGTGTGGAGGTTGCATTTTCTCTCAACCATTCCCCTTTTCTCCTTATTTTTCAAGGGATCTAGAACAAACGGCTGAGAATGTACATCTTTCCCTTCTTTCTCCTCTCCTTCCCCTCAAAAATGGGAAGCCTTTTTCTACTGTATGCTAACCTTTTCCACGAGACAGCCACGATTTCAGTACCCCAGTGTTTTGCTGTTATCATCCTTAGTGTGTGAGCTATAATCAACAGCTCAGCAGTAGTTCCAAAAGTCATTCCAGCATTTCCATCCCTAAAGAAGACTGGCTTCGAACTGCTCTTTGGCACCCTCATACAATCAGCACAAGCTTTCTTGGTTTGTCCAATAATTCGTGCCCTTTCAGTCAGGCAGATCTTCATCTTCTTCCTTCCAATTCAGGTGGTAAAACCAGCATTCAGACAGCAAATAGGATGCAGAACCCAAAAGTTCATTAGGATCCAGAATAATCTTTTATGCAGGAAAGGCCAGATATCACAAAATCTTTACAGACAACTTTGCATGCATGAAAACCACTTTCTTCCAGCCAAGACTTGTGTTCCAGAGTGGAAGCTGAAATTTCAGCACTAAATTGGCTCCTGTACTCATTTTAGATTTGCCGCTTGGAGCAGTCCTAATAAGATGCACTACTGATCACTTTGAGGTGTTCAGTCTTTGGCACTGGGGGTACAGGAGGAATGGAAACTGTCTTAACTATGTAATTTGTCGAAACAACAAGCTGCAAATTCCTCCATGTTACACACAGCTAAAAATCTGAAACCTGGAGAATTTTGCAAATATGCTGAGCAAAATTTGGACCCTGTACTCATTTTAGATTTGCTGCTTGGAGCAGTCCTAATAAGATGCACTACTGATCACTTTGAGGTGTTCAGTCTTTGGCACTGGGGGTACAGGAGGAATGGAAACTGTCTTAACTATGTAATTTGTCGAAACAACAAGCTGCAAATTCCTCCATGTTACACACAGCTAAAAATCTGAAACCTGGAGAATTTTGCAAATATGCTGAGCAAAATTTGGACCCACACTGAAGTTCACAAAGGGCCTTTAGACCTGATTTCACATGTGAGTGATAAGGTGCCAAACAGCCCTTGAAGATGAAGGAATGATCAAACTTTGGAAAACAGCTTGGATCTCACCTGAATATCAATGACTCTTTGAGCTGATGGGAAACTTTCTCCCTCACACACCATTAGATAGAGATTAGACTGGGCTGGCAATTCCCAAAGGCAAAATACAATAAAAACATTGTACATGGGGAAGGTTGTAACCCTTCCTTTTGTTGATGAAAGAGTAGCATAACTCTAAGGATTCATAACATTAAACAGTTGTAGGTATTGTGAGGAGACCAGTATTAAATTGAATCAGGCCCTACCACTATTTTGTTGTGAGCTTTTATTGCTAGGAGGAACACAGAATGCAGGAAGCATCTTGAGTGTAAAAGATTCTGAGATTATGAAGGACAAGTGATTCAGTGCAATTTATACATGCTATAAATGTTGTCAAAACTCCAGTTGTGGCCTCTTCCCAATTGCTCTGCGTTGCACTAACCAGAGAGGAGGAGGGAAAATGCTGGTTGTTATAAACAAACTTTAGGAGTTCCCGCTATTCCATCTTGCAGTCTCTTGGGATACGACACAATTCATTGCGGCCAATTTAGCTGTAAATTATTTTGAATTTTTTTTTTTTAGTCATCTTCAAGAAATGTGCTTGCAATCAATTTTTCAAGAAAGAATAGTTAGCAGGAGCCAGTTTTTAACCACATGTATTTAGATAATGTCAAATAGCAGCACAGACAGTTAGCAAACTGGGGGAATTCTTCAGTGGATTTGTGTAATGAATAATTCTGACATTCTGTGAAGAGAAAAAGGAGGAAAATTCTCAGAACTTGTTACAGATTCTTCACTCATCTCTGTTGATAACTGGGTAAAATCAATACACTATGAATGAGGGATCCTGAAATCAGGTAAATGAGACAAATACAAGAAGGCTTCTGAAATTTTTTATCTTGGTGAGCAGCATCAGACTTTTCACTTTTGCAGAATTTGTCAGTATATCCATTGCAGAATCAGGGAGCAGAAATTGATCTGTGAGAGCTGTCCTCATCACACAGTAAGAATGCAAAGCAGAGGACCTCATGTGCACTCCAGACTTTGACGTCTTCATGCTCAAACCCACAGAAAACAGCAGCAGAGCGATTTGACTGTTGTGTGATAGACAGTCACTCTGAGACAACATCACCACTGAAAAGCAGCCTGGTTGCATTTGCCCTGGTTCTGCCAGTCTGACTCAAGACCTGCCTATGAATTTGTTGACCCATTTCTCCCTCGTTCTGGTGCCCGCCCCGCACACCGCGTGTGCAATAAATCCATCGCGCACGATGCTGCACTGCTCTTCTGTAACATGAATTTATGCTAATGGCTGTCTGCATATGCTTATATCACATATCTATATTAAACTTAATAGTCTGTTACATTGCTTCTTAACCCTGTGTCCACACATGATTAACTTTTCTGATTTCTTTCAAAACCGTTATTAACACAGTGTAGCATTTCGCTCAACATGTCACCAACTTTCCCTGCCTGATGCGGGAGTTGGGGTAATTATGCAGCCCTATAGCTCTGTCAAGTAACACTGTACACAGAGAGTTAGGAGCTTATTCAGAGATTTGGGGAGCTGCATGGATGTGTGTTTGTGTACACTTATTTTTCTTTAAAGATAAGTGGTGGTAAAGGATGATCCTTCAAAAGTCACTTTTTAATTAAGTGATATTTCATTTCATTCAGTTAAATGAGTCTTTTTGGGTCCAGATGTCAAGTCTAGACAAAAGAGCATCAGCATCCTTACATTTGTAGTGATATTCATGAAAGTTACTTGAAAGCTGGAGTTTGAAGAATCATTCAGATGACATGAAACTCATTTGAAAACCTTCCTGGAGATCTAGAAGGAGACAGGGTTGAACCACTTTGACAATTTGATGATTGCAATCATAAATATTCTTTTTATGTGAATATCACATTAATAAAAATTAATTTATATATGCCATAAAATACTGTATTCGCTTTTAGACATGTATTTTCATTGGGAAATCCAATGAAGCTCCTCAGCTTTCTGCTCAAGGGTGCACTGACATATTTTCTTCCCTCAGTCATGACTCTGACTGTGGCTGTTAAAAGCAAAGAAGTTTGAGCTGGAAGGTTATTCCATATAGCATATGTTCTGAAGTCAGAATTGCAGAGAAAACTCTGCAGTTTCATTTTCATGACACATTTTAAGGTTAAAATGCTACTGTCATTTATAAGCCTCTGAAATCATAAAGTTGTGCTGGAATCCAAAGGCCTTTGGAAAACTCTGCCTGCTGCAATTCACACTGAAAAGATGAATTTGGTATTTCCATCATATTTTGTCTGTGGCCTTTGAATTTTAACTAGTTAGAAGATGGGACAGCAAAGAAAAAAATCACAAAAAATTGTATATCATCTGTACCTTCAGGCAATGTACTTGCTGCATGAAATAATGGGAGTAATAGGGACGCAGACAACTGCTTTTGCTGGATGAGGGTGATTATCCCTAAGTGAGGTAAAACAGTGGTTTCCAGATCAGCAGCAGGGGCAGGATCAGCAGTCAGAAGTTTCTAGTCACAGACTCCACACCTCCAGTGGATTTCACTACACCCGAACTTCCCAGGAAAAGGAGAGTTTTGTACAGGTTTAAATAACAAAGCAAATGCTTAAATAATAATTATAATAAGATAATATCTGAAGGTCATGCTGATACACAGCTGAATATATGTATGAGCCAGGTACAAATTTAACACTGGAGAGTCTTTGAGTCTCTCAGCCCAATGGCCACATGTTGTTTTTCTTAATTCTTCATGCCTTCATCATTTTGAACCTCCTGTGTGCTCATCATAATATCTTGCTAGAAAAACAATTTTAAGAAATTTTCCACAAAACATTGCATTAACAGGACCATAAGGTTTTACAGACTTTTCTAATAGCTGCATGCTAATTTCAAAGTGTTTTTCAAATTTGCTATTTATCTTGCTTTAGAGCCTTTCGACAACATGATAGAGCAACACATAATAAAAAAAAAATAATAATAGTAATAATAATAAACAGTAATGAAAGTGGTGATAATTTTAGTGGCCCAAAATTAGACTGAATAAGTCCCTGTGGATGTTCAGCCACTACATTTAAATCCACTTCTTATGAACATAAAGCTTTCCCATAACTCATATAAGCAAGTGGTTGTTCACTGGGCTAATGAGACAAAGCAGTTTCAAATACACTGTAAACTATCACAAAAAGGACTTTTTTCAACAGATACTAAACAAGGATGAACTATCAGTGAGTGTTTCTGCTCCACAGGCAGCTTTATGAAACTTTCCAAATGTGTGTTTGATCTGTTCTACTTATCTACAGAGAAGCAGATCCACCTCCAGTCACAGAGCTGGAGCACGACACCCTCTCCACCACTATTTCCACTGCTGCAGAACTCACTTGTAGCTCATGTAGAGATTAGGAGCAGCACAGGAACATTACCAAGGAAATTCAGTGTCAAAGCATTTTTTCCAAATTTGAACATGACAAAAAGTAGTATCGGTTGACAGGGTGTCCTTACATGTACCATTACTCTGCAATTTTTTGTTGACAACTGTTATCACTGTCTTGAACCCACAGAGCAAGTTAGTGTCTTTGTGTTGTCTATCAGTCTTGACGGATGTGAAGTAAGGAGAAAGGAAGAATGGAAAATAGTGGAAAAGTAGTGCAAAAAAACCTGTTGGACCCATGCTATTTTTTATTTTCTGGTTTAGTTCAGTTTGTACAACAGCTTTATGAAGCTCATTAATGACAATGTTATTTATTCATCCCAATTTTGAAATCAGAAAAATAGCTATTTTCAGAAGATCAGAGCCCATGAAGAGAAAAAAAGTTCAGTTTTCCTGAACAGAGACTTGAGAGATGAACTGTAAAAGCCTTGGCCAAATACAGTGTGCAGCTTGTGTCCAAATAAACCTTTCCAATTCCATGGACAGGTAGGAAAGACCGGGGCTCCTGAGGCGCTTTGAAGGGAACAGCACCTGACTTGTTGTGACACACTCTGCTTGCTGAGTGGACTGGCATTTTTTACACTAAGGGGACAAATACATAATTTACTAGCTTATGTGCAAATGTACTTCGAGGTTCTGCTGCATCAGTTATGGCTCACAAAATTCTGCTCCAGTACTTGAACTTACTTTATCCTTTAGTCTCTGGCCAATATTTTTTTTTATTTTTACTGGATGACAGTTTGAACTCATAAAACTATTTCTCTAGCATTATGTAGGGCTTCACTGGCAGCCACAAAGCTGTGAAATCATTGTAATCATGATGCAAAATCACTGTAAATGTTGTTTTTAACACTAGTCTACTTAAAAAGATCTTGCCAAGGGCACTGGAGATAACCCAAATTGAATTGCTCAGATGAGAGGTCCTGGCTATCCCAAAGGTTGGGATGTACCTGATCCAGACCAGTACTATGCTTAAATACAAAACAAGTGGCAGCCAAGTCTCTGTGAGCTCTCTAAAATACTGAGCTTTCTCTGGTGCAATACATGTAGCCATTATGAAACAGATTTGGCACTAGGGGGGCAAAAACAGAGTGAAATACCAGAGTGCTCTAGGGATTGATTGTATCACAGAAGTGAACAGGGAAAAGGAAAGGACTTTTGCTAGTGGAAAAAAAACGGCTTGGCAACTCAGGGATGTGTTGTAACAAGAACTTGAATAAAATAAATAGGGAGCATTTTTAGGCTATGGGGGCTGAATGAACACAATCAATCTTCTCTGGGCTGGACCTGCATCAGTTTCAGCCACAGCTCCCTCTACTGAATTAAAATCACATGGTAACTTTAGTTACACAGTGACACTCTGGCACAGGACATTCTCTGAGGACTCCATGAGGTGTATAATCATATATGGGATTTCTGAGTGGAAGGTTTTGGGGAGATGCAGCTTCCCACTGGTACAAACCCCACAGACCATGTCCCAGGCGTGGCTTGATGTGGGCATGTTCAAGAAATCCAGCAGCCTCTCTGTTCAGACTGGATCTACATCTAGGTCTTGACATGAGAATAAATTAGTCATCAAACTAATACTGTGCCATGATTTTCCATGTCTCCTGCTGACATGCCTTACTCTTACCTACCACTTGTTTATCAATCCTTTAAGTTCTCCTCGCTTTCAGATTCACACTTAAATTGTCCCTTTCAGAATGCTTTTTGCCTTTCCTACTTTACAAGAATCATGAAGGAAGTACCAGAAACTTTGTTTTGGTGCCACTAATCCTGTATTCACTTGTGTTGTTACTTCACAATTATTTGAAGGATCTTGAATTTTGTCTGGGGTAAATGCTTTTCTCCAAATTTCAGACCTCAGTGTGTAACTTCTGAGTAGAGAGCCTGCAGTCAGGACTTCCAGGGGCAGGTTCATCCAAGTGGTAGAGGAGTTTTGCTATTGTGGTTTAGGGAGTTATAGTGCCCTACTTTGTGCATTTGACAAGTGTCATGTGGCTCTTTGGTTTTTTAATTATTATTATTGTGGAAACACCTAATATGAGCCAAGTGCATGCAAGACTCTTGAATAAAAGATTTCATTAAAAATCTTCTTGTGGCTATTTATTATGCTGTTGATCCCTGGAAATAGAAGATGTCATGTGCAGGAGTCAGACCTTCAGCTCTGTAGAGTTTCTGCTAATTAAATTGCTAAGTGTGTCTGTTATTAGGAAAAGCATGAGAAATGCAGCAAGAGGAGGGAGGGAAGTGCTTGTCTTGTCCTTTCTCTGCAGAGCAGCATTTGCATCACTCTGACCTCCAGGTCTCAGAGAAGCTGGTTTCTATCCCATCTTAGCCAAGGAGAGAAAAAGGTGACGGGCAAAGAGTCAGGGCTGGGAGAAGTGTGTGGCCAGGAGTTCATCTGGAGACTTTCAGGCAAAACTTGCCCTCCTTACACACAAACTTCACCCTCTTCTCCCCCGGCAGCCCCGCGCATCTGACATTTCTGTCAAAAGATACCCTGAGCCGCCCCTCCTCCCTCCGCCTCCTTTCTCATCCCTCTGCCCCTTTTTTTTTACCCCTCTTCTTTCGCCTTATATGTGAATAGTGAGAAAATGACTGGAAACAATGTGCCAGTTTGCAGCACTTTACACTGAGGCCCTTTTCTCCTCTCCCCTGACTCGCGAATGACTGAGAGTTGTTTTATTGTACAAAGATTCTCAGAGAAAAGAACTTTTATTTTGCCCAATAACACAAGAATGGGCAACGGGCAAACAGTTAGTGCCTTGTTCCCAGCTGCCACTCAGACTGCAGCGGGGGAATCGCTAATGGGGTCTCTGTGCTGCCTCTCTCCTCTCCTCTGTCTCTCTCTGTCTAGTTTGGCTCGCGCCTCAGTTGGCTGCCTGTGAGCCAGGGTAAAATGCTCCTGAGATAAGCTGCTCTGATGGGTTTAATAACTCCACCTTTAGTTTCTCAGGGCAAAAATATTCTGATTTTTTATCATTGAGACTTGGCAGGCGAGCATACAGCTGGGCGAGGCCATGGATGGAGTGACACTACTTGTGATTTCTCCCTTTGCACCTTGAGAAAGTGGAACATAAGAGAAGAGCTGCAGCACAGGGTGCCCGTGTTAGAGAAAAAAAATTATGAAATCATTTCACTAATACTTCAGCTGTTGATTCATAGTTGATATCTAAATGTCAGCCTTTTACAGCTTAATCATGGCTTTATTAACCCCTCTTTTTCTTAGCTCAAAGGCAGGCTGACTAGAAGGAAAGAATAATAAAGATTGGAGGATGGGGAAGCTGAAATGTGAAGAGTGAATTAGACTTGTTTAGAAAAGAAAAGACTAGACAAGAAAAGACAAGCTGGGAAAGAAGGGTGTGAAAAAAAACCCAGAAACCATCGTGCCATTGGCTGTCCAAGTGTTTCATATTCTCAGCAGCAAAGTACGAAGCATAGTTGTTGGAGACATTGAGAATTCGGGAAAAAAAAAAGCCTCTACTTAATTTCATCCATAATTCTCAAAGCTCATCTGTCATTTAAAATCCTTCCAACTTGTTATACACCAAGTCTTTGACTATGGATAGGATTTTTAGATTCTGATGAAGTTAGGTATTTAAACTCAGTGAGACATGAATCGTCACATTTCCTTTGAAAATCCTACAGTTTGGGGTCTGTTTTGATTTGTTTGATTTAGCAGGATGTCATTAGATTTGAAATAACAACATCAGGGGCCAAAAAGTTTTCACAATGGACTAATGTTTTCCTGAGAACTTCTAGTCATATATAACAGAAACAAAAATATCTGTACCTAAAGATATGGGGCACTTTTTGTTACAATACTTTATTATTGCTTGTTTATAAACATTTCTTAAGTGTTTCTGAGTAAATTTTAGGTTTTAATATTAATTTTAGTGTTTATATTTTTCAGCAAAAAAAGGTTTCAGTCATTTTGAGAGATTTAAAGAGTTTATATTGCTTGCCCAAGTTAATGAATGTGCACCGTCACCTCCACCTAGACACACAGGAATTGAGAAACTTTTGTGAATATATCTTCCATTATGAATTTTTGTCATGTTCTCAGTTTATTTTTTTGTCAAGAAGAAAGATCTTAACATTTTTCTCCTGTAGTCTCTAACATGAGCTGCTGCTTCTGTTTCTCCTGAGGATCCCTTGGCTTCGCTAACAGCCAGGCAGAGAGAGGAGGATGATATCATGGAAATTGTGCCAAGAATAATAAATTACTCTTAATGATTATATCTAACCTATAACTTAAAAATAACTATAATATCCTTTACATATTAAATAAAAAGTAATTGGCATGCAATTGCTGGAGAGAATTTAAAAATTAATCTTAGATCTCTTTGAATCTCTTTTCTAAATCCTGGAAAAGCTGAGATACTATTAGTAAGAAAGTCCAGGTGCATTGAAATCAAACATGCACTAGGCCAGCTGAGACCCTTTCTGTATGGATGCAACATTGTTTAAATATCTTCATCCATTTTTGAAATATGAAGTAGGTCTTCTCCAGTTTCACTAAAGCCTCATGTGTTCTCTGCTTCAAAAGTTTATTTCCATGAGTGTTTTAGGTGCCAAGTATGAAATGTGTAAAATTTGTCCTTCATCCCATTTAATCTCTTTCTCCCTCTTACCATAGGTAGGAAACACTTATTTTGGAAATTGCAAAGATACAAGCAGATATCTTTGAGTTCAAAGGTGTCTTTCCTAAGCAAAATGAAGATTTTAGTCAATAGATAGCCTGTATCTGGTTGTATTGATTCTGCACTGTTTTTCTTGGCACTGCAGAAAAGAGAAATATATTTCATATCATCCGTGTCAGAATTTCAGAAGTGCAGATCCCTGCTTTCAGTGTTAATGTTCCACAGGCTGTATTCAGTGGCAATATACTGTAGAGATTTCAGGAGGCTCTTAGAGAAGGACTGAGCAAACTTCACTTTTAACATCTGTAGTGCCGCAGTACCAGAATTTCTGGCTTGGTGAACCAGAACATAAATTTGGTTGCGCCTTGGTCACAGCGCAGTGATCGATGCCTGATCAAAGGCACAGACAGTTCAAACATAGACAGTTTGCCTTCTGCACATCACTCATTTCAGGGATGCAGATTTGTGGGACCAAATTGATTTGATATAGTCCATATGTGAAAATTAAGGGCGTGGCAACAACTTCATGTGTAGAGAGCCTGTGAAAATGTCAAATTCCAATTAAACCTCTATGCTTGGCCCATAAATTTCTCCAGGTAAGTGCTGTACATTGGCTTAGTCTCCCTCCCTTTCCTGCTCACATTTATGGCAATCTCCACAGTGAGTGTGGTCTTAGTTAACTGTTGCTCAGGTTGTAACTCAGAGAAGCAATTCAGGCTGTGAGAGCAACATTTCAATTATACGAATAATCAAATTCAAAATGTTATTTGAATAATTTGAGTTCTTAAATTAGGCAAGCACTTTTTTTGCAAGTGGTCTATAAATTACATTTTCCACTACATTGGCAGTAAACGGGTAATTAATATCTCAGATTTTCCTTCTTAATGTTGATTTAAGAAAAATAAAATAAGCTTAGAACATAAATGAGCTTTGCTTTCACAGCTCAAACATTGCTGTCCCTGCTCAGTTGGCTGTGCAGCTCTGCTGGCTTTCTCTTTCCCATAGCTGGATTGATACAGGTCCTTCTGTTTAACGCAAATAGCAGAATTTTAGAACTAAAGAAAATAAAACTAAGTTGTACTATTTTTTTCCTGTCGATTTCAGGGAAAAGATATCTTCATCTTCAAAATCAAGTAATTTAATTTGTTACTTCACATCCTATACCAACCAGGCTTTTCGGTTCATTTACCCAACATCAAGTGAATTTAAATTTGACTATTTTCCTGAGAGAAAAAATGTACCTAAGTTAAACCATTACAACAATAAAAATTTAAAGTGTCATAAATGAAAATAATATTTTAAAAACATGTCATCCAACTGCTCAGAAAGGCATTGGGAAAGTGGCCTTATTTTTTATTTTGCTGAAGTAAAGAAGAGTCATTCAAATGGATAACATGGGATGAATTGTTAATATTTCTCAATCAGGGAGAAGATATTAAGTGGACCACTGGGTGACATAAAGAAGGGGTCGCCAGTGACTAAATACATCCAAGGTTTAATCAGTTTACCCCTACTATAAATATTATGCTGATAGGGGTGTTTATAAGAAATACACTTGCTCAAAGTGTGAAGGTTAAACACGTGCTGTTCCCTTTATAGGGTAAATGTAGTGAAGTTTCACCCAAGTGACAATAAGATATATAAAAGACACCAAGGGAGACAAAGAGAGAAGAAAAAACGACAGCACTTAGAAATAGTAGAAAAACGCAGGGAAATAAAACTATCTGTTTCAAAAGGATTTATATTTTTCATTTTTATATAACCAATTACTTTATTTTTTTTGCAAAATATATACAAAGCACCTCTCTTAAGTAGCTTTGAAAACAGATACATTTCTTATAAACTCTGAGGAGTGCATAGGAGGCTAGTGATAATAATTCTTTATTTGATAACTTCTTTTGTTCATCCATCCATCTTTTAGTGATCTGGCTTTATTAACAAAAACTGTTAAAAAAACTACTCAGAATCCACTGAATTCTGATTTTTTTCCCTCTCAGACTCTATTTCTTCAGTCACTGCCTGGAGCTACAAGCTAAGCCAGCAAGGTGATGTGAAACTGGTGAAGTATCAGAGAGGAACAGTGAAATTTAGATTCTTGGTTTCTGTAATACGGCACTTGGGAGATGAAGAAGGGCAGAAAGTGGGTGGAGTCTACATAACTGAAAAGAAACTTCAAGATACAGGAGAAGCCCTGATACTTACTCAGCAGCACACAGCCCTTATGTCACTCAAATAGTTATTTAAATCAGACTTTCACATGAAAAAAGTTTTGTACGATCAGAACTTACCTAGATGGGCTCAATTCTCATATTTGCTCCATGAGCGTCAACCCAAAAAAAATGTGTTGGCTGCTTTGAACAGAACCTGAATTCAGGATTTGTTTGCCCCACTACATCTCACAGGGTATTGGAGGTCAAAAACTGCAGAGACCTTGGCCACATTCCTGTTTTAAAACCCTACACAAGCCCCTGCAAATCCCACAAGTGAGCCAGTGTGCTTCCAGCTGACATGCATTTCCAACCCTAGGTCTTACGGAATGTTCGAGAGTATTTAGAAGATTTTCTACCTGTTTCATCAGCCTGAGGAGGTATTAGACAGGAATATTTTTTTACTGTTTGAGAAGATGAATACATGGCCAGAAATAATTGCTCCATCGTTTCCTACTGGTCAGAATTGGTAGTTGGTTAATTATTCAACAGTCTCTGGTGTTGCTGCCAAACCTGTGCTTTCTTCTCAGAGAGAGGCAGACAAGCTTGTTAGAGCAGTTTTCTTTGGACTGGCACTTTTATGTTGATATGGGGTTTACTGAGATGCCAGCACTTTAATTTTAGTTTATTCCTTTATTCTTGTATTCTCTTATTTCTAGCATTAAAAATATACAACTTTCCCTGAATATTTGAGTTGTCAAGCTAAACTATATTAATATTACCTTTGTTATACTGTGCCATTCTTTTGAAGAAATTATATGCAGGATTTAATGTCTTAGTGGAATTCTAGAATTAATGTGTGCCTCTTTCCTGGTACCGTATGTTGCTGTTTTCCACTCGTATGGAAATGCAGGTAATCTTACGCCCTCTGTGACATGGGCAAGTGCTTTACAAAAATGCATCTTTGACAGTTATCTTTCATACTTTAACACTACCAAAAATCGAGGCTCTTAACCAGTAGGCCTTGTACTACTTTGGGATTGGACAAAAAGCAGGAGTCTTGTGATAGTAGTATCCATTTATGAGTTTGTATTATCATTTCATAAGGCAAAACAGAAGGTGATAGAAGCCCACTGCCATTCCTTAGTTTTTGACGGAACATATTCATCAAAAAAGCATGCAGTCCCCTGAGCTTGCAGCCATATGCTACAGGAAAATGTCACCAGTTAAAGATGTATTCATTTGCTGTTTTGAAAACTCTGTTTGATATTCATGCATTCCAAGTGTTTTGACCTAGATTTCTGTAGAGGCATTAGATCCAGTACTGAACAGGAAGCTAGACAGCTGTTGCTTGTGTAGTCAAAGGAAGAATTTAAAGTAAGGGGGGAAAAAAAAAAAGAATAAAAAAATGAAAACATTTATTAATGCATGCCAACATTTTGCGCAGCCAATATGTTTAATACTAGATTAACTAATATAAGCATATGGAGATGCATTTGTTGCAAAGCTTTAAAGAAAAGAACAAAGAAAAAAGTTGGATGTATCTAAAGTTCACAGAGAATAGAACTTGCACTTTATCCTATAAATGAAAGCCTGGTGAAATGGCAACATACTTTAATTATAAGCTACTTGCTAATGTCACAACATTTAAGTTTGGGGGCTATATTGTAGTACAAACCTCTCGGTGAATGCCTGGCTTAATCCAGAATCCTACACGTAATAATCCTTCTTGAGTTTAGTTGCGGTCTATTTTGCTCTGAAGCCGTATAAGCAGTTTGTTTGTTGAAATTTTAGGTTCCTTTCTTGTAAATCCAGGTACTAAACAGATATAATGTAAATATACACATCTAATTATTAAATGCTGGCATTCATTCTACAGCCACGGCAAAGATTCTGCATTTTGTTATTACTGAGTTTGTAAAGATATACTTCATCTGTGCCTATAGGTCCTTTGGCCATTGAGTAACAACTCATAGCACGGGAAAAAAACGTTCTCTTAGTTTGAGAGGACCTTACGGGGGAACTCATCTAATCCAGCTTTAACCAGCCAATATTTAGATGTCAAAGCTACTTGTCCAGGTTGTCTCTTCATAGCTCTTCACAGCACCTACTGCAGATGTCTTTCTTGGGCTGGGCTGGAAAGGAGCCTGTTTCTTTGACTGTCAAGGGGATTTGGCTGATTTGTCCAGATCAGGTGCCAAACCTTAAGACAGCTACAGACAAGACATTCTCCCTTAACAGTAATAAACAAGCCCAAGTCTTTTTTAAGTGGAAAAACTTTCTAGCTACAACATTCAAGCAGTAATCTGTTACCAATTTCAACATTTTCTGGTAACGAATTTTATACCGAGTCAGTTCAAAAATAGAGGAAAAGGTGCAAATATTTCTCCTACTTGAGAATGGTTTCCATTTTTCCAGTGAAAAACGCAAAGATGGATTTTTGTTTCCCAATAGCTCTTTTCCTAAGTGTTTATCAGTTTATGCAAATGCATTTCAGCTTATGGTTTATTTATAAACAGTTCAATTTCATTCTTCACAAAGGTGTGCAATTGGTTATTTATTTATTTACTTACTTATTTATTACTGGGTGAATGAAACTTTTTAAACGAGGGAAAAATGAATGAAGAACAGTGAAGAAATGACACTGCAGTTCAGAATGAATAAATCACCAGGTCTAGATCTCATGAAAGTGAATTCTTCAGTATGTTCATGAATAGTCAGGGTACTTGTGGAGGCCTGTTGACAACTAAAAACCTGGATATTCCATGGTGTGGTTGAGATACCCACACACACAAATAAATGTATGTATTTAGTCTCAAATGATGTCCCATAGAAATGCCCAGCCTCTGGGTTTGAATGTGCTGTAGGTGCTGCAGCCTCCCCCATTAGAAGTGATGCTCAGGAGGTGGTGGCCTTCTCGCACTCTCAGATGCCAGTTAAGGGGAAAAGACTTTTTGGGATTATCAGTCATCAAATATGGTCCCACAGGCGTGGCAAAAACATCATGCTACAATCCCAGGAAACACAGTAACACTTAATGAAGATAGTTGAGAAGGGCTGTGGATAGATCATGGCTGTGAGAGGATGGATTGAGCAGTGATGAGAAACACAAGCCTTTGGTGGTTGGGATTGTAGGAGTTTGCAACCAGAATGAAAAGAACAAGAAAAGTCATAAACGCTTCCTTTCCTGTTGATTTATGAAAAAGTATCTTCCTGGCTGCTAGAGAAATTTCTCCTGTGAAGTAATGAGTGAAACACTGGACTTTTTGTCAACTGTATAACATCTGTGTAACATCTCTGTATATGACCCTTATTTCCACAGAAGTATCTTCAAAGTTTGTTCCACATAATCCTGTTCAGTGGTGATTACTGTTGACAGTGGAGTTTGATATGTTTGATACTTCCCTTTCCCAAATCAATCAACAAAGTTAGAGGTTTTTCTAAGCCTAGTTGACCCACTGGACTTGGTTGGATGCACAGAAGAAATGTTTGGTTAATCTGACATATGGTCAGCTTTGACACCCACCCAACTGGCTGTGAATTCATTTCTGTCTGGATCATCTAGGCACAGGACCAGGATAAAGCTTGAGCACATTTGTCTGGTAATAAGATGTTTCAATCCTTCCACCCTTGCTTATCCAGTCAGAAGACACTTTGCATCTTAAACTGACATATTTTCAATTTTTATAGTCTACTTTTGCAAGATCCTTCCATATGGTTAAAGTTAAAATTCACAGAGGCTATAGATAGCTGGGCCAGTCTTTGTATTTATCCAGAACGTGCCCGGTTAGGGAACACTACCTCTGTACAACAAAACAGGAACGGATAATGGGTTAGTTCTTTGCTAATAGCATACCTGACGCAAAATATCTTGTTATCCAGCCTGAACCACTTAGGAATTAGCAGTTGCAAACTGTGCTATAGCCAGTTTGAACAGATGGATTTAGAACTGGAGACTCAAATATATCCCTTTTTGGAATTTGTCTGCCTAATTTACTCATGTTACTGTTACAGAGATACCAAGATAGCTGCTGCTACTGCTCTGCACTGTATTTACTCGGCTGCATTGCCACACAGAAATGTGATTCATAGACTCACAGGAACTGCAGATGGAAGAGCCATATTAGATCATTCAACCCATCTCCCTGCTGATGCAGAATTGCTTGCTACAGCTACAGTACATTTTCTAGTGTTTTGTCTGGTCTAGTTGTAAAAGTCCACTGACATGGGACTTCCACTGCTTCCCTTGGGAAACTACTCCTCAGTTCCTCTTTCCAAATTGACACTGTCAGAGACAGGCTAGAGAACTAGAGGGACCATTGACCTGTAGTCATTTGGGAATTCCTCCCTTCCTAATCACTGGATGATCTTGCATGAAGGTGCTGCACCATCAAAATCTCATGGTACTTGTGGACATATCATAGATTTACAGTAATGGACATTTTGTCTTCTCATTTGTAAGATACACTTTGTTTTTGTACCAGCTTCTGTTCCCTTTTTATCCCAATCCCTCTGGTGCATCTGCCAGCCCCTAACAAGCAATGGCTCAACACTAAACATCCATCTGAACAACCTCAGTTCCTGTCTGTATCCTGCACTTCTCAAGTAAAGTTCAGCTTTCTCATTCTCACAGATTCCTGGCCCACTGTCCTTGCCAGACTTTTCCCTCTTCATGCCAACGATACTGTCTTTCTGGTTGCTTCTTTACTGCTACAGTAGCCTTTGGTTTATTCCATAAGAGTAAGAAAAAGGAATTTTCAGTTTTCCTCTTGTTCAGAAAATGTCTGGCCAAGGAGGTGGGCACAGTTGTCAATCAACACCAGTAAACAATTTCTCAGAATGTCAAAAAACCAAGAAATTAGGGGGAAAAAAAAAAGACGTGTTGATTGAATGAAACATTGCACTTAAAAATGTGAGTACACTGTAAAAATGTAAATAAGTAAAGGAAATATTTAGAAATGGAATTGTTGTGAGCATCTCTCAACAGAATACTTTATTTATCTGACTTCTTCATGCAAGGAGAAAAAAAAAGGAATAAAAGTACAACGAGGCAGTTCAGTTATCTGTCTGTATAATGGCTTTTCATTCATCATCTCTCCTAAATGAGGTGGTATGATCATCTCCCACCCTTCCTGATTATCTACTTTTACTATGACTTACCAAAACAAGGCAGGCCAATGTTCAAAGATTTCATTGAAATCAGAGGGCTGTCTGCTGAAAAAGTACAGATTTCTCTACAGTTCAGGAACAACTAGGAAATGGAGACTGGAGGATAAAAACTAAGAAAATGAAGAACAATCAACATTTAAACAACATAATATATAAATTTTTTTTTGGTCAATTATACTTTTCTCCCATGTCCTGAGCCAGAATTGGATACACCAAATACCAAGCAAAAGGGGCAGTTATGTCAGTAATTCTAACCCATCTGGAAGCAATAACTAGAGTCAATCAGAGACTAAATCCTTATCTGATGAGATTTCCAGCCCAATTCTTTTAGACACGAGAGGTTCAGATAGTTCAGATAAGGTTTGGCAGCTGAATTGGTATTTGTCCCAAGCAAACCTCCAGAGGTTTGCCAGTCACTGGCAATAAATGAAAGTCTTTATCAGGTGATGGTTGTTTCATGGTCAGCATGAGATAAATTGGTGGTGCCAGCCCAGGTCCTGGGAGACAAATGTCTTTGTCCAAATGCTATCACCAGCCTGCTCAACATCCCTGCAAAGGCACTGGCACCTGAAGGTTTTAACAAGCCCTCCTTCAAAGGAGGGTGGCTTTTGCTTTTTCACTGAGGTAGAGTGGGAACCCAACTGCTTGCAAGGGCAGCAGCTCCAGCACATTCATTCTCTGGAGCAAAAGGCTCTTTGAAGGAGACATCAGTAGAGGAAACAAGCTGCTTGGGATGCAATACGCGCCGTGAGATCCACATCCATTCCATCTCTTTCCCATTATCTTATTTTCCTGCTATGCCAGGTGTTCTCATTAGCCATATGTATAAATATTTGTCTAACTTTTTTTTTTTTAAATCATTCTGGTACTGTATGTATAGGGAGACGTGAAGTCAATCTGTTTGTGAAAATCAATATTTGAAGATTTCCTCTTGGCTGCTGGTAGCTGGGGCCTCTTTAGCAACCCCTGTTGCATTTGGCTGTTACCTCAGAGCCCCTTTTCCAACTATTAGAAACCAAATTTTAGAAAAAAAGAAAGGATATTGATGAGATATTGACCTTCCACATGTTCTACATTTTACCAATAAGTATTAATGACAAAGACACTAAGGAGTGTAATCTCCCATCAATGAATCAATACAAATCCCATTAACACTCGATGAGGGGATAAGACAGACTTCAAGAGTTTCACACTTACTCTTTGTATAGGACTCCCTCTAAAGGCTCTGGGAGTCCTTTTCGCCTCAGGACCATCAGTATATTGTTGTTTTAGTGAAATGAAGAATTTGTAAGAGGCCAGAAAACCCAGCAACTGAACACGCCTTACAAATTCCAAGTCTGCTCCATACAAAAATTGATTGCTTATTTGATGTGTCTAAATTCTGTTAGAGTCTGGAAACTAAGAAGTCTATGACATCAGCTGTTCAAGTTGCCAGCAAGTTCAAAAAAAAAAACCAGAAACAATTAAATAGTTTCAAACTTCCTAGAAATACAAGCTCTCAGTTTTTAATCAGCTGTCTCCCGACTTCCTCACTTCTCTGCTTTAACTTGTCCCTCCAGTTTCACAAGTGATACCAACACTACATGTATAAAGACCCACCTTTGCCCTCTTCCCTTGTAGATCTCCAATCATCTGCAATAGTGATTTAACTCACAGTCGTTGCACTGTGCGATTTTTGCTTCTGCTGAAGCCAAAAACTGGAGCTAAACTTCATGGGAACTTGCAAGAGGCTTGAGTACTTGGATTTAGCTCACTGAGGATAGCCAATGATAAATTAGTTAAAGAAAGCACTGATGTTACTCAGGGTAATTGGTTTGAGTTAACCATTAGACCTACTGGGCAACTTTATCAAAGTTCTTGAAATGCTTTTAACTCCAACACTGTGGTGGGAATAAGAGGAAAATTGCTCACATATATGTAAATCCTCTGGGCAAAATTTTCATACCAAACAGTCTTAATTTAGGCTGATAAATCAGAGAAAAAAGAAAAATCAGATTCTGAGATCTATGTTTTGATTTGGAAGGATCTTTTGGTTTTCCTTTTCTGGAGTACTTGGTGAAGAAATGTTCAAAGCCTCTGAGAGTAATTTGTACTGAATATTAATTTGAGGGAGGGGGCTTTGAAAGCCTTTCCATAAATCAACAGCAAATTTAGGTACCACAATGTCAGTGAATTGAATAAAGTAGTTTTCCTTAGTCTTCTACTTCCCTTTCTTCCTCCACTCTCCTGTATTTATGTCTCTCTGAAAACCTGAAAAAAACCTGCCTGCAATTCCATTCCTCACTCTCTGTTTTTGCAATTAGATGGGCAGTCTGTGTATCCAGTATCCTGGGAAGACGACCAGGCTGCCTGCCTCCTTCGTGGTTGCTCAGAATTGCTCCAGCCAGCAAAGAAAACATTGTGGGACTTTGCTCAGAACAGTAAGAAACTAAATATTTATCTTCCCTCTTATAATTTATGCAGCATGGGATTAATATGGAAAGTACCAAGATTGAAAGGTCAAGTGAGCTTCCAAACAATGTTTCATAATGATATATTATTGCACTTTACCGTGTCCTGCTTTCTAGAGAATGAAACACCAGTAGCAGTGATGCACCTAAAGAAATGATCTTAACTGTGTCATGGTCCAATTTTCAGTTATGTATTTATAAGTTTCATTTAAATTTGCTGTAGGAATCGTTATCTCTGCTGAAAATTTTAAATCTGTTTTAGTACCAAGAGAGTCTACATTTGTGGGCAATTGTTTGCAGGCACCTGCTGATGTTTTAATTATTCAGTGGACTGGCTATAGCATGGAGATAGAACGGTTGTGGGATTTTCTGGTGTTGGATCAAGTCAGCACAGCCCAAATTCCTACCACCCGCCTGGAGCAGGCCAGGGAGTAAAACTGTTGAGAATTCCTGACTTTCCTCTCAGACATAGAGTAGTAAAAACACATTGTCCTTTCTCATGAAAGACTTCTGGGATGGATAATTTCCCTTCCTCCAAGCTGCTGGAGTCACAGTCCTCGCATTTATACTCAAAGGACCTTCCCAGTCACTGAGATTTCATCAATACTTGTGCGATTCCCTTTGTATGGCCATTATTGCAGAGACTTCAAGTGAGGCCAGTGCAAGCCACCAGCCAGGCTGCACACCACGAAAAAAAAAAGGGATTTATCTCTGGTAAATTCAGTTTTCTTTAGGTTTAAGTTGGTTGAATCAGATAATATGACTCCTTACTATGTCCTTTATATACCTACTCAGCAGAGTTATTCACTTAACTGTGCTCTTCTTCTCAGGCTGGAAAAGACCCTGTCCATGGGATTGCATCACGGGTCAGAACGGCACTCTAGTTTCTACTCAAAAGATATTTTAATTGCTTTGCTTAAGTTGAATGACCCAGGCTCCTAGCGGGTATAGTGAGTTCTCCACTTCTTGAAGCCTTCAAATCAGGAGTGGATGCCTTTCTGAAAGATGCCGTTTAGCAGAAATGATTTATTAGCCCCACTACAGTGGGAAACGGGTGAAATACTAAGACTGGAATTATAAAGCAGCTTAGCATAGGTGACCTGACGACCTTCCCTGGTTTTAAAAATCTAACACCTTAGCCAAAGAACAAAGAATTGAATATGGCTTTTTTTAGGCACGATGTAAACAAGTTTATGTGGATGTTTTGTGAACCAGGACTCACTGAGGTTTTGCTAGGTCAGACTTGCTAGGTCAGACACTTCTTTAAGAGTACAGCAGTCATAAAGGAATAATTAAACAAAGAATATCATAGGTGAGAGCTAAATAAAGCAGTGGTTCAAATCCCTTAAATATCACCTTCTTGGGAAGAAGAGAAGTGGAAAATTATAGGTGTATGGCCAAATAAAGGGAGGGGACATGAAGCAGAACCATCAGCCATCAACATCTTCTGGTTTGCAGATAAGAAGGGAATGAAAGACTTCCTGCACACAGGGAACAGAGGCCCTGGGGGCCAGAGCCAGCTGGGAAATGCTTAATGCTGTTTATAGAAACCCTGGCAAACAAGCAGCTTCTGCCTGGCCCAAGAGTCATAAAAAGCAAGGGGAGGGTGCCGGTCCCGACGCCTCTGTGCCCGCCTGGCCTGACAGATTTAACGAGTCCAGCAGTCACATCAAAAATGCTCTGAGTCTTTAGATGAATGAGCTGTTTGTTTTTCTTCCCGATGGCTTGATAAGAGGTCACAGGATGTGTTCAATTTATTTTATTTTTTTTTCTCTCTCTTTTCTCTTTTTTTTTTTCTTTTTTAATATATAATGAAACAATAGGTTAAGAGAGAAGCCCCAGCCCAGTCCCAATAGGTCTCTCAGTCCCCCATGCTGCTCCATTTCCTGCCTTTTTTGAAGCAGACATCCCGCTTTTGTTTTCCTCCAGCCCGGCCAGCGCGTGTCGGCGTGGCGGCCACCAAACAAATGGGTTTTGGCCAGTGTCACCTCCTCGCCCCCGCCTGCCCGCCCGCCGCCACTCGCTCATGGCCGGCGGCTTCCTGAGGCCCAGCAGGCGCTGCCGACGCTTCGCCGGCCTCGCAGGAAGAGATGGCGCGGCCTTGCAGCCGCCCGGGCGGAAGGGACGGGAAATCCCTGCAGCCGCCCGATTGCAGGCCCGGGCATGCGGCGCACGGCGAGGGAGCCTTCCTGTTGGCCCGGCCGTGGTTCTCCCCCCCTGACGCTGGAAGGCCGTGGCACGCCGGCTCCCACACGCACGCCGGGGGAAGTGCTGGGAGCTGGAGATAAGCTCTCCTGCCGCTTCTGCTCCGGCTGCCACCCGGCTCTGCCGCCGCGGTGAAAGTGAGAAATAAAGCCAAGGCGCCTGGGAGACTCGCCGTGCTCTTCCAGGACCTCTCCTACCTGGAAGGGAACACTGGGTGTCTCCAGCCGTGGTTTGTGGGAAGGGCAGGGACCAAGCAGCTCACTGGCCAGGAGCAAGGGCATGCTCTGGGAACCCCCAGCCTCCAGGGAGAGGTGTGGAGGAAGGATGCTCAAGGCTGGACTCTGGTATTGAAGCTTTCAAACCCCTTCCCAATCTGCCAGCCTGTCCAAAAACTAGGAAGCAAATGGGTTGTTCCAGATACGTATGAATTCCATGGTTTCCAGGGAGTTTGCTCCCTGCCTCTGGCCAGGCACCAGTATGACACCAGGCATCCTCGAAGGAAATATGTCCCTAATCACAATAAACAGAGTTGGAATTCAAAAAGCAACCACTGACTTCTTTTAAAGTTCGTACACACCCTGACTGTGCCCAGAAGGAGTTGAGTAGAAGTGGGAAAACTAAATTTTCCCTTCTGGCTGGAGCTGCCCAGAAAGAAGGATGATAACATATGCAGGTGTTGGCAGACCTCAGACACTGCGTCTCTGCCTGTGTAAGGGATGGGGAGATGGCATCTTCAGGGATGAGCTGCTTCTATCTGGAACTTCCTGGTTCCATGTCACCCCCAACTTCTGATTTTGGTCTAAAATTGTAAAAATTGAAAAAAAAAAGAGATCTCTTAAACTGCTCATTAAGGTTCTTAATTTTCCACCTTCCATCTAATGACCTCTTTATCATTCCCTACGTATGAGTGACCTTTTCTTTTGCACAGAGGATGCAAAGCTCATCCGCCAGGCAATGCAGGAGTTAAAAATGTATTCATATAGACAAATTTGAACACTAAAATAAAATTGTCTTCCTGAGGTCATTGTCTCTGTAGACCAAAGTGAGGGAGGAAGTGCAGGAATGTGATGCTGATTAAGATACCACATGCTGGGCAGGTATCAGTTTAAACACTTTAGACTGTTACCTGCTCAGCAGGGGAGACCTGAATCCACATTTGATGATTAGACCATATTTATGTCTCAGCTCAGCAAGTTTCTATACATTGGCCTGATGAGCAGAGTGTATAAAACTCACACTGGTGTCTCCATATTCATCAGACGGGTGAAAAAAAAGTTTCACAGGTATGTCAGATTTCTAAGTATGTGGGTGTCCAGGGCCCGTTTACCCCAGACTTTATCATGGGGAAATGAGATTCCACCCAGTCTGCCCCCTTTCACATTTGGGATGAATCATGCAGCAAACTGAGTCATCTCAAATTAATACTCATTCACAGTTGCACAAGTAACAAGACCAATAACGTGTTGCCTGAAGAAGGGACTTTCTAGCACATGGAAACTCTGCATATATAGATATAGATACATACACAAATATATACACATCTATCTATAAACTCTACATGCACACCTATATGGGACCTATATATAGACGTTTTGCAACTTTGGATGACAATCAGTAGCTGTGTTACTTCATATGGTATTTGAAGGTCTCAAATTCTGATTAGCATTCTTGATGGGTTCTTTCAGCATGGTTTACTCAGGAAACCAGGCTTATGCAATCACAGTCTGTGTATGTGTGTACGCGTCTGTCACCATTAGACATCAGATAATTTACACAGGAGAGAGGCATTATGAATGTCCCTAGACCAGGAAAAGCTTCCTGGAGAAATAGCTGCTGTCAGTGTTTTCACCTTAAAGAAACAGAATGAACCCAGCTACGAGACACGTCTGCACTGAAAATCTTCATTAGGCTTTATAAAATCCTGTACTCGTTGAACTGTTTGCTCCATATCTAAAGAATTATTACGAATAAGAAGTCACCAAAGAAGCAAAATGCTACTCATATTTCATACTAATCTGCTACATTTTTCACTGCAACATATACATTTTAAAATGTTTTATTTTTCTGTTTACAAAATTCTCCTCTCGGCTCTACACAAGTAGGTTTGCAGCTCTGGGTAGAGCTCAGCTTTCAGGATATTGCACTCCCACATGACCTGAACCATCTCACATGACACAAGGACTAATATTTCATTTGGGAGTTAAAGCTGCCCTCCAAATGCTCATGAGTGATGTGTGAGAGGAGTCTTTAGCCCACATGCTCTGTAAAATAGAATTCCAGAGTAAGGTCTAATTAGCACAACTTCTGCTGATGAACCTGAATACTCCTTCAGCAACAGCCCATGAAGATTAAACCTCGTAAGACCCAATTATGAACTTAGGATTTAATATGGTATTTAATGAAGAACAGTGGTATAATTTTTTTTCCTGGTGTTTTATGTTTTGGGGATTATTGTATATATATATATATATATGTATACACAATCTTGGCACTGGGGTTCACACAAAAAGCAAAGAACTGGGCTGTGCTGTTGCTTACACAGAAAATCCAACTCAAACAGCTGTGATTGCACCTGGAGAAGTCCTGGCTCCTGCCAAAATCCATCTCTGATGTGGAGAGTTACTCTACTACCCCATTAGGCATTTGTACCTATGTACCTACTGCCTCATCTTATCGTTACAGTTGGATCACAGACAATTTACTGGAGTTCTTTCGGGGCAAATAATCCAGGGATGTGGAGAAACCGGAAAGAGGAAGGGAATTATGGTTTGAATTGCTGATATTGCTAAAGGGAAGACATCAGTTGCCATGACAATAAAATGTGAAATATTCAAAGAGGTCAAAATTAAAATACATGATTTACTCTTCACAAAGAAAATACTACACACACATAGCTTGTGGATTTTAGTTTTTCAGCTTCTGTTTTTTAATTGTTTTTTTTTTAGATTCAGGACCATCTCTTGGAATATCCCTCACTGTTCATACATGTTCACACTGACCTCTGCTATGAAGCCCATTTCTAAAATAGGGTCCTTGTGCTTACTAGTAATTTCTAGAAAATTAGAAAAATGTGTCACACATCTCTAGTCCATCTTTACATCTGCAACTAAATGGGAGTGAACAGGCCTGAAGAGATGGAGAATCCTCAGCTGGGAAAAGATGAGAGCATTTGCTTTTGGAATACGAATATGCTGGCAAACAGAGATGCTTTGGGAAGGACAGACAAACAATCAGGGCTTTGTGTTTCATTCTTTTCCAGTTCTCTGGAGAGGGAGGGCTGCTTTGGCTTTTTGGTTTTTTTTAATTTTAGCCTCCCTGTAGCATATTTCCATTATAGCCACCATGGTACCTCCTTTCTCGTTCTTTTTATGCTTCTATAAGGAAGACTAGCTTGTACCAGAAGATTAAGTCAGTATCTACATTAAAAAACTGTCCAGGCACTCCATCCACAAAATTTCAAATTTGCCCAAAAAAATCCAATACTTTTTGGAATGCTCAAGATACAGAACCAGGTTTTATTTTCCCCCTTGTGGTAGCATACTAAAATGAAAGAAGAGATTGTCACTGAAAAAAAAATAAACAAAACAAAAAAAGACAACAAAATACCCAGAAACTCCTCCTTCCAGGCTGGGACTGATCTCTGTTTACCTTGGGGGTTGCAGACTGGCAGGAGAACCTGCCATCTGAGCATGGCATGTGCCAAGTTCCTCTTGCAGCCGAGTCCTTGTGCTGTAATTTACTTTCCATGGAACAGGGGAGCATCCAGACGGATCAGTGAGGTGTAAACCTTAAAGTGTACAAGGTGTCTTTTGTTCTGAACTAATTATGTTGTTACTCACGTGTGTCCTGGGTTGGAGATGTCCACGGAAGAGCAGCCAAGTCTCTATTACTTTCATCCTTGGTCACCATTCCAGCCATAGGGGACGGTGGTGATTTTGTCCTCAGGGCCATCAAGAACAGGGAACTTCAGGAATTCACAAAATCAATAAAGAGTAAAACAGTGTGTGAGTGGGAAAAGGGAGGAGAAAGGTCAGCAGAGGGACCAGCCTGCCTAATGTCTGGGGCTTGTTCAGCGTGGTGTGGGTGGACCGGGGCAAGGTTTTCTCAGAAGCTCTCCATTTACTGAAATAGGTTGAAGAGGTTGAGCCACTTAAAATCAGGTTAGTTTTAGTTCCTTTGCTGTGCTTGCTCAGGAAATGTCACCAGTGACCCTTACCCGCACTGTATTTTGAAGTGAACAGATTCTGCTCTCTGTGGTGCTGCTGTAACTCCCAACTGCATTAATTGTGCTGAATTCCCTTTGCCCAGATCCCTGCCAAATTGTGCATGTATCTCATTCACTGTCACAGGTAAAACCCAGTTGAATTAATAAGTAATGACTTTGGGAGTTCAGCTTTTTTTTTTTTTTTTCAGTCATGTAGAATGCTGATTCCTTTTATTAAGAAAGTAACAATTTGCCACCAGAAACCTTTGAACTATTCATTTAAACTCCTGAATTTGGGGCAGAATATTATGTGCACAACAGACTCGGCTCTCCTTATCTCCACAGCCTGAAGTATTCCAAGTGTTACCTGCTGTACAGTGCATATCTCATTGCAGTACATGGGGCTCTGAAGTGTGCCAAGTAATAAGCTATAAAGAGAGAAGCAGGACTCAAGCAACACAAGGATGCAAAGCAATATTTTCTCTTGACACCCAAGGTCATGGCATAAAGAAACGTGGAATAAGGGAGCGTCAATTTTCATTGGAGAACAGGGTACAGTGCTGCTGTACCAAGCTAACAGAAATAAATTAATGTGATGGCAAACTTAGAGTATCCTCTTAAAATGTGTTTGTAAGTGTGTGAGTGTGCATGCAGGGGGATGATGCTGCATTGCCCCGCATATTTTCATGGCTAGCAGAAACAGGCAGCTCAGACTTAAAAAGAAACACTTTTTAAAGATAATCCACTCTGTATATGCTATAAATACCGACACACAGTTTTGCAAGGAGCTCTGGGTTAAAGAGCTGAGAGGAAGAAGTATGGTTTGCTGCCCAGTGAATTACTCATCAATACAGCCTAAACTCATTACCAATTCCTAACCAAAACATAAACCCAAGATAATTTTTTAGGATTGATTATACTTATACCTGGTGCCCTGCAAGGCTGGAATAAATATTTCATTCTTCCATTCTCCTGACTCCATGATAGGAACTATCTGTGTATAGAGAAATAGAAAGAAAGTTGTTTGTCTGGTTATAAATGTAAATGAGGAGTAAACGCAGAAGAAGAGTTGGATATCTGATTATTCTGTGCCCAATTTGGAGTCCTGTGAAGTCAGTGGAAAATCTCCTATTGGTTTATATCAGTCCCTTAGATATTACCAATCCAGCCAGAAGGATTCACAGCACTCACTCTATGGCTCCAGCTTACTTTAATTCTTTACCTAGCATTTCTGAAATGCAGACTGTAAGGGAGCATTTCTTTATAGTTAGGAAAGCACACAGTGCTTAATTTTAATGGAAAACTCTTTTTTAAACACAGACAGATCCTGCTGTGTTTGACAAATATGTTCCAGAAAGAAGCTCAATCTAGATGTTATGTGTAACTTTATCTTATTCCCTTTTGAGCACTACTGTTCTTGCAAAGTGATCTCTCAACTGCCCAAAGTCATTACACTTTTTCCCTTTCACATTGTACCTCTGTAAATGTCAGGCATAACTACATTTTTATTTGCAGAGATACCACTGCTATGAATGAGTAAAAATTTCCTGCTCCCCCGCCTCCTTCTCTTTACCCTGTGCGCTTTCTGCTAATATGATTTGTTGAACAAATTGTTCCATTAATCTGGGGCTGTTTGACAGAGTGAGAAAATAAGTGCCAAAGTGAGAAGATTCACAAGAATCGGAAATCTCAGTCCCTCTTTCTCAAGGTAAATAGTTATTATATCAGGGTGTCAGACTGGTGAAATGGATGTACTTTCATTCTCAGTTTGTAAATGTCACTTTTCCTCAGCCCATCAGGGTGACAAATGAGGTGTGGGTTACAGTAAGAGTTCATTCCTTGACAAAGTTCTTGCTGGCTTATTTCAACGAGAAGGTAACCTCCCCTTTCTGCCCCCCACCCAAAAACAGAGGGAGGGGGCCACATCTTCAGTCAGGACAGAAACAAGAAACAAGGCAATTTGGGTTTGAATGATGCCCAAATTTCTCCCATTTGCTGCTAAAACCTGGTGGATGTTTCTTCAAAAAACAAGTCATGATACACTTTGTTTGCTTTTCTACTCTTCTCTTGCTTGTTGTTTTTAGCAAAGACCCATATGACATACTTTTACTGGTGATTATGTCAATATTTATTGAACAAGTGGTCAAGAGAGGCCACTTTCTAAGCCCTGTGCTATCTGGTTGTTAATTACCACACTGCAATGTGTTAATGAAGAAGAACACTCACCTCTTTTGACGGGTAATTGATAAGAGATCAGGAGGCCCAATGACTGACGAGGAACATGAAATGGCTTCTTTGATTGCCCCACAGATCACAACTAGCAAGTAGCTCACATGGCTCCTGTGGAAGTACAGTCCCAGGAAGAAGAGAAAAGGATGATCTGAACAATTTGAGCACCGGGTCTTTTCGGATTTCTGAGTATCTGATAACCCTCCTGTCTCTCAGGAAAATAAGACTTGCAGTAGCTCATGAAATGTTTTCTGAAGCTGAACCATTATCTTCAGGACATAGACTGTGGGGGGGGTTTTCTAATGGTCAAGTAACCATGAAAGAAAGCTGCTCCTGCCAGAATTTGCCGTAGTAGTAATTCAGAAAGATATTTGTTTGATGGATTCAAGTCTTTTCTTTCAGCTTATAGCAGCTCTTAGCTTTTAGAATTATCTGACTACTCAATTTGGATTCTCATACTGAGAATGGTTTGTGGGGTTACTGTGCTTGGTGCTCTTGAACAAAATTTTTTTTTTTTAGTTTCAGAATGAAACAAAATTTTCTTCAAAAATTAGGAAAATGAGCAAGCTGAACGGAAAAAACAGAAACAATCAGCAGACCCCCACTTGTATTTCTTAGAAGCTTATCGAAAGCAATATGTTTCCAAGTAACATTTTGCTTTTAGTGAATCAGCATTTTCTGATGAAAATACATTTTATTGCAAAATGTCTGCTCCATTGGCACATAATCCTGCACATGTCATAAGAGATGAAAAGGGTTGAGGGTGAATGGGAACAGGGACCTCCAGATCTGGATCTACTGCTTGAACTGAAAGGCTTCTAAATGAACAGCTATTATAGACTCCTGTGCATGTTCGAACCCTCAGAGGGAGATATTAATTAAATGCATGTAACATGTTTCTTTTCCTGACTGATAAAATGTCAGGCTTTGAATTAGCTTGACGATGACAATGCTTATGATTCAGAAATGGAAATTTGCTTTTCATTATTAAGAAAACCACTGTACTCCAACACTCACTTGAAAGAATCTATTTCTACCAACACGTCTGCTGTTAAATTCCCATGCTAGAATATTTGTTAGAAATTAACATTAAAATGGAGACTACGCATAATCAAAGCAAATCTATCTAATTTTTTCTCACGTGTGCATTTCCAATATATCTATCTCTGTAAAATCCGAGTAGCAGATAATACTGAATTTTGTATGACATCATATGCATTTCAAACAGATCACAGTCTCATCACCACATGATTATGGTTTTCCTAACAAATCAGGGACTAAAAAGCCTTACTGAAAATAGAAATTTCAAAAAGTAATAGTACAGTGAATAAGAAAAACAAATCACTTCATACTGTGACTTTATTTTTTTTAAATGTTCTTCTCTTTTTCTCATCAAGCTTGCTCCTGCACATAAATTGTTCTTTGAAGACCTATTTTCTCCAGTACTGGCTAAAATAAGCAGAACAGTTACAGTCAACAATATTCTGCCCACTTTGCCAGAGCCTTCATAATTTATGTCTAACCTGGATAGGAAAAGCCCTTATAAATTTCAACAAATGTCTCATTAATTAACACCCCATCTCCCTAAGCCACGGAGCAGCTGGTGAAAGGAATTGTGTAGGTTGATTCTGTAGATATAAACTAGGTCAACAAGAGAGATCCATACTCACTATTGCAAGCTGATATTTCTCTGGAGGGTATTAATAGTTTCTTGGATCTTTTAGCTTAGGCTCATAGCTACAGAAAGTCAACAGTATAAAGCTGCTCAGCCTATGTACTTAAATTAAATAAAAATAAAACTAGAAAACCCAAAATGCATTACAAGTTTTCTTTGCAATCTGATGCAACGGGTCAAATCCTGAAGTCCCTCCTTAGGCCTTTAGCCAAGACAATAGCAGACTTTCTGTTGATTTAAATGAACTTTGTATTTCAAATTTTTTCTGGCTAGTACTTGATCATACAAAGTCTTTACTGATTACACTATATATTCATGGAGAGTCTGAAGTCCTTAGTCAGGCAACTCTTTCTTCTTGCCTGCGTGATAAATTATCTAGAGAGCATTGTTCTCTGCTCATTTCTAAATACTCCTTTAGCCTATTCAGCATGCTAATTTTAGGGTAATTTATTTTTTCTATAACTGTGCATAACTCTAATAAAATTGAATTTAAAATATAAGGCTGGACAGCCAGGAATTAATATTACAGGTCTATCTAATGCAAGGACTGAATACAAGGTGGAAAAACGAGAGGAAGAAAATGCCTGGGAAGCATTTCCCTTGCTATAGATGTCTTGCATATGAAAACCTTGTCTGAAGTCATCTGAGGAGGCAGACAGGCAATTTTCACCTATTCTTAGTGTTAGTATATACTGTATCATGATGGGATGCAGGGAAAGGAGAGGAGAATGCAGTGGCTAGCAGGGAAAGATTAGCATACAAAATCTAAGCAGGATCTGATAGCAGGAGGAGGGAGTCAATGGGCAGGCAGAGCAGAGGAAGACTTTTCCATGCTGGCAGACTCATTTCAAAAAGGTGCAGAACCAAGAGTGTAAGACCAAAATAAATGATATCAAGAGGATGAGCATTTATCAGAAGAGAGGGAGAGCAAGTAGGGGATACAGTGGGATGTGAAAACAGCAAAGCAGTCAGGAGTGAAGCCATAAAGCTCCTCGGAGGAGATAAACCTGCCTCTGGTGAAGTCAATGGGAGTTTTGCCATTGACTTCAACAGGGTCAGGATTTCACCCGGGGAGTGTTAATATGATGTGGAAAGAGATAGGAAGACTGGGGAGATACTCAAGAGAGAGAGCAACATGGCCATAGCATATAACATTAGCATATTAATGGCTATGGCTCTCTTATTTTACAGCTCTGTATGAAGCATAGAGACTATAGGAACTTTGAGAATACTAATATGTCCCTCATTATTAACTAATGCAATGTCAGAAATCCTCCAAATACAGATCCCCCGCCCACCCCCGCCACTATCTCTCCCTGCAATATCTCATGAGGGAGCTTGAGTCAGACTAATTTTGGTATTAAAAAAAAGTCAGAACAAATATCTTCATGTCCAGTAAGCCAAATGTATTGATCGAATACAAGCTGACCACAAAATTTAATTGCAGGTCCTGAATTATTTGAGGTTAGGAAAAGTTACATTATAGTTTCTGAGTTAAGCTAAATAGATCAAGACTTTTTATCTTGTAAAAGAACAACCTAGAAGAGGGATAAGGAGGTCAGAGATAGGTCTTTAACATCCTGACTGGCCTGGAAATGGCAAATAGGTAATGAGCGTTCACTGTCTCCAGTAATGCAAGATTTAAAAGTCATCAAAGGAAACTAGCACGGAGTATATTCAAAATGGACAAGAGTTCTGTCTTTGTAGCACAAAGGCAACTTGCATAATTCCTTGCAATAAGATTTAGGGCTGGTTGTATAGTTTCAAAAACAATCTACGGAGAAATTCATGGAAGAAAAACACAATGAGAGCTATTCAATGCATAGAGACCTTTTGTTTGAGGAGTTTCTGAGCCACGGGGATTTTTTTCTGAAAGACAGCACAGAAGTTTACGAAAATATGCTTGCATTGTTCCCAGGACATCTGCTTATATCCATATCCAGAGAGCACACAGGGTTATACAGCTCTTAGGTCCAACATGGTGCAGCAATTCTCTATTTTAAGGCAACAGAGGCAAATTTATTTATGTAAAGTCTACATTTCTTTTTTTTTCCATTTTTTTATCAAATATTCCGAGTGTACCAGGTGAGGGATAAAAGCGTCTGCAGTAAAGGTTGGGTTTGTCAGAAAAACACCACCGGACAGCTCTGGAAGGTTTAGCTCTGCCACTGCTCACTAAAAGGAGACTAGGGTGCCAAGAAATAGACAGCTTTGTTGGCTGGGATTTTGCCTTCTACTGGAAATTCACTTAGGAGCTAATCCAAAGCCAACTAAGTCAATGAAAAACTCCCATTAAGTTTAATGGGTTTGGGATCAGGCCCTTAAATCATATGTAGGCAGCTAAATCTGCCAGTCCTTTAAAGATGCATAAATTTACCCGCTATTCCCCAAAGCACAACTGCATCCCTCCAACACCTGTCTGACAGAACTATTGCATATAATAAGAAAACCTTCCAGAATCACAAGTAAGCTGTGAACTCCAGTCTGCCACCAATCTCTTCTGATGCCGAGGTAGTTAGTACCTGGGACTACTAAAAAACTGTAATCAGGGATGGTGCTGAGATATGAAATACAAGTATTCCATCTGTTTAAGCTGAGCAGCTCACAAAACATTAGCCAACTGCTAAGTTGCTGCTTTTCTACAAACTGAGTCATCCTCATCACACATTCCGCTGGGTTTTAAATGATTGACAGGAAAAAAAGCTAAGAGAAGCAGCTATTTCTTTACATTTAGTTGGTTTGTCAGGGCATTTGAAAACTTCTGGATTAAGGTGAAAATGCTTAAGGATTAAGTGGGGAGTGAAGGGAAAGGGAATGAAAACATTTTAGTGCTGTGAATTTAGAAGTCAAGCAGACACGCTCAGGAGAGCTAGCAAGACCTTTACCAATATGCTGTATCTAATCAACAATATCATTTAGAGTTTTCCACTTTATGGAGGAGAAAAAGTAATGTTTGAAGGTTTCTCTTGCCAGCACTCTATCTCATCAGGGCCTTAATATACTCAGCATGTGTTTTGTAAAATGAGATTTTGCAAAAATCAGGGTCACCCCTTGCACCCAGGCAAGAGGTATTAAAAGATATTCATCTTTACAAAGAGTGTCCTGAAATGATGGAAATAAATATAAGTCTCAAGAAGTTTCGAGAGAGTTACCAGAGGCTTGATCACACCAGACAGTTGTGAATCATAACAAGAGATGTCTGGGAATGTATTATTCAAATAGAAGTGCTGATATTGATAATATTCACATTTAAAAGACTACTGTGAATTGTTTTAATATTTCTCATCACATGACTAACAGGCAAAAAAGAGGTACCTTTCTGTACTCCTAATTTCTTTGCACTGTGGTAGGCAAAAGGTGACTTGAGTGGGTCACGAAATAATGTTTTCATTCCTTGGCCCATTGCAGGTGTCTGGCAATGTTTTGAGTATGGTTTTCTGTGTTTATTTCCACCTCTAATATTTTTGGGCAGGAAAGAAAAAAAACGGAGAAGAAAAATCACATATTATCAGTTTAACAGAGAATACTGGATAGTTCTGTCATGTAGCAGGAGATTAAAACATCTTCCACTAACTGTGGAATCTTGGTTTGGAAGACTATAGGAAAAATTAGGGAAGTTTTTCAAATGCTTGAAGTAAGTTTAAAGACCCCAGGGAGGAAAAAGGCAAGCAGGAAGAACAAGAAGATTTCATATTATCACTCGTAGGAAGATGTTGCTTTTGCAGAGACCCCCAGAGCTGAAAAAAACAAAACAAAACAAAACAAAAAAGGAAATAGTGAATCATTAATTCTCAGCTCAGTTGTTTTCTTTCATGTTTGCTATTCAGAGTAAGTATTTTATGCCCATTCTGGGACTGGAAACGTTTATATACACAGTGGCAGCAGCATCAGCATCATAATAAGTGAATAATTTATATATAAAAAAAACCCTTGCACATTTTATGAAACAGTATACAGGTATTGCTGCATTTGCTCATGTAAAGGGCCACAGCAAATCTCTGCCTAGAAAATGTCCTGATGTTTAGGAGAAAAAAATTGTAGTTAGCTAAAGACAATTACCACCTATGAACAAAAGTTTGAGGTAATTTCAATTTATCGGTAAAGATTCATTCATGTAACGCACAAAAGTAGCGGTTATGATCCAGGCATCTCTCTACCACAGCGGATAATTTCTGAATTTTCTTGCTGCAGCAATATCTGAAGACTACCAGGCAGCTCAGATTTTGGGTGGTGTGGCTGCTAACACCAGGTTTTAAGGAGCAGTGCTGATTTCCTAGTGCTCCTCACAGCCTTGCACGGCCCATGTCCCAACTGTTTCAAGGGTCTGACTAGAAATTCTTCTGCTCTCATAGCAGAGATGCAGAAATGTGCTTTAAGGGAGATGAACCCTATGCTGAGGACGTCCCAGAGATAGCACCTTCACTCTGAAACCTGCTTCCCTTCAATCCCAACAAGAAAAAATTCCCTGGCTCCACTCTGACCAATGCAAGCTTATGGGCACACTATTGCAACAGGCATCCTCCACTGAGCACCAGTTCAGGGTCTGCTTTTTCAGAAAAGAGGCTACAGAAATTAGACTGATCCTTCTACCACCCTCAAAAAGCCCAGCCTGATACTGTATATGTGAATGAGTTTGTTTGGTTTAATTTTTTGAGGTACCTGCTTAAAATAATGGGGGCAAAAAAAGGCAAAACTAGGGGCTCGAAACATCACATAAACTTGATTTACTAATCAGCCAATCTGCACCCTTCGAAGCCCTGTAAAATACACGTAGGTCAACATTATTAAATCCCACTTAAAAATAGGTTGATTTTCTTAAGTGTGGCATGATTTTTACTGAGTGTTCTGCTCAGCCTGGATTCTGGACCTTGGGAAACACATGTAAGTATACGTGTCATTTGCTGATGTAGCCACCTGGCTTCAACCCTCTATCAGGTTCTTAGCCATTCCCACTTATTAGTAGGGAGGATTTTTTCTTATTTCGATCTGCACATTGCACATGCATTTAATTTTACAGGAAAATGCATGCATAATTAGGCATAGCAGCGATGAAACATTCCCATTTAGAAATGTCCTGCCCAAACCCACACAATTCAGTGTCACATTTGGTACCGAGGTGTTTTAGTACATGACAGTCCATTATCCATTAGTTTTGAATCTCTTCTGTTAAATGCCTTGTTTCGGTTAGAAACTGCACAGTAGGAAATTAAAACATGTTGATAGATTGGAAAGTTATTAAGCTTCCTTGCAGTGTTAAACAAGAATTTACAAGAATTCGCTCTCCAGATTTATCAGGGATATATTTACAGTACTTGAGTAAGTGTGAATATTACTCACTGGAGATATTTAGTCACATACTGTATCTCTCTGAAGGGAGACCATATTGCATTAAATGTCTCCACCATGTTCTGTAATTTGAAAGATAAATCCTTGAGTGCTGATTAGTCATATATTGATACAGAACATCTATTATTTTGGGTCTATAAGAAGATTTTCATCTCTGTAATATTAATTTCTTGGCTATCATCATGCTTTTTCTTAGCAACCATCTTTCATTATCATAACTCAGGCCACTTGAAATTGTTAAATTTCCTCATGTACAGTGCCAGAAATGGCACTGCAGGTGGGGGAGGTAAAACTTAAATTAAATGGTTTGGTGTGGGCTTAAAACAAGAGCAGCTATTGCTAAGGTTTTGTGTGAAGTTTTTCCAGTGACACATTTTGTGGCATTAAAGAAAAAGCTCAGACTTGCAAGGACTCCATTTCTACATCCGAAAACTGGGTTGTAATGTAATTTCCCAGTGACATGGGGAGATGTTGTTTTTATTCCCAAATTATTATGTAATATATTAGTTAAAATAAGGTCCCATTGCTAAGATCAAAAATAGTATGTAGCACCTCAGCTCCCACTGAATTCAAGTATCTGGCTTTGCTTGGGTATCTGGTAAGGAAAAAAATAGGTGCTCTGTCTTGCATGTGTATTCTGGTCTAGTTATGAAATGCAGGCAGCAATGGTGACCAGAATAAAACCTCAATTTAACAACAGAAAAGATAAAATAATTTTGATCATTTTGTAGGTAGTGAGAAATATCAGCTATATCTGATACACATGAGCTTTACTCAATACTCAAAGCCAAAATAGCTCTCCTAGTCCCATAGCTCAAATTTGAAGTTAGGAGCAATTTTTAAGCATTGATTTTTGACTAACCGACAGTGTAGCACTAGATTTTTCTGTCTTTAAATCACAGCTGGGAATGGTATTCTCAAAATACTGTGGTTGAGTAAGAATCAAAGTTCCATGGAAAGTTACTTTTCACAATGCAATATTGTTCCTATACATTAGAGAAATATCAGTTCTCGTCTCTCTTCAGCCCACTTGTCAGGAGAAAAAATTGTCACATTTTCAGTTTTTCTCATTTTTTCTCCTTTCCATTAAAAAGCAAACAAACAAAATCCCCAGTAAAATAACTGCCCAGTAACAAAATCCACACAGGGACCCTAATTTACTCTCCAATGTAAACATTTTGCGAGTGTCTCAGCAAGAGGAAGATTTACTTTTCTTCCTGGAGAACAGACACAGCAAAGGTATTTGGTGCCAGATGCCCTGATACTGCCCTCCTAACACCTCTCAGCTGTGAGACAGAGGGAGTCAGACCTAGGATCTCATCCCTGTGCCTTTCCAACCCCCGTCTCTCCAAGGCAGCAATGATCACCACAGCGTAGGCAGCTCCATGTCTTTTGTGATCAGAGAAGCTGCTCTAACACCAGCAATTAATTTCTCCTATTGGGACATCAGGGGCTTCAAACAGTTCACAAGCACAGCAAAATAGATGGCAAGACTCCAATTTTCTTCCATGAACTTTCTAGGTCAGAAATCAGGTTTTAAGGGCACAGGAGATCATACCGTCTGGCTTGCTCTATAATCCTGGAAAAGAGACCTGTCCTAGGCTGACCAGCCTGTGAATCGAGGCCACTGTTTTTCTTCAGTTGGTCCTGCAGAAAAAATAGATTTTTCTTTGGGCTAAATGCTCAGAATTCTTATAGGAAAAAAAGGTGAAAAAAGGGAATGGAAACAAAAAAAAAAGGGGAATGGAGGAAGAAGGGGAAGGGAAAGGAAAAAGGAAAGGAGAAGGCAAGGTGGAAGAAAGAGGGGAAGGAAAAGGGGAAATGAAAATAACTTCTACTGTGTTAAACCCAGATGGATATAAGCCCGCCATAATTTCACACGCAAATCTTAACCTTTCCTCCCTCAGCTCGACCAGACTCCTGTAGTTCACAAAATGTTATCACAACTGAGTTGAGCTGGCTGCACACTCACGGCCCTCCGAGCACTCAAAGCAGTCTGAGACAAACCAGCTGTGCCAAATCCTGAGCTGAAGCATTGCCATGAGGTTCATCTGGTTTAGATCAAAGGGCTATAGGGTGACTCTCATCAGAAAGTGCTGGGAATAGGAGACCTAAACCTTTTGATTCCCGCAGTTCCTCAACCTCCAGATAAATTAAAATATTTAATCAAAATCTAATGGCAGTGATCTTGTTTGTAGAAATGCTTTATTATCCCGTGCATTTTAACCACAATCTGCCTGGTTCCTAATGCGACCTAAAGAACTAGTCGGCATTTATTACAAATGCAAGGCAGAAAGCTTCTGGCTCAGCAATTAATCACTGACATAGAGGAATTTCTTCTCTCCAGGTGGGGAACCCATCCAAAAACTAAGAAAAATAATCGGGCTAATTAATTCCTATCTGCAAAGAGCAATTAGATAAATGACCTAAAAACAGGCCTGTCACCCCTAGTGAGGTGCTCGGCTTCTAAATAGAATAATGTCTCTTTGCCAGGCCATCTCTGCAGTGAAATGGAGATCACAGGGAGGAAGGGGGAAAGATGACATGTGGGGAGGGAATGGACTGATAGGGGAGTAGGTTAATTAGAGCTGAGACCAGCCATTGATATAAAAAAAAATTAAACCAAAGCTCTGCACTTGGGTAGATTTGCTGTGATCCCATCACCTTCACAGCTCTGCCTTTGTGCAGCCAGAAATACTGAGAGTGAAGCCATGTCTCCAAGCTACTTTTGAAGAGGAAAACCACTCACCAGGCTTGTCCACCATTGCATTGCATCTCACCTTGGTGAGTGGCATGCCTGACATGTCACTCTTATTAACTCTGAACTGTGTGTCTGTGGCGTGGAGTGATGGTGCCAAAGTGAGATGCAGAGTACTCTGCTTCAATTAGTTTGCTCCAGCAGACTTCTTCTGGTCTAGTCAGGAAATGTGCAATGCAGAAAGCTTCAGGAGTGAGCCAAATTAATCTAAGCAGCACAAGTGAGAAGGCAACAAGAGTATTTGCACAGCAAACTTTTGGTCACCTGTGTATCCCTAACAAAAAATCTTGCTGTCCTTTCAGAAGTCTCATAGCCAGGCAAAAACCAGGAAGGGTGATCAAAAGAGGAGAGAAAAGGCTTTGGGATATATTAAGATAATATTAAGAACTGGTTTTTGCTCTCCTGTTCACAGATATGTTCCTTGCTCAGTGGCACAAGGTATCTTTTCCCACGTCCTACTGTTCTGCTTGCTTATGTCATGACACCACGCCATGTCCGATGGCAGGAGACAAAGAGAGACATTGAAGTAATCGATTCGAGCTTATTGAAGTATTTACAGAAATAAGCCTAAATGACCAGACATAAAATAGTAGAGCAGTCAGATTAAAACAATCCAGTCCAGTTATAGTTAATCAGGGCTTTAGCCTCCAAGGAGCTGATTTGAGACTAACAAAGTGTTTTCCAGCTCCCAAACCCCATGCCAATCACGTTACTCCTGCCTTGGAGCTGTTAATACCAAATACAAAAGTAAATGCAAGTCTGCAGATAGTTTTACTGTTTCCAAGATCCAAACCTTCTTACAGTAAAAAAAAGAATAAAAAATCACTGTCCCCAAGGCTACAGATGCTGGTAAGAGACCTTTGTCTCTTCCTGAAACCTTGAGTGACCAAGGTTCCTATAATTTATACAAAGCAGATGCCTACTTAAATGCTTTACTCAAAGCTGTCATGGCCCCTACATCCAAGCAGTTAACAATAAATTACAAGGACTAATGGATTAGATTAAGATGCATGAAAACATTGTATATATTCTGAAGAATGATACTTCACCTACAGAAAAAAAAAAAAAAAAGCCCTGTGAATGTTTGGAAAGGAGAAGAGATATATATTGCAGTTAAGTACTTTGCTGCTTGCATTGGCTGAAATGCGGCGGCACAACAAAAGCAACCATCTGTGTTTAAACACAAAGGAAGAGACAAGCAAGTCTGTGTCAGTTTAAATTTATATTTTCCCTCGATGATGCTAATGTGAGGTTTAAGGCAGAGCAGAGCCCACAGGATGCCTAAGGATGTTTCTGGAAGATGGATGCATGTGTGGAAGATGGACCGCAAAGGCCCAGGTGTGAGCTTCTGTGGGACTGGGGATGTTCTGGGGAGAAGGTTTGCTGCAGGAGTGGGATTCCTTCCTGAGCTTGTGCCCACTTTTTGAACTTTGACAGAATTCAGGGAATAAAGATGAATAAATTTCAGTTTGGAATTTTTGCTGCATATATTAAAATGAACAAGACTCCAGGCACAGGCTGTTGAGGGGGTCTAATTGGAATATTGCTCTAATAAATATCTTCTTTTCATTTTTTGCAAAGATGCAGGAAAGTTCTCAAGAACTGTAAATTCATACATGGATGCAGTCCAGAGTGGATACTTGCTAATACTGCTACATAATAGAAGTGCTGGGAGAATCTGAAAATAACACAGGAAAAAATGAAAAAATAGCTGGGAAATTTGCAGGCCAGTTGGTGTTTTCAGATAGTGTCTTTACAAGAAATGCCAGTGGCACCTTATCTAAACTTCCCAATAAAAAGATTGAATGATGCAAATCAACACAGATTCACTAATATTTTAATTAAATTTAGTGAAGAAAAATCAAAGCGTGAAAACATCTGAAGTGCAGTTTTCCTGCCAAAGTTCTTCCCTTTTATTTCTGAGCCTAATTTGACTTTTTTAAGAAGGGCCAAACCAAGACTCATTCTTATCTTATCTAGAGTATTTTGACTGCACCGTATTCGTAATATTCATGCCAACTGGAGTTACTCGGAATTGAAAAATTTGGAGGCAGCTGGTAAATAAAAGTCCTCAACCCACTGCAAATGTCTGCAAGGGCTGTTTCTTCTACATGCATCCTGTACAAGGATTGAGAGTCAGGAGAAATACCTTTTTTTTTCTTATCTTTCAACCAAGTCACTTATGTTTAATTTATACAGAAGTAGGTACAGCCTCCTTCAGCACCAGAGCGTTGGGGTGTTTTTAATGAATAACTTACAAGAAACAGTCACCTGCTAACAGGTCAGCCTCCCTTTTGTGTTTCATTCTAGTTTCATTAGTAAAGAGAAAAAAGGCCTTTGATTGAATTAATGGAAATAGAACCACGGGGTCTAAATTATAAAGTATGCAGTGGTTATTTCCAATAGTTCCTACTTTCAACTTGGACCTTATTTTTATCATCTTGAGCTCAAAGCTTTGGTGTTTGACTGTCTTGGACTGCAACATGGAAAGGTTTTGCTTTAGCAGAAATCACATTTCATCTTTCTCTCTTCAGTGATGCAGCTAAACAGCCTCTGGCTTTAAGGCTGTCACCCCTACTTGATCCCTGAGCTGCTGGGGTTGCTCTAGACAGAAACTTGTGAGCAGACTCCTTTTGGTTTTTTGCTTTTTTCTCCCCTCTACTTTTCTCCTCCTCGTATCCCTGAACCACCACCTTCCAGCGAGGGGCTATTTTTATTTATGTATTTATTTCTTTCCATTGAAACTGCAATATCTGGAGGTGGCTGGCTACAGGCAGGACACAGAGCCATATGCTCGGCCTAACTTATATAAACAGCGTCCTGGGTGAAGCCTTTCCTAGCCCATCTGCAGCTGCCAGGGAATCCATTATTTTTCTGGTCCCCTGGGGAGAAAAAGTTCTTGAGCATCATTACTCCTAGGCAAATGTAAGTGACTCTACCATGCACCCTAATTTGCTTGCCATAATTATAGGTCGCTCACCCCCCTTTGCTATTTATAAACCCTTTTTATTTATTTTTTGTACTTATCAATAATGAATAGAGGCTAGTGAATCATGGGGCTGTAAATTTGAATATTATGAAAATGCTAATAACAAGGTATCATAGGCAGCAGCACCCAGGTCTTATCAGCTGGTCAGATGCTCTATTAAGCAGCCAGTGAGGAGTTCAAGCAAATTGGTTATGTTAATGTCCTGTAGTACTCGGGGAAGACGAGGAGTTAGCAATTAATTTTTTTTCCTTCTTCTTCCTAGACTGCAAGGCAAATTTATATTCCTCCTATTCTATGGGACCCCAGCTCGCAAGGATGGGCAAGGTGAAAATGCAAGAGGCTACCAAGAGCTTTCTGAGATCTAATTGAATGGTGCAACTGAAAAAGCTGCTGGGAGGGAGAGGGGACAAGCAAGGAATAAATAAATAAATATATAAATATATACATAAGCAAGCAAGGCCCAAAACAATGGGAATGAGGCATTCTTCCCCATTCATTCAGCTGACAGTGCTTTTGCAACTTAAACCTGTTTTATTAATTATGTTTGACATTTCCTTAATTAGTTTCATTTACATCCCATCAGCCCCTACCAGACGATTGCCCCATACATCATTTCACCAGAGGACTGAGATGCCTACAGAATTACAAAAACACCCCCCCTCACTGCAACCCTCAGTAACTCATCACTGTATATTTCACAGATTCTGAGAATTAATCTTTTCACTTCCTATTTTTCTTTTAAAAAATATGGACATTTCATCTTTTTTTTTAATTATTATTATTATGAAATTTTCAAAGGAATGTGACACAGGACTAAATTTCTAGTTTCCTTCCATACATACAATTTACTTTGTTTTACAGTTCTTAGGTATCCTGACCCTGACAAAATATGTACTCTAGTGAAGGATCCAATTCCATGGACTCTGTCCTGGTTCCAGAGCCCTGCTAATCACCCCAGTACTTTCTCCAGTTAGCTCTAGAAACTCACAATATTTTAATTTATAGACAGATTCTTGCTGCCCCCACAGTTGTTATGCAGTTTTTCATATATTGATTAATTTCTACAGAAGTCGTGACAGAGTTTTTACAACTTTAGTAAGAATGAAAGGATTTTTTTTGTTGTTTTATGTTATTGCTCAGAGCTCTCTCTGGCGTGTTTGTCCTACCTCTCTCTCCATCCCCTCCAGGGGCTGGTGTGCATGTTGTCACTTTGCGCCGTTGAGCAGCCAGACACAGGACTGGCATTAGAGCCAGGCGTTTTAAAAGTACACAATATTTTAAAATCAGCTTAGAGCATTGTGCAAAGAACAGTGCAAGTCACAGCTTAGCACGAGGAGCATGGAGTGCTTTCAGTCTGGAAGCTGCACAGCCAAAATCACATGGCGCTGCCTCAGGAAATCCAATCTCCTGCCGAAGCAGAACCCTGCACGCCCGACCTGGGAGCCACCTGGCAGGAGGCTGGACCTGCTGCCTGCTTGGGCTGTCAGACGTCTGGTGCAGAACCCAGCTCTTCTGTCCAGCACTCAGCACAAAGCGACTGACTGTTCCTGACTGGGGTAAAGTGACAACCTGTTTTTGCTAATCCCAGAACGTGCTACCAGGAGCTGTCATTTCAGAGTCATCACACTCTCTGTTGATATCACTGAAGTTAACCGTGCAGAAGGAAAAAGCTTGTATTAAAGCAGATAATTATTCCCCAGTTCCTTAATAATACATGCAAAGGAAAGTGATTCTTATTGTCTTGGCAAACTGTGATATTTCAGCACATTTTCTGCTTAATATTGATGCCCAGGTATCTTTTCTCCTTCACACCACCCAGATCAGGGTTGTTGCACTCTGCAGTGTCTGAGAGGTTTCTTTACTGTGGACTGCTATGCTTTATACTCAGCCCATACTTATGTTGTAACATCGGCACAGTGGGAGCTAATTGACAATAAGTAACCTGGTTATCTTGATTGATTTGAGAAGTTTATCCAATTAAAAAGGCAGCTGAAGAGATGTTGTCCCTATCCAACCACCTACCCATCCTTGCAAGGGCTGTCCAGATCTGCGTGCAACAGCAGTGCAGGGATTTGCCAGCTCAAGCCCTCCCAATACAAATACCAGATGGACTTACAAGTCACAATAAAAGAAATATTAATGCAACATATGGAAATATATTCACTAAAAGAAACAGACTCAAAGAAATATTTATGTGCTAGCTTTCTCAGTGGGACTCATTTGCTAGGGCAAAACTTGCTGCAGTCTCTTAACCACACTTCTCAGCCCTTTTGGCTCTGGGGCCAGATCACACGAAGCCAGGCAGATATTTCTGAGCTTTCAACAGGATCCAGATGTCACAGATGCTCCTGGTGCTCTGCCCTCTCCAGCCTTCACAGGGATGGCCCTAGACTGGGTTATAACCAACTGTCTCCTCAAATTAAGTCTGCCCAAAACTTTAAGCCTTCACTTTAATAAAATTCTCTCAGCCCTCAACCCTCGGAGGAGAGGCAAAGGGGAGGAGATGAGGGAATAACGCTCTCATTTCACCTCAGAGGTTATTACATCTGTGCTTTGGGAAGCAGCAGACATCAGAGCTAGAGTTCCACAGTTGGACTAGACATAGAGAAAAAAATCTTGCAATTTGTTCTGAAACCAGAGAGATTTCATCCTGTTTTGGAAGCCTTCCAGGTAAAAGCCATGTCTGGGACCCTCTCCAGATTTTCTGCAAAGCACTGGCTGTTTCATTTCCAGATCATTTCAATCCTCAAGATCAAAGGGAGCCTGATTTTAAAAGCAGGAATTAAGTACTGGTGAAGAAGAAGGCAGTTTTAACTTTGCTGTAACCATGCACACAATTCGCAGAGGAGTTTCATCAAAAAGTTTCAGGGGTGCTGGTTTTGTTTTGTTGTTTGTTTCTTGCTTCACTCCTTTCCTTGTTCTCTCTTATCTTTGATCCAAGCATTTCCCCAAGACACTGAAAGAACATGGGTGTGAGGGGAATACGAAGCAGATTGTAGGGAAAAGGTTGATAAGCCCCATTCAAAATTTTCTGGTGTTTTCCTTTCTCAAGAATTCAGCTCAGAAGCAGTTCAGAGGAAATTTGGAGATGGAGACAGGGGATGAAATACATGTCCCTGCAGGACCACAAACAGCCCTGGGTGTTGTTCGGGTTCTGGCTTCACACAGTGGTTCTTTTTGAGTGAGATTGGCTGCTTTTTAATAATGTCCTCTTCTGTTGTTGATGCTCTTTCATGGCAGGTTAACCTCAAAGGGTTTAGATCATTTCCCAGCCTTTCTGCTTGGATTCCACTACAAACACATGAACACAAACCCCAAACCCTCCAGTTCTATTATGTATAGTTAAAAACCTCCACTAAAGCAGTTTGGTAGATTTATCAGATGCTGCTAGGGCTTCAGGTTTATCTCAAATAGCATCAAATGGCCAAAAAAGAAAAAAAAGTCAAAATATTTTTCTGTCACATGCTGTCATACATTGTCAGGGAACCTTGTGCTGTAGCTGCTATGAAGCTGAATCTGATTAAAGGATCAGCAAACAAGGCAGGTTGAGGGGATTTGATCTCATCATTGCTATGCCTGGAAATACCTGTCATCTTCTAGGTTGTCCTGCACTGTGACACTCTTTCTTATCCAGTTTGCCAATGGACATTCATGGTGACATTCTCTGCAAGCAAAAAAGGGGAAAAGAAAAAAAAAGAGGGATTTGAACCATACCAATTTTATTTTCAAGTTCTGTATTTTTATTCCTCTGAGATCAAGTCTAAACATAAATAATAATTATTAGAGCTACAGACAAATGAATAATTTGTTGTAAAACAATCCTGCTTTATTCAAATGAGAGTAGAGGTGAAATTAGAGCTATGCAGGATATTATGTTAAAAAGCACACACACACAAAAAGAAAACAAAATGTCTAATTTTAACATAGTGTTGTTATCTGTGATTAATGATTTCCGTGGGTGTATAACTCTTACGCAAAAATGCCATGTAATCATGTACATATTTGATTAAATAGCTTAATTTGTGTTCATTTTAAAAAAAATAAAATAAAGCCAAATAAGCTAGATAATGAGTGGGCGTGTTGTAGGAAAAGCAGATGGGATTTGAGGCACTAGCTGTGTTCAAAGGAAGCCACCAATTTCACTTCAAGAATATTTGCGTATGAAAGCTGATATTTTCTAGAAACATTCATGAGTAGAACACAGAGGGAAATTTTGCCAAATTCTGCTGTTTTTAATGAAGGCATGCAGGGGAAAAAAAGTTCAGCTGAGCCCAGTTAAATTCCCACTCCATAGGAAGAGCGTCTTTATTTATTTATTTTTCTATATTTACTGGGAATGTTTTCTTTCTCTGAGTCAATTATACCTAAAGCATCCTTTTGTTTGCTTCTGAGCCTCTGACAACAGCCTCTCCTTTCCTTGCCTTCACCTGTGGAATTAAATACTTATTTTTCATCACACAATAAAAGGACACCCCCCCAGACTGGAAATAATGGGATTCTTTTGTGGTAAAGCTGTGTAAATCACAGTGTCAAATGAATGGACAAAGCTTTAATGGGGCTAATAAACATGTCCCTCTGTATTGAGCAAGGGGACTTTTTATGAAAATGATCAAATAAAGTAATAAAAAAGAAGGGGCTTCCCCTCTGGGTTTATGAGCTCTCTTGTTACACATCATGTATGACACACTGACTGGCAGAATATATGATGGACTGTCATACATTGCAGAATGACTTCAATTAGGATGATAAGATGACAAGTTCCCATAGTTCGTATCTGGGTTGGCTGTGGGGTTTTTTTCAACCGGGCTCCTACTTTGACCTCTTTCTTTCTACTGTTTGATATGAAATTTAAAGGGCCGGTTGAGGTCGTAGGAGACAAAATATGACTTATGTCAGGGGAGGGAGAGAATGGCCGCTTGTTTCTTTGTTTGTTCTTATATCCATGGCTAGGATCCTGTAATTCAGCCTCTGACTCACTGTTGAAAATAATTAATGCCAACAGTTCAACCCACACTCACAACTCCAGAATTATAAACCAACACGTACAGCCTGCCACTCAAAACTGACTGCAAAAATCACTGCAAAGCCCCCAAAAACCTACCAGCAAATCTGGAGGCACATCAGACAAGGTGACATATGATCCAACATCCATGAGTGTCATTTATTTCCTTTATGCTGACCAGTCTTTCATATGGGATCACACGGAAATACCTTTATTTCCACAGGAAAGAGACGGATTTTGGGTCCATAAAGACACACCGGAAGCAGCAGAAGGTTGAGATAATTTGCACTTCTGGGACTGTCCAGCTAAAACCTTGGTTTGAATCTCTGTATTTGGCTGAGACAGGTAAAAATCTTCAATTTGAAGGAGTTGTGCCTGAGATGGATGGTGAGGCAGTGCTGTCAGCACTTTGAACCTTAGAGAAGAAAAAAAAAGGTACAAATTAGGAAGTACTTAGAATTTACTGATGGTTTTGAGGGCCTGAAAAACTTCACATGTTAAAAAATAACCCTCCCCCCCCCAAAAAACCAGTGTACAAGCCCTTCTTTTAGGGCTATTTTAGAGTTCTTTGAAGGACTATGTTCCAATGGTCATCAAGAGCAAATATTGTTCTTGTAAGACCTACGTATAATAGTACTGGGTCAGGCTCAGTCTCAGACTGCTTCTTCTGTGGCAGCTATAAAAGAGACAGAATGAAGATGGAAAGCTCTTCATCCTCTTCAGGGCTAAGCAGGCTCCCTGACAGCACTGATCCTGGAGACCATCATCTGCCTGACCCCAGGGATGCTCCCTGGCCAGACAGCATCACCTCACCCACTCAGAATCTGACCCAGGCATTTTACATGGTCACATGGTTTGAAACAGCCCACCAACCCAGAAAAGGGAAGTGCTTTGCAGTTGAAGATCACGTATTTTCCAGGTGGCCTATTCTGTGGATTCAGCGTTATTGCAAAGGATTTGCCTTCAAGTCAAAAAATTGCTTGTGTACAAGTCTCAAAAGCAAATCAGTAAGTGGAGGAGTGGGATAATGGAGGCACTTATCTCTGAACAAAGTCACAAGTTTGATTTGCATAGATCCTGGCAGGAATGACTCTTACTTTGAAGAATGGCACATGTCATGGTACAGTCACAGCAAAGAATGTAACTCAAACACAGTGGAAAAGAAAAACCTCACTAGGTAGAAACTGAATAGCAAAACTCACTTCACTTCTCCTTAGCTCTGAAAAGCCACAAATATCAGCAGGTTCCAGGAAGAATTTCATGGCCATCTACTTCTTGGGATAAATCGAGGTCTAAATCTAGACTAATGTGCACAGAAGCTCCTGTTGAAGGAAAAAGAGAAAGAAAAAAGAGAAGAATAAAGGAGGAAAATTCAGCTGAGTTTAATCTGAAGAGTGTATCCATCACCAAAAATGATACAAATCAGCTATTACTGGATCATGCAAAGGCAACTCCACTACCTGTGATCCTGCCTTCGCTTTCTAAACCTCTTTTCAGCCCAGCCTAATGAATTGTCAGAACTGTCAGACAGCTCCAAGGAATGACAAATGTCTATGATTTGCTGCTGCTACTTTGCTGAAAACACCTGATGTATATAGTCCTGAAATCCTCTGTTTTGTATTAAAGACGAGCGTAAGCTGAAGGAATTGGTGTACGTGTAGAGTTATTTTTTTCCTTTTACATAAATGGAGCTTAATGAGAAGAATGTGATAAAAGAAAGTTCAGGTTGAATATTAAAGTACTCCTAAATCAGGAAATGTCAAAAAATAAGGCAGAAAATACAGCCTCAACCATGGCCCATTTTGAACATTTTACAATCCCATATTCAGTTATATTATTTGATATTGTATATGCTAATTCTCTGTGACCTGATATAAAACTTCCAATGATATATCTCCACACTTGCATGATGTTTTCTTAATCAGAATTATAGATAATACAACACAAAGCATTCTAACTCCTCCAAGAAATTGTTTGACACACAATAAGATCAGTCAAATAATTAATCTGACAAATATCAGAGTTTGAGTTATACGGGCTCCAAACATTTATTAACTTGCAGCCAGATTCTGTGAACATTTGTCATTGACTTAAATGGGTCTAAGATTTCACTTCTTGACGAGTGACAGGCCCTGATGGGTATTTAGTCATTTCTGCTATACCAGATTGGCACTGTACTTAATACATTTGCTAATTCTGTCATAGAACTTACTCTCTATAACATTCCCCTGCATCTTCCCTAAAGAAACTCTTGTGAATCTGTCCCTTCAATAACACATACAGAAAAAACATAGTTTTCAAAAACAGACAGTATGAGTCTTGCCTAATTAGTCACTTGTCCAGCAATGTAATGCATTTAGAAAAGGCTCCAATTGACTTGGAGAATAATTTTTGCTGCTTCAATGCTTGTTGGATGATATTTTCACAACAATCACTTTGTTTGTATGACTTTATGGGAAAGGAGAGAGACACAACCATGGTGCTATCCTTGAAGGTAACAGACACTGAGAGGCTGATCTCAGTAAGGTTGGGAGTGTCACAAATCATGTTTCTCAGCTGAAAGATTGGAGACAAAACACTGAGGTTGTAGAAAGCTGAACCAACTGTGTAGGAACCAAGCAGAGCTGATCCTTCCTCTCACTGTCACAGGGTGAGGTTTACTGTCACAGACTGAGCTGCCTGGGAATACAGTCCAGATTCAAAACACTGCTAAAAGTAGGAACCTTATTCAGAACCACGAGGACATTTTGCCATATTTCTTGTAGACCACCTTATTTCCACACTGGGAAGAAAAAATAACTCCATTTGTAGATCAAAAGGCACTGTCAACCACTTCCCTCCAAGTGTGCATAGTGATCTCCATGAATGGTAGAGCCAAGGGTGATGCTTCAAAGACAGAAAATGAGGTTGAGCTAGGTCTTGATGTTTTATCAACTTCATTAATGCTTCAGGCTCTCTGCAAGCCAAGAGCATCCTCAAGTCTTATTTCCCAATGAATCAGGCCTAGTCCAAAAAAGAAAATACTTGCCCAGCCCTCGTAAGTCTAATTAAAGAGAGGGTTGGGAGAAACAACAACAAAAAAAGCCTACAAAATTTAAATTGATTAATTGACTCACATGAAAGGCTGTAAAATGGAAGGTCCCTGTGCTGTGTGTCTTATAATAAAGCTCCCCTGGCACACACTTGCACAGCTGTTACCTTGGTGTGGATGTCTGCAGATGATACAACATTGTCATCTCTCTGGATATCATCCCAATGAACACATTCCTCCCCAAACCACTCCTGTGAGCCTTCCTGTTTTACAGACAGGGAACTGAGGCACAGAGAATACAGCTAAAGACCTCCAAGGCACCAGTTTGCTGGCACCTATTGAAGTCCAGAGCAATCAAGCCTCTAAACAGGGGTCAAACACTGGAGAATTTCCTCTAGGAGGTTTTGCCCTCGGTGGTCAGTTCCATTTAATCAGGTCATGGAAAACAGGTCCCCACATATTAAGTGACTGTCTAAATACTGGCATCCTGCCTCCTCTCCCTGGTGAACAGACATGGGTTTGGGCCAAGCCTGCCTGAGTGAAGGTACTGGGTTGTCATCCCCTGTGCTGTCACGTCAAAGCACGTTGATGGGACTGTCTGAGGATCTCCCAGGGCATCAATGCTGCTGGATAACAACGGGAGGCTGGTGCTTTCTCAGCTATCAGAGCTGAGCTCCCAAAACCAGCCCCAGCAAAGAGCAGGAGGAAGCTCTAAAATACCACTGGTCCCATAGATGCACTGCAAATGAAGATGTGTATACCCAGGCAGGAGGAATAATGAGAAATGTACACCAAAGAGATTACTGGGTTTCTCTGTTAGATTAACTCTAGTTTGACAGTGGTTGGGTTTGGGAAATCCTCTATGATTTAAGAATAAGAATTCTTCTTTAAGTGGCCTAAAACTCACTGCTATATCATCACTTGCTGTTGTCAAATAAATAATCATGCGAAATCAGCTGCAGAGAAAAGTCTGCTGTAGAAGAGAGTTCATGCATGACATATGATATATCTTTTCACAGGGACAGATACATCTTTCTTACAGCCAGCATGCAGCTTCCTTCACTGCACCTTCCCTCCCATCCAAATCACCTCAAATAAATGTGAGTTCTGCTGTGTTCACAGTAATTCCTTCATTTTTAAACACATAATGGAAATGTATAACTAGTCCTCATAAAAATTTATATCTCAATTCGTCCCTTTAATTTATAACAGGCCCTCCAGGCAGTTATTATTCAAACATTAATAAAATGCCTATGGATCACCAAAAGCATCAATTTTCAGATCCACCTCCCCTCCTATTTGTACATATATAAAGCCAGATTAGAGTTAATGCCACTTCTGTGTCTAACAACAATTACGCCTTTAATAAGATAGGAACAAATGATATATTATCTTAATCATGTTAGGAATTTGAGTTCTTTCCATGAAACAAAGTTGAATTTTTTATGCCCTTTGTGACAATTGTTACTTAACAGCCTATGTGTTTGGATATTGCAGTTTATGCAAATGTTCATGTTCTATAAATTTTAGATTTATCTCCATTTATCATTCCACATGTTCTAATATACAGACATTATGGTTTAGCGTCTGACTCTGCACACAGTCTAAAATATGATTAGGATACCTTTCATTTATTTATAACATGGAAAAAAGGTGGGGGGGTTGGGGAATAGCTATTGTAGAGGCAAGGACCTCCACTTCCATAAAACCATGTACTGTGCAGAGCTGCAAAAGCCATCTTAAATTTGGTCTTTCATTTACTAACAGCTGAATTTCAAAGGATTGAGGTTTATAAGGGAACTCTTCATTCTGTGCTCTAAAATCAGTCAAAAGTTCGTTGTATATCACACTTTAACAACTCTTACTCAGGAGAGTAATTATGGCTAATATGAGCTCTCCCAGAGAGACACAAGGAGACAACTTGCATGCACAACTGTTTTTGGATTGAAGCCATTTAAGAGGATCATTAGGATCATAAAGATTTGTAGGAAAGGAAACCCTGGGATTTTTCATTTTTCTGCTGGGAAATTTAAAGCTTCTTGAATTTGGAGAAGAGAGTAAGAAAAATAGATCCTAGGCCATAGTTTCATTCTGCAAAAATCACTACGGTTGGATTGACCTCAAAGAAACAATAGCAAATTATGTAATCTGAGAAGCTGGACCTTTGCACAACCATGAAAAAAAAATAAAGAAAATACAAAAAAAAGAAACCCCCCAAAAAACTAACTACAAAACCCCTCTCCAATCTGAGGTCTGAGGGAGGTTAAATTCACTCTTAGACTTCATCCATAGGAACTCGCCGTGATGTTTCAAGTGCGTGCTGAGCTAAGGGGGAATTACCAGGAATGGAGGTGTTGCTGTGGTTCATTTACACCAACTCTGTGAACGGGCAGGAATTCAGCTCTACCACCTTGCCTTCATGATGGAATCTGTGTTGCACCCAGGCTTTAGCTGCCCAGGAAATCTGTCTCCTTTAGAGAGCTCATAGCCTTGATCTGGTGGATTTTATTGCCCTGTCCCCCACCCCTGCCAGCGGGAAGTTCCCATTCATTCACCGAGATGTCCCTGCATTTCCCGAGCAGTGCAGAATACGCCGATGAAGACCCAGGAAGGGACCAAAACTAAAGTGAACCCCATTAAGACAGGAGCTGCCTTCTTGTTTCATTATTAATACTGAGTTCAATTACTCTGATTTCTTCTGTTGATGAATTAGTAGCACCAGAATCAAGTCCCTGGCTGATACCCATTTGTCTTTGCTTATAAGTGCTAATGTGATCCTGTTCCTTTAAAATCAAACTCCTGCTTCAGTCACTTTACATCTTTGCAACACTAACTGTCTTTTCACTAATTGGTTCTGTGTAAATGAAACAAGCTGAAAAACACTGTGGTACCAATAAATATTAATAAGTTATTGTTTGTTTTCTTTACCTTGCTTATGAATTCATACAAAGACAGTGCTAAGACATTAACTCCAGTCTATTAATTGCCACCTGATAATTGCCACCTGATACTTTTCTCCTGGATAATTAGGTACCCATTAGTTCTAATCAAGTAGTTACTTAATTATTGCAGTAATTAGTCTAATGGACTAGCAAATTGAAGCTTTATCACTTTTGGATACTTAATGTTCCTGACAGAGTACTTCACAAGTGTCAGGGTTCCTGATTCAGCAACCTACCATCGCTGAACCCCCTGCTGCCATCTCCACCCCACCCACGCTGCTCCCCAGACACACACAACACAACTTGGGTGTGTGAAGCCAGAGGCAACATAAATTTGAGCCCCTGTTCCTTCTTGTTCCCCTTCCCACCTCTGCCTCTGCCGCCCCTCCTGTGCTCTTACTGCTCAGCTCATTCCACGCCAAAAGAACTTTGTTGGGAAATTAAATAACGTCTTGGCATGGAGATCACATGCATTAGGCTGTACAGCAGCGTGAGTCAAAGAAAGGAGCTAATGTTGGCAGGTGTGGGAAGAAAAAAGCAACTGTGAGGGGAGAAATAATAAGGAGTGTTCATGAATACTCATATGCAGCCCTACTTGGAAAGGGAAAGGGAGAGGAGCAAAGCAGACTGGTGGTAAATGAAGGCATGGCTCTAGGGTCTGGGACTGGTAATAGGTCTCTCTCTCATCTCCAGATTGGAGGTGCAAATCTAACAGAGATTTTTAGTGAATAAAATATATGGAAAGTCTTTTTTTTCTGCCCATGGTCTCTGTATAACAGAGTTGGTGGACAAGAGGCCATTTCTCTGCCCCATAGTTTTATAGTTAATATCACACTTAATCCTAACTAGGCTCTCAATCCCACAGTTCTACAATATTCCACTGAGAAATGCCACCCTCAGCCGTGTACTCTGCCCACGTCCTCATCCAAGTGCCGTCCTTGTGCACTGTGCTTGCTTTTGGATACTGTGTTTGAGATGGATATAACATGCACAGACATTTAGAAGCATTAAATGTGAATTTATCTCTCGCACTGATCATCTGATGCAGATTCTCTCCTGTTTCTTCATGTCAGATTTGTATCAGAATTGATCATCAAACCCTTTGGCAAGTGTCATCTGCCCCAGACGCTGCAATGTGTAACATATAAGCATTCATTGTACTGGGAAGGGGAAAAAAAGATTGATCCTGACCAGAAACAAAGAGGCTAATTCCATTCAATAAATGCTTGACAACTTGCTAATGATTAAACTACTTCACATATGTGGTAAGATTATGTATTCTGAAATAGATGTATTTATCTCTCTTGATCAGATAGCTCATGTTTCCACTGCTGCTAACGGTGGAGCACAGTCTCAGATATTACCCAGAGAAACAGGCTCTGGAACATGCCCTGGCTGGGTTTCCAAACGCCCAGGTACCTGGGTCTGCTTTTTACAGATAGTAAGGTACAGGCTGGTGGCACTGAGGAGAAATTAGTGGTGCTCACCTGGGTTTTGACCTACTATGGAACTGGAACAAGGGCAAGTTGTGGGTCAGATGTCTCTTATGTGTCAAAAGCTGTGTAATTTATAATTTAGGTTACCACACAGAGACCAGAGTCCCCTAGTCTGCCATTTAATGCACACTCATAGACTAAATTAAACCCCACAACCTAGAATCCTCACAAGGTATGGAATTTATTTTACTTATTGACCTATCCTCGGTATGTTCATATTATCAGAGCTGACAAGCCAACAGTTTTCAGGGGAAACAAGTAATTTAGTAACTTCACCCCTCCTAATTCTTCTCACTGCATGAAAAGCAGTGTCCTTTTACAGTTGCTTTGCATTCCTACCCAAAATATGACAGACCATGACAGAGAGGTCACTGGCTCCTGAGTTTTCTGCCACAGCTCCACATGTGTCCATCACAACCAGCTGGGGATGTCGTTTCCTCTGAAGTTACTCCTGAGGTAACAGTCAATAAAACTTCATGCTGCTCCTGGAAAATCCTGCCACAAAACTGCTTAAACACCTGTGCGGGGCCACTGAGCAATAACAATCCCATGCACTGAAAGCAAAATTAGGCAAAGCATATTTGGCCCATTAAGAAAACATATTGCTTGAAATTACAGTGCCCCAGGATGCCTAGTTCTTGCTCACGGTGCTGGATACAGAGGAGAGGGCTCCCAGCTCTGTTCAGCACGGGATCTGTATTGACCTGATTTCAAGTGTCTGAGAACACTGTCTCTGTCAAAGAAATCTGGCACAGAAGTTTTTGATGGTGAGAAACAGCAACATCCTTGTCCATCAATAGCCCTAAGTTGTAACTGATGATAAAAAATGAGCAAAGCCACCTGAGGAAGGCAGAAAACCTTGGAAAATCAATGATGCTGGATCCATCTGGGCTCCTGAGTACTGCAGGCACCCAAGACCATACATGTATACCTCAGTGAGCAGCTGAGAGCTGGGAAACACTGACAGCCTCATCCGATTCCCCCAAATTACTCGGACTTCTCTGTTCCACTGGAAACAAACTTGGTGCAGAGCAGCTTTCCCATGAGTTCTCCCCAGTGCATGAGCTGGCACTCGAGGGACAAAGGGGCAGCAGGCTGAGGGGACCATCACAAGGGTCTCACCCAAACTGTGCCAGCTCCAAGACTGAACAGAGACTGTCTGTCTCCAGCGCTATCGATCCTGCACAAGTGCTAAATTCATTTTAAAGATGCTACGAGACAGCGAGTAAACTATACGTGACAGATGTTAGTCACATTGCTTAATGTACTACTCGGAGGTGTTCAGATGCTCTCGTGATGAGGGTGCAAATAAAATCAAGGCAGAATAGAGTGAAACAGGCTAAGAAAGGATTTTTAGTTTTGGAAAGCTAAAAAAGGGATTTTTTAGCTTGAGGGGGAGTAAATATCATTGTATTTTTCCCACTGGATCTGACATCATCGATTTTCCCTCTGGATCTGACTTTGAAGCAGACTTTTAGAATTCTTCAGAAATGACACTGCAATGAGCAAATTAGAAGACAAACTGAGAACACTATTTATGTTGAAAATACCAGGAAAAACTGTCCAGTGATTATTGAGAGAGATGCAGAACTCATCACGGCAAAATTGTTTGGAAATCTTATGCAAGAGAAAGAACTCCCAAAATAATGAAGCAAGATCTTTTGTACCCTTTCCCCACTTCTCTCTGTGCTGTTTCCAGCACTGCAGTTCACAGGCTCAGTTGCAATCAATTTTAGCTTGTAACAATTCAGCAGTTTAAGATCTCCATAAAGTTTAGACCACCGCTGTTCAATGGGCTGCACGGCTTTTGGAAAAGCCTGCGAGTCGTGCTGGGGAGGAGTGTGAGTGCAAGGGGAAGGAAGAATCAGGGAGACAAGCTGCTTCCAATTTGTCTATCCAAAATCTAAGATCTTTTTATGGACTGCGGGTTATTATTGGAAAGATCCTAGTCTTCACCTCTTTGCGGAGCTCTCTGAGTGCTCTCTTTATGCGTTTTGCCATTTTCTTGCTTGGAACACATGGAACAAATGCCAGCCCACAGGATACAGGGGATAAGGAAAGATCAAAGACAACCATTCAGCTTTCTGCCACTGAATAAAGCAGGGCTGTTTGCCTGTATGGGAAAGTCAGTAGCAAAGTACCTACAGGGTGACCACTAAGTGGTTCCTCATGAGAACCTCTGGTGAACACCAAATGCAAAACACCTTTCACAGAGGTAATAGGGATTTTACTTAAGAGAGGCCCCCTAAAACATTATTGAGGGGTAGCCGTCATGGTCAGTCTGACCCTTGCTCCCATCTCCTGATGGCCGTGAGCAGTCACATCCTGGGAAGAGTTTGGCACCCAAGCAATTCAGTGGCAGAATGACACTCAAAAAGCAGTGGCTGCAAGCAGAATCTGAGGAAAACAGAGTGATTAACTACTTTGGAAAGACACCCCAAGCCATAGTTTCACCCAAGCCATAATTTCATCCTTCTGGCAATAACCAGGCAGAGAGCTGGGAGCAGCAGCATGAGCAGCAAGGACACAAAAAGCACAGGCGTGCTAATCTGAACCAGCCCCCCAGAAACAGTCTGGGGCTGTTGGATGGCCTCTCACTTGCCCTCTTGGAGCAGCAAGTTACCTGCTTTCCTGTTCACCCTGCTCTCCTCATTTACATCATTCTAGTGTAGCATTGAGATGGTCTGAGGGCACCAGTAAATACAGAGGAGGACTGATCACTCTGAAATTTGGCTGTATTGGTGGTTGATCACCTGGATTTGGGGATCTTTGCTTTTTGCTGTGTTTTGGGGCTTTTTTACAGGTTGTTCTCAGCTGCCTGTCAGACAGGGCCATGATGAAAACCAACATCTTGCAGAGACATTAAATGGAAAACAGGCAACTCATCAGAAAAGTAGCAGCTGTTTTACACCATCACTAAACAAAATCATCATACACTAAAAACTAGATTTAGCAGTTTAAAAGAGCTACTAACGCAAAATTAGCTGGAGACAACAGCGTGGTTTTGTAACTGACAGTGCTTCACTCCAACGCCCTAATTCATGCAAAAACAACTTAGGAAACATTAAACGGCTGATGCTTTTGGAAAGGGGAAGAGCATCCACTTTCAATGGCTGCTTAGGAAGAACATGCAGATTTATTACATCATCTTTTTTCCTTTTACAAATTTTAAATAAGAATTGTGTCAAAACTGCCACCTCTTAAACAACAACGATGCTGTAGTCCTCCTGACAGAGGGAGATACCAGCTTTTATTGGCAAGTCATTTGTATTTATGGCAGGCTGAAAGCCAGTAAAAAGGTTGTGCAGGACTTTAACGCTGAATGAGATGGAATAAGAAGGCCTTGAGCACTTCGGATCATCAAATACTTCAATAACTGGGTATGGCTGTTCGTACAACCATAAATTCATACACATAGAGAGAATATAAAGACACAATTGCCATATGAATGGACTTTTTTTTGCCTTCTGGAAGCTCATATGTGTGTGTGATCTGTGCTAGATACAGGTGCAACACAAGCTTTCCTTTGGCCCAGCTGTGTTTCCCATTGAGAATGAAAATTTCCCTGTGTCGTATAAATATCCTGCCCATAACCAACACATTTTATGAGAGTTAGAAATCTGCCTGGAAAGAGATTCAGCTGATCACTCTACTACCAAAGGATACGTGGCTTGGCCGGAGGTCTGTCTTCTTGTAACAGTGAAGGGGTGAGTCCTGATTGCTTGGGACTAGATTTAATTTGTTAGTACAATTACTAAGATAAGAACTTGGTTTATTTTCCCATGAAGTAGCTGCCCTACTCTGGCTGAGGTGCTTCCATATCTCCCATGTTGTCAAGTCCCTTCATCTGTGTGATCTGATCCTGCCTGTCTTAGGGGATTCTCCCATCAAGTCCCATCAAAATCCTGCCTGAGGGAAGAATTCAGGGCTGGATTTGGAGTGAAAAAGAAATAAAGTTTTACCCGAGGTCTGGCTATTTGTTCTGTGCGGACAAGTTGTGGCCCTGAAGAAGTCTTTTGTTTCCTAAAAAATTGTGAGGATGGGAGTATAAAAAATGCCCTGTACTTCAAGGGTATTTTTATTTAGATCCCACTCTTCAACAGACTATATATAGCAGTAAGAGTCTAGTTGCAATCTAAAGTTTGAAAAGTTGCAGACCCTTGCAGACAGTCTGATGGATCTAAATTTTTCAGCTAAACAACATCTATGCTCTTGACCTGAGACCTAGATTTCACATTTCAGGAATTAAATGAGCATCATTTTCTAAAAGACATTAGACCAAGGCTGGGCTATCCAAAAGATGGCTTCGCGATTTAGATGAAGATGTTGTCATGTCAAGGAGACTTAAAACCTGACATATCTTTTTTCTATTGAAAAGCCAGACCCAGTTTGTTATACCACATTGTAGTTTCTTATGTGCAGGAGACAAAGGAAAAGTGGAGGTTGTTCTCGATTTAACGCCTCTTACAGGATTGTCTGCAGTAACAGGGCATGGAGCTCAGTGCCCCAGATGATCTGGCCTTGCCTTATATTACTCTGTTCCAAATTTATCCTAAGACTGCGCCAAAAACCTGCCAAAATATAAAGGAAATATTTGTGACCTCTGTCAAACTGTGAATCTTCTGTGTCTGAGATACCTCATGCTTTGATTAGACAGAAGGAGTTGAGCCTGAAGAAAGGAGAGTGGGAAAGGAAAGGAAAGCTATTCCTTACCTGATGCTGCAGAATTCAGGTGTGTGTCTGAGTGCTCATCCTCCTTCCGTGCAGAAATCCTGTTTTTCTCAGGAAGGTGTTCAACCTGCTTTAAAAAAAAAAAAAAGATTAAAATAAAAGTAAATTGCGATGCAGGCAAGCAAAGGAGAGCTTTCTCCCTTGAAATTGCTGTATTCAACCTCTAGGAACTGGACCCCTTACTTTTCCTTTGCTGCAAACAGAAAAACTCAGCTTGTGGCTCACAGGTACGTCCCAAAGTAGGATCTTCTGGAATTTGGGCAGCCCCTACAGCCACCCAGATACACCACTGCTGCAGCCCTGGCGGGGTGGAGAGAGAGCCTCCTGGCAAGCAAGGCACAGAGCCAGAGGAGAGATTGACTGATCTTGTTTCAGATCCGATGGATGGCTCTAAGTGACCTGTAAAGACACTTCCTGAGCCCTGAGCCACAGCATTAAGAGCCAAGACACCACTAGCACGTCTGAAGTAGTTATTAGTGACTGAAGTAGCACTTGTCAACTGCAACTTCAGTTTCAAGTAATAGTTTAACAGCATCAACTAGAAGAAAGGTTATATCTCGGTGTGTGTGGTGTGCTGCTGACACTTAAAGGAAATAATTGGTAGACTTAGAGCAGGGGCAGATGCAAGTGGTAGAATGGGGAGGAGATTGGGTACTCAAAACAAAACTTCAACAATATCATGTGATGCACGAGCCAAAAATCCATCCTAAGCCCTGGCATAAAAAGTGTAAGGAAGCTGTAACCCAGCCTGTGGAAAGAGCTCTGTTCTCCCCACATGAGCTGGGTTGCTGTTATTTCTAAAGACTCATCTACAGTTGCAGTCTGCAGCCCTGTCCTAACAAGAGGAAAAAAACCATGTTGCCCCTTGAAGTTGTTGGCCAGCCTTTCGGAAAGCACATGTAATGCGATCTCCAGCTGATTTTCGGCTTCAGGACAGCCCAGCAGGGAAAACGTGTGTGTGTGTGTGTGTGTATTCACGGGTACTGTGAAGAAGGCAGGAAATCATCTGGAATGAAATGCAGAGTCTCATTTTACCTGTACTTGGGCTGTGTGATGCTCAAATAGAGGAATTAGCATGCAAATCCAGCAGTCCCCTGGCTGTCATCACCTTCCAATTAGCTGCATTTGATTTTGGTGGGCGCTGAAGGATTGTGTCAGCAGGTGAGGTGGGATGTCTGAAGGGTGCTCTGGCTGCCACTGGCAGGAGGGTGCTCTGTGTGCACATGTTTTTCTCCTGTGCTGGTGGCTGGAATGATGCTGGCCTGCCAAAATAAAATCACTGCTGTCACTCACTGGCCAGAGGAACTGACTCTGGTCTTGGTGACCCTACATTTCTGCAAACATTAGTGTAACAACCACAGAATCATACAATATCCTTAGTGGGAAGGAACCCACAGGGATCATCGAAGTCCAACTCCTATTTTCTCCACCAGTTACCAAGGTCAAAGCATGGGTGTCTCAAACATATGGTTTGGAGCAGTCTTTCTGGTTCTTGTGCCATTCTTCTCCCCTACTACCATCTCATAACCATTTTCTAATTTATATTATTGATTACCAGCATTGCACGAGGCGTCTCACAGTCCTCATCACTGAGGTTAGCGAGCTGCTGTGCTTGGTGCTGTAGAAATATAAAATATTGCTCTTGTCCCAGGAAATGCTCAAACAAAACCAAGGGAAGAGGAACTGGCAAAAGAGCAGGAGAAACAGCAGGAGAACTTGCACCCACATAAAATGCAGCTGCATCCAGGGAAGAGAAGAGCTTTGCAGACTTAGTGCTCGCTCTCATAAGGAAACAGTGTGTCTGTTCTAGCCAGCCAGCCAGCCTGGGAGGGTGGACAGGATTCTCCTTGGCTGCCCCTCTGATCTTCTCTTGATTGTGACCAGCGGTGTTTCATCAGACCAAGCTGAAGAGTGAGGCAGAAGAGTGTCTTCAAAGCAAAGAATAGCTTGCACTTGTTGAAACAGAAGAACTCTCATGGAGAAATATCTTCCCTTCCAAGAAGGAAACCAAAACAGCAACACATTGGTCACACTGATAAGCTGGAGAAATTACATTTACAGAGTAATTTGGAAAAATGTACATGTGATTCATTTCGTCCAGAAAAATAAAGAATGTTTCCACAGATAAAATCCAAGTAATTCTAAACCTCTGTAAGCGTTTCAGTGGACTCTGAACTGTGGAGCACCAGAAAATTCAGCATATTTTCTGTTTGTTATAACTAAAACTCAGAAAGATATAGACACATTCTGTAAGTAATAAATTAGAGGGAGGTGAGCCAGTTGAAAAAATACCTTACATTTGAAGCCTTAGTAACAAATATGAGCTCCAGGTCATGAGAGAAAAAAAAAAGAGAGGCAAAGGGGCAAGATTTTGTAAGGAGGAAACTGAAAATTCATAGTCAGCTTAAGATGACAGCTCACCATGAGTGAGTAAAAGTCAAAGGCACTACATGAAATTTCATTTTTGGACAAAAAGACACAAGTCCAGAGTAGATTTGTGAGTCACTGTGAGAGCAGTGATGCTTGAGTTTGGATATCCAGATAAGTTTGCCAAGAGAAAGGTATGGGAGCAGAATGGAGGAGAGTAAGGATTTACATTTGTGAAGCTAACATCAAACTGGAGGGTAGGGAGATGATGAAGAGCCTGCAGTCAACCAGAGCAGCATCGACAGAAGACTGAGACCTAGATGCTCAGAAGAACAGATTTCAAAAGTAAACAGTGATGCCAAAAATTGCTGATGGGTCAAGAGGCTGCAGGTGGCAAACTGCTGTCAAGTTTTGCCTGAGAAATTCAGAAAGGTTTTGTTGAGAGCAATTTCAGTGGGATGTACACAGGACAAAGAAGGTGGAGAAATCACACTGAATGAGCCTAGATAGGAAAGGTGGCAGAGTTTCCAGAGAGGCAAACAGAGACAGAGAGAAATATTTTCAAATGGAATAGAGAATTGTATTAATGAGAGCTGGAGAACACAGAAGAGTGAAAGGTTCAGTAGCATGAGAAATGGAATGAGAGGGGAAACTAAAGATCAAGAGATGAAATTAAACTTCTGGGTTTTAAGGGTAAGAAAAGAAGAAAAATGTTCGTGACTGTGATGAGAAAGGCAGAAAGAAGGGGAAAACAACTTGATTAATTTTTCTCTTCAGAAAAAATAAGCGAGAGCCTGTACACTACTGCAAAAACAGAGAAAAAGGGGAATGTTGAGGAAGAAGTAAAACATGCATTTTGAAGAAGATGTGAGAGATGAGGATCAGGGGCTGGAAGAGAAGACAAGAGAGGGCATCACCAGGAGAGAGGAGGGAGATAACTCAGATGTGGAGGAGAAAGTGAAGACGGAGTGGACCAGTGGAGGGCCAGGATGGAAGAAACCCGAGGAAAGGCAGCAGAACAGATTCCAGATCCAGCTTGACCTGCAAAAAGATCTTTGAATTTGTTATAAGAGCAAGGAACAATGGGAGAAGAATTTAAGCTACTATTGATAGCAACACAGGATTTAATTTTAACAAGAATACCAATGCTACTCTGAGCTATACACACCTGTTTCTGTTGGGTTGGATTATCTTAAAAGAGAACATGTCAAAAAAGCTTAAAAGAGCCCTGCCACCTTTGGCACCTACCCCAAATCAGGCCTGCACATCCACCCTGTGTCTGAGACTGAGAGCGTCTGTCCTTGAAATGTTAAACTCATTATCTGGATGGTGTGGACGGTCTTGTGTATCACAGAGCCAGGAAGAAGTTCGACATCAGCATGTCAGAGGGGGGGGGGAGAAAACCCAACTCCTGAAAAATGTTGAGAGCGTGTGTATTTTTGGCAGAGGATACCAGCCAGACATGGCAGCTGATAGCATCCATAGAGCTGGAAGACTGAAAATGAACTGCAGTACAACAAACAGAGATTTCACATCTGAAAGCAGCACACTGACATTTATATTAGCTCCGTTTGACATGACCTGATGAGCTGGGCTTGGCTGGAGCAGAGGCTGTCGCAGCAGCCACCATCCACTCACTTCTGGTCCAGCCATCCAGCCCCCCTGCCCTGCGCTTTCCTCATCCTCCTGGAAAAAAAGGACATCATACCCATCTTGGTGCTCTTTGCTGTGGGAAGGTCAGTTCCTGGGCCAAACGCTGAGCTAATGAGTGGAGGCAGTGCTTTCACCTTGTTCTGATGGAGGGGACCTTGTGGCAGACCATGACCACCAGTGCAAGTCAGGAGAGCTTGACAAGATCCATCTAGAAAAGAAACGTGGTGGGGTCAGCAGAGGTTCCCCTCCTCCAGGCTCTTCTGCACTGACCAGAGTGACTCCTTCGACCTTGGTGGAGTTACCTTGATTTACCTGAAGGAAATAGCGGAGCTCAGCCCGATAAATTCTGTCTGGTTTATGGCTTTGCACATGAGAGAAAGGGAAGTTCGGACCTGCAGTCCCCAGGGCTACTTTGGGGGCTGACTGTCAAGGTGTGTTTTTTATTGTGTGTACTGCTTGTCTGATGATAGGAACTAAATTGAGAAGAGGCTCATTTCTCACAGGCCACTGAGCAACCAGAATGTGCTAACTGTCATACGTAGGAAGCACTCAGGTGTCGGGATTGTCAAGAGAGAAAGTGCAGTGCTTTTTATTAACTGCAAGAGCAATCAGCTCTGTCTGGGTCTGCTCAGTCTTGTGGAAACACATAGTTCACACTGGGCAATGCTCAGAGGCTTAACACAGGTATCAACACTGTGCCTCCGGTAATAACTTCACATCAGAGCTGTTGCATTACAGAATGTTGCATAGTCACAACCGTACTTGTGGTGCTTGGTAGTCTGATCCCTTGAAGGCATTTGCTAAGCCTGAATAGGCTGAAAATTGCACGACTCAATTGCATATTTAAAATGGATTTTGTCTTGCCCTCTGAGGTCTTGCGCGGTGTTTGCAAAGGCTGCGTGCACCCCTCTGCCTGGCGTGGTGCCCTGCTCAGAGGCTGCCTGTGCTGCTTCATCCTCAGGTCTGAGCAAATGCAGCGGCTTCCAGGGCTTTGGAACAGAGAAAACAGCCAGGCAGAGTGGGGCATGGCAGAAAGACCCTAAAAAGGAAGAGGGTGATGAATATTCAAGGTCAGATCTGAAGAGGCTTTGAGCAACCTGGTCCAGTCGGAGATGTCCCTCTGCTCATTGTCTGTCTGCTCATGGGCTAGATTACCTTAAGTGTCCCTTCCAACCCAAACTATTCCATGATTCTGTGAAGATGATTTCAAGACACTTGTAGGCTTTTTTTCCTCAAATTAAGTTCAGGTCCACTGAGTCCTCCCCTGGAGGATGTGAAAATACGCTCAGATTTCGAGGGGAATTCAATCTGATCTTGATTTGAATTTGGCTAACTTGATTTGAACTAAAATTGGGTTAGATTCAAACACAATTAAAAAAGAAAAAAATCAAATTACACTTTTGAAAAGTGTTTCTAGCGACAGCATCGGTGCCATTTAATGGTGGCAAAAGTGTCAGATGTGGTCCAGGTTTCATTTGCATCCTGACACTGTGTCACTGCTGGACTCTGTGAAAAGAGCTCAGGGACTTTCTTTTCTCAGCTGGGACATCTCCAAGCATGACCCAAAGCCACGATCACAAGCAGATCCCTGCAGCATACACAGGAAAGAGGTCAAATATCCCTCAAATCCCTAAACTGCTTCCACACTGCCTATAGTTTATCAGAAACAGTATAAAAGGTTCAATCTCTGACAAGGAGTCCCTACATCCATAAGAGCTGCTACATCTCGGGAAGCACAAGAAGTGAAGGAAATCTCTAACCTGTTGCCTCAGCTGGGAGTTGTCTGCCTGAAGTGATGGGTCTATTACATTTCCCTAGCATAAAATCAGCTCACAATTAAATATATATGTGTGGGCAAAGTTCCAATCTGTTTACTTCCCAGCTCTACCCAGGGAGAGCCCTGAGAACAGCATTAAAACAAGAGGCCAGCTGGGCCAACAGAAATGTTCACGGCTGGCTGCAGTGCTGCACTTAGCTGCAAACACAGAAAATAGCCCACTACATCAGAGAGAGGAAAATGAAATACACGAAGCACGCTGCCACTGCTGTGCTTGAGCAGCTCCCTTTTCACATGGTCAGGGGTGCTCAGCGTCCCTCCCTGGTTCCTCCAGGGTGCAATGCTGCCTCGTGGTGCTCGGGGAGATGTCCGGCCCCAGAGCCATGCACACGATCCCCCGGGTTATGGGGTGGGCTGCGCGTTTTGAGGGCAAGCGAAGTGACACATCCTGTCACCAGAGCAGGGTCGGTCAGCTGTACAGCAGTCTGTGCCCTTAGCAGGTGCTTCAATGTCAAAGGTATTAAAGCTGGTTATTTTCAGCGCTGTGCCAAGTGCTGTGCAGGCTTGTTCCTCCCCTACCCCCATTCTAATTAAATTTATAGGCAGCAACTATGAGCTGGGCTAAGAGTGGAGCTGTCAAGTTAAGAGAGAAGCACCAGCACTGCAAAACCCTCCAGCTGGAAAGACAGAGTTTCTGATGGTTGCTGTATTTTCTGGAAATTATCTCTCCAGTCTCATCTCTCATGTATTTCCCCATATATCTCATCTCTCTGTCTCTCACACACCCAGGTGCACGCACACACGCAGAGGCACGTGCCCACTCTCTGAGTTATGTGCTACAGTGCCTCAATTTGGTGGATTACCTCTGTCTTTACAGGAATATATACAATATAGCTGAGGGCTCTATCCTTCTGCCAGCTACATCAGCATAAGGCAGGCTGTTCCAGCAGTGAAAATGCCTCATTTAACCCTAGATACAGGCAATTCTGATTTTCAGCGGAGCTGGTGAGAACAGCAAGTTTGCAGCTCTCAGCTGATGGTCCTGTGACTGCGTGGTGCAAAGTTGTCCCAGAGTTTGCACCTCATCCACCACCATACGACTTGTTAGAAGAGTGCTATGGGCATGTCCCGGATAAACTAGGACAATCTTGGTCACTGTTCCAGGAGTAATTTCTCCAGCAAGTTAAAAAACTGAGGTCTTCACATGGTTTACATTGAACATTTCCTACAACTTTCAGCTTTATATAAGATCATCCCTGCAGGCCTCAGTATTCAGAGGAACTCTCTAATTCTGCCTGAGTAGTGCCTCCACAGATAACAGCACCTTAAGGGATGACGCAGCCCCAGGACCTACAGGATGCTCTTTTTCCCCTCTTCAGTTGTTCTTTGGGGGTTCCCCTGACCTAGACTGGGAGAGGTGATAAGATTGCAGCCAGCAGCAAAATGGCAGCATGCCAAAGAAATATATTTTCTGCAGCCCTTCCGAGCGTCATGGTACTTCAAACTACAGTGTGTTCTTACCTGCACACACGTGGAGTGCATTGGCTGGTCTGTGTGGCACAGCAGAATGTTCATCCAGTTCTTTTCTCTCTGGCCACATCAAAGGAGGACAACAATCCCGATAAAGCTATCTCATCCAGAGGTTGCTCACAAAATCACCAGCGAAGGCAGCTTGGTGGAGGGTTTCAGTGTGTTGTTGTTGTACACACTGCAGCTGGCTTTGAAGCAACTTAAACAAACTGAAGGATGATGTGATTCTGATTTCTACATCTCCTGGATGAGATGTTGCATTGCTAAGCCCAAACTTGATCTCCAGAGATTTTCAGAAGAAAAATTCCCTCAACCATTCTACTACCACTGCAGTTCCTAAGACATTTTTCCAAAACTGAAGAAAAATCAGACAAAGATGAGGTGAATGATATATAAAGGATTGAAGGATAAAAAATTTCTTTTTGGTAGAGCAGGGAACCTGAAAAAGGTGCTGAGTGTCCACAAAGAAGGAGAGGGAAGAAGGAGTTCTTTAAAAGTCAGGCATTAAGTTTCCCCTGTTACTATTTGCTGGTTTTGTCAAGGAAAAAAAGAACAAACTAAAGTAAACAATCCAAAACTTCATGGCTGATAATGTTAGAAAATCTTTCTTTAGGTGCTGGTGGTGGGTGATGCAAAGAATAAGGTACATCTGATGCCTTGGTACCATCTTTAAGTAAAATCTAAAGAGTGGGGATTGGGTGCAGTTTAGGTCTCTCCATGAATGGCTTAAGTTTTAAGATGTTTTGAGACATAACCTGGAAAACTTGTCATCCCTTTCTCGCCCACAGAGAGGATAATTAACGCCGTAAAATGCAGCAGGTGATGTGTACCCCTTTCTGAGGTCAGGGGCCCATTTTAAGGTCAAGGATTGAAATGCTCTGCTGGCGTCAGCTGAGCTTTTGTATCTCTTCCTAGGATTTTACTCACCAAGGACTCTTAAGACCATGCACATTCACTAGTTTAAAAGAAGATATAATTACCCATCCAAGCTCACCACGTTCCGTTTCCTTCCAACCTTGCTCCCCTAAGCAGGTGGCAGTAAGTGCATTTGCTAACTGGTGATTACCAAATTAGTTGATTGATAAACCTTCATGAGCATAATTTTTAGGGAAAAAAAGTAAAGTATTAACTTTAATGAGTTGATCTTTTACTTCAACATGACGTAATTTTTATTAACTTAACTTGAGCCAACTTATTAGCGTGGGAAGGGAGAAAGACAGGGAGAGAGCTTGTATTCTTTTGAATTCATACTGCAACAGAGGCAAACAAATGGGAAAATTTCTGAATGTACTTATATTTTTAAATCCTCATTAATTATAAATCCACTTATTCTTTGTAAAGGCAGGGTGTGCAGCCTGGTTGGGGGAGGGAATAGGGGGTCATGTATAAATTGTCTCCCAAGGACCCCACTGAAATTTCCATAGCATTCGCCATATGACACTGATGTGTGAAAATTGACATGAAGATTTGAAAATTGGGACTGAGGGAGACCAAGCATAAAATAACTTCAATTTTGCACTCTCTCTGTCTCTCGGAGGAATAGTGCAGTGGACTGACCAACACAACACAAACGAGTGAAGGGGAGAGAAAAAAATATTCAGGGAGAAGGATAGTAGTTATTAAAGAGAAAACACACTCCTCACTCACAGGGAGAAAGGATGATCAATGGATTTAGTCACAGAGAAATTCAAGCAGAAAATTGCTGCTGTTTTTTATCTGAGAGGCAGAAAGTTTAACCAAACCAGAATTCTCTCAACTCACACCCAAGGCAAACAGTGAAGAAAACCACTGTGTTTTGAAACAGTGGGAAAACTGTGTGTAAGTGTAAATATTTGTTTGTGATTTTACAAATGTTATGATGTCAAATAAACTGTAAGGTAGAGTCCTCTCCTCCAGAAAAGAGCTACATTTTATTCTATATCTATTTTTTCCTTCTTTTTTTGAATCTGAATGTGGTTTTTCAGAAATAAGTTTTGGTATTTTGGAGCCTCCTGCTAACACTTGTCTACACCAAACCCAGCTTTATGCCTCCCAATAAATTAATCACTTTGCAAAGGCAGAAGGTACCAACACATCACTGGCCTATGGAAATAACCCCAAAGTTCCTGTCATGAATTATAACTGCTGTTCAGGAAATAGATATCCATAATTTTCTTAGCTCTGACTAGGTATTCAGTAGCTCACATTTTGGGTTGTTGGTCAAAAGGTTAACAGGTTAGAAATTCACTTTGGACTCTCAGCAGGACCATCCAGCTCTGCTGTGTTGCACTGCAGACAGATACCTTCCCTACCTGCAAGACCATGGGGTTTTTACAAAACTTTGTTTTGTAAACTATGTTTGTCATAAACTTGGTCTTAAAATTCCGTATCCGATCTGCTCTGCTCCATAGAGACACTCAACACTCACCATCATCATGAGCACTGGGGAAGAGTCCTGTTGCTACTGCTGCTGTTTCTCTTTTGGGTCACAAGCTGTTTGCTGGTCCCTGTTATCCCAAAGACACCTGCAAGACAATGGAAGTGCAAGTCTGTACATTTCTGCATTGTATATGGATAGAGACAGAGATGAGGCAGGCATGTAGACCACAGTTTTATCTTTAAAACTACCCATTCTCTAGTTGCTGCAAGTCCTGAGGTCATTGTCGGGCTGAGAGGATGCGCTGTGCAGTCCCGAACACTCAGCCGTCTCCCCTCAGCCTATTTTTCTCGGGATTACTTACTTTATTTTATTTAGCTTTGTGGCACATAAGGTTCCTTGTGCTTGCTGATATGATGATCTACAAGAGCGGTGTTCACATGCTATGGATCTCATTTATTACGAAGTGAAGTATATAATAATGAAAAATAGCTACAGCTATTCCTTGCCTCTCCAGGGTATCTCAGCACCCTTATGGATGACCGCACACACAGCCAGCTCCATAGAAACAAATGGAGGGGAAATGGCAGAGCACAGCTCCGAGCTGGAGGACTGAGTGCCTTTGGTCTGGAGCACGCTTGATCCATAGCTCCTGTTGAAGGCACATTACGGAGGGTACTGAAAAAAATATATTTTTTGCAACAGTGTGCCTAGATGTGGAGCAGATTGGCCTTGCAGGAACTGGTGAGTGGGCAGAGAGGAGAATTCTCTATTACAGCGGCCCGTAGGAAGCATTTGTCAATAAACACCTTGAGGATTTTCTATAGAGTCCAAAGCAAAATGCCCCACAATTCACAGTCCAACACAAGAGCTGCCCATCATTGACTCTTAATGCTCTACTGAGCATGAAAACAACAGCATGGAAACAATATGAAGAGGCCTTGCAGGTAATTTCACAGGGTAACAAGAAATGCCAGGCTTATTGTAATTACTGGCGCTGGCGACAACGGAGTTAGTTTAATTTAAATGCTGGGACCTTTAGGGCAGCTTCTGTGCTTCACACACTGCCTGGATTTTATAAATTTTGTGCTTTGACTCATCTGATGTAGTTACATAAAATTAGGTAATTTGAGTTGGACTCAAAATGTGCTTTTGAACTTCTTTCCTCAACTAGGAAAACTAGGATGTTACATTTAAATAAAAAAAAAAGAAATTGGAAACTTACCTGATGATCACCTGATTCCAGCATCTGAGGCTTTAAAGAAAATAATGAGAAAACGACAAGAATTCACAGTACTAGAACAATAACAAGGGTGATGATATTAATAAGGGTTTATTATCACATAAACAGAAAATAGAATGCAAGGCAGTATCTAATCTACAGTATCTAGTGATTTCATTACTTTCTTTTACAGCCTGTTGCAATACACTGGCCATAAGGCAGTATTGCCTTGAACTATAGTTCTGTAATGTGTCTGTCTTTTATTTAAATACTTACATCTCTTTGCACTGTGCCTGAACATGGGAAAGCTGATGCCATCTCCCTTTTAATGAACTCATATCGTTAAGTTACTTCCAATTTACAAAACTGTGTGATCAGAATATGGCTCAATACTTCTATTAGCACTTTTAAATCACTCAGGAAATCATTCTAACAATTATTTCTTCACTCTAATAATAAAACTAATACTTATAATGTGTATGTTTCCTGGGTTTTACTTCAAATGCTCTTTAAAGGACCTGAATTTCTCACCTTTAGAACTCTCTTAGTTTTTATGATCTCTTTGGTAAAGGCCCACTCATTCCAATACAAAGGTGATTTAAAAAAGATTTTCTTTACTTATGTATGTATAATCACAGTACAGATTGCATCAAATGCTTTCGAATGTAGGTATAAAACACTCCTGGCTGGTTTCACACACTTGGGAGATAGTCATCTCCCTGTGAAGTTTGAGATGAAATATTCAAATAAGAAGAAAATAAAAAGGATAACACCCATCTTAAAAAGGTCTTCAGAAACCTGCTGGGCAGAGTTTGAGAAGGAAAGATAGGAATGATATACTGCCATTTTTGAGAAGGGATGGAAGAATCACCTCGATTACTACCATGAAGAAATGTTCTCAAGGTTACTTTTAACTCCAGAGCAATAGTAGCAAATACTTTGCAAGTGGTCCTGAAGATTTTAACTAGAAAAATGATATTCACAGAAGCAAAAAAGACAGTTATAGGCCATTGGGTGCAGTGTAATTGGCACTCGGCCCCAGCCACAGAGGTTGGAAGCTCTGAGTTTGACACAGGGCATATATTGAAGTTGGAGGCAGTTTAGTGAAAGCTCATTTTCTTGGACTATATAGTTCTGTCAAAATGCAAGCGCTTCACAAACAGCTTCGGAAATAAAGATGGAAGAATAAATTTCCCACAATTCTGAAATGTCCACTATTAACAGTTTGGAAGTAGAGTTTGAGGTTTGTGTCTAGTTTTCATATATGTGCATTTTAAATAGTTTAATATATAAATATGTTAAACTCCCACAGTTTTAGATATACAGATATATAGTTTGATATATATGTTTTTATATATATATATATGTGCAAATATGTATATGTATATATAAATATATTTTCCTTTATTGGAATTTTTGGAATTAGAATTTTCCCTTATTGGAATATTTCCCTTATTGTAAAATTATTTTAAAAGCTGAAAAGCAAAACAAAACGCTGTTTGTAAAATGGATAATCTAAAACTTCAAGTATCTCAGAAGGGAGAGGAGACTGACCTCAAAATATTTTTTGTAAGTGCTGATCTGCAATGGATTAATCAGACTTTTCTATTTGGAAATAGAAAGTGAAGGAAGAAACTATCTGACTAATCTTAAGATAGATGCCGTGGGTAAAATCAACTAGGTGTAGAGAAGAAACAGCCCTTCTTGGTTTGTAGGCATCACTTTTTTTATAACAGACAGACAAGGCTTCTTAAGGACATTCTTGATATCTTAGTACCTCAATCTTGTTCAGTGTCATTTCTGAATGAGACCATTGTTGAGGCAACAGTGAGTTGCATAGCTCCATCAACCTTCTTTAATTTGCTTGGAGATTATGGGAAAACCTCTATAAATCAGTTTTATGACCTCATGAAAAACTTACAGTTGTATGGCATCACTTGCATGAATTATGAGATAGCCACAAAAAGGACCAAAGATGTCAAGGACACCAAAGTGAAGCTTTATGTACCCTGGGACATGGCAGCACATGTCACAAATCTACACTTGGTAGAAATACCAAAGGCAGACATGGAAGCTAAAATTCTCTGTCTCCTAAGCATGAAACAGGACTTGGAAAGGCTGGAAAGAAATTGTTAAAATAATCTTGATGAGAGTCATTAGTCTGAAGATGTAACAATTTAATTCTTCATTAGCATTAAAAAAAAAAAGCAGAATGTGCACAGAAAAATATACTTAATGAGAAAAGAATGCAGGTCAAATACTCTTTTTCTTATTCAAATAAAAAGTTTACATAATGTCTTTTGTTAGAGACTTTATGCAGTCTGAATATGCTGCAGCTGTAGCCACATATTCCGTATGTTCACAAAATAGACCTCCAGTTGCTCTTTCCTGGAATTCCTTCTGCTTTAACATTACATCTCACTGTTTTTCTCATATTTGTCAAAACCTAATCCAATCATCACTGAACTTTATGCTGCTTTGTGGTACTGCAAACCTAAAGCAAAGCCTGAATTTTGCAAATTGAGTTGAAAGCCTTAGAGATGAGCACCTGGAGGTCAGGCTCTCTGTGATGTTAGAAGCAGAGACAGCCATACATACCCTGACTATTAGTTGGGTGCTTCCATCAACACTAAAACCCTTCATAATATCAAACTGATTTTGGCACTGCTTCTTTTTGGAGGAAAACTAGAAGAAAGGTTCTGACTGTGCTAAAGAACCCATGCCAACTTTTTGAGGGGACACAACAATATTTGACTTTATATTTTAATTTTCTATCATATAATAGAGAATTATTAAAAAAAAATAAACCCAAGTAAAATATTCTGGTTTTGTCAAAACATTTCTTTCTTTTATTGACACCAAATAAACCTTATGATATTTCCTGGCATGAATACTGACTGTTTCCATTGTCACTCCATTCAGAAGGGAGCCAGGCTCCCGAATCTCAACCTCCTTGTGTTAAATGAAATGTTTATCCTCCACCAACTACTGATCAGCCTAAACATAACCCTGCTGGAATTTGCCAGGATAGAGGAGGCAGAAGGTCCTGGGCTCCGCCAGAGTTAGCCCTGGCCAGGCTGACGTCCTCTCACCTTCTCTATGTCCCTGCAACCCTGTGCTCAGGGAGGGGACACAAATGCAGCTCTGTAGCACCCATGGAGGGAGAATATTGCTGATGCTGTGTTGGCTGTGCTACACCAGTGTCCTGCAGCCACTAAAGATGGGTCTGACAATATCTGCTCTCCCCTCTTTAATTCTCACCTTCTCCCCTTCCTGTCCTCATTCAGATTTCGCTGGGACTGCTCTTGTATCTTAGAGCCAAGCAGACTTTTAGTCCAGGAGAGAAGCAGCCACTGAATACAAGATATCTGGGGCGAGTGTTGTGAACTAAATTATACCATTTTCTATTTTAACAGGGCTTGGTGTCTCTGGAACAGAGAGCTGAGATGGAGAGACAGACTTTGCCTTCCTCCCCTCTCCTGGTTGCTCAGCTTGATGTTCCTACTAATTCTCTCACTCAGGCCCTGCTGTTTGATGCTCTTCTCCCTTTTTTCCCCTCTGCCATTATTCCAGGTGGTTACTCATCCCATTTAAGCACATCCCGCTCCCCCCAGAGTGTCACCAGGCTGCTGCCAAAAGCTCTTCCATTTTCTTTTCTGTTGTGTTCACTCTTTCTCTCTTTTTAACTTTTAATCTCAGCCCTTGGTGAGGTGTGCTGAACAGTCATGATGAAGCATTCAGGATGTTAGAAAGTAAACTGCTGGAAGAGGTCAGCAAGAGCAGAAACCAATAAAGCACAAGAAGGAAGTTGGATATGTACGAACAAAGCAATTGGTAATGATGTGAAATAGTTGGGTCAAACAAGAGCTGTGCACTAACAAAAAGATTCACCTCCAAACACCTGAAAAGTTTACCTAACCTGCTTCTCCTTGACAGGAGCTGGTCTGTTGCTGTGAACCGCTGCTAACAGCTTTATACCCTGCTTTATTTGCACATCTCAACATCCACATGAGCATCTGGCCATCAGCAGCAGGGTGGATTCCTTTCTTCAAAAGAAACTCATGAAATCCTATAAGCCTCCTGTTTCCTTTTCTCTTCTATTCATTGCTGCTTATTACCAGAAAGGTGTGATTTCAGACTAAGTTTCCAATATCCTCTCTTAGCACCAGTAAAGCCATTGAATTCAAAGGGATGGCCTCTGATGTATGGGATAGTTCAGTGTAAAGGTGGCCTTGTCAAGCTCCTACTTAGTCAGAGAACAATCAGATACTGCAGCTTCTACTAGAGAGTGCAAAATTCCCAATTTGCCAGGCAGGGGAGCTTTGCTTACAAGTGGAAGATGCTTTTTTTAGATGGATTTCACGTCTGAATTCCCCAAATTGACCCAGGAAAAGGTGGGGGAAAAGCAAACAAACAAACAAACAAACAAAAAGAGAGAGAGAGAGAAAAGAAAAAGAGAAGAATCAACTGTCAATTCAGATTAACCCATTTTCATGCTTGGGAAAACCAAGATTTTTTAAAATAGATAGTGAAAACCGATAGCAATAAGAGACGTTTTGGGCACAGCATATTAGGGACTGTCTCCTCTCGTTTCCTCCCTTCTGAGGGGGTGGAAGTGCAAGAAGGTATTTATTTTTCCTCCTTGGACACTTGCAAGCCAAGGCCCTTTTCTGGCGTTTCTCTTGGTACAGCTCAGGGGAAATATTTTCCTGAAATTTCCTCAGAAAGTAAAGAACTCCCTGTTGGTCCCTGTTGTCTCTGTGTTGTTGCTGACCTCCTCTGAGGAAGTGTTCTGGCATTTCCACAGTGGTTGAGGTACACTGACCTGAAGGGAATAAAATTCCTAGAGCCTTGCTCAGATGGCAGATTGGACAGGACTTTTCCCTTCTCTGGGAAGGCAGCCAGCCTTCCAGCTGCAGCCTGGGCCACCTCAGAGTGGACCTGGAGGGCACTTTCCTAGACCTCAATGAGAGCAGCCTTTAATAAAGGGAGAATTACAATATTAATAGGAAAATTATTTTGCTGCTAATGACAAAGAACTCAGTTTCTTCATACTTGGACACAGTTATATTCCCAGCTATGCCAATCTCAATATTATCTCAGATGGATACTTGTTCCCAGGAGGCCCTTGGGGGAGTGACCTTATGTCCCTCTACCTTTGATAAACCACTGCCTGCATGCATATAAATCAATTAACACCATCAGCTTATGCTAATTTTGAATTTAGATGGCATGCTGGAAATAAACAGGGGTGTTTACGCCTGTCTAGAAAGAGACCACGATAACAATCTTCCTTCTCCCCCAGTATACACACACAAATACACCCGCAGCCAGTGCGCACGCACATCGGGGTCCAGCAAACCCCCGACTTCAAGGAGCCTTCATTTAGCTGCTTGTGCTCTCTCTGTTTTCTAGGGCAATTTGGACAAACAGAGCAGCCAAAATAACACTGTGCAACATTTAAACATCCCTTGTCAGCCATTTGCTTTCTGGTTTGCTGCTGTGTCATTCCCATTCCTGCTTTTGTTGTTGTTCTGGTATTGCTTTCTTTAATTTAGGGTACTCTGAGGGTTGTGATGTTACCAGACTGGGAAGAAAAAGACATTTAGAAGCGGAAAAAATTACTCTATTCGTGAATAGAGCTTCCTTTTTATCACAGCCTGACTATCCACAAGAAATAGCACATCAAAGCCTCCCCCCACCCCACCACAGAGCAGGACTTACTGGTGTAAATGGTCAAGAGTCGTGCTGAAGCACTGGGTCCAGACAACAGCAGCTGGGAACACATCCAGGAGGGAGATGGAGCCTCAAGACACAGAGGACAATCAAAGGAGCCCCAACAGCGCTTGTGATCAGATCAAATGAAAATTTCCCTCTTCAGCTCTTTCCTGGCAGTCAGCTGAATGGCTCATAGGTGGTGGCCAAGGCACAGCAAGCAGATACCAAGGAGCTTTAAGGCCCTCCAAGCTCATCAGCAAAAGCTCCTTGTGCTTCCTTCTGGAGGACTTCTCCTTGCCCAGGCTCTGTGTGTGTTGGGACAATGAGTGAAGTATGAGGGTGCTATTTGTAGAGCAAAACACATCAGTATACGACATGTTTTAGTGCAAGACATGCAGAACTGTATGCTGAGAATCTATTCTATGCCATTGACATATCTCCATGATAAACATATTCATGAAACAGGGGTAATTTTTATCTCTGATTAAAGCTGTAAGCAGGCACAACTCTCCCAGTTGACAGCTCTGGGCGAGGAATGGATATGGCAGAATTGTCTAAAATACAAGTCAAGTTAATTTCCTTGGATCCTGCAATTCTCATCAACATGGGCATTTTCTGACGATCTGATTTACTTACCAGCAATGCCCAGCCTTCTATGCCAAGGCAAAGAAAAACAGAGGACATATGCTGAAAGATTTTTAACATGGTCTCCTAATCAAGTGCTGGCTCTATCCTGTATCCTGTTATAAATTGTAATCTACATTGTGTCTACTGTACACATGCCATTATTCTTTCCTCCACTCTGCCTGATTGCATTTAAATACTTTTTTTAAGTCATTATTGGTTCTCCTGTTATTTATACATTGCTTGGCTTGGTGGTTATCCCCTTTTCTTTCTAGCAGAGGGACCCAAGGTTACTTTTATTCTTCATATCTGAGGAGCCAATTAATTTCCAGCATCCCCCAATGCCATCCCAATAAATAGAGGCTGCTGTAGCCATATTTCCTTCCACAAGGAGACCAGGCTGTTGAGCCAGTTCTGAATCCAGTCTCAGCTCTACTCCATGGTTGAGATATTCAGAGGATGGTCTCAGCTGAAACCCTGACCACTCGCCTGATTACTGTGTGTGCTGCTTTCCTAGTAGGTTTTTTATTACACTAAGAGAATTTGTGTGTCATTTTCACTCCCAACCCAAAGGGACCCCATTTCTGAGCAGTATTAAAATGACAATATCTATGTAGAGGGAAAGCTGAGGGATGTTTTTATTTTTAGTGGGTTTTTAGTTATTTTTAATATTTTTGCCATAGACTGTTATTTTTTTCCTTTGTGTAGACTCTTTACTTCCTCCCCATAAATTCACAAAATACCCTTAAAATTATTCATCTTTCATTTAAAACTGCTGGGGGCTAAACTGGCCCCTGTGCGGTCTGGAGTGAGGAATTAAAACACTGCAGCAGCTTTCATGGGAACAGGTGCCCTAAAAAGAGAGACAGGCGCAGGCACACCCTGGGCACAGCCCCTCTATAAATAACAGAACCCCAGCCCTCTTAAATATCCTCAGTAAGTGTCCCTAGGAGTTTTAGGGAGACATCATATTCATTTAAGACTGGGCAGTCAAGCAGCTTCCTTGCTGCTTGGGGGCAGAGGAGCAGCGCCAGCGTCAGGCACACACAGACAGGTGGTTGTTTAGGGTGGCAAACTGATGGAGAAACAGCATTTATGGTGGTCTCTGCCCTCATACCTCTCTGTGCTCTGTGCCTTGCCCTATTTTTGCTAAACTGTCACCTTTCAGTGTGGGGGAAGGCGAGGCTGTGCAGGTGGTTCCGCTCCCCAGGACAGGCAGAGTGATGTGACTGGAAGCTGGCCAAGTCCCGCCGCTGCTTTACGCCATCCCAGCTGGTGGCACTACATCATCCCTGCAGGGCCAGGCAGGTGCCTTGACGCTGGCAAAGGGGGAGGGCAGGGATCAAGCATGAGTCAAGGTCAGCAACACAAGCAGTGATGCAAAGGGGAAATGCATCACAAGCAGTGGGGAGCCGGCTCCATGCTGAGCCCAGGAGCAGCTCAGAGAGGATGCTGTGAATGTGGGACTACCCAGCCACAGACACAAAACTGGGCTTTTCTCTCCTTGAGAAACAGGGAGAAAAAGAGGAGTCCTTCAGACAGCAAAGCGCTGTTCAGATCAGACTTCTAGAGGAAAGCGTGCTGAACTGGAAGGCAAAGAGGTCTGACATGGGCAAAAAACACATAATGAAGGATAAAGTGCGAAATCTTGCTGGCCAATGGCAAGAAACCCCTCTGTTTGTGAATCTAATAGGCGTGTGACACACACATGGTGGTAGTAGTTGAGCCTTCCCATCTGGCACTACTGATTAATCAAGTCCCTTTAAACGGAGGAAACCTCCGAAAATATCCATTGACAAGAGCTGAGAGTGTGAGAGAAAGTAAGACAACTCCAACTGTGTCGGCAGAGGCTGTGCTTGATGCTAACAGGTGGTGACGAACATTGCGTGATTTAGAGCTCAGAGGGGAATAGGAATCTGTAAGATCAAGTATCATTCCAAAACACTGACAGACTTTGGGACCTGAACCTTCAGGCTTGAGGTCTTCCAGGACAGAGCAGAACATGAAAACAGGGAGAGGAATGGGAGAAATCGGCTCCAGTTCAGCATTTCCTGCCTTCAAGAACTCTTCATTATAAATAGTTAAAAAAGAAATTAGTAGCTCACCTGATATGCCAATCTTCTTGAGAATGCAGAACAATGCAAAGTCTGCTTTTGTTCAGATCTTAGACCAGCATTCAGACCCCATTCCTTGTAGCACCTTACATCCTTTACACATTAAGTTGCAGTGACACCCGTACCCCTAGCCTACACAAATGTTGATTGGCAGGATGAAGACTGGCAAAAGTAGGATCTACAAGTGATTTATGAATGCAATTCAGTGCCTCTTGTTTATAAACAGCCTGTTTTGCTGAATTGCTGTACGCATCATTCTGGCAAAGATACATACAGGTCTCAGGTGCTCTGCACACAGCAAGAAATCTGCAAGGCACCAAAGAAGTGAAGGAGGAGAGGTGGAGCCAGTGAAATAGAAGCTGAAGAGAAAACTCATATCCCCAAAGTTGCAGGACTGAAGTTCAGCAATGGAGGGAATTCCCTGGCCTGCCACAGGAAAGCACTTTGGGACTGCCTTAGCACTGTCCCCAATATCCTTAGCAGTTCTACACCCTGTTCTTCTCCTCAAGCACAGGACTACCTTGAAAATAGTTTATCCCTCTTACAGTCAGCATTAAGCAGTAATATTAACCAGCCAAGGCTTTGCTATTGAACACAAATAAAATGTGATCAGAATTTGGGTTGATGAAGAGCTGGTGGGGGAACTGCACAGAGCAGAGAAGAATTCGTTTTTCTTTTTCCATTGTGTCAAAATGAAGGCTCTGAAAAGAGGACGGTGCAGCTTTAATAATAAAAAAAAAAAGAAAGAAGGAAAGAAAGAAAAAAAGAAAGAAAGGTGCCTCAGTTGTCTCGGCAGCTGATCAACAAAGGAGCAGTCGTGAGCTGTAACCTCTTGGAGCTGCAGTCTGGAACATGACACATGTCAGGCTATGATAAATGGTGCGGAGTGTGTGCAATTTCAAGCGCAATGCCCTTGAGATGCTCGGGACCCCGATCGCAAATGTTATTGTTAAATTAAACCTTAAAGGAAGGATTGGGAAGGGGAGGGGTGGGTTTGTGCGTGTGTGCGTATACGTGTGTGTGTGTGCGTATGTGTGTATTTATTTATATATATATATGTATGGATATATGAAATGCACAGAAGAGAAGCGGAAAATGGCAAGGTGAGGAGAGAAAAACTTCATATTTCTTTAATTGAATTGTGCATCTTCTAGGTCTGGCTGAGCTATGGGAGAACTTCAGGCAGGGTTTCTCTATCGTACAGGCATTTTATTACTTTTGCTCCATCACAGTTTGATAGCTAGAGATCAGCTAAAGTAGGCAGGTGCAAGATTGGAAAACAGGTAAATAAATAAATAAACACATGCCACAAATGTGCAGTTTCTCTAGCTCAAGTGTTCTGCATCCAGGTACCTTTGAATCCAAATGAGTGAAGCTTCAGAGAGTACTGAGTACTGATTTTTGGAAACTGCTGGTCTCTGAGGGCTTGTTTGTTAGTTGGGCTGTTGTTTGATGGTGTGTGTTTGTTCTTTCTGAGACAAATACTCACTCTTAAAAGCTGCTCTGAGAAGGAGGCGACGTTCACATTCACATCCCACTGTGAAGAGTGCGGGGACTGAATTTTGCAAGTCCTCCAGGCAGATTCCATCCCCAATCTGCAAGAACGGCCCCAACGTGCAGCACACTGCTTCTGTGGCGTCAGCGTCCTTTTCCCTGTGGTTTTGGAATGGGAGTGGGGACAGAGGCAGTGAACAGTGTTTTAGACAAGCAATTGCAATAGAGTGATCAAGGGTGTGGAACAATGAGTAAGAAAAAAAGCAACCTCTCCCATATGCTAAATAACCTTTTGCCAGGAGAGGTGGGAGGGAGGGCTCCATAAGCCTCACCCTCTGGATTTTGCATCACGTGAGTGCTGTAGAGACCAGGGACTGGATCTCCTGGGATCCCATCTCTGCAGCTTCCAGGTGCTTCCTTACTCCCTCTAAAAGGGTGAGAACCAACATACAACCTACCTTGAGGTTGTCTCTGGTCACTTTGGATCTGGACTTGAATCTGTTCCTCTTCCCTCTTCCTTCTGCTGCCTATTTTATGTCTTCCGTCTTTCCCATGTGCAGAGGAGCCTCCAGTTTTAACTCACACAGATTCCTCAGAAGTCCTCTCTTTACTTTCTCCCTTTCCACCCTCCCTCCCCCACCACATCCATGCTAAGTGCAATTAGTGTAGGCAGTGCAGGAAACACAGTGGAGAATGGAGCTGTGTAAACGAGGGGGAGGACACGGAGTGGGTGAGGTTCGGGGTGGGGGGAGCTGGAAAGTGTTCAAGGGGAAATGCTTGCATGGCTCGCATGATTGAAGGGAAGAAAGAAGCAATGAACAGCATAAACTCTCTACTGGAAAAGGAGATGGGAAAAGCCTTTAAATCATGATGAAAAGTAAATTCAAACAAACAGTAAAAGGTAACAAACGACTAGCAGTGACTCATTTAGCAAGATATATTGTTTGTTCTAATTTTTACCAGGTACAAGACAAACCCACTGGTTGGGAACTACCAGCACAAGAGACCTCCATGACCTATTTAAAACACTCAGGACAAGGAAAACAGGTAGCAGAGATCTGGCTGCACCAGCAGTAATCCGTCTGCTTATTGCTCCTGGTTGCCTCCATAGTGACTCACTGTCCATTAAAGCCTTCAGAGTGTCATGACAGCATTAAAACCAAGGCTCAGATCTGGGAAATATAACAAATTCAAAGAACATATTAGATACCAAAATATTAAGATTATTATTTTTAGACGCATCTTACGAATATCCTACGGCTTGTTTTGTACTTTTTGGCTACTGTTGCCTAGCGTCCAGGAAAAGTCAAGTCCTTTTTTGGTTCTTTGGAACATTTTCCCCATGTTTCTTGTTATTAAAGAAAATAAACATTAGACAAAAGCGGACTTTATTGTATCTATAAATAATTCAATGCAGATGGATTCATGGAAAATACCAGCAGGCAGACTTTCAGAGAAAAAGAAAGAGAGGGAATTGTCTAAGGTTAGATGGTGGCGAAACAGAAAGAGTGAAGCAGCAAGAGACTGCAAGATGTGATGAGAAGAACAGACACAAACAAGAAGGTAACTAATGAAGGGTAGCTGAACATAAAGATACCTTGGAAAGACAACTCCATCTCTTTAAAAAGTTTGTATCCTTTAGTTATGAGCTTCCTGCTACCAAGGAAAAGGCATTTGCTGTGTGTCTTGGGAGGGTACCAGAGACTTGTATTTGATCACCTCTCATACTGATGTGTTACCTCTCTCAGCGTTTCCTTTTGGGGACAGGTGGCAGGTGCTGATAATGTTCAGACAATTATTTAATGATCCATCCTTTATGACCTTTCACAGGATCCTGTGAAAAGGATAGAAGCCAGTGTGGATGGATGCCTGAAAACTTGTTGATATTCAGTGTTCCGTCTCATCCTAGAAAAACACCTGTTGCATTAAAATGTGGAAGGTTATATGAAATGAACACTGAAAAAAAGCTTGGCCTGTAGGTAGGAGGAGCTGCTGAAGAAATGGTTGGTGGGAATAAAGTACATTTATAGGAGGAATGGAGCAGCTTTGCTTGATTGCAAACAGCCATTTCAAGGCCACCAATTTTGCTGACGTTGCACCAGAAAAGCCTTCCTTGAGGTATTGCTTCTGCCGGGCAAAGTGGAATAAAAGCCAGTTTAGAACTCAGCTGGAATCACTGAAGCAAACATAAAGCAAAAACCTGTTTTAAATGGGATTCCTCCCTCCACCACATAAGACATACAAGGCTTCTTTGCCCAGTCGCTGCCCGTATTTTTGTGATGTATCTCAGCTTTTGTATTTGTGCATAACCAAAAGTCAATGGCCACTGAAGTGGAAGGCAAAGGAGTTGTACACCAGGTCTGTGACGACAGCTGAATGTGTCTCTGCTCCCTAGGAGTGCTTTTGGGAAAGGTGCTGCAGCAGTGAGCTATCTCCTGCAAACACAGGGCATCAGGGGAGGGAGACAGGAAGGTTTCTAGGGAAGAGAACCACCCACCCACAGGTGGGAAGAAAGGTTTACTTCAGACATTAGAGAAACAGAAGTAGAAGCACAAGGAGAAATCTTTTTCTTGCCATTCTGCTGCTTTGCCACATGCTGGGGGAGCAGCACATTGTTCTCCAGCTGAACAATGCCCAGTTCCCACCACGTGCAACCGGAAAAGAATGTGAGCTTTGCTTTGCTTTATTATCAACTTGTGCAGTGCAGAGATAACTGCACAGGCTGCTCGGTCCCCGAAAAGCAAAGATGAATTTTGATCAAAATTGGATTACAGGGCATTTCATTTCTACTTAAGAATGGTTCTGAATTGGTTTCCCATTTACTCAATATCCACAAAAATAACAAAATAAAAACTGTCAAGACTGAATAATGCTGCTGAAAAGAAAAAATAAAGCTCAAAAATTTGCCGAAAAATAATTGGACTGAAACAGCTCCAAGTCAGATTAGCATTAAATCTTCTTAAGAATGATGAAGGCTCTTGCAACCAAAGGCAAGTTATTTTATTAGGCTGATTCTGCATATTTAATTCTCAGTGTGCCAATTTAATGTAATATTTTTTTGGTTATCAGGGACCGTTCTTTCTTGATATATAATAATGACATTGCATTTGGTTTAAAAGTAGAAGTCTACAATCAAGGCAATCACAGACTATTAAGTGCTCTGTCAAGTCCCAATCAAATTGTGTTCAAATGGGTTAAAGGGAGACGGTCAGAGCTGCCAATCCCAAAATACAGCCCAGCCCTTCAGCCCATCCTGCGGCCAAAGGAATAGTACTCTCTTGACTTCAGCAGACTCTGTGATGGAAAATATTTCTGTCCAAAACAAAATTGGCCTGTAATCTGGGTAAGCTATTCAGAGCAAACAGTGGCAAATTTAGCCTTTTCTCCTGTTCACAAATCATCCATGTACAGACTTTGTTGTTTTAATGCGTTTGCATGTATTTGTCTGACAAATACTAAATATAGAAATAGCTCAGCAGCCTGGTGACATTGATTATATCTTGTATTATCTACGATAGATTGTGGTATATGACTGGTCCTTTAGGTTACGCTGCAATTTAGCCATAGAGCAAATATGTTAAAATACCAGTGTAAAACGTACTAAATCAGTTCCTCATGAATTTTAAAGCCTGGAGTCTGAAGCTCTTCCTCAATCTGTTTACTAAATCAGTGCGGCTGCTCTCAAATTAAAGTGCAGTGCCCCATAAGCAAGATCAGGCTTATGAGCCATCATAAACCCACTTCGCACTTGTAAATGGCAGCTGATTCAGCTGTAACCTGAAAGCAGCTTTTAGGACCAGAGTATTAAAGATTTCCAAAAGTTTCTTACCATTGTCAACCTTCTAGACTCCTTCAAAATCATCCAGCATGCCAGGCTGTGGGTTCTGAATTAAGTGTCTGTCCTCAGTAGGCATCTATTGAAATGCAACAGAAATGTTCCCTTTGATTTAAAATGTTTGTTTTATAACAAGACGTGTTTATAAATGTGTGTGTGTTTGTGAGGGGATTGATTGAAAATAAGGTCATAATACTGAAAAGAAGAAAATCTGCATTTTTGCCAAACAATATAGGAATGGTGTGTGTTAGGGTAAGATATGGAGGCAGATTCCATTTACAGGGTTGAGGGCTCAGTGCGATGGCACAGAGACCAGTGTCAGTGTTTGCTAACCTGATCCTAATTTGGTCACAAATTGCTGCTTAAGGACTTCAGGTTTCACTTCTCCATGGAGGAAATAATGTACATCTTATGGTTTAGTCTTTTTTCTGGTGCCAAAGGGGCAGAGCCAGGGCTGTAAATGTCTCCAAAACCGGACCAGAGAGGACTGAAGCCTACTCATAGGCACAGGCTGCCCAGAGAAACTGTGGATGCCACATTCCTGACAGTGTTCAAGGCCAGGTTGGACAGGGCTCTGAGCAATCTGGTCTAGTGGAAGGCATCCCTGCCAATTCCGGGGGGGTTGGGCTGGGTGATTTTTGGAGGTCGCTTTGAACTCAAACCTCTCTCTGTGAGATGACTGAAGGAAATCCATACATTCCTTATGCCGTGAGTGGACATTCAGCCAAGAGAATACTTGTTCTATACTTACACAAAACCTATTTATTACCTGTGAGAGATCTGATCCTCAAGTATGTGCCAGGGAAAAGAAAGTATTGCTTGGGTCATGTTGTCTCCTCTTGCCTCAGATGTTTTGCAGTATTTCTCTCCAAGAAGTAAACTTTTCTTGCTGATGTGCCAGTCTCTTGGAAAAAAAAAAAAAAAAGACAAAAATTCCCCTTCTGCCGACATTCGCTTCTGAGTCTGGGAACCTCTATTGTCTTTTCTCTGGTAATAAATGATAATAATTAAAGGCAAATACACAATAATTAGTCACACTAGGTTTATCCATCTGGCATACCTGTATCTCATCACTGTGTCTTTGAAACAGATGACAAGCACCATATTGCACAACATTCTGCTAATGGGTCTGAGCAGGGAAAAAGAAGGTAAAAGGGTTACCACAAAAAAAAAGAGAGAAAGTAAAGAAAGTAAAAGAAAAAAAAAGGTTAGCAACAGGGACTGATATTAAAGAACATTTTACATTACAGAACATTTTAAAAAATAGTGGTGGCTGACTGTCAAGTTGTAAACCACTTACTGGCAGATGGGCTTTCAACTGGGGGTTTGGAAAACATGGGAATACGCAGCCCTTGTCTTAAACTACCTCCTCCTTAAAATACTTGTACCTGACATACCTACTGTTGAAATAAGGATCATTTCCTGGAAGATTTTAGCTGGGCATGCAGATGTACGAGGAAAACAAACCATTCTAAAAGCTAACTGAGAATTTGGTTTCATTCTGAGGATAAGACATTACAGACCTGGTAATCAGCTATTTTGGTCCCTCTTCCCTAGGTTGATTGATGCACACCAGGAGTCTCTCCATTGCTATCAGGGCTGCCTGAGAGAAGGTGGAGGAAAATTAATACAGCAAAGAATTTTCAACAAATATTTACTTCTTTAAAAAAAAATGATCGTACAAGTCTGGCATTTGATTTCTGGGAACTTGTGAGAAGCAGAGATTTACTTGTATAAATAATCACAGGGAGCCAATTTCAGTCACATGTATTCAGATTTCGATTAAACCTCCACAAGTGCTTCAACTCCCTTTCAAAGAAAAAGCAGACCCTGGCATGATCTGAGAGCTGACTGTCTGGTTGTAATGATTTTTGTGTTGCAGTGCAGTCATGGCCAAGATGCCCTCTGTGGAGCTGGATCCAGCTATGTTACCTAGCTGCATAAAAACAAAGAAAGCAAACAAAGGCAGTGCCTGACCAAAAGCCTCCACAACCTTAGAGTAAGATGAGCATCAAGCACAAAAGTGATTTTGTGCTTCCCCAGGTCTAACTTGCCTGAGCCTTGCAGAGCTGATAGCTGAAAGCTACCAGATGGCACTCTCTAAAGCAATAATATTAATTTTTAAAGTAGTCTATGATAGATTCTGAGGTAAAAAAAAGTCATTTGTAATTTACACCCACTACCCATCCGAGCTTCAAGGCAAAATCTTCCTTCATAAACATCCAGCTGCCCATCAAGCTGCCCTGTCACCTGCACTCTGTGAAGATTTGTATCTGGCTGGGATTTAGGGAACATCTCAACTCTGCCTTTGCAATGAAGGTGCCTCTTCTGTAGGTTTTATTGAGCTCAAACTCACCACAGGTCATGGGGTGGTTGATGTGATGCCAGTAGCTGAACTGCTCTCTGTTGAACATCCCAGTCTCAGGAAGAGAATAATCATGACCTTGGCCAAGCTTCCCTGCACTCAGGCAATGCATCCAGGTGCTTGTAAAAATGGTAATGGCAAACTGGTTCATTTTCATGCAGTTCTTGTGCTTTAGGAACCATGATCATACAGGAAGATAAAGAAAATAATGGAAAATGCCTTTTGAATGAAGGGAGGTTCTACAAGTGATGCTCCCCTAACACCTCCTACTGAACTCTGTCCCTGACCATGTTAACATAGGGAATGCATCATTAACTGAGTTGGAAGAACAGATTTTTTTTTTTTTTTTTTTACACCTGAAGCTTAGCTTGCACACCTTTGCCTCCCAGAAGCATTTCAGCCAAGCTAAGCCCACTGGTGTACATCACACACAGTAAGCTGTGTTGCTCTTGCAATAGTCTGGAAATGCAAAAATTTGCATTGGTCTGCAAATGAACTGTCTCCCTCAGTCTGGGAAGAACCATGAGGCTCCGGGATGGGGAACTTATATAAAACCAGAGCAAAACCCTGGAGTTTTTCATTAATTCTTCCTAGGTAAATTAACTGGGGACAAGCTTTTCAAAATACTTCCTGTACATATTTTCCGTACAAAGAGACCTTCATTTGTTTGTTTCTCTCTTCCTCTGGACAGTCCCCAGTGATGATTTTCACAGCTCTTATGGAAGCAGCTCATTGTTCTGCAGAGACTTAATTAAAGCGTACTTCCATGTGAAATTAGGCTATTGTATTTATTTAATCTTTATGGTAATTGCTGTAGAAGGGCTGTGACTGCCTGCATCCTACTCTCACACCCACGTCCCTCCCAACCCCACGACCACCACTCCCTGAAGGAAATGGCAAGTTGTTCTGCCCTGGTTGAACTCCTCGTCTGCTCAAGTGATGCATTTGAACTTTAACCCGTGGACAGCAATATTTGCTTACCATGCCAGCGTCTTTTACAGGCTTAGGGTGTGCTGGAAATGCTCTGCAGAGAGAAACGTTTGTTTGTGGTTTTCTTCTCCCAGGTGTCAGCTGATGCTGCATTGACTTCTTACAACTGTACTGACATTAGCAGAGCTCATGTGGTATTTCACACTTTCTGTGCCAGTCCATAGGTCTTTCCTAGGCTTGATTTCATCCTGAAACTGTGCACTCCATTGCTGTGGGAAAGCTTTTTCTTAAAATTAAAAACTAAATGTCTATGAGTCCAGCTTAATTACCTGAAATGTTAAAGATACAATGCCAATGAACATACAATTGCCAGGTATCATTTATACCCAAATATTAACCAAGCAAAGTGTAAAATAAAGCTCTGGCACTTGATTACTCTTGTGGGGAGTAGGAGGAATGGTTTCAATTTGTTTTCAGAACATTTCCACAATGTGATGAGTCTGCTTTCCAAAGAGATGTTGGTAAATTGAAAACAACATCAGGTTTCATTGAGTCCACTGTGCCTAGAAACAGATGAGTAGAGTTGCAGTGAAGAATAAAAATCAAATAAATGTAATTAAAGTCTCCAAATGGTCTGACGCCAATGTGATTGGCATTTTTTTATTTTGTCCTCCAAGACTGAGCTCCCAAGAAGTGTTTGTCCTGAGATGCACCAGCATACAGGTGATCTGCCCCCCTCTCAGACCATTGCTAAAGTTCAAGCCTGACTCAAGAGAGTCACATCACAGGAAGAGGAAAATTGAGGTCTCTGGCTCATCACTGTAAAGATGAAATTGCATTTTCTGTCATAGTCTAACATCCTGTTTAAATTACTATTGCTGCAATACTCTCACATACAGAGGCTTCATATTTAACATAATTTTTCAGATTGGTTGAATAAAACACAAGAATCCAGCATTTCATAAATCAGTTGTCTGAAGCACAGATTATAATCCAAAGCATTTCCAGAAATTGTCTTGTCTGTCTTCTGGCAGGTATGTACTTTATGCAATTGATAACCTCCACTTTGTTTCTGTATGAACTGACTATTCTCTTTCATTCTGTCCCACAGGGCTCCATTCTGGCCCTGGTGCTTGTGAACCTCTGAATTGGCTTCCTCTTCTAAATCAGCATGAGGAGTGAATTATTATTGCAACATCACATCACTATCACTCAGATTCACTTTGATTTATCTACAGGCTGATCCCAACAGCCCAGCTCTGCTTTCTTGCTGGGTTGATGCAGCTATTGTTTCAAATCTGGTGCTAGAGAGACCATATCTGTGCTCTTTCTTTGCAGTTTGCCTTTCTGGATGGTGGGCTGTGTAACTCCATCCTGACATAAGGGACATGTCCACCACTTTGGAAGCAGATATGAGAAACCACTCACTAGGCAAAAATGGAATAACTCATCTCCACTGCACTGCAAAAGCTTTAACCTAATCCTTTGGGCACAGAGAATTGCTTCAACTCGAGGTTTTATAGCCATTCAAAACTTTTTTAGTGTTAACCCTGACTATTCCTCTTTTCCATGTAACTATCTGATGGCTGTATAGATCCCACCGAAGTCTGACTCTGGGGAAATCTTCCCACAAAATTAACTTTTCTGACACTCTAATACCTGAGCTAATATTTCTTACTCTGTTTCATTTTTTGTTGCAACCACAACAAGGTAAAGAAAGGATGATTCATAACTTCTGAAGAGGCATAATATTCAAATATCTGGAAGCTCTAAGATGGGGTTTGAGGATGACCCTTCATAGACGCTGTGTTTGCACATCAAATGAGTCATATTCCAGTCTGAGAGGGCTTCCTATCTTAGGAAAACACCAGATTTACTAGCTACCTACAATACCCAAAGGTGTTCAAAAAAATGAGTAATCTGCTCTTTTGCTTGTTTTTCCCTGGAGCAGGCTCAGTTTTTAGGCAAAGGGAATCTGGGGGATTGTTTGCGGGACTTCAATTTGACTCAGTTTTGCTTTGTAGCTACGACCTCAGCTATCTGCAGTCTGCTTCTACACCTTCCCCCTTGTGGAGGTCTGGGAAAATGGGGTCATGAGCTCAGCAACTCAAATAAGCTTCCACCTGCAGCCCCTCTTGAATATATCTCCTTAGACCCCCACCTATTTTGAATTTCTTCTTTTGTGCAATGCCTCCTCTCCTCAGAGAATTGCTCTTTTATTGAGCTTGTTTTTGGACTCCAAAGTTGCTGTCAGGAAAGGCAATGATGACAGTCCTCTTTGATGCAATCTGGGTAATATGACTGCACTTGCTGGCGTGCTGTACCTACAGGAGTGTAGGGAATGCATCTGAGCGGATGTTTGATCTTCCATGACTATCTCTTGCAATTCCCTTTTTAAAATGGTTTATATACACTCCACGCGTGTGCAGGCACTGCAGCACCAAGGACTGATCTCAAACAGAGCATGGCTGTGTTTAAACTGGCCAGTGTTATCCTTCAGCCCCTGAAAAATCCATGGGGCCACACCTTACAGGGCCTAAAAGAAAGAAACAAGGAAAAACAAAACAGAAAGCCCAGCCACTATGAACGGGCAGAAACTTCAGCTCCATTATCACTCCCCTTCATCTGCTCAAAAACCCTCGCCGCAGGGGTTGTCATGGTGATGCAGGTTTGACCTCTCACTTTTTACTCTTCCAGGAGCTAAAAAGGTAAAAATGAGCCATTCTGTCTCGAATGAAAATCAACCTTCCTCAGTCAAAGGACGCCGAATTGCTTTTTCCCTTTGTCAAACCCGAATGTTTCCATAGGCGACACAGAAATATATAAATAACCAGCACTGGCATCAAGGAGCGTCTGTGGGATGTGGCAGTGGCTATGGTGGATGGGGCTCAGCATGAATGGTCCATCCCTAAGTTTCCTAGAAGTCACAAGGTGCCACATCCTGCATTTCCCTTTTGCCATCTCATTCTGTCTCTGCAGCCAGCTCCTTACTCAGCCACTTCAGCGTGGAGTTCGTGCTTGTGGCAGCTGTAGGGCAGAAAAATCAAACTATTGATTGAACTGTGTGGCAGCCTCATAAGGCATTATTAGCAGCCTGCTATAAGCAGGACCAGAAAGGGTAAAACCATTTATTTTTATTAATATTCTTGAGAGTTGTGCTTTAGCGAACCTGCCGTTTCCCTGGGTTGGCAGCAAAGGGATTACACCATTTCCTTGTCCCTGGATGAAGCTGGTAATGCACATGGAGGTCCTTCTGTTTGTGTGAGAGGGTGGTCTAACGTATTGGGATAGAGCCCTTGTCTGAACTACGAGCCCAAGTAATCTCCTTCTGTCGATTACTGTTGAATCTAAGTCCTCTGCTTTGATAACCAAATCCTTCCCTACTTGCTCATTCCCCCCATCCAGTCTCTCCTCCCACCACTTTCACGCAGTGCCAGGGTAGCTTGACATGTGAAACCAGCATGACTTCAAATCAAATATTCAGGTTAATGACAAGCTGGCCTTGAATGAGACATTTGAAGAACCTCTGATAAAAATTCCCCGATGCTTAACACGGCTCCATCAAATCTCTTCCTGCACAAGACTCTCTCTACCAATTCTACCTTAAACAAGAGCTACTGAATTTATCTGACAGAATCAAAACAACCTAAGGTACATATATAAATACACAGACACACGTATATATTTTGCATGTGTGTGTGTATTTATATATGTCATATATATATATAAAGCGCCAGCCTTAAAATCCTACAAAACTGCAACTGAAGTCTGGAGTCATCTAAAGTTCAAATATTTCCCATTATTTTGTTATGGAAGTTTATGAGAAGTGTTTCTGAATGGTGTACCAATGTAGAAGGTCCTCACAGCACCAGACAACAGAAGTTCAGCTCCTCTCCAAACACCATTTTCCACAAACCAGGGACCACCTCTCTGAAGATCCTTCACTCACACACCCTTGCTTGCACTTTTCTGTCCTTACAGATGAATCTTTAGTGGAACAGGTTCAACAGACAGGATCTGACCGTCCTTCCTCCCACTCCATGTGCACTCACCAACCCCCAGAGACACTCCAGTTCCTGGGCCATCGCCCTTGAAAGTTTTATGTCTGAACCCCCAAGGTGCTTCAGCAGAATGAAGGCACTTCTGCCTCCCATATGCTCCAGAAGCAGAGCTATGCTGAACACCAAGTTCCTTCAGGCCCAAGACTATCATTCAGACCAGCCATGGGACCTTCTTAGACCTTCCCTTTTGCTCCTTTGCAAATCAGCAATACTCAAGCCACTAGGGCCTCCTCCCTGCCCACCATCTCAGTTAGTAACTTCAAGTGTTTTGAGAGCTGAACAATGTGGGCAATCCCTGCCATGACCCACCTTTGTCCTTTGCGAAGCTCCTTGGTGTGTGCAGACCTTCCTCTCCTCATCACACACAGCAGCAGCCTGGGCTGTCCTTGTCACAGGGCTCATGCTGCACCTCTTGCTCATTTCTGGAAACAGCCACAGACTCTTCCTTCAAAGCCGTCACCTCCTCCAGCTCCAGCAGTGACCATCACTACAAGAGTCACCATAACCTCCTGATTCATTCAGAGGAGGCATGTCATGGAGGAACACAGTAGATTGCTTCTTGCTCTCAGCTAGAAGAGCATGATGCCCTGAATTATGAAAACAGACAGTATTAGTGACAACACTCCAAGAGTATCTTGTGGAAGGGCATTCCACAGGTTAATTATGTCTGTGAAACTTTTCCTTTACAACAGTACAGCCCAGTGAGTCTGATTTGCCTCTATAAAAGGTGGCAAGCCATTTCTCTAGCACAAACAGGCATTTTCTAAGGTTAAGCTTTACAGGGGAAAAAGAAATATTTTCTCAGACATACCCTTTTGTCTTAATTTCAGTTATACCAAAAGCAAATCCACCTCTACTTAGACTTGCTTTGGAGTGAGAGGGATTGAAGTATATAGTGCCCTGATCCCATCGGTTTTGTATTGTAACACTTTGGAAATAAGATAATGAGGGGATGTTAGGGAGGTGCTAACTTCTGTATATTTATGCTTAGAAGTTCAGCACTGAAATGCAATTTAAAAAGAATTTACCACCACTTTTTCTCTCTGTTATTCTGCATTTTCCACAGCCTGAAAGATATAAGTCATTAGATAAATGACTGCCAGTGGAATGCTATAGCTGCAATGTAAACTATGAAGAAAAAAATCCATAACAACAACAAAAAAAAATAACGCCTCCCTCAGAGAAAAGTTCTGCTTTTCACATTTAAATGTACTAGTTATCAGTTATTCCTGTTCACAGGGCATTAAAATACATGCTGTTTCCTAAGCACTGGTGCAGCTCTAACTAGACTCAAGCTTGGAGCTAAAATAGAACATTTTTTACCAAACAGTATAATGTAAAACTGTTGTCTAAACATCTCTCCTCCTTGCTAGGTCTCTCTACAGTTTCCTCCAGAGAATCCTGCTTTTTCTTTATAGCATCATCATTTATGTCTTTGTTTATTAGTGGAATGAACTTGTCAGTAATTCTCTTCCCACCAGCCAACCTTTGTCCCAGCTCCCTACGTGCTCATCTCTCCAGCTTGGATCAGACACAATGGAGAGAGCTCCTGCCAAAGTCGTTTCAACATCAGCCATTCAGCCGGCTGCAGGGCGAGGAGGTCACCCCTGGGTCCTCGCCAGTGGCCTCCGGAGCCCAGAGGTCACTGTGGGACCAGCGAACAGAGACCAGGGCTGCAGTGGTCATGCCCAGTGAACACACAGGCACGGACCCAACCCAGGCATGGGGTGGGAAGAGGTGTCTGATGGGATTCCCAGAACAGACAGATTCCATGTGGAATTCCATACTGGGCTGTGCTGTAAGGTGCTGCCACAAGGCTGGAAGCAACTTTAATGCCCAAAAACCCCTAAGATATGAGGGTGATTCTCAAATTCCAGGACTCATCTTCTGATTCCACCACTCTAATTCACCATTTTAACCCATACACTGCCTGGACACATCCTGCAGATGCTCTATCCTTCAAAAAGACAAACTTTATCACCTCCCAGTATTTTGCTTTAAACTCAACTTCTGCTTTCAAGGCTGCAAGGATACTCGAGTCCGACTTTGAGTCCTGCTAGAGATTTCCTTCTATGATTTTTAGGTAAACCGGCTGGGGAAATTAGTGACTAATAAACTGTTGCCTAAAGTTGGAGCAGATTAGCAGCAGAGCCCCCGTGAACGGCTTCTCTCCGACGGAGGGATTCACTGCGCGAATGGCTGGCTGCGGGTTGAGAAGTCGCTGCGTGTCAGCTGATCCATGGCAACTGTCTGTCCACGGCAAATGTGAGATAATTTAAGGGACTTTAATCCTTTTTCTTTGCCAGTCCACATGATGAGTTCGTGCAGGGTGGTTGGTACATAGTAAATTCACACCGTAATTTACTGTGCACTAATTTCCCCAAGCTTTTAATTTCACAGCGTCTCAGTTTCCTCATCTGTAAAAGAGAGATAATAAATACTTTCCTTTCTGGCAGGAGTGCTTGAGATCCTTCAGTAGTAAACATAAAAGCAAACATTTTGAAATAGTTACTTACAGAAACTTAATTTTTTGGTGTAAACAGTTATTTGTGTCTGATCTTATACTACAACAGCCTGAGACTAGAGGTAGAAGCAAATAACATTTGAAAAGTAAATAACTACTAATGTTAAAAACAACTAGGATACTGACCACAATATTATTTATATGCAATTGGAATTGCAAATATTTTTTAAAGCTTTCTGTTTCAATCCATCTGTGATTCCTTATAAAGGGAATAAAACTAAAATGATGTATTTTCCATAAAGATACACTAGACTGTTTTCTTTAAAAAGAAGCAACATGTGTCGGGAAGGCCTAAACCTTGTATTTCTCAGGAGGCCCTAAACTTCTTTTTGAGCGAGTGATGCATGATCAGACCCAGAAAACAGTGTGGTTTTATTTCAGATTTTTCTAGACTGTAATAGCCCAAGGGTATGTGCTATAAACTGGAGGAGTTGGAGGAGACCCGTTTTTAAGAGGAACATGGTTAGGTTTCTGTTTCTGATTGGAATGTTTGTTTAAAACTTTTCTTTCAGGAGAACATTTCAAACTAGTCGCAATTTCAATGATGACTAAATTCACATCGCAATCCCAGTCCCTGGGAATTGTCCTATTCTTTCTGGTGCAGCTGAGACCTCAAGAAAGGAAAATTTGCCTTTAAAAATTATCCTTCATGCTGAAATTATGATTATAGTATTAAAACCTAACGACTGTGGAGGTCAGGAAGCAAAATGAAAATCAGGAACTTTTTTTCATTAGCATCCATATACTGAAAATTCAGATTAACATATAAAAAGGAAACACTTGAAACTTGTGTATATGGATATAAGACTCTTTTTTCCCCCTCAGCTGCTGAAGGAAACTTTTAGATCTGCTCCCGCTCCAGTAACAAAGCAGTTTAAATTGAAAACGCTTTCCATTTCTTCCTTTTTCTAATTCTTCAGGTATTTCTGAGTGATATTTCACACAGGCAAAGAACAGCTAATTCCAATCAGCGGTTGCCTCCTTGAGAGAGTTACAATGAGGTGCAAGTCAGCTCTGCTCCGTTCCGTGGTGCTCAACTGCCATCCACTGGAGGAGAGAGGCAGACGCAGGCGCTCTTCTCAGTTATTAAAGTCACAGCAAAAATATAAAAGAAAGTAAGAACTTGGGGTCATACTTTGCTTATTTATCTGTTCTCTTGTGTCTCTCTAACATGAAGCAAAATTGAAGTTAGTAATTCTGAGAAAATACAACTGACAAGAAAATCCTTTTGTTTCCTTGACGAAGCAACTGCAGTAGTGACTGTCCTTAACCATTGTCTATAAATTCAATAATTCTTAATAACCATATGAAGAGAAAGAAAAGAAAAGGAGTGAAGGAAAACTACGGTTTTAAGATAAGAACACTGTTTAATCCAGTTTAGGGAAAGTTAGGATCCTTCGAGCACAGTCTTTTCCACTAGAAAGCACACAGGAATCTCCTTTAGTATGCTTATGTAAACGTTAAATTCTCAAAATATCACCGATTAAATAAAAAGCAATTACAATAAAAGTCTCTAAGTTTTGACTGCAATAAGAGCAACAGCAGAAAACGGGCTGGCTGCAGCCAGGGGTCATGTCCATCTGCCCGACATTTTGATGCCTCAGCTGACTTGCATTAGGGGAGAATAACTCCGAAGATTTTTGAGTGCATCCAGCCCCAAGTTGAGACAGTCCTCTGAAGCAGTGACTTATATTGCTTAAGCCCATGCAGGGAGCTGCCGGTTGTGCTCTTGATGGCTTTATTAGAAACACAGTGGTGGATCTGTGCGATATAAAAACCATCCAGGGGAGAGCTTCAACACCTGACCCCCCTTTGCAAGGAACAGAAATATTTGGGTGCGAGGCAGAAAAAAAATAACTGTGAGTGCTTCACCGTTCCCGGTACCTCCCGTCACCGTGCCATTTCCCTCCAAAGATGCGCCTCCCATGCAACACATGTTGGAGTGAACTTTTGCTCCTCAGAAAATGGGACGACACACTTCCCTGTGCAGGCAGGCGAGGACATTTCTCCTAGATTCGTGCGGCTCTGCACTGAAGGATGCCACGTTCGAAAGGGTTGAGATCCCCGGTACCCTGAGATCGAGCTTTTCGTTTCTGGTGAGGCCCTTGACAGCTGAGATGGGCAGCTCTTGTTTGATTGTCGCTCTCCATCACTCTCAGAAAAAGCAGGGCTCGAAAGCTGGGTAGAAAAATCCTTCACTGCCTTCCTTTCTGCAGGAGCCTGACTTGTGCTTGACTCATGTTCTGCAAACGCCGCAGTCCTTGCGTAGACAAAATCCTACCAACTCAGAGGTTTAGTTTGCCTGGCTAAAGACTGCAGGATTTGACCTCTGGAAGCTCATGCTAAGTCCTCGCAGCTCTGATTTTGAGTTTAAGCTTTGGCCTGGAATAACAATGACTGTGAGGAAAGCAGTAGGTTATGAGCTGGGTTAAATGATACCTGCTTCTTGCCAGAAAGACTAACTGCATTCAAGCAACTTCTGTCCTCATTTTCCTTTAAATAAATATATAAAGATGTTCAAACTTCCTATCTGGGCTTCAATAATGAAAATCATGTGCACATTAATTTGTACAGGGGTCACTGAGTCTCCCCAGCTCAACGGTTTTCAAACAGAGTGCGTAGTAAGCCCATAAAACACTTATTTTTCATAATTTATGAAGCATTACATATTGTGAGTCCACAATGCCAGCTGACGTAATATGTGATAAATTTGAAATAACAAAACATTTCTCATGTATTTTCCTCCTGATGTGACAATGTGGGACATAAATTTAAAAGAAAGTTCCCTTAGAAGACAAAAGCAAGGCAAAAGAAAAGACTGCTCTTAAATCAATAAATACTTATATTCCACCAATTATTGAGCCATTCCCCACTCCAAGGCTGTGGCTTCCAGCTTTTTGAAGCCTCTTGCTACCCCTGCTTCAAAGCTGGAATGAAAGGCTGCTGGAGTGGGTCGCTGGTGCCCCCCACGAGTTCTGGGGGTGGCGGCGATGCCGCAGCTGCCAGTGCTGCCCTGTTCCTCCACGGCCACCAGCGTGGGCTCCCGGCACAGCTGCTTCCTGTCCTGAGCCTGGAAAAACCTACTCAGGAATGATGACAGGCAGCAGGGCACAAAATCAATACCGTGTAAAGGTAATTTTCCTCTGTAACAATTATCATCCCTATATTCCCAGGAAGAGTAGCAGTGAAAGGCTTTGCACTTTTGAAGATAACTTTCTAGTGCTAATTTACTAGGCATGCAAATATGTAATTGCAGGATTATAATACAGAGCACAGAGCACTGCAGAAAACACTTAAAACTCACCTATGTGGCTCTGAAAGCCAGCTGATAAATTCTCATATTACAGGAAACATCTTACAGGCTGAGGGTTGAGACTCTCAGCATCCGTAAAATTGCCAAGTGACTCCTACCAAACAGTGAGTACCTGGTGCTCAGCACTATTTGGTTTCATTTTGACTTATTTTGTTCAATTCAGTGCACCAAAGCAATATCTGCTTCAAGAAAACTCTGCAATCCAAGGAAGGGAAAAAATGTGGAAGATATTTGAATGCATGATGCAGAACAGGAGCGAAAGACAGAGTAGGGTAAAGAGGTTCAGGGACTTTGTCTGGTGTCGGTACCCTGTCCTATAAATAAACACAAAAATATTTTAAGATTGTGAAAAGGTGGCTTTACAGTAAAATAATGATCTTTCCTTTTAATTTCAGCTTTTATATTTGTGGAGATGGATTAAACTTTACACAAGAAGCCCAAATGAGAGGAAAAAAAAATTAAAATCCATGTGAAAAATACCCAGAAGGAATGATGTGAAGTTCAGGAAGTCAGTTTTCCCAGGAAAAGACACAGCACATCCACCACAGCCAGGCATGCAGGGACATCTACTGGCAGAGCAACCAGACCCGGCCTTGATGAGTACAAAAATCTCGTTTTACACAAAAAACCCCATCAGTTTTAGTGACAGCAGAAGGTTTGGCTGATCCAGTAAGAAGAATGTGTACAGAAAAGGGAGGAAAAGACACTGGCTTGTCCCAACTGTGAAATTAATCTTTTGCACAACACATCTCAGAGTGGGGTGTCCTTAGCTCAGCAAACCTGGCTGCAGAGCCGTGCCCATGGTGGGGATGCTGGGCACACAGTCTGTCTCACCCTTTCCGACACCATTCCTGCACCCCTCTCCTGCCGATTTGGCCCTGTGCACAGGGGAAGCAAAAGGCTCAGGTCTCACCACAGAGTTCTCCTGCGTTAGCTTTGGGGACAGCAGTGAGGTTTGGCTGCCGTTTCCTCCCTCTCCCCCAGAGCAGATACCCCAGGCAGAACATTCTCAGAAGTAAAAGGCTCCTTGCCTCATCTCTGCCCTTTAATATAACCACAGGAGACAAGACACATTTAATCCCTTCTGGAAAGATATGTACACCAGACTGATGAGACAGAGCAGGAACGAGCCTGACCCCAACATTTGAAACACTGCCTACCCTTCTCGAGACAAGGTGAAGATCACAAGCCAGGCAGCCTTACTGTAAAAAGATAAGAAGTGTTTGTTTTTCTCATCTCCAGATCAAGACAAATTTCTCAACTCCTTGTAGGAGTCCTGATTCTATAACTCATAAATGGAAAAAGTGTCTTTCTCCCCACCCCCACCCATGGCGTCTTCTCCACATACTGTTTTCTGCCCTCAGGGTATCTGTTCTATACTTCCAAAAAAAGTCCATCTGGTTATTTTACTGTAACACACTTACCAGAACTGTAAGATCATAGAAAAAACATTGGAAAAGGACCTCTGGAGGTTTCTAGGCCAGCCTCCTGCTTCTTGGAGCTTCATTAACATCGACACCAGATCAGACTGGAGACGCTTTTGTGTAGGTGATCCCTGAAAGTCACCAAGGAGAGAAATCCCACCACTGCCCTGAATGCCCTAGTGTGGTACTGCACTCCAGGTGAAGAAGTTTAATTCTAGTTTTAGACATAAGACATTAGTCTTGAAGTGAAAAACTCATCCTTAGTAGCTAAACGTTGTTGAGCAATATTGAAATTCCAGCTTGTACCTGGATTTCAAAAACACCCATTGGGTTGTTTACGCTTCAGTTTTAGTTCAAACCATCTTTCCCTCCAGCACGGACCCTCGGAAAGGCCACAATTGGGCTAAGTCCAGATTTCTAACACACCTTCACCAAGCAGTGGGGGAATAAAAAGGTTGAGAGGGGTTCACAGATGAGGCAGGAGAGCTGGGAAGCAAGGGACCATAGTGATGTACATCGGCAATGACAGAGACCTAAGATGGGACTCCTATAAATACCATGGACATGTGCTACCTTTAAGACCCATTTCATCCACCCTAAATATACTCACTTTTACTTTGATTATACAGGGCTTTCAGCATTTTTAGGCTCTTCCCAAAAGCAGCTGCTAAAATCCGGCTAAATGTTTCTTTAGAACTAAAGCACCTACAAAACCTTTCACTTAGCTGACATTACAAAATCGGAAAATGATACATACGATTGCATTCCTTATAGTTATACACTTCATTTAAAACATTTCACCTGCTTTTATATTTTTTTCTTTCCTTTTTTTCCCAGTCATTATACAACATCTGAAAGATAAGAGAGGGAAATCATTTTGTTACTTTAAATACTTATCTCAAGCTCTCATTTTGAGTGCATTGAATACATGCACTGTGCTAAAAAATGCACAAGGGAAAAAATTCCAAGGATATAGCTAAGAGATTGTGAGAAGAAAAAAACCGGAAAACAACAACAGCAGATCATAGAAGAAGAAATGTCTAAAAAATGAGAAACAACAAAAAAAGGGACAGAGCTATAGCATGGTAGAAGAAAAAAATAAATATACCACATAATTTATTGCAGGGAGAGTTCTGAAGAAAATGTCTTGTGAAATAAATATAATGCTCATGAGGACAAGAGATCTCATTCATATCCAATCTGTCTTGTGTAAAGAACTAGACAATAATGTTCAAGTAAGTGAGTCACTGCGAGCTCTCCCAGTTCGGCTGAAGATTGCTCAATAGAAATAATAACAAGCCTCAGAAAAAAGACAGTGTAAGTACAGGTGGGAAAGGGAGACAAACTCAGAGCAATAAGTACATACAAAATACCAAGATTGCTGTAGAAAGTAAAGGCATGATATCTGTCCTTCTCTACCTTCCAGACTGTTCCTTCTGTGCCAGTGAAAGTCTGTGCCCAGGCTGACAGCTCCCGTCTGCCCATGCTTGAGACAGCACAGGTGTAAGCAGGTTGGATAAAGGGTGATTTATTTATGGATCCAGAGCCAGGGATTTCTCAGTAAAGGACCTTCAACTCCATGCTCTGTTCCTCATAGTGAACCATGGATGTCCAAGCCCCAGAAAATGTCAAGTGCCCTTTGATGCCACCACTGTCCTGTTGGCAGAGGATCTGGTGAGGATCAGGAAGGTGGTTGCTCGGGGTGTAGGTGCTTTGGTAAATGAGAACGGTATACATTTGCCACAAATTAGCTAAATTTAATCTCTATAAAGAGGAATAACCTTCACTGTGTGTCCATGTGGTGTTCCATAGGCAGACTGAGGGTGTTTGAAGTCATGGCCAAACAAGGTATGGGCAACCCTGGCAGTGCCAACAGCTGCTGGACACATCAGGAGAGCCCCACACCGACACATTCTTGGGAGAGACTGGCTTGGGCAGGACAAGAACAGCATCACACAGCCCTGGGACTTGCCAAGCATGGCTTGCTGGCACAGAGACCTGCCAAAGGCACGAGGGCCTGTCTGTGGTGAGAACAGAGGGCATGGCCATCCCGTCCACCAGCAAACTTGCCCTGCTTGCCAGGAGCACAGCTGGATCCTCATAGAGCCCGCAGTCCCTCTCTGGGCACCTTGTGCAGGCAGAGGAGAAGAAACAGGAACCTTCAGTGAGTGATTCATCATGCTCTAAAATCTGAACCTTGTGGGAACGCTTCAAAACACGCAAGTTCATTTCCTCCCAAAATGCAGCAAAACTCGATTTTATTTGTTTTTTCCTTAACTGCTTCTCTCCTTGCAGGTCTCTCAAAATCATTTAAGAGAGAAAAAAAAGAAGATGTAAGTTTACCTTTTTTTGAGGTAAACCTGCCTTGGCAGGTGTGAGGTGGGAAGGGAGAGGGGATTAACAGGACGGCAGAAAGATCCACTGATGACCTCATCTGAATAGGGCTTTTTCCAGCCCAGGATTACAGGTTCAGAGAAGGAATCTCCTTGTGACTGCTGTTTTTAGCTGCTGCAAATGTTTCCACAGCCATGCTAAAATGCAGTAGGAAAACTGTTTTGTCTGGTTTTGCTTCCACTTCTTCCTCAGTTATTGAAGGTGAGGCAGCAAGGAGACAGCACCATGTGAAAACCAGCTGTGGGGAGAGGCAGGGAGGATGATGGGGATGGGACAGGACCAAGAGGGGAAGGGCATTAGTATCCAGCTGTTGGACATTCACAGTGAAACCATCCTCACCCTTGGCAAAGCAAAAACACCACTGGAGTACAGCTCTGCCTGCTGGGTGGTCCTGCATGTCCAGGATCTCCCAGCAGGAGCCTGAGTCGCAAATTTAAATACTAAAAATTTCTGATAGCCCAAACTATTTAGAGAGAAAAAGGCTATCGACTCACATTTGAAAAAATGTCCTCTCGTCTGCACAGCTCTACAGTTTTCAATCTAAATTTGGAGTTTTGGCTGCTGTGATTTTTCAGGGTATGAGATGTGGGTGGGTATTTTTGTACAAGATAATGTATATCTAAAATGATACAGACTGTTGCTAGAGCCAGAAAGATGTTACAATGTCAGAATTCTGAGGAGAACAAAATATGCATTTTAAAGACTAAGAAATAGAGAATAACAACACCATTTAAGTGACCTGACTGAGGTTAGAGCATGAGTCACTCACGGAGGCAGGCAGGGAAGTTGCTTCTGTGATCCAAGTCAGAAGCACTTGGAATTCACTTGCTGTAAAAAAACTCAGCAAAAAGGGTCCTGGGGGTTAAAAAAAAAAGGAATGGAAAAATTTACTGTGGTCTATAGGTGCAAACAGTGGCTTAAATGGACACCCTGATGTCTCTGAAGCACTTGTTAGCAAGGCAGTGCATCTACAGCTGTGCATTGGCAAACAGAACTACAGAAGCACTGGACTTTTTAAATGCAATTAATGCATCATTTTTCCTTCTATAACTCTATAAGATCTCCCATCCTGCCCTCCAGCCATTGCAAATGTTTCTCTGGCAAGGGATACATTGCTGTGCTCTGCACACAAACCTTGGCTGGTCTTAGTCTTATAAATTCCGAGTATTAGTGGACATACAGTCAGTTGCTGTGTATTGTAAGATCTCAATCAAAGTCAGTGGAACTATGAAACTGCACAATAGTCAAGGAATTACCTGAAGACATTAAAATCATCAGCCTGACTCTTGATATCATTGAGTTAAATGAAAGACAGAATAAGCATTTTTGGTCTTGTTATAAAAGAATATCCCGACACCACCTTACACAAGTGACATGAATGCAGACTGAAAAACCAAAAAACACAGAAGAAAAGGAAAAAATAGCGTTCATTTTAAACATTCTGATTTTTTCAGCCCGACTTCATGCTTTTAGAGAGCTCTGTGATGACAATACAAACAGCAGCTCATTTCTCAATCAAATTCCACCCACATCAGTGTGTCACACTTGTGCCTGATGAGCAGGAAAGGGGTAGTGATGGGGTGCTACATACCCAGGGGCATGTAGATACACTGAAATACAGATACTGCAAGTCTCTTTTCAAGCTTTTTAGTGCCTGCTCTAGTCCTAGATACAGGGCCGGATTGGCAGCAAAGCAGGTTACCGCATTCTTCATAACAATACCACAGTCTTTTGAAATTTCAGAGGGAAATGTTTATAACTCGCATATTAAATTATGCTTTCGGATATGTCTCTGAAATAAATTCAGTGACTGTGATGATTTCTGCCCTGACAGTGGGCGAACCGAGGCTGACTGACCTGATCTGCCCCCAGCCACCCTTCTGCAACTGCTGGGACTGAGCTCCAAGTCCCCCTCCCCTCACAGAGCCACTGCGCCGCTCTTTTCCGGGGCGTAATTGCCACATCAGTAACGATGAGAAGATTTTATTTGACTGAAAGGCTGCTCTAAGTGCCCAGCTTGCAGGTTACATCTCACCTGCAGGAACTTAGGGGCTATACAGACATTCGATTTCATGATTCATTTAAAGCGATACGAAATGTTGCTTTGAAGTTTCGCCTCCCCCATTCCCTCTTCACATCCGGTGACTGCACAGTGAGTGGAATTATACTCAGCATGTCACACTCCAGTGGACAGAGATGGTTCGTAAAAGCTGATAAGCCTCGTTAGGGTTTGCAACTTTGTATGAACTTCAGTGATAAATACTGCGTTCATGAAATGCCAAGTACTGCTGGAATGTTGGCATGAGCACGACAGAGATTACAGCTAATGTGGGAGCGCGTAGGTACACTGTGCAGTAAATTACAGTCATGATATGCAGCCACTTTCTATGAAAAGTGGTGGGGCTTGAGCCAGGGGTGTTTCCTATAGCACAGTACACAGGGATCTAACAGAGCTAACAGCTCGAAGTAAAATTAATGAAGTGGGAATGATACGACGAGGATCCTGAACAGATATGGAGGGGAGAGACACTATCTGTCAATAGTTGTTCATGGCTCTTACTCATGGTTTACCTGCTCTGGTGAGGATGTGAGTTTATGAACACACCCAGCCAATGGCTAATGACTAGAGAGACTCCTTTTCCCTTGATTTTAACAAAGAAATTACAACTCCCATCAAGAGCAAACTTTCAAATTGTCTTCCTTTCTTTTTTTTCATACATGATCAAAAGGAATTTCAGAATGATGTCCCGCACTCAGATGAAAGCAAAGTTTGATGTTCTGAAGTGCTAAACTTTTCCGCTTTGACCTGCACAATTGAGATGAAGGAGAAATTTGTCTGTAGTAATTAACATGACAAATAACTGTGAATGGGAACTTGCTGTTCTGAATGACAGCGTTGTCTTCTGCTTCAGGGGGAGAAATCCAGGGCCAGGATCCTGGAGATCTATCCCTTGCTTCCATCTGACTCTCAAAAGGTTTGAAAATCTCTGTCTCTCACCTGATGGAGACAGGAATGGAGGGTGGTCCCCTGCAAGAGCNTGATTGCCCAGAAAAAGAATAATCACCAGTGATTAAAGGTATTTCATGAGCCCTGCCTTTCATGCTGACAGTTCTGCTATAATCATTCCCAGCATACGGCTCTGCCTCTGTGCGTATTCATCTGTTGCCAATTGCCTTGTAGTTACTTTGTGAGAGTGTTAGTTGGGGACTCTTCTCTTGTTCTTTGTTTTTACAGCCCTCAAACACAAGGGATCCTATGACCGGGATCCTGGATGCTTTGAGGCACCTAATAAATAATTGTTAGCATTCCAATACCCAAGCTATGCTTTGCAGTATCAGGAAGCCTGTACAGCAAAAAGATAACTGATATTAGCTAATTGCTATTGAGTGGCTTTCAGGCAATAGATCACATAGGTTTTTCTTTGTTTTCTAGTGGGTTCCTTTTTAGGGCTTTTTTTAATCACAGTATGAACATTCAATGCATTTCGTCACCAACTTGATAGTAGATGGCTCCAGCAGAGAATCCTAAAACTTTCCAAGCTACAGAAACCGGTTGAATTGGGTTAAGCTGTATTACCAGTGTGGAGGGGGACTTGTGCTGCTGTCTATGCTATATCCATTCTGCGCAAGGCATTTGTGTCTTCAGACATATCATTTTGGCTTTGCTCTTCAGATCAGCATTATCTACAGGAGACACTCCTCACGAATGCAGCAATCCCCACCTCATTCATTTCTCCTTTCTGCTGGCTCGTGCCTGGTAGGAAGCGAGCAGCTCCTGAAACCCTGCCCCAAGCTGCTGGTAGCAGCAGCGTCTGTAGAGCTGTGTGGGAGGAGAGCAGAATCATCCTCACCCTTCCCAATTAAAACTTCATCACCAGCACCAAGATAACAATGCGGCAGAAAAACACTGAATGCTGTTCTCACTGGTAACCGACATGACCTCCGAGCTCAAAAAAACCCAGTGCCCTGTTCTTCTCCCACTATTCCCCTACAGCCTCACCCACGGCGCCCATCAAACAATCAGTCACAGACCCCATCTGTCAACACGGGGTCTGCAGTTCATGGAATCTGCCCGACCGTGGTGTTCTATTACTGAGACTCTCTGTAAACAGAGGTGCTTTGAATGACTTGTCGTCTCTTACAAATTGCACGGGGAGAATGAAGGCTACAGGACTGAGTGACATAATTGTAAGACAAAAATTACAAAGGCTCTTCTTTCACTTACCCTGGCAGTCTTAGAACTGAGCTAGACTTTCACACACAGTGCCAGGGCCGATCAAAGCTGCCTTGTAAAGTTTTTTCTTGCCTTTTTTTTTTTTCTTGCTTTTTTTTTTTTTGCTAGGGATCCTTGATGCTAAGCAAATTTGCATCAGGGTTGCTTTGTGCATCACAGTCCTGTGTATTGTGATGGCCGAGTGTTCCCCCTCCAATGGCAGTTACTGATCTTGATATTTAGAGTGAAGCTTGACAAAATACAAACTCTTAACATTATATTCTGTGGTTTGTTTTTATTTTGTGTTTATATCTTCTCACTTACGTCTTCCACCCCTTTCTTCATCTCATCCTTTAAACAAAATTCACAGTACCTTGAGGCTTACACGTCTGAAGATAGTGAGGAAACCTCCGCTCTCATATTCAGTCAAACCAGTCACATCCTCTTGAAGAAGCTCTTCTGTATCCCAGTCCTGTCCCTGGGAGCAAAGGTCATGGTTAGACTAAGTGTCCAGATGTCAGAACAAAGGGACCGCATTTGTTTAATGGATTATGGAGTCCAGAGAGATATTTGTGATCTAGTGATACTTCCAGTGGGTCATGTGTTCCATGTATTTATAATGTTTTCCATTTAAATAACACAGAGTCTAGCAAGATGCCATTGTGATGGGTGGCTGATAGCTGTGTGTAATGAATAATTTTTTAAAAGCAGAAATCAGTTACATTACAAAAAAATTAGTCTGGCTTCTGGGCTTTTTGTGTCCCCATGCGTAATGTTATAAAAACTTTTTTTGCTCACATGAAAAAGATACAAGACTTGTGTAAAGTGGAAATCAGCACCACCAAAGGCTTAATTATATAATGAAACATTCTCGAAGCCCTCACATTAGCTCACTGATGCTTAGTGGAAAAGGCATTACCTAGCAACAGTCACTTACAAATCACAGGAAAAGTAATGGAGATTATATGCTACACCATTCTATAGAGTCAAAATTGGTAGCAGGATGTGCTTGCCCTTTCATTTCATGTGGAAAAATACACTGTTTACAGGTGTGAGGGTGTAAGGGATGCACCTCAGGGGGAAAACAGGCCTGTTTTAATCCATCATTAAAAAGCAGTCTTTAAAAGAAGCCCAAGGATGGACCAAGGCACATTAACATAGCCAGAGAGAGCAGACTACAACATAGGCCTTAGAAAAATTACCTCTACTTTTGTTTCTCCTCAAAGAAACTGCTCTTCATATGTCATTCATTCTCAAGTGTTTAATTAAAAGGATTAACCCATTTTTAAGTGCTGACAGGCTTAAGTTCTCCAGCACCAACGTCCTGCATGTGACTCAGAGAAGTTACTCACATCAAGGTGTTCAGCAGTCCCTTGGCCACCAAGATTTGGTAGACATTGCCTCTGTATTTGGTTTCCATCCTATTTCTGTGCACCACAATGGCAAAAACTCTTAGAAACTGCAGGAGAAATACACTGGTATTTAAGAGACAGAGTTATTAGAACCAGCTCCATATTGCAAATGCAGCTAGCAAAGAGAGAGCTGGGTTTTATTCCGAATTATGCTTTGTTAACAAGTTGTTAACTAAGTTCTCACTCCAGAATATTTAGAGCCAGCTAAATAATATGTGTCAAATCATTGATCTGACAAGTTTCACAACTTTTTTTTTTCCACTTTAAATTTCAAATATCTATTCAAAAAATAGCATGTTCAGTTTTTTCGCTCAGTTTTAATTACTGGCGACAGCAGGGGAGGGAGAAAGAACAAAGCTGAATGCACAGATCCCAGAGGGAGTTTGCCATCTCTGACCATTAGGATACAAGAGAAAAAACCAGGATCTTTTCACTTGGAAACTGAGACCACTTAGCGTGGAGGTCCTGGGAAGAGAGGAAATGCGGAGTCCTCCCTGTGGAAGAGTCGTCCTTTGCCATCACTTTGCTGATGATTCCTGTAGGCGGCTGCTATGGCAGAAAACCCGGTACAACAGCACTGTTGGACTGAGGCAGAAGTTCTGCAAGGGTGCAATATTTCTTGGGTTGGGAATTATACAGCTGGCACTGGGGACAAAGAGAAAAGTTACAGCACAGAGCTCTGCTCATTATACAGAAAACTGTTCAGAAACAGGTGGCTTCGAAGGATTGTGATTCTGAGGGATGAAACTTTGCCTTTTGCGTGCATGTGTGTGTGTGTGTGTGTGTGTGTGTGTGTGTGTGTATGTAGGCACACGTGCACACATCTATGAAGATTTGTCTCAAAAAGCAATGAAAGTGTTTCTGGTTTCCCTGGGCAGTGCTCAGGCAGTCAGCTGTGGCTCAGAGCAGGCATGTGTGAAGAGAGTCCCCCATCTCCCCTCATCTCACTCATCGGTCCAGGACTTTGATAATGATGTTAAAAGCAATGTCCGTGAGACTGAACTCAAGATTATGCTTTGGGACTCCTCCCATATCACAGAGGGAGTAGCAGGATTTCTATCTGGGCCTGAGAAATAAGGATGTATTTTCTAAGCGAAATGCCTTAATCTAGCTTGCTTAATACAGCTGAAAGCCCCTCAGTGGGCACAGACCATTAGCAGATCCAGCTGGAGTGAAGTTTAGGCAAGGCCATAACTTGCTTATCAGTAGACTTGTGCTCTGTGACAATCTTCTCTCCCACTTTTGGAGATCCCAGACCAAACAGGGCTGCTGTGGATACGATGCTGCTCAGGGAGTGTTCAATAGCACAACTGGATTCCTACCAGCTCCAGTAATTATCAGGTATACACGAAAGAGCCAATCAAGCACCCAAAAGGACAGGCTGCCCTCTGCTCCCCCCGGGTGCAGCTGGCTCCTTATTTCAAGCACAATCTTAAATTACAAGGAAAAAGGATTTGCTGCAGAAGCAATGTTGTTTGGTATCAAAAAAGATTCCTCCTTCCTTCTGCCACCTCCCCCATCTGCTTTTCATGTTTTATACAAAACTTGCTGCTCTGAACACTCCTGGATTTTCTCCCCTTCTAATAATAAAGAAGCGAATCTGATGTCTCCCACTGATGGCTTTCTAACCTTCAAAAGCATGTGTTTATCATGAGTTTCAGCTATCCAAAATAGTTTTGACCTGAGGTTACCATGCAGGCTCAGCCTGCTTCGAAGCGGGTTAAATGGATGATAAGCAAACATTTCATTACAGACCCTTAGTTGTTGTAAGGACGTGCAAATCCCTGAGAAAGATTTTCAGCATATCCTCCCGAGCAGTGTGGGGCTTTGGACCTGAGAGGTTCACTCAATCAGAGCCCTGCTGTCACTTTGCAAATATCTCCGCTGACTGTGCCCTGCATCATCACTTTGTGGAGCCCTGGGTGAGCCGCCGGGCTGGGGAGAGATTCCTCCCACCTGATGCACTGTGAGGGATGAGATTTTTAAGTCTTAATTGAAAACACTCTTTTTTTTGCTATCCTGTCCCTTCTCTGGTTTCTGTCTGAGCAGACGAGCGTGGAGAGGTGCTGACGGAGAGTTGGGTGGCCCTGGGGGAGATCAGTCCTCCTCCCAGGCCCTGCCTGCTGCCTCATGTCTCAGAGCCACATGCATCCAGCAGTTCCAAACCTCCTGCCAAAACTGTTTTGAGCAGTCCAAGTGCCATGGACTATGGACTATGGACTATGCCAAGTCCACTGATCTATTGCTGGGCTAGCTCTGTCTAGTATAATGGTCCACACAGCCTCACCCCACCAAAAAGCAAACAGGCATTGCTCAGAAAGCAATGCTCGTTCTGAGTCTTCCTCAAAATAAAAACACAAAGAGATGATAGCCCTAGTGGCTAAACACACCCCAGTTCCAGAAAGGCACATCTACGAAGCACCAGGTACTTTGTCTCTCTCAGCTCTGTGTCTCCTTCCTAATTTAATCCACACAACAGCAGCACTTTATGGGTCACCACTTGCGTTAATCCTGAGCAGGATTCCCAGTCCCAGATGTCCAGCCAAGGACTGTGCCCCAATTTCTTTATTCTCACCTCTCTTCTATACCCATCCAGCTAAAATGATCTCAGTGCAAGAGCCTGAGCTAATTAAGGATAGAGAAAGGTGAGGCCTGAGAGAGAATTTACAGTGTACAGCCAAGATGGGCACCTCTTGTGTCTCTCCAGCAGCACAGGGGATGGAGGAGTGCAGGGCACCGTGTGCTTGCTCCATGTGCTCCAGGTTCATTATCCAGTTAGTGGATTGTTGTTTTCGGTCAAGTTTCTGATAACTGCATGAAGAATATTGCACTGTTGAGGATGAAGCTTCCCAAATCTCTAATTCCAGCCTAATTGCACCAAGGCAATCAGTCCCTCTGCTCTGAAACTGCATGGGTGACATGCTGACATAGCTATGCTATCCTGCTTAGTTTCGTCTGTCCTCAAAACCTACTGGTCCCCAGAATTATTTTTCTTCGGTCCCAACCATTCCTGGCATTGGGCTGTACATAGCAGCGTTCAGTACAGCCCCTTATTTCTATGGTATCACTGGGATTAGCGCGGATTTACCTATTTTTTTAAAGAAAAGTGTGCAGGAATACGTCTAATTATGCTTTGCTAAGTATGAAATGTCCTTCTATTTAGCAGATGCTTGGGCCCTACTTTGACCTAACACTGAGTGTTTCAAGTAAACTGCCAGCAGCCCCGTCAAACTGTTGTGGGTAATTTGGAGTATGAAATGTGTTAAATTATTCAAAGAGCTGAATAAGCATAAACAGGCGGTACAACAGGAGAGATATGCATACCCAGCGATGCTGGTGTGACATTTAATACATCATATTAGCACTCCTGTTAGTGCAAAGAGCTGGATGCCTAGCACAGCAGCCTGCAAATTCACAGGCAGAACACAGCCTAGCTGCATTTTGTCCCCCATATAGCCTTCCTCCAACTGCTTTCCTTTGAAAAGCTAAATACTGCTTGCCTATAACCAAAGGTGAAAGTTGGGAAGCAAAATTTGATTCCTTCCTGAAATGCGAAGTGCATGAGGTCCATCTAACCCACCTCTGCTTCATGCTGGCATCAATCATCCTGCTGAGAGCAACTGTCTGATTTGGAACAGTGGTGTAAAAAAAATCAGAATCAGGCTCAAAATTCTCTGGTGCTGGAAAGTGGACCCCAAGACAGACGGACTCTGTGTAGTAATAGAGCTGAAGCAGCAGAGAACACACGCAGGATCATAACACATGTCTAGCTCAGAAATACACTTAAAACCCCATGTCCTAGCAAAAGCTGACACTAATTCAAGACAAAATCCTGCCTTTTACTTACTGTGGAAGCAGTCCATTATTTCTTATCCTTCAAAACAAAGAGTGTTTTCAGGTTATAGAGTATTTCTGAGTTCTCAAGAGATTACACTTCAGGGGATGAATGAGATGCTTCTGTAGTCAGGGTTTCGTGATGGCGAGCAGCAAGGGGGAGGTGATTCTACTTTGAAAGCTTTTTCCCATTCTCAGAAAAGAAAAAAAAATCCAACCTGCACTGTGGAGAAGTTTGGGCCTGGCAACCCAATCTTTACTGCTTGGTTTGTCAATGAAAATAAAAATAAAACTTTAAAAAAAAATCCATACAGCCAACTCATAACAAATAAATGGAATGATCTCTCCTGAGAGCGGATGGAAGCCCCAGTGATGGAGGTAAAGTAGCCTGGACAAAGCACTCATGGATGTGAAAATACTGTCAGCAGCATGCCTGGATCAGCAAGGGATGGACTAGCTAACCTTAAAGGCTTTTCCCTTTCTTTTAATTTTCCCCCTTTTTCTTTTTTTCATTTTCCTCCCTACAGTTTTAAGTAAGGGGCTGTGGGGCAGCAGAATTCCTTTGTGCCAGAGGGAAGTCTGATTTTAAGTGGTTCTGGAGCTAGTTTGCTGGCTAGCATAGAGCCACCAGTTTTGTTCCGTTTGGTTTATGCTAAAATTTGATTTTGACATTCTCTTAGAAGGTGAGAAGAGACGTTGGTACATTTTTTTTCACACTCCTTTGGGACAAATACATTGCAGGGTGTCTCTTGGCTCTCCTTTTCCTTGCTTCTAAACTCCATTTAGTGATAACATGGGATTGATGAGTCTAACTTCATGAAAAATGTTTACTAGCTTTGTTATCATGAGTGTTTAGTGATACTAAAACGAGCATAACTCAGTTTTCAGATGGTGAAGGGGAACTTGTAATATAGGCACTTGGAAAAACTCCATTTGAATTCATAATCTGAGCCAATTTTTGTTCCTTTTGGAGTGAACTACAGAAAAAATATTAAATGTCAACTTGCCAAAAACATAACCTCTGCCTATAAACACAATGGAGACGGACAAACATTGTGTGGGGAAATGTCAATTCAAATTCAAATCTTAATATAAATTTGGGGTTTGCAAATACTTTGAGACACACAAGTTGGCTGTTTCCCTAGGAAAATGTATCAATTATTTAGGAGTGTTTGTGAGAAGCCAGCTTAAATTCATAACAAGACTATCAGTCTAAGAAATACAAATCTAAACATCAAGTTCATTTAGTCAGGCAACAAAACCAAGCCAGTCTCTTGATCCAAACTGAACCAAGCAGCCAACATCTAGAACCACCTACTGAAATTATGTGAGAACCATTTGAAATTACAAGTTGATACAAAGAGCTTTTTGCCTTCTCATAAATAGCTCAAAAACAAAAAAGGGGGGGAAAAGCCTGTATTCTCCATTTCTCCTGTTGCTTACACTAGTCTTTCTCATTTAGGGAGGATCACTTCTCTGAGCCAGCTCCTCTTCCTCATAAGGCAGCTGGGAAGAGGGAAACGTGGGCTGAGTCTATATTTGTATATCTGTTTGGATTAGAAATGTGCTTTTATCTCCCAGTCACCCCCACAGTCTGCACTGTGGTGTGTGTTACACAAGGTCAGATAAAAATAACAAAACTTGAGCCCGAACTGTTGAAGGAAATTCATTTTATGGGACCATAGTGGAGGAAGCAGAAAACAAATCATCCCCCAGATATGTATAGCACAGAAATCTGGCCCACAGCATCAGCTATTGCCCTCCTTGGAGTAGCTCATAAGGTGATGGATGACTTATTGATATTGATGCCGTCACACCGGAGGCAAAACCATCTCGGGAGAGACTGGGAAACGCAGCCAGACCATCGAGGACTAGTTGACACAGCTTGGGAGCCAAAGTGACCACCAAGGTTCATCCACTTCCCAGCACCTCAGCAATAAAAATAAGTCCTATTAACTTCCATCACGATTGAATTCTTGTTCAACTCTGCCACAGCAGCCAACTCTTATTAGAGAGAGGGCACGCCAAGAGCCTAAGCTTAATCCCTCCTCCGAACTCTGCGTGGCACTGGTCGACATCCTCTGGTAGTGAGAGACTCGACAGGCTTGTGAGATCCTGGAAACTGGTTCAAAGAGGCTGGAGAATACTTTTGTGAATCTAGCTGGCTGCACACAGGAGCTGAGTCCCTTTTCCTTGCTGACTTTACATGCAACAAATACACTGCATAAAGCACCATGTATTTATTAAGAAACACATAATTGCAGATTAGATCCTTTTAAACATTTTAAGCTACCTACTAAACCAGATCTGCTAGTACAAACTAAAGCCAAAAAACTTGCAAAATTTCATTAACAGAGAAAAAATAACTTTAATGGTCATTTCTATGGTTTAAATTAGAAGAACTGGAAGGGTGAGGAGAGATTTCTTTGAAGTGCCTTCATCCTACAAGTATTGCTGCAGTTTTTTGCTGATGTTCATTTTCACAAGCCCAACTATTTCATGAGTCACCTGGAACTGGTTTCAAATTTTAAATATTACAATCTAAAAGTATTATTGCATCTAACCTTACTGCAGCTTTCTTAGTTCTTCTAAATGACTTCTACAACTCTGCAGGGCTTTGTTTTGCCTTTTGGTATGTGTGTTTTATTTTTTAAACAAGTTCTTCATGCAAAGCACTCCTTCAAAGCAAAAACCCCCTCCCTTTTTTATTTTTCTCTCTTAGGTATCAAACTATTCATGGCATTCTTGTGCGTGCTACATGAAATATGATCAAAGAGAAGTCACAGAGCTAAAAAAATCATTAACTTTCTCTTTTCTTCCTGCCTTACTTATGTAGTAGATTTTACAGTTTCTCTGCAATAGCCAAGCTGCACTTACTGCTTTCTTTACCCCTCCAATTGCTGATGTCAGTGATGCCTTCATACACACTTCATCTAGCCTAGAAGAGTACAAGAAGAGCCAAAGCTGAAAAAAAATACTGAAAGCTTTCATAACAGCCTTTATCCAGCAAGTTTCAAAGAGGGCTCATTTTGCACTTTCCCTGTATTTAATGAAAACAATTTCAAAGTTGAATTGTCTTCAAGCACTTTCAGTTTTGTTTTCTTCTTCTCATTTTCTTTTCTTGTTCCCCATCAGTGAATGGACTCAATAGCAGTAGAAAGCCAAAATACTCGATCATTGTGCCCTTTCAATAGGCCATAATGATACCAAGGCTGCATAGAGTATTAGGCAATACAGTGTGAATAAATCTCTCCTTTTATTTAATAATCTGGATTTTACAGGTCATTCCTGGGAAAACTGCACACACATCTGTGCAAGTTTTCCACAGGAGCATACAAAGCTGTTATCATTTGCCAGAACTTTCTCATTTTAGTCCTAGAACTGTTGTTGTCAAACCAATCCTGTGTTTCTTATTGACTGAGAGGTAGCACGAATCCATACTGAAAGCTCTCCAGGGCCTTTAAAAGGTTTTTGTGTCTGTAACAGCACATCTATCTAATCTTCAATGGTCTGCTCACTTAAGAACATTAACTGGTAGAGATAAGCACAGGTTTCCAGTTTCTTACCTGGAGGGCAGTGGTTAGGTGGTTTATAGACAAGATGACCCCAGGTTGTCGCCAACTTTATCCTGTTATTCTGGGCACTCACACAAATGTCTGAAGTTGTACACGTCATTCTCGCAGCCACCTGAAGGCTGGATGTGCTACCCATTCTCCTCCTTCACAGGAATGGGGGAGAAAGCGATGGGAATGCATCCAGCGCTTTCAGCAAGTGCTAAAGGGGAAGGAGGAGAACAAAGTGAGCAACACAGTGACTTCATGAATAGATTTTCATGCTCTTATCAGTTTGCCCTCAAGAATCAAGAACAGAAAATCTGAATCCATGAGCATCATGCAGAAAAAGACAGAGTGCAGATCAACCGAAGGGATTCTTGATAATTTTAAAGATATTTTGTATAGTCTATTTAGATTATTTAAGAGTTTTCATCAAAGCAAATCAACTGCCTTACCTGGTGTTTGATGTTTCCAGAGTCTTCACAGTTTTTCTGTCCGTCCATCCCATCTGTCATGGTAGTGTGGCTGTCTCAGATCACTTCTACATCCAATAGAAAGTTGCTGAATACAGAAAAAATACACAGTCAGGACAAGAAGGGTAAACTGGGACCCCTGAATCCAGCAGCTGAAGGATTTTGTGTTGCTTTTAGCCCAGGGCAGGGTTATATTTTTTTTCTGCTAGACTCTGGCCTGGGTCACATCAGGCTCTAGTGCCACTTCAGCAGCATCACACCACAAATGGGTGACCCTGAGGTGACACAGTCTCACACCTGGGTGCAAGGAAAAGAGTGGATTTGACCTTTGGGTTTTGCAGCTTTGACACTTTGATCATCCCCTACTCCATTATGAAATTAAAGTTTGCCTACGAGAAGACACACCCCACACTTAGTATACTAAGTCTCTGATTTGCTAATCAAAATAAATAAAGTACTTGTGATTAATTTAGAAAAGTAACATCAGTCAGTTGACTATGGCATCTGCTTGACATATTTCTCATTCCTGTTCTATCACATGATGAAGACTCTCTGTATTAGTAAAGCAAGGTATTATAAATTCAATATCCAAATTTTCCAACATGCCAGCAATTGTTTTAAGCCTCCTTCTTGTGCCTTTTATCTCTCTTACAAATCTTGAAGGGAATCGGATTCATCATTACACAAATGGCCTTTATTTCTGGCTGTTAAAAACCTGATGATGAGCAACATTTCCAAGGAAGAAAAAGCAGTCAATTTCCGAAGCATGTGCAGAGTTAATGTCTGCAGTAATTGCGACTAAGTACGGTAGAGCAGAGATGCTCTGCCAGCTGGAGCCAGGGATTAAAAAGGAAACATCTGTGCTGAGATTATAGGAACAGAGGAAGCTGTGGGAAGGAAGGAAGCGAGAATGCCCATGTAGGTCCACCTACCTCATTTGAACTTCTCCTTTTCCCCATGGTTTGTTTTCCTCTCACTAAATTCTACATATTTACCATCATGAGCGCAAAGAAAAGCACGTCTGATTTCTCTGCTGTTTGACCTTTCCCTTAGACCATCTCATGGCCACACATCGTACCAAAATGAGTCCTAAGAGAGGGAGTTGGGCATATGCTTAAAACTGAGCATGTTTTAAAGCAATTTGCTGAGCAAGGACACCTTTGAGCATAATGACTTGAGATGAAACTTTGAGTCTCCAGCAACAAACTACTTACAAGGAAACTAACTTTAGGCAGACAAGAAACTCCCTCGGTCTCAGTGGGACTATACACAAACTTAAATTTACATGAGTTTAATTATTCAGCTAGTCTAGGAGCTAAACAAGCAGAAAGACTACAGTCCAACAGCAAAGTATTGCCCATTATATCAGAACTGGAATGCATAATTGTAGGTATTGAATATTGACTTTATTCTTAATTCTGTATTCAATAAAACATGCTGAATGTAATGAAAATTGTGTTCTTTTCAGGTATCAGAATTTCAAAACCTGTCCTTCCTTTAGAAATTTTTTCCCATTCATTCTCACTTAAATAGTGAATGAAAGCTACAAGAGAGGCATTCCAATAAAATAATAAAAAACTCTGGTGGCTAGGTAACGTGTTAAGGAAGAAGAGACATACTTAAAACAATTTTAAAAATATAGCAAGGAGAAACTTCTATACAGGCACAGACACACATTTATCTAGTCAGCTTAAATTCTAATGAAATATTATATGTTGCTTTTATCCTTCCGAGTACTGAAGATTTACAAGTTTGCAGTAGATTTGCAGAAATTGCCCTTTGTACAGGAAGGTCAAAAAGAGATTAGAGAAGTCTTCACTTTCACAATATTTTGTTTTTATTTTTATTTCTACTCCAATTGCCTTTGAACTCGTGTTCTTCTGGTGAGGTGAAAACTCAGGGGTGAAGGAATTGAAGGTGGGGAGAAGGAGGGAGGAGAGGAGGAAGAAAAGCTAGAAGGGAATTACTCCTTTCAAAAATAAATCAATCAATAGAAAAAGCACGGAAGTATTACTTTAAAAAAAAAAATTCCCAGAGCCAGCACACACACTCCATTTCTACTAATTGGATTGTGATGTGTTTGCCTTTAATATGTGCAGCCAGCCCCTATGCCCTGCCTTGTGCACATGTCATGTCCTTTTAACATCAGCAGCCACTGGCCTGATTCTTAGTCCTTGATAACATGTTCCCAAGTAGTATCGTGTAACGAGGGGGAACGGAGAGGGAGAGGTGGGGGAGAGCAGCCAACACCAGCACAAGCTATTGGTGGCTTTGTTGAAATGCTACAGACAATTCTCTTCTAATCGCTGACCCTTTCATTTGATTTCAATTCTTTGTTTCTTGTTGATACGTCGAGGAAAGGCTACATCAGCCCTAAAACAAAAGGATAGATTCAAGCAGGGTTTTCCTTAATCCACTCTTCTCCTTTCTCTCTCACCCTGCTTTCAGCAGATTTTCAATATCATTAGTTTCTCTGGGTGTTTGTATCTTTCTGTTCTTGTTTAGAAAGGGAAGAGCTGTCAGAGACCACAAAAACTGTACTGAGTCCAAACCACAGAAGTTTGAATTGCTGCAATAGCATTGATCCTAAAAGACAGTGAAGCTAGGGAAGAGCATGATGGGCAGGGAGAGGACACCTGCTCGCTCCATCCTCTCTCGGACAAAGTTCCCTCTTGCTACTACACCTTTAGACTCAATATTTTATCTATTTATTTTAGCCAATTTGCTGAAATAACTTGTCCTATTTGCCTACCTGGTGGGACAACACATCCTCCATACAGGAGCCCTCTGTGTTACTTGGCTGCCAGAAAAACCAAGACATTTATGAGCTGCATCTCCAAAATATTTTCCTTTCTTTTCACTCACTAACTCTGTACAAAGCATCGTAGAAAGCTTTAGATGCAAGTATTTTGCCACTTCCTTAAGAAACAGGTTAGCCATTTAACTCTACTGCTCTTTTAGTGAGATTGCCCAGACAGCACATTTAAAACAAAGGATTTTGAAAATAATTGCTTCCACCATCACTAAAAGTGAAACACACTTGAATAACATACCGTCTTTTAAAGTGTGTAGATGCTTCTGCACAGGTTAAATGTCATACTAAAACCTACGTGGACTTTTTGAGTGGCACGTGAGCAGAAATCAGACAAGACCCAGACACCACAAAACAGACTTTGCACATATTCGGGGACCACATCTGAGTGCCTGATCATTTTGCCTGATTTTTTCCATTTGAATTATAAAAAGAGAGCAGTGAAGTTGGACTGGGATACATCAGACCGCAAATTACACCGGACTTTGAGGTCTCACTGGTTGACTCTCCAGGGTTTATCTGAACTAAGTGCACATTGGGTTTGCTCAATGGAACCTTCTCCTAAATGTAGTTTCTCACCGGGTTCCTGGTGTGTCCATATTGGTGTGAATAAGAGATACCTTCCAGTTCAGTGAAGATACAAGTTTGCCTGCAAAGTTACTCAGTCAACCTCTCCAGTGTTTACTTTCTGCTTTAAAGTGAACTAGAGGACTTTTTGGACTTTGTTATGTCAGAACCACCGAACTTACCTGCAGTGGCTTTTCCTGAAATCTGAGATCCAAAGTGATGCTTTGCCCTAGAGATCAGCCCTGGAATATCCCAAAAATAAGTTAATAAAAGCAAAATTTCATCCAGCAGGGAAGAAAAGTGAAATCAGATTCCCAAATACAAACTAGAAAAGTGAGCATACTGCCTTCCTTATTTAAGTCATAACAAATACCAAACTCTGTTTATTCCATCTCCTTAAAAAAGGATTTACGGCACTATTCTTTGTCACACAGGTGGTGGTGTGCAGTGGGGTAACAGAAAGATCAGCCTGCCTTTCCTGTTTTGGATCCTCAGCTATCCCAGATCACCAGCTAGGTGACAGGTACCTGTCCTTAGCATCTCTCATTGTGTTACCTGTTAAAAACAAAGGTGCAGAAACAGCAGCTTTAAAATTTTGAAAGGACATCTTATGGCTGTCCCTGTCAAAACAGATCGAGAATTTTAACCTGTAGCTTTTATCACTTTACACAGCTGAGCCATTTCTTTTTTCTTAAAGTGCTCTGACCATCTCTTTGGGCAAGACCAGGTAATCCAAAGCTTTTAGCTAATGACAGACACTACAGAGAATAAAACAGTGCCAGCATGGACCATTTCAAACAAAACCAATGCAAACTTAATGCAAACTTAAAATATCCTTGGAAAAGGGGAAATAAGCTAGCACATGGGAACTTAGCACTTTACTCACTTTCCTTAAGGAAATACTAATAGCAATAAAAAACCCAAACCATCCGGAGCTCCAGGAAAAAAAACAAAAAACCACCTAAATCCTTAAAACAGTAAGGATCCTGGCTGATGCAGCTTGAAACATCAATTAGTTCCCCCCTCGACCTGTGTTTGATTAGCAGATGTGCACATCCTGAACTCTGAAACCTCTCCTGCACCCTAATTGTGTGGCACTCTGCTCTCCATCCTGGTGCTGCTGCCATGGGTTTCAGTGGCACTGGCACAAGCTGCTGACAGTTCCTGTACCTGCAAGCTGAGCCCGTGCCGTGCCATGCACTAGTCAGACGTGCAGCTTACCAGCACGTTAGTGTGAGCAAAACCCTGTAATGTAGCAGCTTGGCAAGGGAATAGTTTCCCTTTTATCTCTTATTAAAGGGGATCAGGTGTTTGCCCATGAGAACTGCACTCTAAGCTACATGAGTCTTTTTTTTTTTTTTCCTGGAATATGCCCATAAACTAGATATGTGTCTGTTTAAATAAGCATAAAATTACGACTATCCTGCAGCAAAAATGAGACAGCAGCGTTCAGGAGTAATGTGGATAAAAAAGCTTATTCTTTTCCCACTCCATGACTTTGGTGGTGAACTTTGAGCCTATGGAGAATTTTCAAGGACACGGAAGAAGGGTTCCTACAGCTGACAAAGCCTTTTTAGAATAAGCTTTTCTATGTATTTGATTGAGAAGTAGCAGTGTAAAAGCTGTGATCTCTATTTATGTGCACATATAATCCTCAGTATGCCGGCAGCTCGCTGTGTTAAGGAGCAGCGTCTCCCTCAGGTTTTCCATACACCCTCCTCTTTTCCAGGCAACACAGAGGACTTTACTGTTCTCTGAGTTGAGATCAAAGAGCTTTATTAGTTGCACTGACTGCAGGATTCTCATGTTCTTGAGCCTTCTTATTTTAAAGCCTTTCATTTCCCAAGACAGCTGCAAGGTGTCCCTTCAAGGATTTTGCTTTTTTGATTTATACTTTTATACACTCAAATCTCAATCTAGATATCCCAGCCTCATTCCACCCCTGACCTTACACTATCAAACTGGGCTGACCCTCCATCTCTCAGGACTGGGCTGGATTCCAGCCCAGGTTATGGAAGCACTGGGGCAGAGCTGCCAAGCAACCCATCAGCTGAATCCCAGGGAGACACTTCACCCAGAGCTGCTGCCGGCCACGCGAGCCCGCTCAACTCTCCACCCTTTCAACTTCTGACTCCAGCCTTGTTTTTAACCAAGGGTTCGTCCTGGGTTCACTTTGTTTTTCTGAGAAAATCCGGACCAAGCTGAGCACGGCAATCCCACAGATGGCATGGAAATGGATGACACGGGGCTGAGAACTGCAGACAATACCGAGAATTGTCATCTTTCTTCTTTTTTTTTAAAAGCAGCAATTTCAGCTAGGAGTGAGCTTGTTGGCAGTGAGTTGGAGTTCCTGAGAGCCAAGGCACCTGCTTCTGGTCATTGTTCTCCATCTACCACACCTGTAAGCGTGAGGATATCCAGGTATTCGATAAGCTCCAACCGCAGCCAAGCAGATCCAGCCTGCAGAGAGGCAACACCCAGGGGTTGACACTGTTGTGTCACAAAGCTGCAAGTGAAACACACCCAAATGAAATAAATACCTTCTCATTACATCATTATGCTTTTTTTTAACTTTAAAAGAAAAGGAAAAAAGGAGATGCTTTACTGTCAGAATCAGACTGGAAAAATGCAGCTGCTGCATAAACCTCTTGCCGAAAATCCTTTCACTGTCAGAAAGCCCCTGTTCTGCACAATATATTTCTCTTAAATTAATACCTTTAAAAAAAATCTGTAGAAGTAAGAGAAGAGAAGCTCTTATTCAGGAGAAACTGAGGCAATTTGAGCCAGTATAGGCTGGATTATCTTCCAGCATGGAAGCCATTTAAATAAACCTCTAAACAGTCCTTAGTACTTGCTTAAATAATAAAGGGGGAAAAATAGAGGTTTTAAAGCTGAAGGTCTATAAAATCTCTCTTCCTGTCCTATTCAAGAGCCACCCTTAGCTGCTGCTGATGAGAGCAAAATTGGGAGCAAATAATACTACCATCCTGCTTCCTCAATAATGTCTTTAAAACATATAAGTGCCAGTTGAATTAGCCTATTTATAAGACTTCTTTTTTCCCCCTGACTGTAAACTCCTAATGACTCTCCGTTACACAATGCAATTCAATATGACTCAAGCTTCCAGGGGTCTTGATCCCCTCTGGATAGTGTACCACAAAAGTGATTTATAAACTACAGCCTGAGAAAGTCACAGAGACTGAAGTGATTTGAGAAAATAGTTCAGGCTTGTAAGTGAATACAAGTGCTATGAATTCCAATGACAGAATAATACCCCCTCCCCAAATCTTTTTTTAGCTCATTTCATACAACAGAGAGAAAGGTAGTGTTGAAGCAAAGAGAGGAAAGGAATAAAAAGCCCAAAGGGGATAAGAAAATTGAGAGCTGTATGGTGAGGGCTAATCAGGCACACACGAAAGTAAGATTTTTTTTTTTTCAGTATAAAAAAGTGTAATGAGAGCCTGTTTGCATTGCAGATCATATCTCTGAAACCAAGCAATTTTGAATGGAGCACTCTGGCTGGAGGAGGCAGGGAAAGAGCTAATAAAAGCAGAGACCACTGATAAGCTGAACTCAGATATGAGGTGTATCGTTGGAGGAGAAAAATACATATTTCTCATCCTTCCTTCCCCACAAACAAATGGGCAGCAAACCTAGGTTTTTGTATTTTCTTTTCTTGGGAAGGACTCTATATCTCAAAAGTTATTTTGGATTCAACAGTGGGGGAAAACAGAAAGAATCCCAAAGCACGCAGTTCCTTCTCACCACACAGATTTTCCTATCCAAATTTCAAAAGGGGCTGTTATTTTGGAGTCTGTTCCCTTCCCCCTCCCCTTATCGCCTCTCCCTGTCTTTCATATTGAGGCGTTTGGTCTAAAGACAACCAGGGAGCTAAATATATATTAATTAGAACTCTTGAGGCTGCCATCAATGAGATACAATTATCCCAAACTGTTGCTATTACAGGCTCTGATAGCTTCATTTAAATTCCTGAATAAAACATGAAATATCTTTAATGAGAAATGAATATAGTTGTCAGGAGGGAGTAGTTGTGATATTGTTACTAGTTGAGATATAGAAGATGAAGACATAATATGAATACCTCCGACTTTATATAAAAATGATGGCTGTTAGCAAAAGACAGATACTCCTTCAGAGACTTCATTTGGGCTGCATATCAAAAAACATAGAAAATAGCAACACATCTCTGCAAGGAAACTCTGCTATCTCTGCTAAGGCAGCTGGGACTGCTGTCCTGCTGCAAACCATAGCTGCTACAAGGTGTAACACTGGTCTAAAAAATTCTTTACCGTTAAGGGGAATGTAAACAAATCATGTGAAGCCCAGTGAAATATTCCTTTTGTCTTGTTACTCAGTGGCTGACCAGGGGGTTCAGTGTGGAAAACTCCCACACACAACCACACATTCCCGTGTTTTTCTTACTTTTTTTTTCTTATTTTTAAGACAAATGCCAATGAGGGAGCAGAGACACGGTTCTCTCCCTTTCAAGGCAACCGAAAGGCACAAGGCCAGGCTAGCAAAGAGCAGTTCTTTAAATCACACTGTCAGGGAGAGAGGAGCTGCAGCACCTCTTCATTCCCCCACAGCTGCTTGATGGACTGTGCCAGACGTTCTAAAAATTCATCCCTGAGCTGCAGCCGAGGTTTCCTCACCTGCTGTTATTTTACTGCATATAATGACTCTCTCCTCCTTTCCACACTTGTGTATTTGTCCCTTTTTTTCCTTAAAGTGAGATCTCCTGCACATTTTAGACTTTTCATTCAGGAGAATTTCTGAAATAGCTTACAGAGAAGGGGCAGCTCTGACTCCACCTCGGGAGTCCCTCACTTTCCTAGTTCCACCAGACGACAAAGCTCTCCCACTCTGGCATCACTCCTGGAAAACAGTGGATTCTGGGGTGGAGCATAGCAGCTATTTAACATCGTGTACCATCACTTACACATCAGTGTAGGTCGCAAAGTGGAGATGATTACCATACTAATTGAAAGGGCATGGGAAACATTAAGGAAGCAGAACATAATTATCCAAACTGGAAATTGCCAGGTCGTTCCCATTCTTGAAGGATCCTCTAGTGACCACAGAGAATGGTCAGGACCTCAATTTAAAGTCTCAGCACAAGTTTGCATCAAGCTTTTTTACATTAAATCAATTAATATGTATGTCCTGACTATTATTTTTGAGATACTTGTGTAGTGTCTCCATTTCTTCTCCAAGCATTGGTGTTGCCTATATTCTCTAGACAGAGAGAGAAAATTAACTCAGGGATACAATTCAATTTCTCTTAATCAACACCTCTTTGCTTCATCGAGTAAAGCATGTTTAATCCATTTAGAGTTAGTTGTCAAGGAACACACACTCTAATTAATATTTTCCTGAAGATGCTTATACATGACAGTATAATAAATTAAACAGAGAAAGTGAAGGATTGAAGAGGTCCTAAGAGCCTCTGTCAGACTGGACCAGAAGGGAGACCTCCACGGATTCTGTTTCTCTTCCACACAAGATAAGGTCTTATAAGAAGTAAAGGAAATTCATATATGTAATGTATCCTCTATTCTTGAGAGCCCTCAGGGCTGTCTAAGTATGCTGCAGTCATGGCAATGAATTGCTGTGCCTCAAAACTCACCCGTCCAGAAATGGATCAACACTTACTGGCAGGTTCCTAGGATGAGAGAAGAGTTGCCCAAGGTATTGCGAAGCTTATTCTGTCCTTACACTTGCCATATTTGTGATCTTGAAGGCTCACGACCTGAAATATATGTATTAATACCCCACAATATGAAAATGATTATAATTCAACCCTCCAAAACTGGCCACGAAATACCTTGGAAGTAGAGATGTGCAGTCACAGGACCAAGAGTACAACGCAACCTCAACTGCAACACAACCAAGAGTAAAGTACAAATACTTGAATGTCAACCTGAATATTTATGCCACATTCACATGCGTTAGATTTATACGAATAATAACCATTCCTGGGATCAAAACCCAGCTTTAAGGTGAAATATTACAACCCAAAAGAAAATACGTTGTATTAACAAGCGAGTCCTTTTCCTTTATAGCAAATTTGGGATCCTCTTGAGATAGTCAAACTTGCTGAAGCAAACACTCACCCCTGACTGCATAAGTCATCCTTAAGGAACAGAATTAAAGACCTCGGAGCCCGACACCGTGAACATCAAGTGCAATTTACAGTCCTAGAATCAATGGAACCAGAGTGATATCCAATTATACTCATTTTATTTATGTAGTTTATTTCCTCCAAAAATTAATTTTATGTTCCAAAAAATTGCTGGATTAATAGCCCTAGTAACTGAGCCCATCTATCAACACAAAATATAGAAGGAAAACAGTGACTCTGCAGATTTTACTGTTTGTTTTAAAGCAGGACTCAGCCAGAGCATGTTTGGAGAGTGACAAGAACCTCCAGAGACCTGTTCAATATTTTTACCCTTTTCTGAGATGACATCTGCAGTGTCAGCCAGCTATGACCAGCTGCAGTAGTGTTATTTCTGACAGGAACAGGCATTTTTTCCAGGAGGCAGCTGACAGCAATGACTTTTTGACTGGCCCCTTCCAGTTGCTCAGATCTTAAACTGTAGTTAAATGGCAAAAATAAGGAAGAAAAAAATTAGTGTTACCCAAAAGATGGATGTTTACTTCAAAATCACAAGTTGTTTTTTCCATTCTCTAGATTTAACCCAAACTCTCCTTTTTTCCCTCATCCCATCACTGCTGTGTTTAGACACTGGGAGCTTTTGGCCATATTCCTGCTATACCCTAGGCAAGATAGGGAAGTTTTCCGGCAGAAAGAAACATGAACATGAGAAAGAAAAGAGGAGCCAGAGAAGCCAGGCTGTGGCACTGTGATCTCAAGGGTGGTGACAGATATAAAAGCTAAGGTACATGAGCTGTAGGCACAACTACAAATCTGAGAGTTTGCACTGGGTGTGGTGACAATAATTAGTGTGCCATTTGTTCCAAAATCTTGGCTTCAGATCTCCTCCAAACTCAAACTTCCCCTTCTCTTTCCACTCCCATTGCAACCTTTCCCAGATTCACCCCTTGTCCTGAGGCTCATTGGCACCAGTAGGAGGGGGCATAGCAGCCAGCGAGTGCTCAGATAAAACACCTCCCTTTGGCCTCATCTCAGCAAGATGTTGGTTTTCCTGTCTTTTCTTCCACTGTTCTCTAAATTCTTAAAATAAAATCCCTTCTGACTGAAGGTACCTGTTTGTTCCCATATCCTGAGAAGCCTAACAACAAAGCACTTGGAATTACTTATTGTTATGGCTTGGGGACAAGATTACATCTCTAAGTTTATAAAGCAGCGGCTACATTTGCCACTAAATACAAATGATTTTAATAATCAGCATTATATTTGCTTCCTTCAGCAGGGTGCCTTGTCATTACTTTAACGATAATAATACTCGCTTTTCATTTGCTAAGTGTTATTATGATTATTATTCAGAAGCTTTACTATAATTAACTAACTGAGCCTCACAACACCCCTGTGAGTCAGGTAAAGAATTACGGCTCCTTGCTTTTTTACCTGGAATTGTGGCAACAGGGAAGCTGAGGATTGGAACACAGAGGAAGCTTGGATTAAAACCAGCATTTCTCACCTCAAAATCCCATACACAACCCACACCTTGAATTCCCTGCCTGCAGTTCACCATCTAGTGCTGCTGTCAATTCAAATTCTCCAAGATGACATTTTGGAGAGGCAAGAAAAAGAGAAGGAGAAGGAAGAAGAGACGTGGCAATCCCTAACAACACTGAGACACTTTGCTCTCTGCAGTTTAACAACCTCCTCCGGCAGCTCCTGCTCCCGGCTGGTGTCAGTGCCCAAATCCTGAGCACTCATGTTCAATGCGTGCATTACACACATCTGTATCTATACAGGCGACAGCTTCTGTCTATAATAGCCACCTGTGAGACCAGGAGAGGGGCATTAAAAATTAAAGAACTGCAGAGTAGATTGGAAGCCAGTCTTGGGTTTTATAGACAGGGAAGCATTTGACAGGTGGTCTCTGCAAAAGAAGTGGCCTTAGAGACACATTTCTCTTGATTTTATTTTTTAATTAACTTTTATTCTCAGTATTATCATGTCCTCCCCACACACACACACTTCCTTCACTCCTCTTTTTCAGCCTGGAATGCTGATTAACTCACCAGACTCTCACCACAGTGCAATTACAGGTACCTTCAGTGTCAAAAACCAGCAGGAATGTTTTAAATATCTTTTCCTTTATCTACATCCTAATGCTATCCATCCACCCAAGAAGCCCAAAGACCTTGACAACCACACACAGTCAAACTGCATTGCTTATCATCAAATTAAGGCAAGTGGCTTATCCTGTAACTCTCTATAGAGACTGTCCAGCAAAGCCTGTAATTACAGGGCTGCTCAGTGATGAGCAATCCAAGCCCTGGGTCAAACATGTGCCTGTTAAGCTCTTCCACATGTGCCATTCAGACCCTTCCTGTTTGGGTTTCGTGTACCGGTTTTGCACCTCTTGCCTCACATAAAACCAGATGACCTCAGAGAGACCAGAAGTGCCATCTCCATCACTGTCTGTGGTGTAGACTTCACCTCCCGCCATAAAAACGCTTCCTCACCTTCCCTCCTGCTCACCCCTCGCATTCCCGCTTTCAAGTTAATTGGAATAACACATCTGCAGCCAAACAACAGAACCCAGCGCATCCCCTCCAGGCCCCCCCGGCCTCTCCACCGCCCCAATCCCGCTTTGCTTCATTGACTTCTCCAAACCCACCGCATTTCGACAGGAGCACTTAACCTTCTGCAGAATATCTTTATGCTCCATTTTCCTTTCCATTAGGAAGGAGATGAAAGCAAGCAGAGGATGCTTTTGTACAGCTGCTGCTGCTGCCAGCAGATGTGCTCTCCCAAGCCTATATGTGTTTTAAGCATAGGATTGAATACTTTGAGATGTGAGGGGTTTTGGTGTGGAAGGGATGTTTGGAGGAAGCTTAAACAATGGTGGGTTTAAGCCTAATGCAATGATTTACACCCAAATCAGAGTATTTTGTACTTGTGCTCTCCTCCATGTTCTTACCAGAGACTCTGCTAACCAAAAGGGCTTCACTTTCTGAGTTTGATTTTCCAATTTCTCTCTAAGTGTATAAAGTCAAGATTCAAACTGAGACTAACCACAAGCCTTTATCACCTGAGGAAAAGATCTGTTATGAACATGCTAAGCTTCACTGTGGTATTCACTTTTTTACTTCCAAATTGAAAATAATTTCTGGTGTTTTCTTCATAAAAATTAATTTATGGTAACAATGAGAAAATATATATATTTCTTTTTAAACCCATGTTCTAAATAATTTTTAGAAAGATAAAAACAATTATTAGGAGCCTCTACACTGAGAGCAAAATATCCTGCCCAAGTGACTGACGAGCACCAGTAGCTTTCTGTTCATGTGTGTTCCTGAAAGACCCTGTTGCATCCCACTGAGAACCAGTTCTGAGTCAAAGCCTCGGAATCTCCAAGTGCAGGAAAACTGGCCCTAATAAAACTGTCTAGATTGTGTCCTCCTAGGAGTCATTTCACCCACCAAAAATGCGAGCACATCTGGGGTAGGCAGCAGCTGAATATAAATATAATATAGAGGGAAATGATGAGTCTTTTCTGCACCTGAACTGCCGGATGTATGTTAGGTAGGAAGATCCTGTTTGGAAGCTGATCAGTCCCATGTCTGCTCTTGCTTATTTGCCATGCTTTAAAGCATGCCTGGTCATGACCTCTCTTTTCCATCTCGGGTTGGAGGAAGGAGGATGGTGTGGGGATGGGCAGCGGTGAGCTCAGGATTTAAGTTTCCCCAGTTCAGTCCTTTGCTCTGCACAGTCTTTGTGTACGTCTGGGGGCAAGTCAGTTAAGCTCAACTTCCCATCTCTAAACTCACAATATTATTGCAAGTGCAAACACTGCTGGGGCAGCGAGGAACAGAAAGGAGCCGAGCCACCAGAGCAGCAGCAAACACCACTGTGATAATGGACTGGAAGGAAAGTGTCCCGCATTCCTTGACACCCAACCTTGAGGTGGTGGTAATGAAGCTGTAGCATACCCAGGCTTTGGGATGGGCATGTTCTATGGGCATGGGTTATAGATTTCAGGCAGAAGCTGTCCTGCAGCAGGGCATGGGGTGACTGTAGCAAGCAGGGCAGTCAGAGACCCCTCAAAAATCACTTTGGAGGCTTGCCCAGCTCCAACAACAACAATCACTCTTCCCTCCTTGGTGCCATCAGGACAAAATCAAAGCTACATGAATCTCTGTCATTCTGCCCCTTCCCTTATTGCACCAGAGGCTCAGAGAGCCTGGCTCTGCCTTACCAGTCTCATTGTATTAGCTTGATAAACCATCCATTTACCTATAATTCAACAGACTGTAAAAATCCTTGTGGCTATTGCACAATAAGGAAAATAAATAATAATATGCCTAAACAAGCATCAGTCGAAATAACCAGGATTTGATGGACCCGGCGATAAACAGCAGATTTACTTTCCCGGGATTGCAGACAAACTAATCAGATTTAGTTGGCAGCTACGAAAACACAACTGATGGGAGGCTCAGCACTGGCTCGCACAATCCCCTCCGTCCCTGCGAACGCAGAGGGGCATGAAAGGAATGGACATTAAAAAGATATCGTATTGTCATGTCTCTGTGCTGGATGCAATGCCCTGGCATGCTGACAGCTGCCTGGCAGCTTTCCATCCCTGGGAAGGGGGATACCGGTCCACACAGCCCAGACAGCAGTTTAACCCCGGGGTCAGAGGCCAGTCAGGCGTTATCTACCGACTGGGCGCATTTCCTCCGCATCTGTGGCTTCAATATTCCCCAAAAAGACACTGACAGGAGGATGAAAGCTAATGGGAGCTCCTCTGGTATTTAGAAATTTAAAGGCCTACATTCATTTTTAATGACCTTGGAAACTCACTTAAAAAAATAAATAAATACCTAAAAACAAACAAACAAACAAACAGTCAAAAGCAATTTATGTTTTGTGAGAGGAAGAAAATTACTCCCAGCCTGCCTTCCGTGCCTGGTTTTTCAGGACTTCTAGCTGTTGGACAAGAGGCGAATTGCTGTGTGCTTTGCTAACTAAAACGTAATTTTCAGGACAACATTCTGACTATGAGATGAATTTTACAGTTGTGCCTTGCATGTACACCATTAAGCTTTTATTGCACAGGATGAAAATAATTCCTACCTTAGCAAGGTAAAAACCATCATTATCTCCTCCCTGTTCTTCTGCGCAGGTAGAGTTTGACAGACCCTTGTCAGTCTGCGTGAGGCATAGGGCCAGTTTTTGAGCTAAGCACTTATTCGGTGCATCCCTGTGATATTTTAAAGCCACTCTTGTTTTCCAGCTGTCTTGGAGGTGCCAATGCTGTATAAATTGGAGCAGCCCCTAAATCTGATCACATTTATGGTGCCTGCAAAAGCAACAGGGAGCTGCTCCAATACCTCGCGGCCAGGCAGGCAGACGGGGTCCTTGATTGTGTCCCATCTGCCAGACACCAGCATGGAGAGGGCAGAGACGTCCTTAGAGCCCTCCTGCTCTGCCAGCAACATTCTGCTGGTGGGCGTCCCATGTACCAGCCCTCCCACCGGGGTGGCAGCTTTGTGGCAGCAAGGACTACCAAGCAGCTGCTGATGCTGCCACAGACCACAGGGCCAAGGTCTGTCAAGAGAGATAAAACAAAGCCCTTTGCCATTACCCAGGTGGATTTGAGCTCCTTTTATTGATTATGCTACAGCATTAGTTCTAGAGGAATGCAGCTGTGGACGGAGCCAAGATGACTGTCTCCAGTGGATGACACTCCAGTGTTTTTAGATGTACTGCAATTTAATCTTTTTTCTTTTGTTATCTTTTAAGATGATGAAACCCAAACACTACCTGATTGAGCACTATTAATGGACCAAATAGTTTTTCCCATGTGCTCAGCTGATTATTATACAGACCTAACCACAAAAATAGTGACCAGAAGACACGTCAGAAGGACCTTTTTGCGAGTTCTTATGAGTCACTGATATTTACTGTCTCCTTCCCAGCCGTATCACAAAACCGTCTCTACGATTAATATCTTTACTGGCATCCTCTGTAGAGTGGTAGCCAACACCAACACAGCCTCTGCATTTTAAAGGCGACAGAGATGGATGAGGTCATTTTCCCATCCCTCATGTCATTTCCCTCCCCATCTACAAGGGTGCTCCTTAGGCGAATATCCTAATGGAAGGTTTGTCTAGACTAGCCTTTAATTGACTCTAGCAATAGGACTTCCTCCATTTCTCCAGGAACATCATTCCACCACCCGACAGACCTCACTGCCAGGAAATGCTTCCTGATATTCACCCTACCAACTCCTTCCTCACTGTTATCCCTGGAGCTCTGCTCAGAAAATGTTATGTACAACCAGACCTGTAGATCCCACCCGTCTCACCAGGGTGCTCACACATGGACCACACTTCCAACAGGCCTGAAAACTTCTGCTTGTCAACTTTTTTCCTTTCAAAGCCCTTAATCAACATAATTATTCTAATTTTCTTCCTTGGCTGCACATTAATTCGATTACTTTATGGAAAGGGTTTTTAATAGCAGTGGCAGAGGAAATATCGCCATTTGGGTTGCCATTGTAAACAGTCACATACTTTTAATTAACTACAGGGACAAAAAGGTGTTTATAAGTATTCTTCAACAAATTCCAAATTCAGAATGCAGAATGACTTTTCCAAACGATTGTTTAAAAAGAAATCAGTTTAGATTAATTTACTGTTATAGCAACCACATAAATAGTGAACACATTAATAAGGTAGTAATAGATATATTAATAGTGAGTAAATCAATTATTATGGGCTGTTCAATACTGTGCTTATTAGCCAGGTTTATAGTCACCTACACTACTAGAACTGATGAGCTTTAAATAATCTATAACATGTTATTCATGACTTGAGTATTCTTCTCTATTAATAATTTACTAACAGTTTATAAACTATTCATAATTGCATTCTTCATATCAAAATATGATCTTTGATCTAAAAAGGAATTATAACTTAGGACAGTCTCCGCTGGTCTGACCTGATCACACACAGGGAACCACCCTGGAGCTGCTGAAGCACCACCTGAGCAATTCCCACAGTTCCCACAATTTGCTTCAACTCATGTAGTGGCTCTTAGGAAACCTGATAGGCAACATAAATTTGATTTGTAATTTTGCAAAACTCAGTAGCAAAAGATGCTTAGATCTCGGCTAATGTTCTCATTGTGTTTGCAAATCCCTTTTCATCTGCTGATTTGGAAACACATGAGGAAGACAGGCTAAGAGGAGATCACCTAGACTATCATGCAGGTATTATTATTATTATCATTATTATTACCACCATGATTGTGGGACTCGTATTTATCTTACCAGTTCTGTCGAGGCACTGAAACAAGCCCTGCTCTGCTTGGAGCACAAGTCTTGCAGAAAATGGCTGAAGAGACGCCAAGAAGAAATGGAGTATTAAGATTTTGTCAACAAGCAACAAGCAAAGGTCAACAACCGAAGCTCTGGCTTCCTCAAACTGGAATTGTCACATCTGTACTCTTCCAAAGATTCACCAAGTCCTGGAAAGAGATGTCAAAGCCTTGAGAAAAGGTAATCCAGTAAGTGCCACAAAGGAAAGAATGAATCTGGCTTATTGGTCAGTCAGGGAATAGCTAGACTGTGTTAGGAGAGGTGTTTTTGATATAAAGCTATCAATGCTCAAAGCTTTGATAAAAACTTGCAGAAATATTTAATCTAGTTCTGATATTTAAGAACAGACACCTTACTGGGACAAGTGCAGTAGAGGGTATAAATATTTGACAGGAAAGCCCTGGCTCCCTCATGAAGAGGTTAAAAGACTTTGTCTTATTTAAACATCTAAAGATTAAAAAGACATTATGATGACACTTCTAAAATGCATTCAGGGTTCAGGACGGTGAGACCAGGGGAACAGTAAAGAAAGATTATGTAATTTGAGGGACACTATTTGAACGAGATCAGTTAATTACAGATCGACCATGAATAATCTCACCATGAAAATAAAACAACACGAGTATTTATTATTTGAGTATTGAAACTCTGTTATCATTTTCTAAAATTAAACAGAAGGGAATCTGAACTGAAATTTGATAAGCCTTTGAAAGAGGCTGTATTGCCAAGGAGACGTGAATCCTGCATGTCCGTATAGCCCCAAAGGGCTGAAAGGAGACTGGATTCCTCTTTATTTGCATTGTATTTATCTTATGCATCAGGTTTCTGCGGTTACTTCTGGAGAGCAAAAAGGATTTATCCCCTCCTCACCCTTTTTGTCTTCTGACAGGCCTGTGGGGTTTGTCTGGGTCCAGTTTGTGCCTTTCTTTGAGCACAAATTGCTGATCAGCCATCATAATGAACAGGATGTAGAAAGATGCAGTGATATACTTACGGATCCACATGTCTCCAGCTTAGATGGAGGCTGCAACTGATGGATGAACTCTTGAGAGAGGAATAAAGTTTGCTGAATATACCTAGATGACATAAACATGCTTTATTTCTTTAGATAACTCAATAGTACAATATATGAGTGATGGGGCAAAATAGAAAATGGAAAGAAAATTCTTCTGGGTATTTGTAGTACCTAGATTTGATTTTGAACTCAATCCCCGCATGCTTGCTAGATGGTCTGTCTTAGTTTGTGTCTGAATGACCTTTGAAGGCTTGAATATTCCGGACCCTTCAGAATCAAGTTTGGGGCTGCAATCCTCCCTCTCTGGAGGAAAAATAATTTCAGAAAGAGCTGGAACAGAAGAAAGATTTGTTATGGCTTGTAGATTGGGTGATTTATCCAGTTTGGAAACAGCAACAAAAGCGTTATCTCCTGTTTCCCCAGAATAAGTCTGAATGGTGGAGAAAATTAGCCAACTTTTTTCAGTTTTTTTTCCCCTTAATTATTATTATTGCCAGCTCAGCCCCATCATTCGACTACGCTTAGGAGATTAATTTTTTTTTTTACCTTGCAAAGTACTTTCTAACAATACTTATTAATTTTGCTGGAGGAGTGGCCCAAGTAACCGGAGTATTTTCCTGTTCTGTCCTCCCACACACAACTCAATCTTCCCCCGTGCTCGTGGAGGAACAGCAGCCTCCTCTTTCATGCGTCTGTGCTATAAGTGGAAAGAGGATTTGACTTAAAGGCACAATGACAACTGGTTTAAAACCTTGAGTTAATTTGGTGTCAAAGTAATTTTTTAATAAAATTTGGGGGTTTCTTTAAAGCGACGAGAGAGTGAGAGATCTGTTAAATCAAAAGAGAATTAATTATTCTCAGCCATTACTGAAAATACAAACACAACCAGGTTGCGTTAGAGCAAATGAAATTGATTTTAAACAAAAGTGAACCTGACCATTCGTGTTTCATCACCTGCTCTGTAGCACTGACAGCCTCCATTCTCCAAGGTGGGCTGGCTTCTCCAAACTTCATTCCTTGTTCGACAGAATCAAGTATTAATCTGGCCACTTTTAGAGAAAGCTGAACGATAACCCTTTGTTATCTGAGTTAGCTCAGACTGTCTCAGCTGATTAAGTCTTGTTTCCCAGCTGATCAGGAAGACATATGAGGGTGACAAGCTTTTGTCTTACAGAGATCTTCATGTCTGAAGTCTGTAAATTCTCATCTCTCTCTTACCACTCCTGTTTCTCCATTTAAGCAGACACAAACCTAAACATCGAACCTGAAATTTAGGAACTGAACAGAAAACTCTAACTTTTCTTTTCCCCAAAGCCTTCCTAAATATTTCTGGCATGTTTTTCTTAATCTGCTGCTTGACATTATTCCTTCCCTGCTAAAAGATATTAGGATACAGGTTTTGTTGCTGTTTGTTTTTCATGAAAAACACACTATTAGATCCATTTGCAGAGAAAACCAACACAGCAGTAAAGGCAGGGTAGGGGGTTGCTGAATGCTGATGAGAGCTGAGGCATATTAACCAGTTATGGATATGCTGCTCTACTCTCTGGCTTTGAAATCATTGCTAACAGGCTTCAAACCTGTTCTCTTACGGCCTATAACATAGACAGAGAGGTGCAGAGGAATGTAATTAACTCCTCCTCAGCTCTCCCTTGCCTCTGTAGCCGCATAAGGAAGGATGGCATGAGACTGATTTGGTTATTCTGTTAAAAACAAAAAAAGATGGTGAAATGAAATCTTCCCTGGCACATGTTTTCAGCCCCAGAGTGCCTCTTCAGAGCACGCAGACACAAGCCCTTCTCAGGGGATGCTGTGGGGTGGCCAAGGCAGCAGTGGGGGAAGTGGAGGGGCACGAGCCAGCAGCAGCATGGGGCATGTGGGATGTGAAGGACAAACCCCTGGCTTGGTAACCCTACCAACATATTATCCATCTCTCCTCAGCCTCCCCCTGCTTAAAAAGAGAGAAAGGGTCAAGAGATGCTATCCAAGGCCATGGAAAGAGCAGTCAGAGCAATTTAGAAGAACTCTGAGGATGGCTTAGTTTGAACTCACTCATAACACCAAATGAGGGCCTTCACATCAAAGAGCACCAAGACATCTCGGAACCTGCATCAAGGCCAGGCTTGCCCCTGACAGAAGTGAGAGCTACGCTCCCCACCTGTGACACTACTCACAAGCAGATACAATCACTCCTGAGAGGGTATTCCACAAAACATTTTCCGTCGGGCGCCAGCACCTTTTTAAATATTAACCAGTGAGATCTGCTGGCTGCCTCTCTGGAATTACCGTCTCTGACACTGGTGATCCCAGCGTGGCAGCAGAATTCAGCAGCCAAAGCCTGGCTCTCAGCAAGCGGCTTGCAGATGTGGATTTTAATTAAAAATATTTAATTTTCAGCTCTGAGTTCCATTTGCTCTACCTGGCATTAGAGTTTGTGGTGCTCATCATACAGACCGCTGCAGTGCTGCTCTGTGGAAAGCTCAAGCCTATGGCAGCTCCACCAAACGGCCCTGTTGAGTCCTATTTTGTGTTCAGCCATAACAACCAAAATAGAGCTGAAAAAAATGAAAATCATTCGTGGCTCAGAACTTACCTTATACTAGAGCAATTCCTTCAGAGATTAGCAATATGGAAAGACCACCTTCCTAGTCCCACCAAGACACATCCCTGTAGAACCTCTTTATTGTTTTTCATCCACAGAAGACTGAAAATTCTAGGCATTGCTCACTTCTAGAGGAAAAAAGTTAAATTTAAATTGGCACCTCAGGCATGTATCACATCCACAACTATCTCCAAAGCCCACCTCATCCTGTGGCCATTTTTCCTTGAGATGAGCTGCTGTATTCCCAGAGCTCCTGCAGCTTCCTGGGATGGATCTCACATGGTCCGGTGGGACCTTACATAGTTCCCTCATTGTCCTATTTTCCTTGTAAAAAAAAGTTAAGACAGTTGTTCAGTGAAAAGTTTCTGTTTCACTTTTTATTACCCATCACTTAATTTACCTTGTTTCAAGTTATTTAGTGAGTAGCTTTAATTTTATATAAATTTTCACTAGTAGGTTTCTACATCTGCAGATATGTACTCAATGAATCCTTAACCAAACATGGTGGAACAGGCTTTAGTGCTACTAAAAGTGCTACTTTAGGTCCTACTCATAAAAAAGGTTCTACCTTTGTGCTCTGATTGTCCCCTGCAAACAACATACAGAGCATTCTTCCATAGATAAAAACTTCTTCAGAATTCAGCAGGGAATTTTCAGCATTTTGAAAGTTCTACGTTAAGGCTGATAAATATCTGAAAACCTATTTTGAGTTTACCGTTTAGGTCCTAAGTTTTTAGGGAATGTGGAAGAAGCATGCGGAAAAAAGGGGCAGAAAGCAAGAAAACAACCCCAGGCCAAATAAGCTTCCCTATATTAAATATCCAAATCACTGGATTTGCCAGAGGTGTTGCCAATCATTATGAATTTTGATTGTGAATTTTAAATATGGAAAATATTTTGAAATGTTATTGGGCTTTTTATGTCCTGTTTTACCTCCAGTTAAGAGATTCATAAGAGAAATAAGGAGTCCTACACCCTCTAAAGAAACTCCTGTTAAAGGGCATGTACAAGTCAGTGACTGCAGTGCCTGTGAAAGCTCATCCCCACAGAAAGACTTTGTGAACTGTTTGGGGGAAGGACAGTACATGGCTGTATGGCACCTGATGCAAGGGAGGCATGACATATGACCCTTACTGCAAACGGAAAAATAAACATCAACAAGACAGATTGAAGAACACATCAGAAACAGTAAAAATAAAGTTAAAAATAATCACTGATAACATTTAGCCCGGAGTGCTTTTCTCTTTGTTATTCTATATTGACAATCCCACCTACAAATGGGTCTCTAAGACTTTTTGACTTGTAGACAGCCTGGTTTGCTCTGCAGACCCCAATGTATCCATTGTCACCCTTGGGAGGGCCCCAGGGCCTTTGCTATGCTGCGTCTTTGGGGACGGATCAAATGGCTCCCAGACGAGAACAGAACCAGACATTTTCCAACCAAATACCTCTCAGGTCACTGAGCAATGCTCTGGTGGCTCTGCCTCGCCAGCAAATGCCCACGCTGAGGCACGTCAGTGAGTAGCTTTGCCTGAGGAACCTTCCTGCCTCCTCCAGGCTTTCTGTGCTGATGGCAGGAGGGATGTGTGCCTCTGCTTCGGCCAGCTCCAGCATGGGCCAGAGAGCTGGCAGAAACCACTGACATGGGCTGGGTGTGTGCTGAGATCCCAGTCTGTGAACTGGGGCACCGGCAGCACACACAGAGGTTTTGATCCACCAGAACCACTGCTGAGGATGTTAGAGAGGGTGCAGCTGACTGAGAGAGAGCAAAGAAGGAGGAGAAAACTCCCCTAATTGCCACAGCTCCACAGTCACTGCTGATGAGCACTACCAGGGCATAAACACAAGACTGAAGGAGTTTCAGACTGGGCTTGGGGGTGAATTGCACCAGCCTGCTGCTGCTCTGAAGTCCCAGACACCAAAGCCCCCATGCCAAATGCTGTAAAGCCAAAACAAAGCCCAGTCCCTGATTACAACAACTTACAGCCTTGGAACACGCAATTATTCATTCAGATGAAGCTTTATGTCAAGAGCTCCTGCTTTACAAGACAATTGGGTATTGCTGCAGATGACTGCCACAGCAAGGACATTCAGGAAATCTCTCAAAATCACCCTGTGAGTGCTGCCATAGGATCCAGAGCACAGCTGCTCCATCACTCTGTTCCAGGCTGTCACGTCGAAGGTTAGCAAAATAATGTCAGGTAGTTGTTTCTACTCCACGGAAATTAGCTGTGTTACCTCTACAGGGGGACAAATCCCTTCTAGATCTAAACCAGCCAGGTTTTACAGGACACCAAACCCTCATCCCCAGCCACCTCATGTGACAGACTGGACACTGGAAATGATGCCATATCCCATGCTCCACACTACAGGATACCAGGAATCCTGTGACTATCACTGCTGGCTTTTCTTTCCTTGTGTCTTGAAGAGTCCACCAACAGTGATGGACTGGGTGGACAAAGCTTGTCGAGGGACACTTTGAATGTCAGACAGCTTTCCTACCCTTTCTAAGTAGACAGGAGCAAAGATGAACTGCCCAAGTTCCTCTGCATGAAAGTCTCCAAGCTGATTTCCAAAGCTCCTTGTAGCAGTCAAAGAGAAGTATACTGAGGTGTCAGAGATAGGAAAACATTTCAGAGCAAGCACATTCCCTTTCCTTTTCATCTCTTGCCTGCCTCATCACAGCCAATGGTTTCAACATCTCTCCTTCCTCACCACTCATGGCCTGAGGAACAGACCATGTACCCAGAAAACACAGAAAAGGGCAGCTCCTGTCCAAATCCAAGCAGTTTCTCCTTCCCCAGTCATAAATGGCATGAGTTTGTGGTAACGATGTTCTGCATGAACTTGTTCTCCAAACAACGACCAGCTTGTCATCAGACAGAAATGGAACAGGGTCAACCTTTCCTGCCCCTTCTGCACATAACAATTCCTCCTTTCAAGGGGGAATGGCTTGAAAGCTCCAGTTATCGAAGTCTGTTGTCCACAAAGAGTGACACCTCCAGACCCAGACTCCTCCTCCTCTCCCTTTTTTAGGCTATGAACAAGTCCTTGGTATTTTGGCCAGGCCACTTCTCCAATGCAGCTTCTGTCTTTAGGAAAAGCAAAGGAATAAAAGGGGGGAGGGATTAAAAAAAGAAAAATCTGTGCTTTTTTTTTTTTTGGAAAGTTCTGCAAATGTTTTATGCCTCCTTTCTTTTTTCTTTCTATTTTTTATATTTTTTCCCCTTCTTACATTCACACAAGCAAAACAACAAGAGGGTCCTCTGATGAATGTGGCGGATCGCCATGGTTACGGTTCAGAGATGCGGCAAAAAGCAATTATGGTGGGACAGAGTGGAGAAAAAAAGAAACAAAAAAAAGAAGAGAGAAATGCACCTCTTTGTCAGAATTTCAGAACAGCTGTAATAACACTTCTGCACCCCATCCACTGCAATGTAACTGAAATATTGTGGCATGCTAAATGCCAACGCATTAAATACCAGGATTTCAATGTCACATTATTTAAAAAGACAGGAAGCATTAATTTCCAGCTGCACTTTCAGCTTGTTAAGTCATCTAGGGGGAATAGGGAAAAAGGAGCAAGTCCATGGCACAGGGCCTCACATTTTGAGGTGTGAAATAAAACACTGTTCAGCGAGGCAGTGGAATGCACTTGTAACAGATTTAATCTGACAGCAGCTGCAGTTTCCTATTTAAGCTTTGTGTGATTTATTTTTCCCCTTGGTGTTGGAGCTCCTGGAAGAGATGGAGATGCTCTCCTGACCTTTCCCAGTCAGAGGATCTCAGAAGTCTTTACCCCCATGCACCCAGTGTTGCTTCCTGTGATGGGCAAGTGAGGTGGACTCTTCCCTGTCCTCACATAGTGGGTGTGACTTACTCAGGTCTGATCTACCAAGGGTCACAGGTGGTTTGTCTTGGTTTGGGTTTCTGCAGTGACTGGAAGAAGCAGGAAATTCTCCTTTTACACGCTATTGTTTTCAGATTATATTGAAAAGAAAAGCTGCATGTCACAGGTTGGGATTATCTGTCCCTAACATTTATTTCTCTGCAGCAAACAAAAGCTAACACCTCTGGTCTCTCTTACTTGTATTTAATCTTGATGGTTTCCATCATTGGTCTTACAGATCTATTTTTGGTGATAACAGCAGCATAAAATATTTCCCTTCCTTTTCATACCTGTTGCATACTGCAGCCTCCAGCTGTGTTCTTGTCTTCCTGGCTATGAATCACACCAGAGACGCGATCCTGCTGAATTTTAGACCATGGAAAGAGGCATAGGGCGAGAAATTACTAAAATGGATCTGTCTCTCATCCTATCCACCAAGAGGTTCTGCAAATTGCAGCGCCAAAGGGTAGAGGTAATAATGAAAGGGACAAATGGTGCTGTGTTTGGTACGCTTTGGGTGAACAAAAACAAAGAACGGACAGAGTAATACAACAATGAATAGATGAAACAGCCCAAACAGGACAAAGACTAAACACTTCACAGGTTATTTACCTCTTTTCTGAATATTTCCCTCCAGTTATGTTTCCTGTCTCTTCACAGAAAAGAGCTCTCAGGTTACACATCCCAATTCCAGCTTTCCTCCATCTGACCACAAGAGCAAGATTCTCCATCCAGCCAGCACTGACTCATCAAAGGACTGAGACAAAAATTAGGTTTCCCCATCATAGCAGAGGTCCACTGTTCCTCTCTTCTTGTTTCTATATCATACCCAGCAAAACTGAAGCTCCAGACTTGCTTCCACACAAAAGATATCTGAGAAAACCTGTGCATGAGAAGAAGACACTAAATTTGAAGGAAAATGAAGTATTGCCAAGTCTTGTGGTTGTATACCACAAGTCTATTGACATTTTGACTTTTTTAATTGCTTTTTATAGCACTGTCTTCTAAAATCAAAAATCATCATGAACCTCTTATGAGAACAGCAGAGAAATCATGAATAACAGAAAGGACTGCTAAAGGTTTAGCAGTGAGAGGGAGCCTAAAAAAACCACAAAGCTTGAAATTCTCTTGCTTTTTAAAAGCAATTCATGATTTAGACAAGCCTGTTTAAACTTTTGAACACTGGGATACATCATGTTAGGTAATGTACTTAGGGAGGACTGAGCACTGGGGTTTCAGAAAAAAAATGTCGTAGGAGAAAAGCTCTGTGGAGTGAATCTGAGACCTAATACTGCAGGACATGCCTTTACTGACTTCTGCAACAGCAGAAGTCTCAAGGGCTAAACCAAATCCCCAAAATGAACTCTCCTCTAAATCCAACATTTTGATGCACAGGGAGGCTGTGGTGTCTCAGAGCACTCCTCTGCTAATGCATCTTCAAGGCTTTTGTTCTCTCAGCGCTGGAAATGTAAATGTGAAAATAAACATTAAAATTTACCTCCAGTTTAATATTGCGTCAAAAAAAATTAACAGACAGCCTCAGTTTCCCTAGGCAACTCGAAAAAATGTGTTAGTGTTTAAACACTTTGAAGCATTTTTCTATACTTAAAATTGAAAAGAAAAACAAAAGGCCACTGGAAAGTCTTTTCCAATTAAATTCAATTTTGGTCCAGAACCACTTCATTTGTTAAACTCTCAGAGGAATTATCAGCAATCCACACTCCAGGAAGGTGAGTTTAACCTTTCCCTTGACAATTCACACTTTGGAGATTTGGTTTCCACTTACTTTTCTCCTGTCTCTGAGCAGTTCCCAAATCAGAGGTAACCAGCCTATGCAGTACGGCAGGCTGGATGTCTCTCACCCAGCCTGGGACTTCGAGAGTGTGGTACACGGGCAGCAAACATCAGAGCCAAAGCCAGTGATGAGGTACCAAGCAGGAAGGAGGGCAAGGCAGGTGAAACAAGCTCGGTTTCTATGTGAGGCTTAAGGTACAAGCAGAGACTGTTTGCAAAAATGTGTCAAGTGATGAGGAAAAAAAAGGGCTGGAAAAAAAAAAAGGCTGGAAGTATAAACTGTTTTAGGAGTTTCAAAATCCATTTCTCTTTCCAAGAGAGGTAAGAGAACAAAACCCAAAACCTGAAAAGTGAGCAGTTTAGGAAGCTCTGGTTTTGAATATGGTGGTGCTTCTGTCCAGCCCCTGAACCAACCGTGGAGAGCTCCAAGAGGGAAGGGAATGAATACCAAGCTGCAGCTGCAGACCCAGCCCTGCAAGGTGCTGAACTACCCCAAAACCAGCAGGATCTAAAAGCACACAGAGCCATTTCTATCAAACACCCCGTTCCCAAATGGGGAACTTCCTAGAGATAGAAAGCAGATCAGAACAACCAAAAGTGCCTCAACCCTCTGCAGCAGTGAGTGCCATTGCCAAGGCATCCTTTGTGCTATCTGCACTCGACATTTATATGAAAGAGAGATAAAAGAAGGAAATTTAAAACAAAGGTTTCATTGCTGATTGCTACTTTCTCATTGCTTTATTATTTGTTCTTTGCACATGTCAGATAAGTGGACTTGCAAATAGCCTTAATTAGAAATGCAGATTACACTGGGCCAGAACACAGTGGACACTTTCACTCCAGCAATCCTGCTGGGAAAACACATGACCAGTTTGCTAAGAAACAGACTGAAAGTCAAAGTTAGCTTCATTTTCAGGCTGTGTCCAGTTCATAGCCCAGCAGCTGTGAATAATTCTTCATTCTTAAAGAATTTAAAGGATGAACTGTGTTTCCAGTAGAAACTGCTACTAAAAGAGATCTGCAGCTCCTTGCAGTGGTTTTATGTGTTGAGGTAGAATCAGACATGATCAATCCTGAACTGGAGAGCTGCAACCAGAAAACCAGCATGTTGTCTCAGACCTGAAACTGGCTTCAATACTTGAAAGCTTGTCTGCCTGCCCACAACCAAGATTAGTGTGTCAAATAAAAGATATTAGCTTTCCTCACATCCCTTGGCTTACTTGTTTACTAACACTCCTCCTAAGAGTGGGACTTCTCCCTCTGAACATGATGATACATCTAAGTATGGTTACACAAAAGCAGGGCTACCAGTTCTTGGAATAAATGGCCATTTAAAAACCTACTGGCCATTTGATGTTTTGCAGGTGATTTTTTTGAGATTGGCCCATTGCTTCTTTTGATTTTAGCAATGCTTAAAATCCTCCCTGTATTACTCAAGAGATGTGACTTTTTTTGCAAAGCTGCTGCTTTGCAATCATTACCAAGTTCAGAAGCAAGCAAAAATGGACAAAAGTAAGGGATGAAAATAAGATGTTTCATGTTGTCACACACAGTTCATTATACAGGGCACCCACCAACAGGATAAAAGTTGCTCCAGTCAAAATGAGGTTCACGTGGTTCCAGGCAGAAGATCTTGGCTGTTGCACTCCTGTGCATCATGTGGAAGAGCTTCCCACAACACAGGGAAGTCCCAGCTTAACCTGAAAACCAAATCTGGAAAAATAGCACTAATAAACAGACTGTAGAAATATATGTCTAAAAAAAAAAGGTTGCTGGGAATGACTAGCTATGGATGTGGATATGGGGGATATTTTTGCTTTTGTTAAGTGTTTATTAATCATTGTGACTTTGTTCAGTGTTCACTGAAGAAATGTAAATATTTCACTAAAGACAAAGATAAAAAGTATGCAACTGGTTTCAAATAAACCATTAAACATGTGAACCTGAAGTGAAATATGAATGTATACCCAAAAAATCTGTTGTGAAGATCAAGTCCATTCCCGCAGACTCACAGTTATACGGAAATCCTTATCTCCACTGGTAATGTTTTATGGGTTTGTGAGTGGCAAAAAAAATCAAAAGGATTCTGCCATGGTTACAGAAGGCCACAACTTGATCCCTAGGCACGTTACAGCTGTCTTGTGTGACCTGGGCAGTCTGGTCAGATCCATTTCAGGACGAGTTAACCCTGCTACATCTCCAGATCCTCAGACAGATATTGCAGCCCACACTGAGTTCTCATAGCAGAAGTGTAGATAACGATTTGATGCTATCAAGTAAGGCTGAAATCCAGGTGAGGACTGGTATCCTGAGTTTATCTAATTTGCACTTGAATTGATGTAATTTTGCGGTCATGAATCAGAGTTTTAAGTGTAGTAGACTGAATTTCAGCTCTGAACCTGGTCAATCACACCTCGTAAATGTGTCATTTAATGCAACAGCTGTGAGAAGAACTGGCAGGTGGACAGAGGATGAGAAGAGCATCAGCAAATCTTTTAGAAAAACAAAAGGCACAATATTTTCAGCATGGAAAAGAGAGCTGTGAGAGAAAGTTAAAGGATCCAGAATGGCCTTCATGCTCCAAAATATATCTCTTTCCACAAGGCTTTGAAGATTTCTGACTTTGAAACTTTCCCTGTTTATTTATTATGTACGTTTGTTTGTCCAAGGAGGTCTGTTGAGATGATGTGCTTGCTCCAGAGGGGTTTGGAAAGGAAAGAACAGAGCAGGAGAAGGGAATGCAGTGAGCAGTGGAAATGCACAGACACGTCATTGAAATCCTGACCTTTCTGACAGCTCCCGGCTTCCCGTCGGCATCGTGTCAGGGCCAGGACTATCACGTTTCAGCCTCTGCATCGCCCGCAGCAGAGTAGCAACTTCTTTATAATCAGTGGATTCTTTTTTCTCATTGCATCACGATGGCACCTGGACAGATATTTTTAGAGGGGGGTGCAAGCAGAGAAAGAGAACCTCAGCTGCAGAGCTGTTCAATTCCAGTTAAATGGAACTGGGCTTATTTATTAAAACTCCATTTCAATCCAAAATCCGCCAACAGCTCAACTACTCCTTTCTGCTAATGCAAAAATTAAGCGGTTAAACATTTCTTCCCTTCAAGTCAATGAAAAAAAACTCTTTTTGCCTATGGTGGGAGTAAAATGCCATTAAAGTTTTCTAATACTGCTTCTAAGAAAAGGTTTGGGTGGGAAGGATAATTGTTGAGAATTTTTTTCTGTGATATCTTACATTGACTTACTGTCAGAACTATTGCACTGTTACAAAATATTTTCCAAAGTCTTGCAATAAAACATAGCTGAAGATGTAAATAAAACATAACTAAGTTTGTGACTTTCCGATTTAGAAATGGCAAGAAGGTCTCAGCACTTCAGAGCAATGCGCAAATTTGTATCACAGTACTTATTATCAGGTTATGAACTGATTTTATCCTTATAAGTATCTCAAATGTATATTCTCCACTAAATTTCACAAAGTATTAGGTCTAGGTGAGGGTTTTAAACAACTGTTTTCAGATATTTGGATGTCCTTGAATTCCTTCAGTGGTGCTGATGCATCTTGGGTGTTTCACAGGGTCAGTTTTACAGGGAGAGAATTTTATGTGGAGTAAGGAAATTTTAGACACTTGGAAAATATGAGCAGCCATAAGTAAACATCAGTGTCAGAAACATGACTTCAAAAATGTACTCAAGAAACCAAAAATCTCCACAAGTCAGAGTCCAGTGGAAATTACATGAAATGCAATGCAACGTCTACGAACTCCTGAAGAACTTCATTACCTCACAGTCCAGGGCTATGGCATTTCAGGTTGCTCATGAAAATTCATCAGGATAAGGTCTCCATGTGACAGCATTCAGTATTTTCAAACGTTCATTTGAAAAAGTTCTGAAAAATACTTTCCAAGCTTAATCAACAGAATATGTAGAAGAAAAATCTAGATTATACTCTAAAAAATATTAATTTCTATGGACTGTGCCAGCAAACCTGCACAGTTCTCTCTCTGGACAGGACCACAACCTCTGTCCTGGCTCATGCTCAGTAATTCTCTTGTCCTGGGAGCATCCTGGTCCATTTCTTTTCCAGGAGCTGCTCAGATCTCTGAAGTCTCCCTCTGCCACCATCCTCTGCTCCCAACATGACCCTGCAAATGAGCCCCAGCAAGCACTCGAGAACACAACTAAGACAGGCAAACACCCACCTATGGAGAAACCCTCTAATTCCAAGGGAATGTTGAAATTCTCCCAGCAGGAGATGCAAAGCTCTTCTCTCAGCTACCAGAAACATTAATTCTCTCGCACTAGAAAATCATCTATTAGCTTCTATAAATAAGAATTAGCCAACACGAAACTATCATATCCCTGTGTGTTAATAATTTCTTTAAAATTCGCATGATTTTGGATATCTTCCTGTCTCTAACCTTTTATTTACTTCTAATCTGTGATTTCAGCATTTTAACATTTCACGAGGAAACCCACAGAAAATCTGAGGTTTCAAACAAACCGTATTATTGCATTAATTACCTCAGTAAAAGTTTGTTTTGAACAAGACAAAAAAAACAACATTTTTTTTCCTCAGGTGTCCTCTATAAAGCAGGAAAAAACCTGAGTTTACAATAGTGAAGCATTTCTGCTTCAGTGTGGCTTTTGTTGCTTTTCCAAAAACCTAACACCTGATATAAGGCACCTGGCCATGGATTGCCCAAGGCATCAAAGTTTTACTTCTAAAAATGATCATTAAACTTCAAAGCCATTTGATCAGGCAGCTTTTTCAAATTTTCAGTTTAATCTAAAACTCTGTGATTACGGTGGTGTACTTGCATAAATTTGGTCCCTAAATATTAGAACCATAACAGGGATCCAGTTCTATTTTCAGAAAGGTGACCTCACTTGGAGGAATTTTCAAAGTGTACATTCAAGCTTATAATTCAGATATTCATGGACTTGGTCTAGTGGTTGAAGTAGGTGAAATAGCCCCTAAACAGTAAAGGACAATGAAAAAAACCCAAACCAAACCAAAACTCGAAGACACAAGATTCGAAGAACAGGTTCTGCTACAAAGCAGAAAATATTTTTTTTCCTCACCATTTCACACAAGGCCAGATGTGAATGTCTTAGGGAATTTGAGCGAGGGGTATTGGGTGACAACCATCCTTAACTACCCTGGACTTGAAAAATTGGAGCAGAAAAATGGACTCAATCTATTTTTGGCAGCCCTTTGGGACTCTCCCTAAAGTTTTCTGTCCCCAGCCCTGACCTTCTCAGAGATTTTCATCCATTTAGAAAGCACGGATAGAGCAAGTGCTCAGCTCTGTAATTTGCAACGCAGAACGTTGGTGATGTTTTAGTTCACCAGGCTGCACTTTGGTGGCTCTGGTGGCTGGGGAGGGAACTGCTGGAGCCCTCCAAAGGTGAGTCACCCTCAGCTCCAAAGGATACAAATTCATTTCTCAGCAGCATTGCTTCAGACAAAGTTTTGCCCCGTGAAGTCAGTCACTGGATTTTCGGACAACAGGCTCCTCACCCGGGAGGGCAGCTGCTCTCAGCACTGGTATTTTAACTTGTGGAGGATGGAAAACACACTAGCAGAGAGTTTGTTTTGGCCCCACAATACAGGGATGGCTGAGCTCTGCATCCAGCAGAAGATTGTTGTTCCAACAATGGAAAACGGAAGGGGGGAAGAGATGAACTCAGAGCAGGCAGCACACCACAGCCAAAACACACACTGCAGACATTTCTGCTGCGGTGGGATACACAGGTTAAGCCAAGTCAATGCTCTGCAAGTCTAAAAACTCATGCTCTGACAAGCGCCAGCCTTGGTAGACCTGGACAGAGCAAAGGCTTTTACTCTGGCAAAGCAACCAGTTGAGGGGAAGTATGAGGTTTTTAACAAGTTGCTCCTAAGAAGATTTAATATTATATCTCCGCCTCTGCTGCATTCCCCTCTCACAGCCTACCCCTCCCAGGAGGCTGTGCAGAGTTAAGTCACTTGGCTGCGAGACAAAGGAAGAGGAGGGTAAAGAGCAACTGAGGGAGCAAAAGATGATAGAGGTGGGAAGGCAACGGAGAGGCAAAGGAGAGTGCTCTCCCAGAGATGCGAGGCAGGATCTGAGGGCAAAGATGGGAGAGAGATCACACAGGAGAAGCCACTGGCATAAGCAGATTGTCCTCCCTCAACTCCACACATCAGTCACAATGCGAGGAGTCTGGAGCAAGTCCCTCTGGAAAACACAAGCACTCAGATTCACTCGTGGCAAAACCAGAGGAGCTGCTCAGTTGTGCCTTACGCAGCCCTGTCAGCGGGAGCAAATACCGGTGTGTGCAGCCCTGCCTCACTGCAGGGGGGTGTGAATGGCCAGAGGCTGTGTCCAGCTGCTGGCTCAGCCGCAGGCAGGGAGAGGTTTGTCAAAGCATCCCCACGGAGCAGGTCAGCACACCTGAGCATCTGCCTGCCCTGTTCCCCAGCGGAAGCACAGAACCAGCAGTGCCCTTGGACTAGGCTGTCCCAGCCTCTCCTTTCCCTAGCTGAAGCTCAAGAGAGATAATTAAAGCAGAACAGTGGTTTTCCCTTCCTCCTCTTCTAAACAAAGGGTGTGAGTTAAGCCTTAGAAATATAAATTTCTTCACCCCAAACACAGAGGACAGGTCTGTGTGCTTTAGCACTGCACATACCCTGGATTTTATATCACACTTCCTTCTTTGCCTTTGCTCCCTCTCTCTCTCCTTCCATCCTTTCCACTGGCACAGGCTGAAATCAGCTGTCCTTTTCCCCCATGCTCTCTCAGAACATTTACTTTGTCCTCCGTGCTCTTCCCAAACCTGATCCAACATCCCAGCATCAGCTGAGTTCAAGCTAAAGCACTGAAATATACTACTGTGAATTGGATCCAAACTCAAGCCTGGGAATTCTGCATATCCTGCATGTATTTAGCTTGTATAAACAGCAGTAGATATTTCTGTCCCTTCTACACAGGCACACACATGCTTCTGCTGCTCCCAACCCTACAGGCATTCCCCAAAAGCCATCTCAAATTATTGCAAATTCTACACCACATTATGTCTTCTAAAAAATAAAAAAAGGAGTAAATAAAATACTAACAAAAACTAAATTTAATTAAAAAATAAAATAAAATAAAAAATAAAAATAAAATAAAATAAAATAAAAATAAAATAAAAATAAAATAAAAATAAAATAAAAATAAAATAGTCAAGCCCTGGCATACCTCCAGAGAGGAAAGCGTCAGATCTCAGCTGGTAAATAAGATGTTACTGTGAAGCTTGTAAAGCCAACGTTATTTCTCCTTTGTAAAGGCTCTACCTGCATAACATGAAGGGGGCTCAGTGACAGACACATTAAAACACCATTAAACTGTGAAATAGAACACAGTGTGAAAATAGATTTAACCTTCACAGCATATTGATCTCTACCCCGCGCCGTGCCTAAGTTCTTGGACAACTGTTTTATAATAGGTTTTACTTATTTTCCTGTTGCTATTCTGACTTCCTCAGAGGAGGGTGTTATTTCTAAAAGCTCCTGACAGCTAAGGGAAAAGTGGGCTTGTTTCTTAGTCATCGCTCAGTGCTCAAGCCTTGCTGCTGCCAGCTGCTCCATAAACAGAAATCAGTTTTGTGCAAGTGAAGGATGGGTCTGGGCAGCAGTGATTGCAGTGGGATGGGAGGAGGAGGAAGGGGAAGCGGAAAGGGAAGAGGAGACGGGCTGTTTGCAAGGACTCTGCTGAACAAAACTATGCAGGATGCAGGCAACCAGGCTGAACCCGAAATGCCTCCTGGAAAGGACAGTGCCAAGATTTATTTAAGCGTGCAGGGACACGGACCCTGTTTGTGAAGATAGGTGAAATAATTGTGCTCACATCTGCATATTCAGACGGGAAATCCTTCTGATGAATTGGCTGCCACAGGTCACGCTGCTGCCAGCCAGTCCTTAGACTTTCACTGGGAGATAGGGATTTCGCACAGTGATGAGTTATGCCACAGGACCTCTGACCTGCCCGTCACCTCCCTCTGACCATTCATCCATCTCCCAGAGCCTTATGCTAAGAGTTCAAACCCTTTCAAATGGCCAGGTATTTTTCTTTTTCACATCAGCTCAACAAAAATGCTCCACCCACCTCTCCACTAGGATTTCCTTTCTGACCACCCCAAAATAAAACCGGAACACAGGGACAGATAATGTCCAGCCACGTCCTGTAGCCCTGAACAAGGGTTTGTAACATCCATGCACAAACTAAATAAATTTTGGGGGGTGTGGAGGGGTTATATTTACGGAAATATTTCTGATGCCTTCCCCACTGTGGTCATCTGGCAAATTCTGGCCTGGCTGGAGATCTCTAAACACATGTGAAAGGGAGGCTGACCCCATCCATCAGATCTCCCCGACATGCTGCATAGAAATCAAACCTCCACACTGGCTGCTGGGCATGGCTGAAGCTCCCCTGGAGCAGAGTGTTGGATCCGTGTTCCCAGACCTTGCCAGTAAATTAGCACCATGCCAGACACGTTTGCACACATGGTTCACGGGCAATTTGCAAATTATCCATGAGGTGACCGTGCAACTGCCACAGAGGTCACCACCCAGCAAGGCTGTCCAGGGCTAATTTCAGAACAATGGCAGAGTTGCACTGACTTCAGCAGGACTGGGATGGTGCTCGCTGCATTTAAGGGAACTGCCCACTGAAAATCTCAGTATACTTCCCCATCTGGTTAATTAATCCAGTTTTCCATAACATCAAGCATTTTGGTGTAGCATGGATGCCAACCATGCCCCAAAAATCTGCAGTCAACCAAAATGTATGACAATGCTAAATTTATCTCATACACCCGAACTCTAATAGTAATACTAAAAAAAATGGACAAACTCACCTTACAATCTGGCAATAAGAAGAATTAGTTCTCATAAAAATTTTTGAGGCTTTTATAGGGGTGTCCTGTTCTGAATTACCTTAATCCAAGTCACACTGTGATGATGGAAATGACTGAACATGTGAGAAAACAGAAAATCATTTTTGAAAGAGATTTCCTGCAAAGAAGCCTAGCACTCCGCATGCGCAACAGAAAAGTTGCCAAAATCCCACTCTGCAGACCCCTCGCTTTCTGAGCACATTCATACCTTGTATCCCTGGGCACTGCCTCTGCTGAGCAGCAGCTCTGCAGAGCTTCAGGGGACAAACAAACTCCTCCAGAGCCCCTTTCCTCTCTTGAACTCTTAGCATAAGGCTCTGGGAGAGGGGGCTGGCAAGTGGAAAAGAGGTAAGACTGAATTTTCTGTTGCACAGGGTAAGCCAGGAGCAAGTGCTGAAATCATCCAGGCTCTGCTGGCACAAGCAGAATGATGAGACCCTTTCTACTGTTAATGCTTGCTGCTGCAGTGGTGGACAGAACAAGCCACTACTGCAGATTGTGACCTCTGCAGGAGATCCCTTCTGACTGATCATAGGAAAAGAGGCTCATTCAGAATGTTCTCAGCAAGCTTTTAACCCAGAGATGTTCAGAGACTGCCAGATCTTCCGTGCTGCCCCATGCCAGCCCTGGGCAGATGGGTTTTGGCTGCCTGACAGGAGCAGCATCACATCATGCTCTGGGCACAGGCACCTTCTGCTGGTTTGTGATGCAGTAAACTACCATAGCTTGGGTCTTAATGGGTCTAAATTAAAGTATTTCATCTCTCCTGTAGTGATCTGGGCATGGGGTTTCCTAATCCTAACACCAGTAGGAGAATAATTTCCACGGAACATTGTGTTACTGTGAGGAATCCTCTTTCAGGGCATCACCATCCTCTCAGCATTAGGGCACCTAGTTTATCAGCAGCAAATTTGGGCACTATTTATCCCTTTCATGGAGTTTTGAAGACTGATCCAAAACCTTTGAGCTCCACAGGCATTTGATTTCAGTGCACTTCAGGTGCAGCTCATGAAGAACACCACTTTAGTACAGCAATGAAAGTGCAAAACATCAACTGTTCATTGCTTTTTCATGTAGAGAAGTGGTTGTATCTCCCTACAGGAATCCTGACACTGCGTCTATTCCCTAAAAGAAATTTACTTTTTCCCTGTGCTTTAGAGAGGGCAAACACCCTCTCACCAGCACAGCTGAAGAAGTTGCTTCCATTTTTGATGATGCTGGATCAGAAGGAAAAGGCACTCAGCTGTTTGGCTGAAGGGCAGTGGAAAAGAAGATTTTCACTTTCCCTGTGTCTCATCCATTCATGGCCATTCCCACTCTGTTTATAGAAACTCTCCAGAAGCTTCTGTCTCACCACACACTGTCTCACATAGCCCACAGCTCCTATGGATCATGCCCCAGGGAGGGTGGCACAACCAGTTTGCCACATAAGCAGAACAAAATGTAAAAACAATGCAAAGAAAGTGGACAGCTGAGACTAGGAAAGCCTAAATCAAAATAATCCAGGGTGCTTTTTCCGCCACATACTCTGTGACCATGGGCGAATGCTTCCTCAGGAAATGGCTCGAGTTTCTCCACTTGCCCTCTGGCCTTCTGATCAAAATACCAAAATCTTCAGGGTAGCACCTGAAGGTTACTCACTGTGTTTAGATCTCAAAGTTCAATCGTTCAATAAACCCATTTAACTGTAATCTCAAGTGCAAAGCCTGAGATGCAAATATCTCATTCAAAAACATATTTTGAAGTAACAGTCACACATGGCTATGGAAAGATGATGATAATTGCGACTGCTTACATCAAATGGTATTGCCCAAATTGGTATCATATCCTTCTCAAAAGGTCTGAACAGAAGCGTCTGGGCCATCACGGTAGAGTTAAAAACAAGCCCATCGAAAATGGATAAACAATTAAAAATGTATTGAAAGAAAAAAGAAAAAGAGAAATCATTCCTAATTAATTCTAGTGCCCTGTACAACCCCAGACTATTTGTAATCCTACAGGGAACATCTTTATTGATCTGGGGGACGCTGCAGCAGACTTCTGATGCTTATCTCAGCATAAAAATAGGCTCTTGTGATGAGCAGTGATTTAATTACATGACAATCACTGCTAACAATGCATGGCGAATACCAAAAATATGCAGAGCAAGAGTGGCAGTGATAAATGCAAGGGAATGGCATTGACTTTCAGTAAAGTCGTCTATTGCCAGAGCTGGAGGGAGACTTCACCCCCCTCCCACCCCTTCTTTTAAGGTTGTAGCTGCTGTGTGGTTTCAGATACTCACTCTGGAATGAGCCGGCCACAGGCAGAGAGAAGATGGAGGGAGAAAGCAGACAGCCATGATCAAAGCAAAATTTAGCACACAAGTCACTGAATCTAACAGGCTTTTTTTGTCTGTAAGAACATATGCTCTTTCCACTGTGCATCTCCTCTTGAAAATGAGGATGAGAGATTTTCTTTACTTTGGGAGGTGGCAGTACTGAGCAAATGAAAAACACGTGGTTCTGCTGTGCACAGATTCAGGCCCATAAAAACAGTCGCCCTATGTGACAGTGAGAGATCAAAGATCAGTCAAGTCCCATGTTCCACATACAGTAACTAGGATAGAAGTAGCAGCAAGTTTCCTCAAGAAATGGAAATAATTTGTTTTGTTTCTTTTCATGTGATCTATTAAAAAAAAATACTCAGGGCAGGAATAAAGAGTACTGCCACTAAGACACTCCCCCTTACATTCACTTACCAGTACTGAGTGTGAAATTGAATTATCCACCAGCATCTTTGAAGGCACTGTAACATTACTGGTGAGCAGACTTTGCACTGTCCTGAAGGCATTTGAATCCTTTGGGACTGAAGGAGAATTGAGGCTGATCATGCATTTGGAAGTGGCAGGCCGAAGTCCTTAGGTTTTATCATCTTCAGTTTGTAGATGACAGTTCAACATTTAACGTTTTATCCCACCATAAAAGTAACTTACCAAAATGCAGATATCAAGAGCAAAAAAATTATTCTTTCACCTGCTAGAAGTCTGATCACAACAAATCCAGCGTAGAGGAGAGATCCCCAGCTGAGCAGTCCCTAGGTTCCCTGGGGGACATTCCCTAGCACAGGTTCCTTACCCGTCCCCATCCACCTACCACCCAAACCAGTGAAGGCCAGGGCCATATGCTTCCTTCTTGGACTGAAAGCCACTCTTTAAATGTGCTGGCTGAGCCATTCTAGCAGACAATAATTAAGAGTGAGAGGCAAAATCTGTTGACCATCTAAACCTGACCACAGTTGGCCCTGTAAGACCAGAACCAGATGCATGTGCCCGGTCCATGAGCCTGTCCTACCTTTCTTCTGCCAGGAAGTCCTCAAAGAGTTTAGAAAGATGGTTGCACTAGGACACCAGCACAAATTTTACACCAGCAAGTCTTTCAGCTCTTACTTTCTTCTCCTGCAAGAGACACACCATCTCGTTCAGCCAAGAGGGAATTTGCAGGTGTTCAATCCAACACGCAGGAACCGATTGGCAACATTTGTTCACGTAAAATTTAACAAGAATCACCAGCCCTCAGGTTAAAACCACACTGAGAATTTGAACTCATGCCTGCCCAGGTGCTGCTGCTGTTACAAGCACTGAGACCTGGATGCCACCTCCTGATTCCCCGTGCTCAGTTTCATGATTTATGTCAGATGAGCATGTCTTTTATGCAAAACAAAATGACCCTCTAAATTCTCTTGAAATGCTGCATTGTTTTCAGTCAAAGCATCACAGAGAAAAGTAGATTAAAAATGCTGTAATCTCAAGAGGCTTTTTTTTTTCACTCCAACACTATTTCTAAATGCTTGTGAATATTCACATTAAACATATACATCTTTTGCTCACATTTTCCTTGAATTACACAAGTACTGCTGAGGACCTTCCTCACTGATAAACTCTCAGGCAGATACTTGTCCCAAATCATATTTCACCTGTCTTAATTTATCCAAATTTGAGAATTATTAAAACACTCCATCTGCAACAAACTAACAATCATTTGAAGTATCTCAGCTTCCTTCTCAGTTGGTAACTTTCAGGATGCAGAGGAGCAGATATTCTTATCAGGCCTCCGTGTGATTTGCAGGGGTAGATGCACCAGGGCCCTGACACATGGAGCTTTACAGATAAAACAACATACCATATTAAATCAGAACAGGATTCACTACTAACACATGCCATAGTCTCTAAAGCCAAAGCTAACATTTTCAAAACAGTCTATCAGCTTAGTTAAAGGCTGGAAAATCTAGAAGTTAAGGTTTAGTTGAAATGTATTTTGTCAGTTTTTTAATTAAGGTATCAGAGAAGCCAAATTCTTTCCTGGTGTGAACCTACTGGTCTGATGGGAAAATAACTCCAGTTCCACTTGTAGTAATGCCTGCAGAATCAGGCCCTCCAAATTAAAAATATAAAATAAAATGTAGCCCCATACAGAGCACAGGAAATTAAATGGCAAGCCTGTTTTCTAGCGGGACAGCCCAGTTCAGGGAGTTGTACTCTTACCCCAGGCAGGGAATTAGCAGCAGCCAGTTTGATTTCTAGGGGACAAGCAGTTTCCCTTTCCCATGTAGAGGGGTGCCGGGCACTGGCCTGCTGGGCAAGGCTCTCCATGGGACCCCTGGGCAGCAGGACAAAGCCTGGGCTCTCCTCTGCTTTGTGGGTGGCTCAGGAGGCGACTGAGGGGGAAGCAGAGCTGTGGCTGAAGGTTAAAATTTGAGATTTTCAAGCAGAGAAAAAGGAAAGGTGTGTGGCATTTCCAGCTGTGCTTTACTCAGTTGTTTGCTCGCTTCCCACAAGGTGTGTTTCAGTGATTGACTTTTACTAACAATGATCCACAGGGAAGCCAAGTCTTCAGTCCTATTCATGAATATTCCAAAAAACCAAACCTTCAGCAGCACCTTACGTTTGGGCAAATGTGACTAAATACTGCATTTGCACAAATATGTCAAATCCAGTTATCTACACACTGTACAATTAGTGGACATACTTCACGTTCCCATAACTCCACGATTCTACAATCCAAAAGACCCAAAGTTAGACTGAAACTTCTGAATGGCTTCAGGTCTTAGAGACTTTAGACTGCAAATGCCCTGAAACGACCACCTTGAAGTAAAAATGTAAGTTTTTTATTTCTATGCTATACACGGAATAGATTAAAAATGTAAAAACTGGTACTTTGCACAGGGAAATGGACACACAGATATTCTTGCTTTAAGAATCACATGACAAATCCGAATATAGGATTTGATAAGTGGACTGTGCAATTAAGCGCACATAACCCTCCTAGAAAATCCTAGGGGCCTAGAAATCCTTAAGTGGGCCTAGAAAATCCCACTAAAGACTTGTAGGTAGGTGGGGCAAGGCTTTACCTCATTTCCTGCTGCAGCAGGAGATGCACTTACACTCCTTACTCCAAGCGAACTCCAGTGTTAATTGTTACACTGCACTGCCAAGGGATGTACTTGCTTACCTAGTCAGATGCTAACTATTACAGCACAGTATTCCGCAAAGAATGGGAAACGTATCTCCTAACCCAGATAAATTAAAGGCATTGTCTTAACCTCAAATGTTTATTGCATTTCAAACAGCATTTATCAAAACAAAGAGCTCATCACAACATATATAGGTACTGGACCATTCAAACCCCTTCATTTGGTATGTGTGCAGCACAACAATTAACGCAAATTATTCTGAAACCCAACATATCTACACCAAAAAAAAAAAGAAGAAAAAGACATCACCCTGGCTCCTGAACAGAAATCAGTTCCACGTGGAAAAACCTACACAGAAAAACCCTTAAACTACTAAAGTATCATTCCAAATTTCTGAATAAATAAACAGTTTTTCCTGCAATTGAATGTTTTCACTCAAATCAACGATCAGATCCCACATGCCTGCTTAAATATGCCTGACTTTGGTCCTCACAAAATGACAAGATTACAGTATGATAAACCAGATGATAGTTTTAAGCGAGACAATGAGGCATTGTTTACAGAGAAGATTGAGAAACTGCTTTAACAAAAGGGTTCCGTGGACATCTATTGTATGTACAAGAAGGAGATTTACTGGAGATTTTGTAATTTCTACAAGGCTCTTTCCAACCAGCTTCATTAAGTTGAAGTAAATCAAATCATGCAGAGATCTGGCTCAGCCAGAGAGACATGCCGGGAAAGATACAAAATGAAGAAGAACAGACGCAAGATGATAAGCTTTAGAATCTTTGGCATTTTTCATAGACATTTTCAAGGTTTTTAAATCTATATATTCACCCATTTTCCCACACACACTCACCTATAAATACATTATACATGTACTCTTTATACGCAACTCTGTATTTGTATGGGTACACAAGCACACGTGCAAACAAAGAGGCATTCTTGTGGCTTTTTAAACCAGGATAATTTTTCCTCAGTCCCTCCATTTGCAGCTACACACAGCTTTGCATGAGCAAAATACATTCTTTAGCCAATCAAGTATATGAAAATGTGCCTGTCCTTATTCAAAGGCACAGTGGGACTTTGAAAAATAAACTTATGAAAAATTACTCAATCTGGCTAATAACCCAGTGGAAGATGGTCTGCTGTTAGTTTTCCTTCTTCAAATTCCTGCAACAGCCCCACAAGATTGTACTGTGGAAACACACACAACTCCATCTGGATCACCAATCCATAAGCAAGGTTTTAACCATTTTACCTTTTATTAGATGACTTTCAAAGCCTTTTTTTTTTTTTGGCAAAAAGAATCCTATCTCTCAGGTTTCTTTATATCTTTGTACTGCCAACTACCCCAGGGAATGCTGGTGGTAATCCCTGCCTGGGAATCAAAAGCAACAACTCCAGCTCTCGTGCTACCAATGACTTGTGGTGACAAGTCACTCCCAAAATGTCCCACAGCACCTAAAGGACCGAGGGCTGCAGTATCATCAAAATTAATCAGGTTTAATTAACATGATTCTGTGTTTTAGTTTCCCCAGTCAAACAACCTGAATAATGCTGCTTTTCTGAAATACGTAAAGCAAATGCACAATTGCTAGAAGATTGGTAAGCGAGCAAGATATCACATTCTCCTCAGAACACAAAACGGGGTCCTTTCTTCTGTCTCTTCATTGCTCAGTTTCCACTTGACTTCACTTTTGGGTCCTCTCCTTGTGAACCACCAGGAAAGACTGCAAGAAGACATCAGTGGTGGACCAAAGCCTGCACACTATCGCACAACCACGTCACTGGGCATGTGCTCTCTTTCTGCACAAACACTTGTTTCTTTAAGGCTATAAAGTGCTTTTTTTTCTCTTGGATCTGTAGTGTTGACCCCTCTGGATTTAGACAGGAAAACAGCAGCTATGCTGGAAATATCTGATGAGATGGAATTATAAAAGGCAAGCCAACAGAGTCTTTTCAGGTCACTGAGTTAGCCTTTTCTCTTAATCCTTTCATGGCATAAGGTTTTCATGCATCCATTGCCAGCAATGGATCTCCAGTGATTCCAGTGTACAAAGAGTTAACCACAGGCTGGGCTTTAAAAAAAAAAAAAAGAAAAAGGAAAAAGAAAAACCCACAAGTGCTGGATGAAATATTGAGATACTGTTGGAGCTCCTAGCTCTTTCTGCTAATTATGATAAAAAACTTTTTTAAATGTACACTGCTTGAACAGAAGATGGGTATCAAAGACTCGTTAATTCAGAGCTTAAACCTTTCTAGGCACAGTGATTTAACTCAGAAAAGAATAGCTTTCATATCTTAATGTAAATCTGTTGGATATGTTAAAAACTGGTTCAGAGCATCTCCTCACATCAGCTCAGCTGATCTGCTACACTAAGCAGAATTATCTCTTCCTACATAACACAGGGAGTGCTGCCACATCCAGCCTTGTCTCTGCAATCAACGGGAAAAAAAAAAAGAAAAATAAAAGGTGCAGTTGCACCATCCTCTCCCATTCTCTTCCCCACCCCACAAACTAATTCATGTTTCACCTTGCTCTTTTTTGGGACTCCATGCCAAAAAGACAACCCAGAAAAGAAACCCGAGATAGGTGTTTATCAAAAACCACATCTTCCAAGAAAGAGAAAGTCTGTGGCAGTGATTCTAGTGTTGTTCTGAAGCAAGAAGGAGGGGAGGGGTGCTGGGTGTGCACACGTGTGCAGGGAGGGAGATGCTGCATTCCGAAATCCCGCTGCATCCTATAGCGCGCTCCGCTTCTTCCTGATGGGGCTGGAGCTGCTGTATGGTTTCAATTCAGCGTGCTGCACCTGTAAAAACAAACAGACATGACGTTTGCACTTAGGTAACTCTAGCTCACTACAGCGTGTGTTAATGGCTCCCCCAGGACAAACCAAGGGAAACTAAGGAAGGTTCAAAAGTAATGAATCATTTTCTAAACACAGGAACATGGGGGATTAATTGCAGGAAGGATTTGAGAAGTCATGCATCATTTCTTGAAGCAAAAATATTAAAAGCAGATTTTTTTAATGAGATACATGGGGTTCTACCTGATTTCAGCAACGTAGGGTAGATCTTTTGGGTTTGTTTTGGTTTGGGAGTTGTTTTTCTTACCTTTCTGGCATTAACCTATAAGTTTAATAAACTCCTCTCAGGAGTCTCAATTCAAGTGGATCCCAATAGACAGTAAGATGACAGTTGTCAAAACCATACACAGACCTTGGGATGCTGAAATACTTAATCATTTCAAAAAAGGAAGGTATTCTCCCAAATAGAACCTGGACAAAGCTACCTCCACCTTTCAAAAAAAATTCATGTACAATATAATGGTTAAAACACATGTGGTAAACTGTCAAGGATGGTGTAATCTCCAAATTGTCTGTTGCGCTAGACAGAAGTATTCCCACTGAAATCATGGGGAAAATTTGGCTGAACACGACATCTTTTTCACTCCTCCTCTGTCTTCTGTCCAACACGTGGTTGTAACTGGGTACTGTACAGACAGGAGTAATTTCTAACTCATTGCAGCACCCCAGTGAAATGCTGATGCATTGATAGCACGTAAAACAAAGCAGACAGAGGGGCTTTGGAACTTCCATGGATGACCTGTCCCTGAAGTGTGTGGCTGTCACTATTTTCAGCACTAGTGGAAAACTCCGTGGTTTGTCCCATCCAAGGAACTTTTATCATTCCTCCCATAGAAAATGGTGATCATTTTCTTTGGAGAGCTCAAAGGATCCAAATATGATAGAAACCACTCAAGGAAATGTTGTAAGTGTAAATGTTAAATAAAGCATAAATAAAAAAGCAGCTTATCTTTAAACATAAACACTTAAAGGGCATATGCAAACCATCACTGCGAATCCAGTGGCCTCTACAAGAGCAAAGACAACAAATAAAAATACACTGAAGCTTAATGGCTCTATGATTGTTCCTGCTTAGCCTTTTTCCTCCCATGAGTCTATGGTGAGATTTCTTTCCAGTTATTAGTGCTGCCACCAACCAGTCTGGCAGCCCCTCGAGATAAATGTCACCAGAAGCTTTTTCCAACCCTGTTTCTACCAGATGCCTCAACATTGCATGTGAGCAATTCAATTTCTGTCTCCAACACCATAAAGTCACTACAGGTGAGACTGTGATTCCCTTATTCCCAGTGAGCAGCACCTCACAGGCAAAGTGCCAGGATTCACAGAGAAAGGTACAATGTCAGAGGGATCCCGGGCATCAGGATCAGGGCCTGAGGACACAGATTCCAGTTAGTTAAAACAAAAGAAAGAATCCTTTATATTGTGTGGCCTCATTACCCAGCAAGACTATTTTCCCTCCTCCAAGAGAAATAAACAGATCTTGACATTCTAAAGGACTTATTGTTCAAATAATTTCGAGGAAGATAGGCGAGATTGCTGAAGACAGTGTTGTTGTTTCAAAGAAATGGGAGAAGAGACAAGACTTGACTGAAACTGAGGGAGGATAGATTCTGGTTAGATTAAAACTTATAATTCCATAATGGTAGAAGATTGATCTGATCAGCTGTAGAGTATTTTATACACATTTCAAGGTTTTCTTTAAAGAAAAAGATGAGCGGGGCATTGTCCAAAGGAGGCCTGGAGCTCAAGCACAATGTCACAGAAATAATTCCCCCCATTCCTCCCCCTATCTTGAGAAAAAGGAGAATTCAGTAAATCCTTTTGGATGGTTATCTCTATCAAAGAGACTATTTTTCTCCTCCCTCTGTACAAATACCGGAGCAGAAAGGTGACGAAAACCATAGCTCAGTAACCACGCTGAGTGATTTTCCAGATCATTTTTAAGTAGGTCTTTTCAGGATAATTTTTCTGCAATCATTTTATCCTTCTGACAAAAGGATTTTGGCTCCCCTCTCTTCTAACACTCTCTCCCCCTCCCTTTGTGGATTTTCCCCTGATTCCTTATCTCCGTTATTCAAAAGTCTTTGGCATTGTATTCCCAAACGGAGCACCCAGCCGCTCTCAGTGTCGCTCCTTGCCTCTGTTGGCTGTGGCCATTCATTACTTACCTTTTGAACATCAGATGGTACCCTGGAGAGGAAATCTAGTAGCTCATTATTGTCGATGGCATAGGGATTTCTAAGCTTCTTAGTAAATTTATTTATGCCTAGGATAAAAAAAAAAAATTAAAAAAAAAAATAAAGGCAAACAAAACAAAGGCAAAAATACCCCCTTTTCTATTCCCTCCCTCTAAATTTGTTCAGGCAAGGTGAAAAAGGGAAGGAGAATTCAGAAGTAAAAACTAGTGTGAAAATCTTGCCTCAGACTTAAAGCCACACACATGCTCCCTGTCACTTGGAATCACTCACAAGTGCCTCCTGGAGGAAGTAGAGGACATTATTGATAAAATATTTCTCTACTTTCGGGATCGTGTGTTGTCAACAAAGTGGTGAAAAGAGACTGCAGCATGAATTCATTCTGGGGGATACTCTGGGGAGAATACACACATTTAAAACCAAGTGTGCTGTTAAATCTACTACCCTACATGACCAAAAACATCCCCTCTCCTCTTGCCCAGGCAGCTGGAAGACCCTGAAGAAAACTGGGCAGGAAAATGGCTTTTTTTTTTTTTTTTACTTCCATTTCTTCAGAAAATGAAAGCTTCCCTTACCCATCTATCATGGCTTATCCCCTTTTTGCAGAATGGCTTTTGCCAAACTAGCCATGCTGTGAGACACTGTATGATGCTGTGAGACACTGTAAAACCTTATCACAAGGTTTACTTTAGTTTGATCTTTGTGTGAATAATTTGGCTTATTAACTGCAGCAATAGCAGTCCACCTCCATGGACTTAGTTACGTTTCAGCTGGCAGAAGTGGTCCCTAATCTGGACAGAAGATCCACGGGAGTGTAATGTTTTACTGCGGAGTTCATAAGGTCTTCTCTTGCCTTGCATAAGGTCTTCTATGTGAAGAAAATCAGCTAACCCATTTTAAAGAATAGCAAAAAATTCAAATGCTGGTTGCCTCTGAGGATCATAATGTAGCATTCAATTCCATCATGCCGCTGTCCAAAATCTCACAGTGGTTTCCCTGAAAGTGATTTCAAACGTGATGGCTGCTCCAGCCTTCTCCTCTCCCTAAAATGTACCTGCTTCACATCTGAGATTCAGCTTTTAAGCCATATACTTGTAGCAAAATGACAACACAATTTTCTGTGTACCTGATTTTTAAAAAACAGAAAATACCATAAGGTCTTTTGAGGCCTTGTCACAGGGTAGTTGTTTAACATGTATCATATTTGAAGGCCCTGTCACTCCAGATGATGTTGAACGGATGTATAGTTTTCATGTACTCACCATGTCTTCCATACAAGAACAATATTTTGTTACTGAACTTTTTACTCCCAGCAATTTCCTCCCTTTCCTTTTGCCCTTTCTTTTGTTTGATTTAATCCTTTATTTCTTTGTTGCTGTTGCCCAAGAATGGCTTTTTTTAATGCCACCTCCTCATTCCCTCCCTTTTCTACATCCAGAAGAGCCAAGAGAGCAGCCAACGGCTCAGCCCCAGGGGTGACAGGGGTCCCTACAACCCGGAGCCAGGTCGGGGCTGAGCTTCTGCACGTCAGTGAGGATTTACCTGCACTATGTTCTCCACACCTTTCTACCTCAAAGCTGAGATAAAAGTTAGCACCCTAAACAAGACAGGAGGCCATTTGGAGATGTAGGAAGTCTTCAGCAGCTGGAATCATAGAAGGGTTTGGGTTGGAAGGCATCTTAAAGACCACCTCAATCCAACCCCCTGCCACACGGCAGGGACACCTTCCACTGGACCAGGTTATTCTAAGCCCCACCCAACCTGGCCTTGAACACTGCTGGAGCATCCACAGCTTCTCTGGGTAATCTGTGCCAGAGCCTCACCACCCACACAATGAAGAATTTCTTCCTCATATCTAATCTAAACCTGCCCTCTCTCCATTTAAAGCCATTCCCCTTCGCCCTATGCCCTTGAATGCCATTTCCTTCTGTGAAAGATCTCACATTTTTTCATAACACTACCAGGAAAGTTTTAATTTTTAAAAGCTCCTCTTTTAGTTCATGATGTATCTTCATACAAATATTTTCTGACCCATAACAAAAGGAGATGCTCAGTGTGTCCCACTGGGCACAGCCTGTCCTGACTGCCAGGATACTCAGACCCAAAAGGCTCCCGGGGTCCAAATCTACGTGGTCCAGCTCTGCAAACACATCTTGTCCACTTCCTACCATTTCCCAGCTGGAGGGCTCCAGCACCAGGAAGCTAATTACTTTCCTGCAGAAGAATAATAACACTGAAAGTAGCTTATCTAGGCTAATGCTCTTCTTGTGGTGCTGTTGGAAACTTATAAAGAACCCTAAGAAAAGCAAATTATCGGATAACCCAGGGGGGAGAAATGGTAATTTTAAGAAGTTCATAACATCTTTATTCACCTCTAAGCAACGGCACTTGTTTGTCTGTGTAACAGGTCGTTTAAAGCTTGTTTGATTACATTCTGTAGACATATATCGTATTTATCTCATACAAATGAGACACAGTGGAGTACTTACCCCAGATTAAAACAATGTACCTCAGTGGTATAAAATACAAAATAACTGTTGCTGCTGCCAGGACCAAGCAGGCCAGGACAGAGAGGAAAGGCACCGTCCAGTTGAATGTGCTGTAAGGAAAAAAAAAATCCTTTTCAACATTTCTGTTCTTGGACACTGTTTGTGCTCTGCTACCCAATAATAATTTAGTGACCTCTTTGCAGTGCTCGGTACAGTCAGATGTGCTGTAAATTTCAGCCCTTTGGAAGGTGGATAAGCAGATTCCTACATCTGGATGTTATAATGGATTAAGTGAGGTATCTGAGAGGCAGATATGATAAGGAAAGAGAAGAGGAGCCCTGGGGAGCTCAGTGAAGTTGTTAGGCATGTAAGTGAGTTGTTTTTGTTTCTTCTTCTATGTGTCGCACTTGTTACACATCTCTGCTTGCCAGTCAGCTCTCCATTATTCATGAGCAGATTATCTGATCTGGAGATGGGGCGTGCTGGGGCCGAACCATCAGAGCAGGCTCCGCTGGGCCACAGTGGAGATGACACGAGATGAGTGTCAGGGCACGGCTCAGGCGTGGCAGGTAGCCAGAGTCAACCCCGACAAATAACTGGCATTGGATTAATTATGATGTTAAACTGTGAAAGAGCAGTTCAAGTAATTCCTCTGTATAACATTAGGGCCATAATATTCTATATAAATCTGTCTACATATATATAAATTTTCTCAGAAAATGCTGAAAATTTAAACTGTAAAGACATGTATTTCTTTACATTTTCAACAATTCCTTACTACGCTGAATAAAGGAGGCTGACTTGGATAAGCTGTAGTAAGCTAGCAGCAGCCCAAGCGTCTGCATTCCGACAATCTGCATCGCATTTTTCCCAAGAGGAGCACTCTTGAAAAGCTCAGTTACTACAGCATTTCAGGCTTTGGCCACACAGTAGTGAAAAACAGGATTTTATTTCACTCAGACCTCTCATCTGCAAGTCAGTGATGGACTGAAGGTGAGGATCTACCAGTGACACATCTTTGAAATTACTTTGTCCCTTCGTGCCCTCATAAGACATAACCCTACAATCTGCACCAAATGTTGAGATACCTGGACTGCAAGGATGCCAGTTAGTCCACAGGTGGATTTATGGATCTGGGCATCTCTGTTTCATACAATCTGCCTGCTAACTCCATCATATCACAGGGAGTAGGAAGAAGAGAGAATGAATCTGGACCACTTATAAGGCTATAAAATAAGACAAACTTCCCTTGACAGATAAAATTAATAGGACGCTTCAAGAATTACATTTAAGCTTCAATAGACGTATTAAATATTAAGTAAAAATAGGTGGGAGAGGACCCATCATTATCAATCAATGTAGCTTAAGTTAAAGTAAAAAAAATAATAGCAAAACAGCTCAATTGAGTTAAACTATGAAAACTCCCTATGATTGTGTAACTGGAGTGACAGACGGAAACTGTAGCACAATTCAGTCTGTCACTTACAAAAAAAACTTTGATAGCGATTTTTTAATGGCACATCACTGCCGAGCTACAACAGAATTCTTCTGAAATTACATCGGGCGTCCACATTAATACCCAATGTGTTCTTTAAGACCACTGTTACCAAAATGAATACAAGAATTAATAGTGTTTAAGTGCTTTGAGTCTTCCTGCCATGCAGCTGGGCAGAACAGTGCCCTGTTCATAGACTGGAATACATCTTTGGGCCACTTCCACCCCAGCTGGGGTGTCCGGCGTGCCACCACAGCACATGCGGTTGCTGTATTTTTAGCTTGAACCCAGCTCCTCATTAAAGTGAGGCTTGGTCACAAACCATCACTTTGTGTTCAAAACAGAAGACAATACGGATCAATTAAGCTCCAATAAAGACTCAGTTATAAAAGGTTTGTGTGTGTTTGTGTGTGGGTTTTTTGTTTTGTTGGGGTTTTTTTAAGATTCTTCACCTCCCTCCTTTGTAAGGTCAGGAATACCCTCTGTGCCTCCCCCCTTGCAATGAGACCCTGAAAACCCCCTTTGGGCTTCCTTGTGGCACCAGCAGGAAACAGACAGCTCAAAATGGTAAAGACAGAAGAAGATCAATGTGTTGGCCAGGGACACAAGTGACTGGTAACCCCTGCAGCCAGGTCAGGACGGGGAGGGCGTGGGAAAGGCAACACTGACCATCAGTACCTACTTTCTGTGATGGGACTGAAAATAAATGCCTGATGCTTCTGTGCCCACATCTTCAAGCAATATCTCTGCCATCCATGACTCCCCACTCCATCACAAACAAGCAAGACCAGAAATTTAGGCAAACATGAAAGCTACATCAGTAAAGGACACTGCTTCTCCTCTTCTCTGTGCTTTGCAAAGGGGTTTTTTGGAATAAAAGACTGTAAGAGAACAAGCAGTGGTGGGACCAGCCAGGTTATCCTGCTGCATGTTGCATCATTTTTGGAGCAAGACATTTACTCCACCTTGATCCTCCTGGTTCCGCTTCACTGCAAAGCATGGCTAAGAAAAATTTTTTACTTACTTTTTAATCCTCTCTCCAAACGATGCTATTTCTTCCAGGATGCTTTGAACGGCTATGATGATCTCTTGGACCATGTGGATTCTCTCAATTAGCCCCTTTTTCTCAGATTCCTAATCAAAAGAAACCAGAAAACCAAAACTTTTAATAATTTGCTAGGGTGTTCACAGATATGTGGTGAAAGTAAGATTTCCAGCACTGCGGATCCATCCATGAACCCAAGCATTTCACTGAAGGAAGGAGAGAACGAACACCCTGGGTTTATCATACAGAACTAACATTACTTGTACAGATCTCTATACTTTCTTCCTTTTCCTCAACACATGGGCAGAGGTTGCTTCTCCTTCTAACACAACTCGACTGCAGGATCCCAATCAGGGTTTCACTAAAAAACCCAACTGGATGCCAAAGCACAAGAGGTGCTGAGCACCCCTGGTGTGGAGTGCTGGCTGCTCAGTGCTCCTCAAGAACAAAAATATTCTTGTGCAGAACTTCTAAATACCACTTTTCTGAGCTTTGTAGGCTCCCCACAGCCATGCTGTTTTGTGTATATAAATTAGCAGCAAGATAGTGAATGCAATATTTTTTGAACATTCTGTATACAGAGACTTATTCTTTTACTGGAAAAAAAAAGAATCAAAGGAAAAAATGTCATTTTCACTTTACATCGGCCATCTCAACTTCATTTCTTACTGCTTATTTTAGGCAACAGCATTACAGGACATTACTACACATGTGCAGAAATAAAAAGGAAGCACAGAATGAATTAAAAATCAAAATTACTTAAATCAGGCTTGAAAACCAGTATACAATTATCAGCATTCAGCATTTCTTTGCCAGCAATCTAACACACATACAGGCATGCAAATTGGTGTGGGTGCAGATATGCTAGCAAGAAATCAGCAAAACATTCACTTATTACAAAATGTAGAGCCCTGGACACTGATTTTACATCACATTTAGACACTTAAAAATCAGTCCAATTTAGCAAAAAGAAAAAAACCAACCAAACAAAAAAAACCAAAAAACAATAACAACAAAAAAACATTTTAAGCTGTGTTTTAACCAATCTGTTCCCAGAGAGCAGAGACGATGGCAAAGAGCGTTTTGTATCCCTATTCTCCGTGGCCCACACCAGTCAAGGTAGAGGAAAGGGTGGGTGGAACGAGCAAGGGCCAGAGACATTTGCATCAACACTGCTGCAATTCTGCCTCTGTGTTGTCATCCACATTATTCCTCCATGCAGGACAGGGTCAGAGGCTGTTTAAAGTCACACAGGGCCACAGAGGTGAAGGCTCTTGCTCCAGCACTTTGGCACTACCATGCTGGGAGAGAGTTTGTGTGCACCTGAGACAGGGCACCACTCTACAGAGTGTGCTGGAATAACCTGTGACCCATCCTTGGATGCAGAGAGGCAGGCATGGGAATGCAGCCCTTATACCAGTTTGAATTACTTACTGCCCATTTCTCTTCCCAGTAATTTTTGAGTTTAAAAAGCCAGCCAAAACCACCATGGAGTTATCAAGCTCCAGACATTTGAATATTTGCCTTTAGGTTGCAAGTCAGTGCACAATGAATAGAAGCAGCATTTTAAATAATCACACATTTGGGTGTGAAAATGAGTATTTTTACATTAATAAAACAACCAACAAAAATGAAACCCTTGGGGTGTGAAATAACCCCAGAACAAAATAAATAAATAAATAGTCAGTTTATGTGAAAATAGCACCAAAAAGTCATTTTCACACAGCTCCAGTTATAATCTCGTTAGGCTCAAATGTAAATGACACATTGAAATTATATTTAACTATTTCCTCACTGGAATGGTACAGCAGTCCTTTAGCCACAGTTGGCTTTTTTTCCACCAAACTTGGAAGCAGAAGTTGGGGAGCAGCTCATGGAAAACCAGACAGTGGAAATTTCATTCTGTCCAAATTCAGGCAGAGGGGTAAAGAAACCACTTAAATAAAGCGATATTGCAGGGCAAGCCTCCTCTTGCTGCCCAGAGCTGCAAGGCAGATCATCTGCCAGCTCTATCTGCATCATGCTGACTTCATTTACACGTCCTCGATGGAGCTCAGAGATGTGGTGATAACGCAGTTTAACCAACACAACACAACTCCTGCTGCAGCCACGAAGCAGAGCCAGAAAATAAACCAGAAACTACCATTGCCTAAGTTATGACAACTGCATGCCCATGCTCACCTGGCTGCATGCTAACATCACCCCTGGACAACAGTGCTTTCAATTTCCGATACAAAATATTGCCAACCAATGTAAAGGCAGAGACAAAATGGGATTAGAAAGCCTTGTAAATAAAATCAGTTATTAGAGAGAAAAATAGGCTGCAACTGTCCCTGCAGTATGCACGGTGTGCATTTTCATTTGAAAATCCTGGGAATCTGTCAACGTCGTTTCTTTGTTATTGTTGTTTTGTTCTGGAAACCTGCAGTCTAAACACATGGACAGGATTATTAGGTCACTGGTTAAGCAACAGAGAAGCAGACGAATGAAGTACAGCAAACAGGATTTTCCAAATTATTTAGGTTTTGGAGTGTTGTTTATGCTTTGTGAAGCCAGCACCTCACAAAACACTGTCAGAAGCAGCAAGAGTCCATCAGGATGACAGTCATCGGACCCTATTTATTAGTAAATGGGCAGCTGTCATAGAGAAAGCTGTATTTGAACACTATCATGTTCATGGAAAATGTAAAAAAAAGAATCCAAAATACCTCTTCCACTAAACACAGTTCTCCATCCATGCAAGGTCCCACCCAGACAATTTTTTCTCCATCCTCTTCAGGTATCATTCCTTTCTGATTTCTTTTGGACTCAATATATTATACTGCTTGAAAACTGGATTTGGATACCGATAGTTCAAGATCACAGCTCAGAAGCTTTTGCACAAATTGAGAATGAAATATCCTGCCTGTTTTGGGCATTTCCCTAAAACCAGTCATAAAAAACTCCTATTCCTTCAAGGCCTTTTTCTTCTTTATTTCTTAGGTGATTACAGCACTCTGGGTGGACCAAAACTAGTCTTCAGCCTCTGGGAAAGAATTAACTCCATCAAAATGAATTTACAACTGAGAATTAATTATATAATCAGTGTGTTACTTCAAATCTTCCTTGAATACCCTGATTTAAGAAACCTTCATTTCTACATTAATTGCCTGAACAAAACCACAAAACAGGGTTTACAAAAGACTAAGCATGTCAAGGGAGGGGAAAAAAAAACAACACCAAGACCCATCAGTTTCAGAAGTTAAGTGTTTTGTCTCCAGCTAATGTACATCAACTTGAACTCAGAAATGACGACACCAAATCTCTGCTGAACTGGAAGATGCCCCTAGATTTTTCTACTTCTGAAATATGTAAGAGTTAAACAGGACATAAAAACACATTTAAAGAGTTACCACAGCTCTGGGATCTCCCTTCCCTGGAAGGAACTTACGCTGCTCTGAGACATTTAGGGTCAGTTGCAAAGGAAACCTTCACACAACCACAACACTGAGGGGCTTCCAATGCCAAAGACTTTTAAAGAGTGGGAACATGGGGCAGGCCAGGGGAGGACATCACCAGCACTAACACAGCAATTCACAATGGGTGAGCTACAACAGTCAGTGCTGGTCTGGCGAGGGAAAATCCTAAGAGTTATGGGGGAAGACACTGAAGGCAAAATTCTTCAATCATCTGCTCTGGAACAAAGGCCAAATGCCACCCGTTAGTGCTTCTTCTCCAGCCAAGCATCCATTACTGAATTCAAAGCTTGGATGGTGGAGATCCCCTAACTTCTTTTGATCATTTGTTTCAATGATTAATAGCTTTCATCTTTACAGAAAGCTGTTTCCTATTTTTTAAATCTATCCTTCAAATATTTTTCCTCTGGATACATCCAAACCAGCAAGCAACGCTCCAAATGCACAGACAATTTTTGCTGTTGTTCTCTAAGTGTATTTCTGATGTATACTGCAAATATCATATGCACACAACGAGAAGTTAGGCTTGAAGCCACGGCTAAGTTCTACATAATACTTGCTCACTTGAATCTCATAGAAAACACTTGCAGAGAAAAATCTTACATGCAACTTTCAAACAAGTGGTATTCATCAGCAGATTTCTGGCGTGCCAAGGAAAACTCAATATATAAAGCTAAGGAACACTTGGGGGCAAAGATGAGGAAAAGGGGAGGAGAAAACATAAATACAGATTAATGCAAAAGGAGGAAGAAAACAGGATACAGGCAGCTCAGTCAGGAATGAAAATCCTGAATATATTCAGGGATTGGAAGAATTAGTCTGCCTAGCGCTGGGCTGGCCTAACTTGCAGGATTAGCTTTCTTACAGTAGCTGTCTCATTATGCTACTGCTGCTACAAGCACATTAGGGCAATGTTTTACCAGGATTTATCTAACGTACCAGTTATTAATTCTTCAGTGTATTAGCAACAAACAAGATTGATGGAAAGGGAAAAGAAAGGAAAATAGCTCAGGCATGCATTCCTTTTTGCTCCACTATTATTCTGCTTTAAAAAAAAAACAACAAAACATGCTGTAGTTTAGAGAAAAGCAGAGTTAGCCAAAGCTGGATTTAATTTGCAACTTGCTCTCTGCTAGACTAACTAAAACTCCAACCTTACCGGTGTCCAGCAAAACCTGTGCCAAACAACATCTTAGGGCCAAAATACTCGGCCATGAAGAACTTCTGAAAGCAAAAGGATTTAATTGGATATAAACAGCAGACCACTGGCCTCTATTGTCTGCAGGGAACACTTCTTTAACAGCTCCAGTCTAGCAGCAGAACGAAGCTCTTGTGGGAGGTGGCAGCCATGGAGTGACAGACAGTCTCTTGGTAGCTAAAATGAATTCCAGGCAGAGCTTTGAAAACAGTCACCACAGCAACCTTGAACTGGATCCTGCCTTCGGTGGGAGCCAAAGGCGGCTGAGAGGAGCCCAGCAATCTGCCTTGCTGAGTCACTGCCCTGCCCTGTGCTGCAAAGTGCTGCGTGTTGAGGAGAGCTCCTCGGCACTTCCAGGAGGATGGGCACCCGCAGAGGATGGCTGCCAAACTCTGAGCAGTTGCCTCGTGCGGTCCTGAAACTGTGCATCACAGGATCTTTTTGTTTATTAACACCATGCTGCAAATGTGCCTGCCTGTGGAAATTTAGCGAATCTGAGTGTACTTGAAATAATTACCAAATAGAGGAAATGCAACACATACAGGTCAATTTATGCTCTCAGTTAAAAAGGTGTGAAATCTGGAATAATTCCACCATAGCCAATAGAATCACTTCAGACTGGTATGAAGGAGAGCAGCATCGGTCTTAAAAGGACACACTTGGAAAGCAATAGCACATCATCCTACAGCTCAGGCTGGGGAACACTGCCTGAAGGGCAGAAGATGACCACTCCATGCCTTGTTCAGCCATGCCTGCACTTTCTCTGCCTACGTTAGATGAATTTCATCCATGCACAGGGGACCAGCAAAAGTCTCCTCAGCCAAACCCAAGAAAAATCTTACGTGATAAACCCTAGGTCATAATTCTGTTTCTTTCTCTATGCACAGGCATGAAATTCAAGGGGTTTAAGAAGCATTTTCTGTACTTGCTCACGTTTTCATAGACATGTAAAGTAACCCAAAATCCATTGGTACTGCCTCAAGTTTTCAAGCAATATCTGCAATCACAATAGAATAAAACACAATTCAGGTGAGGAACATGTGCCTAAGAAGCAACAAGAATCAATCCTGAATGGAGATAAAAAATCATCAGTCATCTTTGATTTAAAAAACGAAAGGGGAAGGAAAACAAGTTTTGCCAAAATAAGTGCTTTCTCCCGGAAATACATGAGACTTAGGAACAATCACATGGTGATTAGACTTAAACTACTGGATCATCATCTACAATCTAGGTGATGATCTTTAGCAATTTGGAGTACAGGAGAAAGAGATCTATTAATATATCTAGCCAATTCAAAATAAAATTTAACAACATTTTAAATAGTTGGAATTTTTAAGGGATGAGAACTCCCTGAGGTTCATGTGCTCAGTCCCGTGACCTGCCTCATGCCACTTAATATTTCTGCAGAGATTTAGAGAAGTTGCAGTGTTGGCTTACCTACATCTAGGTAGGTAATTCTCTCTAAGAAGGAGAACTTTGGAGTGCCATAGGGCTTCTAAGGTTTCTTTGCGAGGAGAGTCATACCACAGTGCCCAGGATATCTGAAAGTCCTCTGCAAGTCCCTCCTTTAAACTCCTCTCCCCCATCACCTCTAAACCTATGAATGGGTGGCTCATGGCACTGATGTAAGAACTGTGCCAGTTTATGGGATGCCTATGGATAAAACCAGTCCTAGACAACGCTGCAGTGCAAATAAGACGTAACAAGAGACCATTTAACTTCCAGTTTCTTGTACAAAGAAGGTTCCCCGGAAAAGAGCAAAGCACAACCACAACAACCCCTGAACTGAGTCGTTTTACGACACCATCTTGCCCATAACTTTGTGGAGGACACGGATGCTCCTCATCAGTCTAAACATACCCTGTGTATCATGAGGCATTTTCAAGTCCTTACCATAATTTCTCTTCAGCAATCTTAATGAGGGATGTTGAAATATCATATTGCAATTGTTGTATTGAAGAGAAAAAGAAAAACTAATGAAATTATTTATACTTCCAGGGAAGAAAACAATGAGATGATATTGTCTTGAATGACCTTTCCTAAGTATGGGGATATAGCATCTTACACAATAGACTTTTGGTTCATGTTTCAATTACTGACCTTTACTGCGGAGAAAATTAATGCAATTTTCATCGTAATCCACCCGTACAAATAAGATCCATACGGAAGGTTTCCACATGCTGAATCTAACTCAAATGGAAAATGTCAGCTGTTTGCTACTGGATGAATTTGACTTTAATTTGTTCGGCTGGAGTCTTTTTGAATTGTGTTCATAAAACTTTGTATATCTATATTTTGTTTATCTAGCCTATAAAACTACCTATTTTTGACAGAGAATTTCCTACATTAAAGACATTGAATTTTTATTCCTTGGTGGTTTCTTTCCACTTCTGTTTTTTTTTCTCAATACAAGAGATACTAAACATTTCTTGGAAGGTGCCAAATAACTTGGCTTAAAGCCACAGTATCATTTGATCCTTCCCTGTTACACTGCACTAGCCAAGCAGGGCTACACTGGTTCACCACAGGACAGAAATTCTCAAAAAAAAAAACCCCAAAAAACCAAAAATACCCCACACAGGAATTGTTGTTGATTTAGTTTTGTCTCTGATTTTCTTTTGAATCAGTTACCAGACTTGAAAATAATAGTAAATTAAGTTTGGTCTGTTGTGGAGGAGACTTTTATTCAGACAATGGAGAAGACTCCAAGGCTCTTTCCAGTCAGGTGCTATGACACAATCATTCACAGGGTAACTGTCTGCTCTTGGAACTCTATAGTCATTATCAGAAACAGAAAAAAAAAAAAATAAATAGAAGAGGTCAACAATCAGACAACTTAAAGTGAGTTGCATGCAGCTTGTCTATACCTTCTTACTGGCAGACTAAAGATGCTTCAGTGATGTAATTTTAAAACAATCCTTACTCAGCCTGACAGAGCCCAGAGCTGACAGGACACAGCCTGAACTCTGTGTCCAAGATGGCACAAATCCGAGAAGGCATTTATCCACTGAAGAGCTCGTGCCAAAGGGACAGAGCACTGCTATCTTTAACAGCCCTCCATGCTGGTATGTGGGGAGGGCAGAGGGGGAAAGGACGGGGGAGCTGGCAATTAAGCCCTGTCATTTAAGACAGATAGTCTAGGTGGAGGGAGTTAATCTGCTCTTGGGTTTTTGAACTAAGTGTCTGTGTATTTATAATTTGTAAACAGTTCATCTCTTCGAGGGTGTGTTACAATTCCCAGAAGCACGGTCTGTTATGTCTAACAGGCAGCAGAACCCAGAAGGGCTCTGTGTGCGAGTATTTTGATACAGCAGGATGACAGGAAACAGAAACAGTGACCTCGTACACCACAACCCAACGAGCAGATTTCAACTTTGGGAGCTCTTGTATTAGGGAGGAAAAAAAATACACAGAGTTCTTTTTAAAGTAGAGTTGTCTGTTTAAATGTTGACATTGCCATGAGATAGTGTCATAAAATTACATTTTTCTTACACTCCCCAGAGAGCACTGGCCACCCTCAGACTTGGAAAAGTGACTTAGAATAACCTAATGTACTTAAAGATGCAAGTCATGGGAGTGCAAGCGTGGCCCGTCAGTGCTGTGCGGGGGTACACACAGGGCACAACAAAGACATTAGGGCAATTCTGCACAGCACTGGACATGGGACAAACAGGGGCTGGCAACTGTCTCTTCTGGCAAGTCTGTGTCAGAACTCGATAGACCCGTAACAATTAAAATGAATTATGAATTATTAGTGAAATGTTGGGACGTAAAGTGTTATCTTCATGAGAAAGCCTGCTGGGGTGTCTACTGCGAGAGGCTTTAGCCAGTGCTACCAGCTCTCCATGTCAGAGAGTCACGGAGAGTCATGGAAACAGAGAGAGAGGCAGCTCCCATTACAAAACCGTAGGGCCAAATCATCAACAGCTCAACACTGACTCTCAGGAGTTTTCCCAAACCTGCACACTTAGCTAAAATAAACCAAGAAAGGGAACAACAGTGAAGCTCTTTGGGGGGAAGCGAAAATGCGAAGTCACTAAATCCATACTAAAGTGACCCAGTTGTATTTGTAGAGAGAACCAAAGTCACTGGAGTTAAATGTAGGGTAAATGTAACCCAGAATATTTTAGCATTGCAGCAAAGAATCTGTTGCACACCACAGGAAACAGAGGATTTGCTACCTATTTAATACATTCTTACTTCTCTTTTCCCACCTCAGCACTTGCAAGGGAGAAAGAGGAATATTAAAATAGAAGAAAGTAAATGGGATTGTTCCAGTGAATAAGTTACACCTTTAGGCATCACGCAAATAATATTTACAGGTGTCTAGAACCAGGTACCCACTAAATAGAAATTACTGACTTTTAGAGATACACAGTATTCCTTTGAAAAAGATGCAACTTTCATTTAGCAACTTCTGATGAGTTTCAGATATTGGTCCATTCAGCTGACGAATTTTACGATGCAAAGAGTAAATTATAAATGAGAACATTTAAACAACTATTGTGTGTTGCAAGAAACTTGTAATTCAGCTGGATTGCCTAAATTTCACTTTATAACTTTGATGTATTTCTGGTTGCTCATTAAAATATAACCACCACAGAAGAGCAAGTTAAATTTAAATAACTATTCCCATCAATTAGTCTGCTGAGCTTCAGTCCTGGGGGCTGTGACTAAGAAGAGTTAAGGTGCACTTGCTAGCTGTGGTATTGATTTACTTCTTAATGATCAACAATTTCACTGTAACACTTCTAAAACATAGAATATTCAAGAAGAGTCTTATTAACTTAGTATGCAATTTGAAAGTTTCACATCCCCTCGTGAACATTTTCTTCCTAACAGCTAATGTTCCTTTGCATGCTGTTGCTCGTTAAATAATTCCTCACCTTTTAGCTTTAAAGTATTTATAGATTATCAGATCCTCCTTCACTTACTTATGTTTTTTCAAGCTGTATACATTAAGTTCTCTTAATCTTTCTTCATATGTCATGCCCTCTAATCCTTTTATCATTTGTCACTGTGGTTTGATAAACTTGGAAAAAAATCCAATGAATTTTTCACAGTGAGAAGAATGAGTAAGTATGTTCCAATAAAATAAAAAACAGGCCTTGCCAATTCCAATTCTTTCCACATTTCAGCCCTGAAATAAAACTGGTTTTTTTCCCAGGCTCTGAAAGAAACGTTGAGAAAATTCTAACCAGCCCTCCACAAATCACACCAATTCTGGCCTACTGAAGTGGAAATGCCAAATCGTTTGGGGAAAGCCATTAGTACAGAATGTCATCCAGCACTCGGAATGGCAGCGAGGGGGGATTGTACATCCTTGCGCACGTCTTTGCACCTCCTCCACCCACACACACCCCTCTAGGTGCACATTCATGAATGTGTGCCCACTACAAGGTCAGGCACAAACTGGGGTGCTCAGATTCAGATGGTGTTCAGAGCTCACACAGGTACCATCACTGTGGAATTTTACACAAACCAACCCCTTCCTACGTTCAAATTTGCCAAGCAGAAAACTGCTGACAACTGTTTTCCCAGTTAATACAGATAATAACTGAAGATTTATGGAGAGTAGATTTGTTTGTGTTCTCCCACCTCCCTTCTGATTCTAGCCAACAGAGTCATGAGAGATGCTTACCTTATCATCTTCATCCTCGTCTTCATCCAAGCCCATAAGCTCCTGCAGAAGCAGATGTCCATATTACAAAACACAACACTTATTTTTTAGTGACAGGCAATGTTCAAAAAGCTTATGATACTCCCACAACGTTTCACTATACAATTTTCTCCCACTTCGATTGAAAGTCATTAAAAAACCCCACCACTTTTCCTTTCCAAAATAGTGTTTTGTATTCAAGGACCTTTTTTTTTATGGTATTCTGAACAAAGCATGCAATAACCTATACAAATTTCAGTCTAAATAAAGCATTAGTGGCTGTGTCCAGTAATCTGAATGCAACAGGCTTTCAAATTCATTGCCAACTTTTACTATCTGCAAACAGCTTTGTTCTCAGTCTTGCAAATGAACCAACTGGTATGTCAAGGCTGAGGACTCTATACTCAACTTGTTCCATCCCCACTGCCACAATGACTGCTCCCTCCCTTTAGGGCCATTACTGAAACATTAGACTTTAGAAAACACATTAGTATGAACACAATCAATCTCACATAGAATCACAGTCAGATTTCTATGCAGCATTATTTCCTCCCTTTAACTTCTGTGCTGACAGGTAGGACAGAAAACAAAAGACTTGGCAAAGGCTTGGAATTAGGAGCACTTGGCTTTCAATTCAGGTATTTAATAAACCGAGCCTTTAACAGGGTCCCCTCCAGTTTTTTTCTTGGTTATTTAATAGATACATTTGAATCTGTGTACTACAAGTTTAAATACAGCAAACATGCAAAGAATGTGAAGAATCACAATAAAAAGATGGTTTGGATTTAGGGTTTCTTGGGGGGTTGGGTGTTTCTCTTTTGGGGTTTTTTAATTTCTTTTTTTTTTCCCTAAAAAGCAGTTGCATCTAGGATGTAAAAGGTATTGTGAGTTCAGATACCCACATTTATTCTTTGGCTGTCTGGAATAACCTGAGCAGCTGAATTAACACTGATCATGGTTTAAATTTCTATAGAAGCTCCCCATCTGTAAATCATAAAACATTTTACCAATATTCACGAATTTAGCCTCCTGGCAAGTGGATCAGGAGTACAAGGTTAATACTGTTATTCACATTTTATAGCACAGAAATCAGAGAGAATTTGAGGTTCACTTTTGCAAAGACTCCTGCTTGCATTCCTCTGTATACACAAAGTGCGTGTGCTGGCACACGAAAACCAAAGGCAGTGAATATCCAGCCAAGGCCTGAAGAAGCAAAAAATAAATAAACGACTGTGTAAAAAGCACTGGTATTTTGAAGAAAACCTTTTCTCATCTGCAGGACAGATGTGACTGGGGCTAGCACCTGATTGTCTATTTTTGACCTACAGATGGTTAGAATCATAGACACACATAAAAAAGGAATCAGGTGATATTAAAGGCACTTTGACTACTTGTTCCATATGATTCCAATCCTGCAAAGCACTTTGGCAGATGTGTGATTTTGCTTATGCAAAATGCACCCCTGAATTTCATGGCATGGCATTGCTTACAGAATGTGTGACAGGAAAAGAGCCAAATTCCTGATGGACCTTTCTTTAGTATTACCACAATTAACCGTATTTTTAGAAATAGCCTTTTTGCAGTGTCCACCTAAACGATGCTCTGCTTTTCTGTCTTATGCGAGACTCTCCTCACCTGAACACGCAACAAACTCACCACAGGATGAGGGAAGGGGCTGGAAGGTACGCTCTATGTATTTTTTCTGGGTAAGTTATTATTGTTATTTTTTACTGCCTTTTGTATTAAAAACAAAAACATCTGTTTGCCTGGATTTTCCCACATGGGAAGTTCTGCTTCTCTTGATGAAATCAAGTAGTCACTGAAGACACACAGTATCTTTCTGCATTATTCTGGACTTGGCTGAAACTGGACAAAAGCCTTTCTTTTACCATGTTTTCAAATTAAGCCTCCCCTGGTCTGGATAATGCAACTTTTCCTGTTTTCTAAGAATCTTCCCACTTGAGAGTGGATGAAAACTAAACTAGGAGCAACTTTTCACACTAAAACTAATAAACCAGCTATTGACTTTTTTAATTCTAGGATATTATGTTTTGGTGTAAAATCCACTTGGCTCATTCAGGTAAAGGTATTCTTCATGGCTCCCAATTTCAATCATCTTTTTATCAAAAGTTAGAAGGAAGCTATCCTTTGGCTTCCATTTAATTACTGTATTTATTTCACTTTTAGAAAGAAAATATTATGGACATTTATGGATTTACTCTCCTTTCTAGCTGTAGTGACCATTGCTATGGGAGTAAAGACAGCGGTCAACACCAAACAGCATTTCATACCCCAACACTAGCACTTTGTCACACTTGCTGATTATTTCTGTATTTAAACCTTTCTTTCTGCCGAGTTAAAAACCAAAGGCTAAATTTCTGGGGGGAAAAAAAATTGTCTTTTAAGAGCTGGGGGTGGGAAAAAGAAATAAAAGCTTCTTAAAACCTCAGATCACAGGACAAGGTTTAAAAGAACTACATTCTCTTTTGGGTTCTATTGACTTTCCTCTTCTGTGAAACATGAATCATTAGTGTGTTGCAAAATGTAATGGCAGGAGGGGAATGGCTTTTAGGAGCTTGTTGCTTTGCAAGCCTTTCTTAATTCAACTTAAAAACCTTTGTAGTTATTTATTAAGTGAAATCCTCCTCCTACACACTCTCGTCTTCTTCTCCTACTACTCTGAACGGTTTATTGCTTTAATTGAATAATGAAAATTGAGAGGGTTGAGGTTTCTTTTCAGTAACTTTGAAATACAAGTGCTGTTTAACTACACAACCAGTTTAATGCCATTAAAACGCGTGACGCTTCGCTCGGGGCAAGCTGGGGCTGCCACAAATGTTACTGCCACTCTACTTGCCTGGGCATCCTGGGCATTATTGACCTTCCCTGTTGTGACGAGGGAGAAATTGTATGCAAAGAGCACCAGCAAAGCCAGGGGCACCATGTACAGCTCCACGGTCCAGACGGTGATCACAAATACCTGGGAGAACACATACAAGTGTTTAAAGAGAAACACGCATAAGAAATGCTGTCAGTCATTATCACTCTGTACATTCATCCTTGAATCTCTGCTAACCTCATTCAGATTATTATTTTGGCAAAGAAATCTGCTCTATGTGTGTGAGTTCATTAGGCTTCTGCTCGTTGGCTTCTCCTCCCCTGTATCTGGGGAAGGAGAAGGCAACAAACATAAGGTCAGTCCAAAGGCTTTATCCACTCCTTCCTGGGACCCCTCCAGCCTGAAAGCCTTCTGTCCTTAGTGCTAGTGTATAACAGATGCACTTAGAGAGGTAAACCTGCTCCACTTCATCAAACCCTAATTGCCAGGGGGTCTTTCCCAGGTTAGGGAAGAGCGTTTTCCTCTTGTGCAACAGGAGCCACGGAGATCCCTTGTCACTCCACAGGGGATGATCAGCAAATGCATCTTCACCATTAATCCACATATACTCTTGGCACAGCAGCACAGAGAAAGGACTGTCACCTTCCAGAAGGCAAGGCCTCAGGTTGAACATGATGCATTATTTTGGAAAGGGATCCAGTCAGCCTAGTCTCCATTCTCATACTCTTGCCATTTTTCAGCACAGCATATTCTGATTTCACTGGTTCTTTGGAGTCTCTTTTCCTAAAATCCAGTACGAGTCTGTGTGTTTGTACTGGTATCTGACAAAACCCACTAACAGCAAAACAAGAAGCCAAGCTGGAACAACAAAACACACAAATAACATGATGGAGATTTAAAAAGCACATAGGATTTTTCAAAAAAACTGTATCAAGGCAAACTGCAATCCTATCTTACAAGTACCAACAACACCTGAACAGACTGCAAACTTGGAGGGGTTGGCAATGCAAAGTTAATAAACTAAATCCAGAACTGCCATAAAATGTATGTTGTGATCCCATTTCCGTTTCTACTCTTACATAGTGCTTCCAGAAGAACTGCCTAATGCTGGTAGCAACTTGAAGCTATTTTAAGCAATCTCCTTCAAAGACAAGGCACAAACACATTTTTCTGATTTTTCTTCCCCCAAAAGAAGCTGGTTTGATCAGAAACAACAATCACATTTTTAGAATAATACAGGTAAGTGGAAATGAGTCAGATCCAGTAAAAGTATCTCGAACAACAACAAAGGGAAAACTCTATGGGTAATGAGGAAGCTAAATCTCTACCTCCCCTCATCCTTGGCCTGCCAGATACTACATATAAAGACAATGCTGGCAGTTGGAAAATGGGATATTTATGGCAATGTATTTTGTGTTATGAACCTGGAAGTGTAACCACACTGTACCAAAGAAACACTTCCCATCGCATTCAGCAGTGTGAGAATTTATACCCCTACAAAACAGCAGCTGTTTTAACTTTTTAAACAAAAAGACTTGTCTGACATCAGACAAATGGCCAGTTAATACCTACCATGGGCCAAACACAAACCAAGAAACAATGCCTGTATCCATAACCTTGCCCAAACATCACTTGCATTTTCCAGAGTGTACCTGATTTCATGTTAGCTGTTGCTATGCAAGGAATTAGACTGTCATCCTGTTCTTGGCATTTGTTGGCCAGTAAAGCAATCTTCGAGATATATTCATTTATAAAATGGGCTGGCATCCAGGCAATATATCCCCATGCTATTGATTTGCAGCACAAGAATGTGGAAGACAATTTGGTTTTGTTTTTTTTTTCCCTTTTGATCCTGTTTTTCAACATACTAAAAATTTAGAAGTGATAATGATTCACACAGCCACATTTTGCATGTAAGCAAGGCAACAGAAACACATGAATCCAGGCCAAGAATTGGTACTTGATTTGTCTTACAGGAGTCTTTCATAACTTTAGCTAATAAAACCTTCAAAAATCGTGATATTCCCAGCCAAAACATCTCCCATAAATGAAAAGTTCTAACCTGAACAAGTTCCTCTGCAGCTATTCCAACTCCCTTGGATGAATATATGCTTGTCTTTTAAGACAAAGTGAAGGTGATACCAGCTTCTGTCCTACCCTAAATGTCACTCCAAAGAACGAGGACCTGTTATTGTACATATCTCCACAGGTATCTTTTTCATGTACACAAAGATTAAAAAAAAGACGTATATATAAATATACCTCCGATCGTTATGTAAATTCCTTTCATGGAAATTCCTATTTCCAGGTATTAATTCAAAACATTTGCTTCAGCCCTTGGTAGGGGGGGGTTGCATTTGCACCACCTCCCTGGGGTATGAGCAAACTCAGCCTTCTCCTGGTGCAGCAAAAAGACCCTACCAGCAGCCAGCCTGGCAAAGTCCTACAAGGAGTCAATGAAGCTCTTGAAGAACCTCTCTTCATTCACTCAATTGCAGGACTTGACCCAATTTTAGTGCATCTGTCACCATCCTATGTGAACATCACCCTGCTCAGCTGCAAGTGCAACACAACCTTGCAATCTCAGGTCATTTAGGCAAGCTACAAATTCATGACCTTGGTGATTTTAGATCTTACAGTACATTTTGTGTATTATTAAGTTTCAGACCTCAAATAAAACTTCAACCTTAATTACAAAATCTCACTGTAGGCTCAATGGGTAGCTGAGGCATGCTGTCTCTTCCTTTCTAATGCTGTCTGGTTAATCAGCTGCTGAGTTATAGCTCAGACAGCAAAGCTTTGATAGAGCTCCCACATCTCCTTAACAAGAGTTGCTTTGCTGCTACCGCCACAGTACAGGGAAGTTTCATTACTGTGACACGACACAGACACAAGACAAATTGATTTAGCTATTCAGAAATTATTTAGCCTCGGAGGTATGGGAAATGATTGCTGCGAACATACAGTACATAATAAAAGTTCAGAGTGTGTTTATAGAGCGAATAGAAATATTTCTGTGTTCTAACAGCCTTTTGAGTAGCTCAGCAGCATCAGTTTTCAAAGCAGATCCCAAGCAGGCCCATGTCCTACTTTATCAACTTTCAGGCAGCTCCCTGACACTGACCACAGCACCAGCAGCCCTGTGACACAGATACCCCCTCCCCAAATGACAAGGTCCCCAATCATGCATGTTTTTACTCTCTCCTCAGTGATACTTTATGCCTGGGAGAGGGTCCTGAATTATGCTCCCTAAATTATTTCCTTATCAATATTTTTTTTTGCCAAAACTCAAGAATGCTTCAGCTGCTGATGTAAATAATGGCTAATGCAAGCAACAGTATCTTCTTGATTTCTTGTCATCCCCAGTCTGTCTTTTGCCTAATACATAAACTAGAAAGGGAATCCATTAACAGGTTCAGATCACTTTCCCAATACCACAGAAGTGAGGGACACAAATCAAGGCCCTGTTTCAAATTATCCAGTTTCAACAACCATTTCTTTTTTCAGTGTTTCACACTGTTGTTAGACCAAGTTCTGTCAGACATAATCCATTACATAATTGATACTTTTTCTGCCGGGCTTCACACTGTGCATGGGAGAAGTTAAAAGCACAGCAGCCAATTTCTAAACTAAGAGTTAAGTGAGTTTTCTGCAATACTCCTTCTAATGCAATCTGAGAGTATAAAAGCCTATTATAGAAGTGAGCACTTTATTCACAGCATTCTAAAACAACGATCAAAATAGAAACAGAAATGGGATAGACCTATCTAGAGGGAAAGAAAAAAAAAGAGCTCTTGAAACTAATATTTAGACTAGAGCTCTACCTAAAAGACAACAGCAATATCACAGCCTTGGAGAAAGGACCACTTGATTTCAGCTGATTAATGTGTTGCTATTTCAAAGGGCCTAATAACTACAAGTTAAAGCTCTGGAGGTTTGGAAGCCGTTTCATCTGAAAATCATTGAAGAGGGGTCCAACTGTTCCTGTCAAGAAGCATGGAGTTTGAACAACCATGAGAGTGGCCCTTTTGACAGCAGTACAAAAGATGAGAGAAGGCAGTCTCAACTGAAAGTAAAAACAAACCCTTAGAAACACGTTTCAAATCTGGTTTTTCTGCCGCTCTGGTTCCAATTTAGCATCTGACTATTAAGACCAGATTTTAGACGGGTGTCTACTAAAATATGCCCATAAAACATTTGTCACCAGCAAACCCACAGTCATGGGATAGAACAGTTTTTAGAGGTTTAGAAACCTAGCATAAGATAGGATTTTCTGTGTGATTTTTCTATGCAGCAATCACAATTTTTCTAAGTGTAAAATAAACAGGCTCTTTTTGACCTGGTAAGCCTTTGTGGTGGAGTGAAGGATGCTGTGTTGTGTGACAGAATAACTCTTGGACAACAACAGTGGTGGGAGGAGAGCGATACATTCCATCAGATGGAAGAAATAAAAGTGAAAGGAGATTAAATGCATGCGAGGAACCTATGGTAAAAAATTATTTTCTCAGCCAGTGTAGGCTCCAATGCTAATGAAATGCCTCATCAGCAGAGCTGTGAAAAATATTATTTGAAACTCCAAGTTTCAAAATCCACAATTTAACTGAACTCCAAACTTCTAACAGCTTCATCAAAAGTTTCCTTGTGATTTATAAACACGCTCTGTGTAACTCATGAAGGCAGGAGAAAAACTTGGGCAGATACTGCTGTGAATGCCCAAGCCTGGTTTTGAACTAAACTAAACTAAACTGAATCAGCAAATTTGATTTGAGACAGAAAGACGTGCTCCCCTTTATTTACAGGGGAGAGGAATTCTGTATTTTTAATTTACTTCTGGGCTACACAGTTTCAAGTTACCACATAGGCACAAACGAACTCTATAAAAAAGTAGAAATTTCAGAGGATAAATAGTTGGGGACAAATTCTCTAGTTTTTTGGGGTCTCTAAGCTTTCAGTCCCTCTGCTCCAAACACAATACAGGATATTAGCCAATAACATTAAGATACTGGCTCCCCAAAAGGGCACTCGAATCCCTTGGAGGCAATAAGCCTGTCGACAGCAAATTATTTCTGACAGATACTTATTCCTGCCCTTAGAAAGGGAGAGTACAAGCGAGAGTGGAGGAGAGAATGAACACACTCACAGAGAGCAGTACATTTGTGCATATGTGCATATGTAGCTGTGCATATGGAGCCATCTCTTCCAGATATGGGCAATATGGATGCAGGAACAGAGCAGTGCTGAGCCCCCACTGACAAAAATCAGGGTGCCTGGTGAGGGCCCAGCCTGATGGGAGTGCAGCAATGAGGCTTGTGCCCTTGGGCTGGCTTTGCATGCAATAGTGAGAATATTAACAAAAAGAATTCATTTTAAAAAAACGCAAATTAGCTTAATGCATCCCTATCTCAAGGCACAGCAGAAAAAGGTTGAGGAAACCATGCAGCATGTATTTCCCACAAAAGATCCTCTTCCAAAGATGCATTCCAGGGTCGTTCTGGCTGATACTCTCCCCTCCCACATCCACCTGATGCTTCCCGACCTCAGAGTGCGCTCTTACTGCACTTCACAGCTGCTAAACTGGAGCTCAAGGAGGGTCAGTCCTGAGCAGAGTCACTCCCTCATTGCAATGCAATAATGGAGAACGTGGCAGGAAGAGAAATTATACTTAAATAAACCAGCACTGGCAGAGGAAACCTATTTACTTTAGATTCAATTTTTTTTTTGTGTCCCCGGCAGAAGAACGCGGAGCATCTCAACGGCGGCGTGAAACGTGCGCTGTATTGAATGGCAACGACCAAAATCAAAAATGACCTGAAGGAATGGAGCGCTTTAAATATTTATGCCACATTACAAATTATCTCTGCATTGCTCCACACACCAGCGTACAACTTACTAATTTTTTAACGGTGTACCACAGGGCAAATGTTGAAGCAAATGTAAACACAACCGGAATCTAAAACAAAGACACAAAAAAATCACCTTAAACATCCCAAAAGCCAAACCAAAGAATTGAACTGTGCCCCAAAAAACCTGTCTGCCTAACGTGAGACTGCACAGAACTGAGAAGCACAAATAAAGGATGTGTTTGCACAATTTGTTACCGCGTACATCTACCTAATGCTTTTTTTCCTCAGCTAATGCTTTGGGTAACAAACAACAAGCCATGTTTGCCCAACCCAGCTGTCTGCATTGACTCAATGAAACAGCTGCAAAGCCATGTCCTGCTGCCATATCCACATCCCATCTCTTCTTTTCCCAGCTGCACCTTGATGAGTGAATGGCCCAGGATGAGCTCAAGGGGGAAAAGGGGGCCCCAACTTGTTGGGAGGTACCCAACCTGTGCTTGACAATTATCATCATGTGTGAGGGTTCCACAAGAAAAAGGAGTAATAGAATAAAGCCTGTGGAGGATGGGAACTCTGGTCAGCGTGGTCACAATTTTACCAAATATTCAAAAGCAAAAGATAAAACAATGTTCCCCACTCCCAACAAAAAAGAGATGCAAAACGACCAACAAAAATAGTCCCAAAAAACACGCTAAAAAACTCATACTGTTTAAGTCAATATGTGTTAGGGCCTTTTTTGTCATTGCCTGATTTAGACTCTTCAGGGGGATCTCATTTTCTCTGCTGCTGGTAGGAAGTAGAGACTCATTTGTGTTTTAAATGAAAGCTGTGATTCATGTGCAATCACAGGACTCTTAAGAAATGGTGCTTTAAGAAGAAGCATGTTCTGCAAAAGTCGCAGAGAAATCAGAAGAGCTGACAATATTGCAATCTGTTCTCCACCATCCTCTTGGGACACTGCCGTCGGAAACTCCATCAGGGAAGGTTGGGATGCTACACTCAAGACTGCAAACACTTACAAAATGTCCCCACTCTGAGCCTGAATTACTGTTGTCATTAACACATTCAATGGATTTATCCCCTACTCACAACAATGCCTGGAATCAGAAAGTGATAACAACAAAACAAAAACTAAACTAATTTAAAAGCAACGGTTTTCTTTTATTCTGATTTTCATTACATTAATGAGGTTACCCAGCATAGAAAAGTGGAACCAAGATCCTTAGATATATTTCTGTAATGAGGAGGTCAGGGAAGAGGCCCTCGGTCTAAATTTATTTCACTGAACTCATCATCTGTAAAGTCTATGTGTAAGTTAAGATTTCGACATTGTATTCCAGCTATTTGAAAATTACCTGGCACATTGGTCAGTGTGGATGATAATTTCCAACACGAAGGGGCGCATGTGTGGGGGTGTCGCCTTTGTCCTCTAAAACACCTGCACCTAACCCCCAAAGCCAATGCCCACGAGTCTAGTGGGAGCCTCTGTCCAATTTTCTCATGGCTGCCACTTTATCCCTAATCCCTAAAAGAGGTTAAAACAAAATCAGCTACAACACGAGTTTTGGGTTCTATATTTATGTATGTACAACAGTTTTAGAGTAAAAGATTTCAAATCCTTTTAGGCGGCAGACACTGAAGAAATAGCTGTTTGCCAACATGCTGACTGGTCTAATTTTTCCCTCATGCTTTTATCTAACGTATTTTACATTTCCCGTGCCAAGTAAAATACAGTTAAGACCCTCAAGCAATAAAGCTTAAAATCAGATTAAAAAAAAAAAAAGAGGAAAAAATATTACAGCAGTTTTCTATGTTTTGGGGTAATCTTCTGGGGATGGGCCAGGGGAATAAATCTGCATGCTATTTCTAAAGGGGTAACTATCACAGACCAAGGTAACTGGAGAAGATCCCAAAACAAAGACGAGGTAACATGCAAGAAAAAAAAATCTGTTGTTTTATATTGTAGATAAATTAAATGGTCATTTTTAACTCTAATGTTTTGGTTTGTTTATCAGCGAGGTCATAGCTTTGGAATTATTCTCATACGCAAAGTTATAATCTATTTGCAGGGAAGACAGGCATTATGCAAGTTAAAAGTCAATAATTCTTCCCAAAAGCGTCAGAAAAAAATACTTGTGCTATTTTTGCTAAGGCAAAAATGTAGGCAAATTTTATTTATTCTGGATAAGGTGAACACCTTAAAAGGGTCATGAAAAAAATTATCATTAGCTGAGCTGATAAATGTCCACTTATTTGGAGATGTATTTGTTAACATTTTGAGAAACATTAGCAGCGAGGGACAGATGGTGACGTAATTGCTCAGCAGTGGAAGGAGTGTTGGTGGAAGTGCTCTTAAATTTGGGCTCTCAATTGGGTTCCAACTGGTAACAAATGGGAGTCTTAAATGATATGTCTAAACTACATTAATGACTCCTCCTTCACATTCATAATGTAAATTAGAGCTGAATGAGTAAAGGAAAAAGGGCTCTCTAATAAAGCAAATGTTAAATTAGACTTAGTTCAGTGTTCAGTGAGAATCACACATAAGGTTAGTTCCCTGGCATCTCCAGCTACGGCACAGGTGGAAAGAGAGAAAAATCAAAAAACAGGTTTGTAGAACCTGGCAGTAAACACAGTTAAATGAGAAATAGATGATTGTAACAACTATTGGTGCAAAACTGCCTGGTACCCTCTTTTCCAAAACCTCCAGTCCTAAAAAAACGTTTCCAGACTGAAACAGAGCAAAGGAACAGAAAAATAATTTTAAAAAACCCACAAACCAACAAACCAGTAAACCAAGATCACAAACCCAGAAATCTAAAAACACCGCTAAAAGCACACATAAAGCAGCAAGATGATATCCTTTCAGGCAAAGAATTCTAGATTATTCTCTGTCCTTAAGCTGTACCTGGGATTCCCCACCACGGCCCCATGCCAGATCCCAGAAGGTCTCTTCATCCGCCTGGGATAGATTTCCCACAGAGAAGAGGAGAGATGTAGTTCATAACTGAACCCCAGCCCTCCCCACACCTGACACACACCCAGGACACCAGGAACAGTGTGATTACACAACACTTAAACAATTTCAGCAGGTTCATACTCTGCAGTGTGACAAAATTGCTGCGTTACAGAACAAATGCATGAAGCTGACTGAGGCTCACTGTAATTATACCCTGGATATGTTACCATTGTAAGCTAACAGCAGTGACACACAAAAAAAACTCCCTGTATATTGACAGCATGACTGTGTAATAGAGATTTTCCACTAGTAGACCTGTAGCATCTTGCTTTCAAAAACACAGAATAATCTTAAAAAAAAAAAAAAAAAAATCAAAAATTGCAAGACTCCCGCAATTTCAGGCAGCTGTTCAGGTAAAACTAAAGCCAGAAGATTGTTTATTTTAATAAAGCTATTATACGTGCAACTCCAAATTAGGAATGGCAGGAGACTGGGGGATGCCTAAACCATCACCACCTGTTTGCCCTGAAAATCAATTAAAGTCACACTATCACAGCAATCCCTTCCTAGCTAATAAAAGTTATACAGCTTCAAAATGCAGCTTTAGGTGCTTTGTGGGAATGTGCCTGAAATCTAAATCCTGAGTCTCACATTACTTTGATACTAAACACAACTCTGAACCACTGTAAAACTTGCTTTTTTGGGGTTAGAGAAGGTGTTAAGAGAAAAGAGATCCCAAAATGCTGTTTTGATGCAGTGGATTGAACTAATAATCAGTAAATTCTAACGATTCAGCCAAGAACATTATATAGAGTTTGAAGCAGGAGAAAACTGAAGTCCTTTATGACACATGCCTGTTCAACATATTCTGTGCTGCAGAACAGATCCAACTTTACAAGTTGAAAGCAAGGGCAGTAGAGACATCCCAAGTGTTTTAGTAATTAAACGAATATGCATAATGAACCATATGCCCAAAGGGCCTGTTCTTCATGTGGGCCAGATTTTTGTTTGAATTTTTAATTTTTATATACAGATGAAACATTTCATGTAATATAGCAACAGTGCAAAGGAACATGCTATGCAGGAAGGGAAGGAGGAACTACCCATGTGAGAACGATCAGAATACACTTGATGAATTCTGCTCCTCAATTTCCGATTCAGAGCCAAGAGGGCTTTAAAAAAAAAAAAAAAAGAATGAAAGAAAAAATCCTTTTCTCCTTTGAACAGCTGTATTAGTCATCTGCTCAGAGTCTAGAAAAGAGGCATTGAATATATGTATATTTATATAGGTCATATTTATACATTTATGTGTGAAATGGATTCGATACACCAACACATTTAGATGCTGCAAGACTAGCAAAAACACAGACACTATCAAATTGAAAAGCTTCTGATCCATCAGAAAAAATAACTACAGGATGGCTCTCTGGTCGGCAGGACCTGTCATGTCGTGTGAGCTGCAGGGAAACAGGACACACTCACATCTGTCTGTGAAACAGGAACGGGCATTTTTAAAAAGATGGATCAAATTCCACTCTTGTTACTGTAATGTTACCCTACTGTGAACGTGAGGATACCACGGCCTTGTTGCAGAAATATTAAATCTCTCAAGTTCTCCTGGGGTGGAGCCATGCTTCTCCTTTCTCAGTAACATTCACCTTTTTTCCATCCCTTGCCCTTAAAGTACTTTCCAAGCAAAAGCAGCATCCTTTGCAAACATAAGCTATTTCAGATATCTAGACTGCCAAAATAAACTGGTTCTTTTAAGTGGTTCTGATCCACTGGACAAATTTCTATTTTGCTTCATAAAAGCAGAGACAGGGGTCAGGTACTTGTCGGTGTGGACATTCTGGCTCAGAAGCAGAAAAACTTTCCTGCCTTGAGCTTCACCAGCTTTCTGAGTAAATTTTTGTAAACACGTTTCCGGCTTTATGAACCAAGAGAACTCAAATCCTAACCAGACTTAGCGAGGGAGAGGAAATAGCAGAGTGCCTCACAGTAGCTGAGGTGTGGCACTGCCCCGGGATAAACAAGCTGTGGCTGTGTGTGCCTGACTCGGTCCCACAGAGATGTGCTGGGGAAGCACCAGCCTAGCAATAAGGGATGGAGAACATAACATGATCACTTCTGAATTAAAAGGGTGACTTTTCATCACATTCAGGAGTTAAACTTTGCATGGGACTTCAGGAACTCTGATCACCAAAAGTAAGTGGCATGGCAATGTACGAGCAACTCTGGCCCCAGGACTTCAAGTATTTAAAAGCTGAAGTGAGTTGTAAATAGTAGCATTCGTTGCTCTCAGTCCTAATTCAGGGTCTGTGCTTTTGCCACTGCTTGGTTTGCATGATCTAGTGGTCTCCATGGAAAGACAGATAAACTTCAACAGCTGTCAGAAGACAAAAATTGACAAGGAGCATCACCTTTCCTGACTGTTTAAATCCTTTAAGGAAGTGTTGGAGCAATTAGAGAGGGAGTCTAATCTTTGCAGAGTGCATTAACACTCTCCGACCTCCCAGACAATAGATCAGACCTCAGACACATAATGCTTCCCTAAGGCTTTTTAACCAGAGCATTTGATCTCATCGTCACTCTCCGTGTCTTACTATAGGTATCAGTGTGTGAGACAGGATTCATTGGGCACTAAAGGACCACTGTCTCTGCCAGTATTCATACAACTTTCAAAAAGAAAAGCAGGAACTGCTTTCATTGCAACGCATGCTGCTGCAGAAGTACTACTTCCCAGAAGAAGGGGAAAAAAAACAAAAAAACAAAACAAGATTAAAACCATCCAGAGCAGCTCTGCAAAACGTCTTCATTTTTATTAATCTCATATTTCCTTTCTACTGCCACTGTTTATTTCCCAGCTTTGGAATATAAATCTATTAAAAAAAAAAAAAATACTTAGATTATTTTTTTATTCATAGAAACAGTTATCTGATAATAATTTTAAAATACTTCATTTCTTAGCCCCTGCAGAGGGACTTAAGGGAAAGGGAATTAGGAAGACAGGTCTAGTTTATTAAGGAAATTGAAATATATCATGGCAAATAATTTTCCCAAATGTGTACATGGAAGTATCTGGGGAAGTTTTCTTAACTGCTAGAAAAAGTCATCATCTCATTCCTGATGGGCATGTTCAGTTAAAAAAAAAGCTAACATCACTGTATCAATTATGCATTTCCCATTTAATATTCTAAACATTTTAAGAAAATTTGCTTAATGCAATTTTTTAATGGAATTAGACTTTCTTGCTGTCATGTTCTGACAGAGGCCACATCTCCTATGGCCAATTCAAAAGGCGAGGATAAAAGCAGCTGACTGCATTCCCATTCACTGCTAAAAAATGGGTGCTGCAGTCTCCCTGAGCACTGGGGGTTCTCCCCTCCATGAAATGCATTTGAGGTCCAGCACTGGTTAAAAATATTTAGATGAGCCTATTAATGCTTTTCATTTGCAGTAGGATTTTGTTTTACTCGTCTAGACCTACAAAAAGTGCCTTTTTGTGGAGTACCTGCATTACAAAAATGTTTGGCTGCTGTTTAAATGGGTATCTCAAATTTGCCAAGCCAAGTGCATCACAAATGACAAAAAGGTCACATATACCCAGTATATTTAAAAACAAGCAAGCCTTCAAAGTCAAAGTGTAATGCAGTTATTTCTAATCTGAACAAACAATAGAATGCATCTAATGAAAGCTGACAATTGGCTTTGATACAGAGATGTGCTGCTCTTCTCTTCCATTAAAAGATGAAAGCTGAAGGAAAGTACAGAAGACAGCGACTTCTCCCCAAAAAAAACCAGAAAGTTCTGAACCCGAGCTAGCAAAGTAGTTAAAGGCTGTTTTAGTGAAGACTTTTGCTCACCTTTGGCACTCATCTCTCAGTAAACATGCTGACTTTACATGGGTAATGCTAAAGGTAAAATAAATCAGCATATTAAACTGGTACAAAACACTACATGTTTTACATATTTATTAACACTTCTCAATATCGCAGCACTACCTTTAAAAAATAAAAAAAAACACACAGAAAAACACCAAAAGAAACCAGCTAAGCTTGACTATGGGGTGGATGCCACAATTAAGAATAACAGATTTAATTTTCATACAGTTGTGGTGGAAGAGATCAAAACTCTCCTCATGTTATTGGTAGCAGTGCAAACCTTTACTGCAGAACAGTCAAATTTATTCATAATTAATAGTAAAGATTTCTTTTTTAATCAGATTTCTGGGATTGTGCAGTTATCCCATTGCTCCAGGTTTATTTCCAACTGAATATAAAAAAAAAAATATGGAAGGGACATATACTGATTTAAGTTATTTTACTATTACTGCTATCCTCAAACAACCCAAGAACTTTCTGGTTACTTAAGAATTACCTCTAAGTTAAAGCACATCTTAGTTGCTAATAAAGAAAAGTAAAGCTAAATGAGAACAGGTTTTTTAAAAAGTGTATTTGCTCGGCAGCTTCTCTACTAATCTCTTTTTATTTCAGAAGTTGTAAAGGATCCAACTCTTTCTTATTTAAAAGAAAAAAGAAAAAAAAAAAGCCCGACAAGCAGAACGCCTTAAGAGAAATCACTCAGGGTGTATCTGTCTCCATCATAAAACCAAAATGTTGCATTACCTTCAAATAGGAAATTTCTTCCAGTTGTCACGATTTCTGCAACTAGTGTTACATTAGCACTGAGAGAAAGGGTGAATTAAATTAAAAATAAAATAGTTCAAGCAAGAGAAAGAAAACCTGCCAGAAAAATCTGACAAAAGCCTGAATGCCAGAGCTGGCTCATTCCTGAGGGTCCATCGCCATCTACAGGCTTTTCCTCCTCTCAGAAAACCTGATAATTCTACTCACACAGGATTTTTGCCCAAAACGAGGATGTAGATTTCTAACTGATGTTAAATAACACAGATTTGCTGAAGCTAATGGAGTTACAGTGATTTAAACCACCTACAGACATGTCTCTACTTATTCCCTTGTTTTGGTAGAATAAAAACTTCCTCTACGCTTCAGGGGAATGCAGTGTTGCTCTAAGCTGACATTTGGGTTAAAGAAAAAAATCTACCTTTTTAAAATTAAAAGAGAAAAAAATACTGATAGGGTGTTCCACCAATGACATGGGAGATAATAGTCAATGTTTACAATTTTCCTGTAAAACTGAGTGCTTTAAAGTACTTTCTAACAGGTGTCAGGTCAAAGTAATGTGAATAATGAGACAAACCCAAGCAGATGCTGACTGAAAGAAAATCAATACACCTGTGGCTCTGGGGAAGAAAAACGACCACACTAAGCATAAGAATTTTTAATTTAAATGGCATTTTCACTTCCTAATATATACCTTTTTCATCCTACGTGCCACGGGTTTCCTGCCTTTTTTGTTTGTTTGTTTGGGCTGAGCCGTATGTTTTTCCATACAGCTTGCAGAATCTAAATGCATGCCAACTTTGGGAATTTTACAAATAAGCTTCTCAAATTCTGGTATTTCCAATAGTGGTGGGTAAGTAGCTTCTGTCTCACACTCCTGTTTAATGAGTCTCACGCAGATGCAACATTCATTCAACTTAGAATACTAATTTCATCTTTGTTTATGCGATTTCTAGTCTATGAATAAAGGGAACTTTCAGAAAAAGCAACAGGCAAATTGGGAAAATGAAAATGACTGGATCCTAACATGGAAAATCATCTCTTTAGGATCAGATAAGATAGCAAATGTTACAAATAAATTTCTCTTGGTTTTCAACCTACCATTGAATTCAGAAGAATTACAAGTCAGAATTTTTGTGATAAGAACCAAAACCTCAGAAGATGCTCAAGAGTTTTAATCTGAAGTTCCTCTAAAGAATTCAAGACTGCAAAAAGAAATACAGCACAAGAGAAAATCCAGCTTTCAGGTAGCGGGCACTTCAGCCTTGTCCAAATTTTTTTTTAGGGCAAATTCCTAAAATCAGAATGGAGGTAAGAAAACCATAAAAATCATAAGCTAAATTCACCTTTGACATAATTCAAGTTCTGCAATTTTGTTGGGAGTAAAGGAACCAGTGCTCCCTTCCCAGAGAGAGAATTTCACCTTTTCTAAAGCAGTTAAATAATAGTCAAAGGTAAAAATAAATAAATAAATAAATGCTAATGTGTGATTACTCTCACAGTTGGGAGAACACAGAATATCTGCTAGCGAGGCGTTAGACACAGGAGTTCAGCAATGTTAAATATACAAATAAACCCAGCAACAGGCAAGAGTATTATTTTACTGTGCTGAACAAAGCAAAATAAATACAACGCATGCAAAAATAAGTGTAAAAAGTACAAAATAGCATAAGATCAGCAATAATCTTTTGCAAAACTTCAGGACTTCGAATGACACAAGACGTTATATATTAAGGAAAAATAAAAAAAAGGCTTCATAAATCAAACGGCGAAAGTACAACACAATATAGCAAACTCCAGCCAGACCACAAAGAGGGTTTGCTCTTCATAAACATCAGATCAGGCAGCTAAAATTATTACCAAAGCGCTCTTGTAACTGTCACCTGTGGTGGGTATAATTACAGGCTACTGCTGCAAGCACGCCCACGTCATATGGCAATAAAAGGACCTACAGCTTGCCAAGACCAGGCAGACAATGGAGAACACACACCACCTGACGAGAGCCCAAAAAGATCAGCCAGGGAGACTAATAAAAATGACAGCTTTGAAACAAATGACAAAGCTTCAACCACCAAAAAAAAAAAAAAAAAAAGATAATAATAAAAGGCGATATCAAATTAGCTGGAAATGCAAGCACAGAGCAGAGTTCTCCAACAGGTAGCAACCTGAGCACAAAGGCAGGCGGAAGGATTTGTGGATGCAGTTAGTTCACGTTTTAGCTAGAAAGAGCCCTTTTTCATTTGGCTTTTTTTTTTATTAGATAAAATGCTTCCACGTTTGATCTTGGCTTTGTGGGCTATCATTAAATAGCCAAAGAGATGAAAACTATATTTCCAGTCTGGTTCAGGAGACTGACAGATACACGTATTTATTTAGCTATCTTAGCACCAACACCTTCTACGGATAAATCCACACACATAACAAAGCTGAATTTATTTCTCCTTGCCTTAACTCTCGACTGGATGCCTGCACACACATTCCTGCTGACCAGCTGCACAGAGGCTTATCCTACATCAGGACTGTTCTTTCAACCAAATACTTGGACCACAGAGTTTAACACAACCAGCCAAGGTATTAAAAGGCTTTATCATCAATTAAACCCAACAAAATGCAATTAAAGAGTGAGAGGCAGTGATTCAGGTCTCTCTCATTACCAGGGCTGAGGGAATCGTTCTGACGTGATGCATTCAAGTTTTGAGTACACGGCACTGAAAGCCTCAAAAATATCAGCACAGCATAATTTAAGAGGAAGATCCCCAACCCCAAAATCAAGGGAATTGCTATATAGGGTAAATGCCTTGCTAAGCACACCCAGAGGAAATGACTCCTCAGATGCAAAACATAGTTTTGCTTTTATTTTTATTTTGGAACATTTCACTGGTAAAAAGCAAATCCCCAAAACTCCTGAGCTGGAATCATAAGGCCATTCATCTTTTTCAAAGTTAAAAGGGATATTTGTACTGGTCTCTGCTCAGTTCCATCTCACCCTGACTCCAAAGCTTCAAACTTTGCTTTTTAAATCCTGTTTATCGTGTTGTCAAGGCTCTAAGTGGTTATTTCCCTATTAACTTTGTCCTTGTTTGTTCTTGCATTTTTGAAAGAGCTGGAAATAACATGTGTTTACTTTGCTGTGTGTCTCTCAGCATCGTCAATATCACTGTTGCTATTCCAGGAATTTTAACTGCTGCAGCAAAGCAAAGTCTGGGATCTCAAGCTTAAATTGTATTCCCCTCAACCACAGAAGAATAATAGTGGAAATGTAAAAATTGCTGGGGAAAGGGTGAAACCGTCTCCTTTAATTGTCTGGAGAAGCCTGTTTCTCATCTGAGCAGCCACTTGTGTCAGGTAACGTGCTCCTGACAGCTTTGCAGTGAGAACTGGTGCGTCTGCCATGAGCAGCCAGGAGGAAGCAGGATGTAAACGTTTCCTCCGTCATTAGGAAAATACTTCTACTGGGGTATAACAGCTCGAAATAAAAACACACCTCTCCACTCCGGCCTTCTCACTGGAGTTTGAGACAACAGTTTTCAAGATGTGCCTTTGCCAGGGATTTGCAGAGGGAAAGAGGGGAGGAAATGCTGGGGGCTCTGAAGAATTACTTACTAGGTCAAATTCCTGAAACCTGCCTCTCGCTGCTCCTCCAGCACCAGCTCTAGCCTTAACATGAACGAATTTCTGTACCAGAGTGTTATTTTACAGCTCCCCTATTAAAATAGAAACTGCCTTCGTTCCTTTGCTGACTGCTTCTTTAAAACTGCAGCAAAACACAAGCTGCAAATGGGCTGAGAACAGCCCTTAGCAAAAGCTCTACAGTAAAGCGGATGTAAAGACCATCTCTTTTGCATTAATACTTTTTTCTTCTTCTTCTTTTTTTTTCTTCTTCCAAGTTCCCTATTCAGTGTTTGAAGAATACTCATTCTTCTCTCTTTAGGATTACATCTATTCATTTTATTTAGCTTTTTAATGTGGAGACATTTTAATCTACCATTACTTTAATGCTGTTCCCGAATAGTTTGGGAACAATGATTTATATTTCATCTTCAGCTGTGAGGATGAAAAAAAAAAAGGGGGGAGAAAAAAAGACTATACCCGTCTCATCAGTTACACATGTAGTAATGGCAGGGTGGTTTGTGCTTTGTATCAGGGAACTGCTTGTTCAAATTTAGCACACAGTCCACGGGGAAAATAAGAAATATTTTAGGGAAGCTCATGTGAGAGCACACCTTCCTTCCTCACCCTATAAGAAGAGTGAGTTATTACCATCTACTGGTAAATACTCAGTTAAATTAAACCTCTGTCCTCTGCTTGGTTGGCCAGAGGTCCAAGAGAGGTTTGGTGACTCGGTCTCTATCTTATTTCATAGCTGCTGCTGGTCTCTTTTCTCCATAGATTTCTCATATTCCCTGTGAAACTTTCATCCCAAGAATTTCCTCTTATTGATCTATAACTTCCCTCCCATCAAGGGAAAAATAAAATAAAATAAATCACTGTGTTGCAAAACAATGCAGGAGTTAAACTGGATGTTTTACCCATATACTGTTGTCATGTCCAGGGCTGAATTATGCTCAGTACAAACAGGGCTGGAACATTTTGTGCTTTGCTCGGGGAAGCCAAACCATAATGTGCAGGAGACACTTGTCCACACACAGAATGAGAGATTTACCCCAAGTAAACTCCAGAAGTGTCAGATTTTGAATTAACAAATATCGTTTCCCTCTTGCTGATAGGCAATTAGCAATTTTAGAGGACACTGTCAACAAGCAAATGGCCTTTTTGCCCGTAGTTCATCGCTATAAATATAGCCCAGCTCAACACGGATCAAAAATTGTTCACGTCTAATAAGATGTTTGGTATCTTCTCTCTGAGATGAGTTTAGCTGGGCTCAGATCCAGCTCCTGTATCAAGAGCTGAAGTGGCAGTGTTCAATCACACACTCAGCAGAGATGCCCAGAAGTTCACAAGCTGCAGGGCCTGTCCGCTCTCTCTGCTGCTGCCCCAGGTTAGACCTGAAGCAAACTGGCAGAGCAATGCACATACCTGCAGCCTCAGCCAGCCAGCCCTGGGGCTCCTCAGACTTCCAAATTCCCACATAAACTGGGCATCCTCGAGCTCTCTCTGGATTTAAAGAGCTTTGGAGATCTCAGTGGAGAAGAGTGACAAAATCCCACCTCTGCAGCAAGGAGCACAAAGCTTTCCTTACTCTTGCATCAGCTGGCTTTTTGGGAAGCCCAAAGTGCTCCAAAATGATCCCATGCCTGCCATTTCCCAGCTGCCCACCGTTAAATAGCTGCAGTGAGTTTGACCAGAAGCTCCACATTTACAACACATTATGCTGCATCACCACATATTCCTCCCCTTCCTCCCAATACTAAGCCATCATAAAATAATTAGTAGACACAGTGCAATGTCACTGCAAAATAAATAAACACCGCCTGTGCCTGCTGAATTCCTTGTCTGGCTGGCCCTGGCTGCCAGTGAGGGCTGAGCTGGAAAAATCGCTCCCACCTGTCCCCACCCTGGCAGCAGCCTGGATCAGCAAGAAGCCTAAACCTGATAGAGTGGGAAATGATGCCAGTAAAAATGAAGTATTCTGGCATGGGTGAGTGTGCAGGGACCCCGAAGGAATTCAGCAGCAGCACTGCCAGTCACGCCAGAGGTGCTCTGGTGGCTGGTTTCCCATCATTTGCCTGATCCTGTCAATGTCTCTTGCAACTATCATACAAACTTTAAAAAAAAATATATATGATAGTAAAAATTCCAGTCAATATATCCTTTTAATTCGTACCAATTATATTTTTTTAATGCAATTACTGTAATTTCATTAAATGGCATAATTACCATTAATGCAGAGAAAACTGTCAATAGAAGGTGTAATTATGTTGTATAAAATCACAAGCACAATGTGCAATGATGCATAATTCCTCATGAAAATCATTGTGACTAAAATTAACTTTTAAAATATTTTAAAAATACATATAATACAGTAAGAATGATTTGGTTATTATAGACTTCACTTCCACAACCAGCAAAGTGGGAGCAGAGCAGGCAGGGAATGTTTGCATAGAGAAGGAAGGTTCAAAAATTTGGTTTAAGTGAGCAACAGGAAGGTAAGAAAACAAGTTTTTGTATGCATGAGTGGGAAAAACAAACAGGTTATAATCAGACATGTAAGCTGAGTTGTGAGCAGACATTCCCCCAGGCACATTATACCACACAGCTCCGGCTTTTTGGACACCAGTAACACTGTGTGGAAGTGATGTCTCAATGGAGAAAGGTGTGATGAGGAAGGAGTGAAGAGGACCAGGCTAAAACTACAACATTGGGATGGGGAAACTGGTAGAAAATTGTCCAAGGTAGGATGTGAAGTGTGTCAGGCACACGAGAAGGATCACACAGGGATGTACTGGCCTATGTGTCTAGGTATCTTCAAAATAAAGACCTTTTTGAGAAGTATGTTTCAATCAAAACACAATGTATTGGGTTGAATACAGAGATAACTATATCAAGATTAAACAGAAAGGAATGTTTGAAGGTCTTTTTGGTCTTAAAAATCTACAAATCCCCCCAAACCCTGAACTGATGGAGAAGAGAACAGAAAGTGCTTAAAGGTATCTCTTGGTATATGAACACTCTCAACTCTACAGGCAACGTTTTCAGCATGAGGGAATATTCCTGATATTCCCAGGCACACACAACCATGTGTGTCCACTTTTCACACCAGACCAGGGACGAGAGGTACGCTATGAAGAACTCAGAAATCCTATGTGTGACCCTTTCCTCTGACCCAGGGTGTTTTCTCTAGTCATGTAACACCACTTCCACCAAACCCTTTATGCACAGGGCAAACATTACCAACAGTGAAATTTTGCTTTTCATCTCACCTCCCTTTCAACCCTATTTCCTAAACCTCTAAGCTTGAAAAAAATTCTGATTTTACATGTGCTTCAGCACAGCCTAGTGTCCTCTGTGCCTATACAATTAACTCAGATGAAAAATCATCAGATTAAAAGCACAGAAAGCTGATGAAAAATGTGATTACATTTTTATAGCAGAAAAAAATTCATCTACTCACATGTTCTTGGACTGTCTCCTCTCACCATTACATCCTAATAAAGAAATTTAGCTTGGGATGATGAATCTTATAAATGAGGAAACAGGGTGAGGAGCATTTTTCTCATTCACTTGTGTCCTGCCTGTGCTGTCCTCTGTTTCCTCCCTCTTTACCTGTCCCTCTTTTTCTCTTACACCCCCAAAAGCAGCTATGTCCTTGTCACACGCACAAGCTGTCGCACTAATGGGGAGGGAAGACTAAACCAGGAAGGTGAAAGATTCCACGTCCTTGGCCATTGCTGTCCTCTGACAACCTTACAAATATTTTATCTGTCTGGCAGTGGGTTTTGTCTGACTGCTTAAGAAAACAAGGCTCCCATGATTGTACTGTCTGCTTGTCTTCCTCCTCCTCCCTCACTTTATTCCCTCTTGGAGGAAGGGGCATGGGTTACCTGTAGAGGGAAACCAAGGGAAATACAAGACCAAAATAGTTATTGCCAGGGGCCCAAGGGACATCATCGGTAAGGAAAAACAATTTTTAAAAAATGCATTTTCTGGTTTGGGGTCCTGGGTGGCACTGAAGCTACCAGTGAGGGTTTCACGAACCTCGCTGGAAAATGGGTAGAGAAGCTTTGTGCATCCTGCTCACCTCATCTTTTAACCAGCACGTGAGGAGTGGATTTTCCACACAGACTGGGCAGGGAGGGATGCTGCACCTACCACGCTGTGTGCATAATTTCAATACTATGAACACTCATGCTGGAAATAGTGAGAGAGAGATATATAATTAGCATTTCATTTTTAGTGCCAGAGCTGAATTATTTCCATGTGAGAAAAATCAGATAGACTTAAATTTTGGGTTGTAGAAGAAGCCTGTGGTAATTACTCTTAAGAGTTGAGTATTTTTATTCCTTTCCCATTACCCACTTTCTTTCAGGAAACCAGGAGTATTATGGTATCCAGTAAAGATGTTATCAACCTATAACTTGTAACCTGCTCATACTCCTTTTCACTGGGAATAAATTCCTTTTTCTGTTGACCCATTTTCCCACCTTCTCATTTTTCTGCCTCTCCACCCTTTCCAAACTTCTCCTAGGTTTGGAAAACTGAACTTGACAGCTGTAACTTCACAAGCATTTTGGTGCAAAAAGAGCAATCCTTTTACATATGTGCTGAGATTCCTGCTGTACAGTGATGGCAGGACATGGACACCGGGATTTTACCCTCCCTTTCCAGCCCCAGCGTGAATGGTCATGTGATTCCCTTGGACACAATCACAGAACTCTTGCACAGCCACACGTACTTCAGTGAGGTACCAGCTACTCCGCTCTCCAGCCATTAACTATTTATAATATATATCATATAATATGTTGTAAATGAACTCCAAGCAACAGGAAGACAAAAAATTAGAGAGAAAAGACCCTCTTCATCCTACCCTCTCATTTGTGTGAGCAATCCCTCTGACCTACAGAGTGAAGACAGCTCCTCTGTCTTTGCTCTGAAGGTTCTTTCAGTCAGGAATGGTCTACTTTACTCATCTGTGGCAAATACACTGAAGTATTTTCCTTAAAAAAGCCTTTAAGCATCTTACAATTCACGGACAGTAAACACAGGAGAAAATCTTGGAGACGTGGAGGTTGTATTGCTTAATAAACACTCAACTCAAAAACTTTCTTTCTGCATGCTGGACCACCACAAAACGATTTTTGCAACCTTTAATGGCATGCCAAACATTTCAAGCATGAAGAAAATGTCACACCGCAGAATAAAGAGCAGGCAAAATATTTTTGTGCTTGAGTGGATTATGAGAAAACTGCAAATGGGGTGTTTACTACCAAGAGGAAAAAGGAGAGAGATGAAAAGCAGGATAGGCAGGTGGAGAACTTGGCTTTTGTTTGCAGAGTGCAGTAGAACTCACTGACCAGCCTTATTTTTTTTTCCTCTTTTAAACAATATATTATTACAGGAGAATAAATTTGCAACAGGCAATGCCAACACAGGCAGAGCAGTAATTGATAACCTGCAGTGAAGTGATGCCTCATTGCAATGGAAGATGGAAGGGACAAGACCCATCAGCTCACTGCATCACCCAAACCAAAAGCATCTCCCCACATCACCCTCTTGGCCACCACCTCCTTCCTTCCCTACAACCCAGCTGCCATGTTTCAAATTAAAAATAATTAAAAATCCAGAGTCCCCAAACAGTTACAGCATGTGCATCGTCCTCCACAGATATGGGCATCCCCAGTGCTTGGTGCAGGTGGTGAATACCTCTGCTCCAAGCGAGGAAGGGCTGCTCGTGAAGGTCTAATTTCCATCCCCATCAGGCCCAGTGTGGCCCAAGCTGCCCTGCAGCCACACAGCCACAAAACAACACCAGCAAGCGAGAAAGGGCTCCGCGCTGGTGGGGAGGAAGGCACGGGAACACTCCAGGATCTTAGATCACTTAGTCTCATGCAATAAAAGAAGAAATCCACTTACCACAAATGCTATCAGGCTCTTTACTGTGGACTCCCAGAGAAAGCAGCTCCAAAGGAATTGTATTGTATTCCATATTGCCATGGTGATTTTTTTCACGCGATCAACATTTCTTGATAAGATCTGATAAATATTGAGTGGGAGGAAGGGAGGAGAAGAGGAGTTTAATCAAACACACTAATATCCTACTATTGCTTCAGAAACAGGGATAATTTAAGCTACAAATGCACGCCAGGGCACATATTACAAATAAAGCCTCTATTTCAGATACATTTGCCAGCTCCTGTCTGCTTTCTGATTACACCCAAACCTTCCAGATTTTCTTCATGTCTTACAAAAAAAAAAGGCAAAAAAGGCAAAAACTGATGCCAAAACTAAATAAAACAGTTATACAAACCCACCTTTATCCTCATTCAATTCTTAAAATACATCAATGTCTCAGGAAAAGGGACAGAGAGAATGCAGTCTGATCCTATTTTCTACATGTTTTGGACTAATCCATAGAAATAATTAGGGATTTTTAAAATTATTATAGGGCCTCTCAATTTTAAAAAGAATAATGGCCATTGTCCTAAAATCCTATGGACTTTTTACATAAGGAATCTAGCCCTGGTTTCTTCCTTCACGAAGAAGGGAATAAGGCTCTCATTGAGCTTTAAGTGCTGCGAACTGTGCGAAATCCACAGCTATCATTTTCCCCACTCTGAAGCACAAAGCAGAACTACTGATGCAAGCCAGATCAGAAAGCAATTTCGTGTCAACACAAACAAACCTTTTAGTATATACAGAAATACACTGAATTTACATGTGTTCAGCATTTTATGCATAAATAGGTTTTGTTCTTGCAACCATGCTACAGCAATTCAAATCTTTCCAAAACAGATGCAAAAGCTTAGCCCAGACACAATTTTCACCTTTTTAGAAAATTTGCGGTTCTCTTCGGTAAAGCGCTTTTCTCGGGGCTTGAATGTTCTAATACTTGCTTTTATCTAGAAAAAATAAATTAATAAAAATAACACCATGTAGTTTGAAATTAGTTATTTCAGTTTCATATCAGCAGTGCTGCTCAGGAAGATTAGGAATTTCAGCATCTCTCGCTCTTTTCAGACTCTGTGTGACTTACGAGCTGCTTTTTATACATATTTTCTACAGTGAGGATGGCACAGGTTAGCCAAAGAGGGTGGATGCCCCATCCCTGGAAACATTCAGGTGGACAGGATTCAGACCAACCTGGTGTAGGGGAAGGTGCCCCTGCCCATGGCAGGACATTTGGAATGAGATGAGTTTTAGGGTCCCTTAGAACCCAAACCATTCTATGATTCCATGCTCAGAAAAATGCAGACAAGTTATACTGGGCAAGGCTGGACTCACTTTAGCAGGAGCAGAGCTGTGGCACAGACCACGATGGCCTTAATAAATAGGAGTTAAACTCAGTAAAAGGCTGTAGGGCATAAACGATTGAGACTGACTCAGCCACCTAAAAACTAAGCCACTGTGTCCATGCCTCATTAATTTTCCTGTCAACACCCTGGGAAGAGAACATCCTAGGTCAGCTTTTTGGGGAAGAAGTAGGTGTTAAAAGTAATGTATAATAAGATGAACATGAAATCCTTTTTTGGCTGTTGCAATTGAAACCATGGCCGCAGCAATCAGCACCTCCTTCCCAAGGTGCCTGTGGTTATTTGTCCCTCTAGAAATGCCCTTTCTCTGTCCCATCCACCTGGAGGGGCCACAGCTCTGATAGCCCAAATCTTCACTCACAACATCAAACATCCCTCCACCACCAGATGCAACGCGGACAGGACTTTTCTGGCTTGGCTCCTGGTTTTAAAAGCATCACCCCCACCCTCGTCCTTGCAGATTTGCACTTTTCTTACACCAGTGATAAGCAAAAAGAAAATACGTCAACTTACTGGATTAAATAGAACATCCAGCTCCAAGTAAATTACTCCTTTTGAAGCACGTTCCAAGTCTTTATTCTTCAGCGTGTAACAACTTTGTTTACCGTTTCTAATCTATAGTTTGGGGTGGGGAGGGGAGAAAAAGCATCAATATTTTCCTGGCTGTAATCCTCAATATAATTTAAAGACACTGCAAATAAATAAATAAATATAACTCAAGCACAAAAACAAACAAACAAACATATATATATATATAAAAACTTCCCCCAAACTCCAATAATATACTTGAAGCCTGAAATACAAAACAACTGTTGGATCAGAGGCCTATAAAACTGCAGATTAAATCTCTTATGGTCCAACTTTAATTTTCAGACCTTGTACTTTGTAATAGAGCAGTGCACACAATAACCAGTCTGAAAATTCTGCCCTGGAAGCCAGTGAGTTGATGGGAAGTAATCAGCCTCCGTTATTACAAGTTTAAAATGGGATTATTCTTCCAAAGTTTAGGAAAAGAGCCACTAACAACAACTTTACCTACCTACTGCACACTCCAGTACATGAAACCACTTCTTAATGCTTAGTTTATTGCAACGTTATCAAATTATTACCCAGCAAACAAATGCAATCCAAAGAAATGGATGGGCTGAAGTGGAGTGAATGCTAATGTAACAAATGTTCAAAATTAACTAATTCATGTAAAAGACTTCTCCCCCCACCCCACCACTGAATTTCAATACCATTTCTCTGCTCTGATCCACCGGTTGGCCCTATCTCATTAAGCATCTATTAAAAAAAAAACAACCAGCCCAACAACAAAATACCTTCCTTGCCATTTTGTAAACTATTTGGCTCGAAGCAAAAGCATTCTCTCTTCAAAAATGACAGCAGAAATGTATTTATTATACACAGTAGGATATGTATTGATTAAACATTTGGCTTTTTAGGAAGCAGACCAGTTAATTCTAAACAGCAGTAACATAAAAAACTGCAGCTTACCAAAAAGCTACATTGAGGAACTGTAATGATCAAAGATTAAGGATAACGGAGGAAATTTGGGGGCATGAAATTGCAACCATATTTAAAATGGCTATTGCTGCTCTGGCATTTAGAAGAGGCATTAGTATAAACCATGGTAGAAACGAGTAAGGAAAAAAAAGGTATAATAGGAACCAAGTGATTTCAGAAGACAAGGGAAAGGTCACTCTCTTTCCCAATGTTGCTCCACCCTTTCTATACCAAAACAGTCAAAGGGTAGACGGGATTTCTGCCTAAGGGTTGAAAGGGAAGAGGGGTTTCTCACAAGGACCAACTTTGCATCCTCAGTGGTGTACGACTAGGAACTCCAGCTATAATCTATTTTCTCATCCAAAGCTTTATCAGTTATAGAAGCCTATGTGGAATCAATTTAACACTGATAAATAATAACAATAACAGGCACTGCACTAAACTGATCACAAAGCACCTCTGCTTCCACCACAAGAGAGTACACAAAGTGCTGGAGCTGGCAGCAAAGGATGCTGCAGCTCCCAGGGAAGGGGCAGGTAATAAAAACATTTTGCAGACCTGCAGCCTCAAAACAGAAGAGCTGCCAAAGTGATTAGAGCCTTTCTTAGGGCCAAATGGACTGGCATCAGAAGGTCCTTGGGTCAACTGCCACATGCAACACTGTCAACCCATCATAAAGGTTTCTGCTCTTTCACCAGTTTGCTTTTCCCCCCTTCAAAAAAAAGGCAAAAAAATTTTAAATTTATTGAATGAAAACAAAATCTTGTTTGGAAATTAAAGATTTTGTTAAATTTTACAAATTAAAGGATAAATGCTTTTACTGATGGCAGGGACACTGCGTTTTATTCATTTTAAGAGCTGGAGTTGAATCAAACATTTTGGGTGTGCCTGCAGGTGTTTTCACACAGTTAGCTTTAAATCAGCAACAAATAATTTCCACCTCTGCCTGTATTTGTAAATAGGGGTTGCTTGGGAAACTTCTTGAATGGTGTCATTGTTATTGTTGCTGCTATTCTTAAATTGAACAGGGCAGGAAGTAATGCAGTGCAAATAAAATTTTAGAGTCAGATTTATTTGGCATATTTAATTCTACGTATTCAAACTGTCTGGAAAAAGATGTGCAATTATAACTTAGCCTAAGACTAAACGTTCATACAGGTATTTTAGCTTTAGACTTTCTTCAGAGGGAAAAAAGCACAAGAGAAGAACAACAGGCTATGAAATGGCCTGTCTCCATCGCATTTTCATTTGGATAAAAAGAAAAAAAAACTGAAAAAGAAGTCAAACAAAAGACTCTCTTACAGTTTTGGCACTGTGCTAGGGCAGCGTGGTTCAACAAAAGGTACAGGGTAATTCTAAGACCCACGCCTGCATGGAGATTACACCGGTGGCATGTCTCAACTGTGCCCACAGGAAAACATGCAGAAGAGCCTTAAATACTCCTCAGTTTCACTGCATCCTGTTCTTGGGCCAGAGTGCAGATTCTGTTCAGCTTCTCCCCCAACTTTGAGAGACAGACAGTCATATTAATTACATTTTCCATCTATTTCTATTTCTTTCTCCTCTCTGGGTACTTTCCCCCAGTCTCTGCTATTCCCAAAGACTGCTTAAATGCTCTCTCCAGCTGTGCAAAACAGCAGCCAGGGCTGGGGTTGTAGGATGAACCTCAGTGTCAGAAAGATCAGGTTTCTTCTGTCGCCCAAACACCTTTTGCTACAAACCTGATGATGTCACACAGATTTGACTCCATGAGCAGTTCTGGTATCTGTGTCTAAAACAGCTTATCTTTCCTGAGAATGTTAACATCTACTTATGGGAAAAGGAAAGGAATATTCAAATTAAATGTGAAAATATCTGCAGGTAAGCACCTTAAAGAGACATAATCAATATTATTCCTTTATTGATGATGCTTTATATCCTCACTGAATACTAATGCCCACATTCTCTGAAACCTTCTTAATAGCTTACTGGGGCTCAACCACCAAGCAAGACTGCCTATAACCCTGGGATTAACACGAGGGCAGAAGCACCTACCACACCCACTTGCTGCATTTTGCAAGGTCACCATCAGAAAAATAGTCTGGATTTTCATCCCATGGGAACTTCTGGTATTTGGGGCATTTCCCTCTTCTCAGTCAACACCGAAAGACAAAACCATATCCATATTTTCACAGAAAGAACTGTATATTCTATGTCACATCACTTCTCTATACAGGATCATGAAAAGGAAATTACCAGTTGGAAGAAAAGCTGAAATTCTTTTTTGCAATAAATATTTCAACCTACAGAGGCACTTGAGGCAAAACACTCCCTGAAGCTGCCTCTAACTGAAGGAAATGTTGAGGTACACGAGACCACCATCCCGTCAAGGTCCAAAGTGCACCAGGTTCCTCTCAAATGAATGAATATATTTGCTAAACTCTTTGCACAGATGTCCCCAGTAAAACAAATGTGACTAAACGCAGTATTGATGTAGCCAGCCAATGCTAAATCTATTAAGCAACAACCTTCTGACCGCTTGGGAATTTTAATGAAATAGCAAAAGCCAAGATTGATATGACACGAAACACGGAGAAGACAGGACCCTTACGCAGCAAAGCGTGTTTTTTCATTGCTCTTGTCTCAAAGAAATATGGTTTAGTGGCTTTTTTTTTTACATTGATTTTAAGAAAACTTCACTCTGTATCCAGCTTTGATGCAGATTCAATGTCATATATTGATGACCTGACAGAAGAACGCTGGGTTAAACCTCTGTACATCAACACCCGTGACGTGTGGAGAGGGTAATGGCTACTCTCCAAGGGTAATTCATCTAAAGCATTTGGGACCTCTGATATTCCTGCTTGAGCTCGTTGCTGATGCACAATGTCATCCCATTTGCCCCGCATAACATAAAGCTGTCTTGTAATAGACACACACCTCCTCTTATCAAAGGACGTATTTCCCCAGGAAAAGATGAAAGCAAGCCACATATTTGATCCACCTGTATGTGAATAAAGAGGTTTTTGTTCCTCCCCAGTCTTGCCATATGCACTGAACCAATTTTGTACAAAATGCCTGTTCCTTCACCCCAAAACTCTACCCCAAACACTTCACTTTGAACAACCTTCTGTGGGATCCAAAGTGGAATGGAGATTTGGGTTCCTGGCAGAGGATTGCTATCCAAAGACCAAAGAGATATGGAGCTGATGGACTGAAAGCAAGCAGGCAGGGCTCTCATACAAGGGCTTCGAGCCAGTCTGAGGAGGAGCCGAAAACCCTGGGAGCACAAGGATCCTAGGTGATACTTGAGACAACATCCCTGCTGATACCTTTTCAGTGAGCAGTGAGTGGCTGGGGGAGAATCTAATGTCAGAAACAAGACGCTGTTTTTCCTGGAAGAGAAGTGGGGGATTTTTCCCCATTCCAAAAATCCTGGTTCACGATCAGGATAAAAGTCAGAACAGACAGCACACTTCACAGCTGCCTCCATTGCATAAACACAGCAATTTCACTTTTCTCAAACTCTAAAACTTTCTCCTGGAAAGTACTGTGCACTTATGGTCAAGTGCTAAGTAAGTGCAATCGTCCGGTGTCTGCTCTTTGAATCCAGGCCGTCCTTTAGACAATTAAGCATGCCAAAGGCACACTCCTTGTTTTCAGTGTATCGCTGGCTACTGACCTTGCCTGGCACTTGGAAATATTTCATAGACCTCTTCCTGTCGGCTGGAAAAAAGGGTGCAGCTGAGGACTACTCTGAGCTGATAATCCAGCAGATAAAAACATTCCATTCTGCGCTACAACTCTTCACTCAAAGGCCTTTCTACATGAGGATATTTGATATACTCTGCTTTCAAATTCATTGAAGCACACTATATGCTCCCATGTCTCTAATAACTTGCAGCCTTCTAGGAGATAGGAGTCTCTTGAAGCAGAAGAAAAAAGACAGACCCTCACAAAGAGACACACGGTTACCTTTACTAAGATCTGGGACACAAAGGAACACAGAGATAGAAAGGACTTCTTTGATAATTAGTTCAAGTCCCCCAGAACCTACAAAACTTCTAAAACCTATCAAACTTCTTTCTTGAAGTAATAAAGTTTTTGCCCTACTTCTCTGTTCTCCAGGTTCTTCTTCAGTTTCTGGCACAAAAGCCTGCTCTGTTCAGTGCACACGGGCTTCCCTCCCATTCCCCACACTCCCAAGATCTCCCTCCCAGCCCAAGGGTTGGCCAAGCCATATTCTACTTGTCACCTCTGGCAAGAGAGGGATTCATTTTGCTGAATACCCTGGTAGCCCTAATCTGTGTCTTTTCTAGATTAAACTGTGCTTCTGTGAATGTGGCTGACCAGAGCCATGTTGGAGATGAGGTCTCATACATGCCTTAGAGGAGGACAGTAATTTGAAAAAAAGCACAGGAGAAAAAAAGTACAATAGGTTGATCAACATGGAAAAGTTACAGCTAAACCACGAAGAACTCCTCTCTCTCTCTGTCCCCAAATTCAGTTTGTTGCTAGCAAAATGTGCATTTATCCAATTCTGCTTTATCACATCTACCAGAACGTGAAGTTTGCAGCTTTATTCATTTGGTACCCTAAAACTCTTCTCATGCTGCCCAGCTTCTTATTTTTCTTTCTTGATTCCTTCAGTAATCCTAGACCACAGTCAAGGATGAATGCGAAGAATACATAATTTCACTATCCCTGAATTTTTCTGCCGTAAAATTATTCCTGTGTTAATGTGATGATGAGGGTGTAGTCATGTTTGCAAAATGCCAGTGTGGGACTACTGAACACATTTAACCCAAAATTCATTGTCATATTAATTAAACATTTCATATCCCTCCAACATATACTTTATTCAAGGCAATTTTTCATTAAGAAAAGAATCTAGTCATCCATGAACAATTCTTGAAGTAAACTTACTTCACATGCTGACAGCTCACAAGTCAAACTTGTGCATTTTTAACAGGAAAAAAATGGCAAATGCACATCTATTTTCAAAAGACAATTCAATGCCAGGCAAATATTAGGCCTGATTACATACAGAAATTAAATCTACATGATTGTGAGGCTTCCTTGAGTCTTTAACTTTTGTTCTCTTTTAGTATATTTATCTAAATGGTTCAAAGGATACATTCAAAGTTAGAGTCAAAATGACAACATACATTGAAATTCCCATTTCAAGAAAAAGAGCTTAGAAAATTACAGTTCTCTGTCCCAGCAAACCAAGTTAACAGGCGCAAAATGTTTTTAATCAGAAGCAGAGATGAGTATATTTACACTAGATTTGACTGAAATAGGAGGCAGAGAAGTTTGGATGGGAAGGAGGAAGATCAGTTGGCAAGGGAAAGCATAAACAATTTTTATTTTATTTTATTTTTTGTCTCAAACCTTGGACACAAAAAAACCTACACCGAATAGTTTGGACATTACCACACACACGCACTCCCCTCCTCTGCCTTGTTACATGCTTCCTAAGGGATACTTGACAAATGCCTATAAAATCAACAGAAAATCCAAATCTAACATCTTCTCACTGTGAGCCCACACAGCCTGCTGCCGATCATGCAGGCCATTTGGCAAGCACTGGGTCTGCAGGAGAGCAGCTGCTCCAGCCACTCTCTTCCAGTAACATCAGAGATACGAGGACTTGGGGAAAAATTAACAAAGTGATCAAAAATGGAATAAAAGATGTTAAGAGGTTTTTTCCTCCCTGTAAACATCAAATAATCCTCCATGCCCAACTGACTCTAATACTGTTCTAAAATACGAGATATTGACAACTCAAGCTACAAAAATAGAAGAACAATCTAAAATATCCCCAAAAAGACCAGAGTCTGAGGCACGGAGTGCAGAGCATTGTAAAGCTCACAACAGCGTGTGAGCCACCAAGAGCTCAGTATTTACTCCTCACATCTTATATCTTAGGCTCTTTACATCCCCAAATTGCTGGGGTTCCCCTGTTTCAGACACCAGTGTGAACTGTAAAGAGCACAGGGTGGATGAAAGCAAACACACTTTTGTGAAGAGATTCAGAAGTCACATTGCCTTTAATTCGCGTATACAAGAAATACACTTATTTAGACAAAATCACAACAAAACTGGAGCACACAGACCTATTTCTTTACCACTATAAAGCATTCCTTAGTTTGGGATCATATCCTCTAAGTCAGTTCAAGAGTTTTTTGGGCAGTTCATTATTTATTTGGAAATACTAGATCTTTCAGTCCCTCTCTGATCTTGATTGGTCCCTTACCTCAACTGCGCTGATGCTGGGAGGCTCATATGGCCTGCCTTGATCAGATGGGACTTTTGCTTTCCCTCTAGAAATCTCCCATTTCTCCGGTCTCTGCTAGGACAGAGCCCCACAAACCCATCACTGCCTCTCCTGTAGCAGCCGACCTCTAAAACTCAAAGACAAACTCTTGCCTTAGCCCTGGAAGATGCGTGCCAGCCTTTCTGCAGAGGTGAATATGCTTTCACAGGGATGTTTCAAAACAATACTGCAATTTTGTACTCTGCAATTTCAATCAGGATCCACCATCTGCCTATCTGAGAGTGCTATTACCCACAGCATCACACCGAGCATTACCGAAAGCATCTCACCACAGCCTGCATCGCTGGAATCAGGTTATGTATGGAAAGCATAAATGTCATCATAGAATATTCTGACTTGAAAGGGACTCACAAGGATCCTTGAGTCCGACTCCTGCATGGGACAGCACCAAGAATCACACCACGATGTTTGCACAACAAATCATCTCCTCACACGTTTGCACAGGGCTCAACTGCACAAATATCTGTCACAGGCTCTCCTCCGCACAGGGAACCTCCTGCAAAGCATCACTGCCTCACAACTCACAGAAATCCCCATGCTTACAGCTAAACATGTTTACACAACTTGACTAATATGACACAAGAGTCCCATGTTTCAAGCCTCATCTACTAATTGATTTAATAAGTCACAGCCTAGAAAGTTCTTCCTACGCGTTACTGTAAAAGCTACCAGAACCTTCTGTGACACTGCACGTACACACGGAGCTGTTTACGTCCTCTTGATCTGGTTTGCTCACTATTACTGCCAATCTTGTTTCAAAATTAAATCGGTCTTACCAAACACAAAGCTGCTTTCCCCTCGTTTCTCTACTAAAGCCTTTTAATGATCCTTTCATGTTCCACTCTCTTTAGCTTGGCCTTTTTTGGCTATTTCTGAAAAAGCTTCAACTCTCCTTAATCTCCAGAGCAACCACTTTCCCCTGAGCTCGCTTTGTTTCCAGTTTTGATTTTATACTCCCATGGTAGCGCTCACTCCTCACATATTTGTTTACAGAACAAAAGCCACCAGTCTTTAAAAGCACTATGGAGTGGAAAACACCCCTTTTAGGTAATTTTATTCAGCTGTGCCAATAACAACAGCTATCTCTAGTCAATCCTACTGCGATGTGCAATTACTTTCTCGGAGTAAAAAGAAGCAAGACGGAACAAAGACGTGCTTAAAATGTTACCTTCAGAAGATGATGTGGAAACATACAGAACAACTCAATTATGTTTTCAGACCTGCATGGCACTGATGAAGTACAGACATTTCTGCAATTTGCTTTCCAATCAACCAAATTTGTACTAAGATGGGTTGACAATGCTCGTTAAACTAAGGAGAACTATAAACACTGCCAAGTAAGGCATGTATAGATCACGAAGCCTGTTTAAATCTGTGGGGTTTTGTGCTACAGGGGGGGAAAAAAATGCAACTTGTTCCCAGCCAACCATGATATACGCGGTAAAGGTAACTTACAGACAGCAAAGGGATGGCAACTTTTCCAAGGAAATCAGGGGGTTTATCTCCATCTTCATCAAACACTGTCACTTCCAGAACATCGTGAATATCTTTAATAGGGCTGGAACAAAAAAGTGCAGACACATAGTAAAATAACATTCAATACATATGCACACAGTCTTCTCCACAAAGATCTGAGACTACTGTTTTACTAATTAAGTTTGTATTACCTTGGAGTATATAACCAGCATTTAATTAAATTCCCCCCCAAAACGAATCAAGTGATGGGTATTCCCCAAGCTTTCCCCTCATGTTTCAGTTGCATAACTAGGTGAAGAAACCACCAAACAGCGACTTTTTTTTTTTTGTACTGGTGATGCTAATCAATGTAAAACTCAGCTCTCCAACAGAGAAAGCTGGTGACTGGGAGAGGTTAAGGGCTGAATTTAAACCCAAGCTTCACTGCATTAAAACTGCACAATGACACACACCCAGATAAGTGTGTTGTAGAAAACCTGGATATAATGGGGAGGGCTTTCTGGTGGTATTGAAAGCTCCAGCTGAAATGGACTCATCCACTCAAAATAATCCACACTGCTCCAAAATAAATCTAAATCATCAACAGCTTTTAAGGGGCTTAATTATTTTTTTTTTAAATGGACAAAAGTCTAAAGAGAGATGCGAGTGCCTGACTGGCTTTGCAGATTTGGCGCTTGGATTAACCAGGCAACATTAGTAAGAAAGTCAGAGTTCATAGCTGACATTTCTGAGACCCACAGGAAGTATAGATACAAACTTTCTTTTTAAATAAAATAAATTTGTGTTGTTATTGGATTTATTTTGCTGGCTGAACATCCGACAAGACTCATCTGCTGGCACAGTCTCAGAAAAAACAGTGATGAGTGGAAGCTTCTTGAGAACCGACAAAGTATGAGAAAGGACTCCAAGGGACAAGCATTCAGCTGCACCCCTGAATTAAACAGAAATCCAGCAAAGTATTTCTATAAAAGAAATCAGATCGTTTTTCTTGTGTTCTCATCCAGCCTAGTATTTACGAATGTTCCTTCAGCAAGAAGTTCATAATTTTCAAACTGTTCTTCCAGTGGACAGATGCAAATGTCACAAATGTTTCGTTGCCAGCCCTTTCAGTTGCCTTCCTTGCGCAGACTGCTGCAGTCTTGGGAGACATTTATCTCACTCACTTATTCACAAAAATCTTTGTCAGTATAATGCAAGATTAAAAAATTTGGCTGCCTAAAAACAATACCTAAATTATAACATTTATTATTAATAAAGTGACAAAAAAAAGAATACCTTGATTTCCATAAAAATTTAAGCATCTAATTTGGAGCATGTTTGACTAGTTTAAATTCAGAAGATATACCAAAACCAACATGAGCTCTAATTCTCTGCTTACTTCAAATTAAACAAGGATTCTACCAAGGTTCGATGAAATATATTTTATTTTAAGTTACGGAAAATGTAGGCGTGAGTATCTGGTCTCAACTTTCTGTTACATTATCTTTTGGATCAAGCTATGACTCCATTATGTCTAGTCATGATTCTTCCTATAAATATCAGAGTAATTTTTCTTTTAATGACTTCTATTAATAAACTCCATGCAAGAGCTAGTAAAAGGCAAAAGGCTTTAATTAAGTTATATCTGAGATTTCTCCAACATCCTCTCTGACTATGAAAAAATGACATATCTTAAACTTGACCTTTGTATTTTCCCAAAGTCAATAGCTTTCCTAGTTAAGCTGCTGACTGGAGCTGCTGCATGGTTTCCAAAGCAATCCACTTACAATGTGAAAACTTTGTTCCACTCTGGATTGAGGTTCTTGTAAACGGTGTGTGTTTGAAGCATGTCATTTCCCAGCTCCAAGACACAGAAAGGATCACTTTTGCCTAGGGAAAGGAAAAAAAAAATTAAGTGGACCAGTTATGGTATTTAGTATGCAGACTCCTTTGCAGTAGGGCTGAGGAAGTGATTGGTTAATTAAAATTAGGTCCATTAAAGCAACTGCAAAGTGCCCCATTCTGTTGGAATGACTTGCCAAGAAAACAGTATCTCTGACTCACCCGCAGTTCTGGAAACTCCAACACTTACCTTATAGCTCACTCAGGGGGCTTCACTCTAATACCTGAACTGTGAGATTTCAGTGAATCATCTCTCAGTCTTTAGAGCGAGAAAGATCTGTTCATGTTGACAATTAATTACTCAGATGCCCTTAGGAAAGCAGCACCATTGTTCTGACCCAGGGAAGCAGCAGTGCTGCAGTTACACTCCCTATTTTACCCTCTGCTTAGAGCCTGTGGTCTTCTTCAGTTGATCACAGGATTAAGTATCCACATCAGGAGAAAAGAAGCACAACACTGGCTGAATCAGCAGCATTTCTTCAACTACTTCCATGTGAGCAAGTCCTTGAAGCTATGAAGGCTCTACACCATGCCACAGTTTAAACAAAACCCAACATCAACGGGAGAATCCATGTATGATCCAGGTATTGAACTTACAGCAAATGAACAGAGCAAACCCCCCAAAACAAAAAAACAAACAAAAAAAAAAAGAGAAAAAAAAAAGAGAAAAAAAAAACCCTCCTCTGTAAAGAAGGATGTCAACATGGAATCTGTTAGCTGAAGACATGTTTGGCTAATGTATTTTCTGATCACTCACATTATGTGAATTTGTAGTTTTCCCAACTCATTGCAGTTCAGCAGTTTCCTCTGTGAGCAGAGCGGTACCTTATCAGCCTGTCTGGCTCAGTATCTGATTTAATCTCATCTCCAGTGCTCATGTACAACTCAGCCACAGACACTCCAGCCTAACTTTTATGTAGGCAACTAAATATGTCAGCAATGCAGGGATTTAGATACCAGACAAACAAGATATTTAAGCAAAAGATGTCCTTTTCTTAATCCTTATTTTCTGTATTATTAATGCAGAGCTTTTAAGGGTCTTACTCTCAGAAGTTTATAAACTAAACAGGAATTTTTCCCGTATGTAAACAGTGGGTATTAACCAGTCAATACTGGTAAAGTTTAAAGACCATGTGTATTACTGGAATCTATTTGTCTTCTCCTTTTCAGCTTACATGCCCATTCCCCGATAAGTGTGGAAAATGCACGTAGCCTTTCAGAGAAACTGCTTGAAATGCAAACTGGTATATGCCAAAAACAATCCCACTGTATAATTTGGTATTCTGAATGCTATTTTTTGGTCAGTGAGCAAACGCAGTGTTTGAGAAGAATTCTCATGCGTACACAGAAAACATCCAACAAAGCAGAAAAAGTCATTTCCACGTCAACAAAACTATTATCTAGGAATATAAAAGTATGGAAGGCTCAAACTGGGCTGGCTGTGGCTGAAGAGCTTCTACATATATGATACAGCTGTCTGGAAACCAGCCCAAAATTTATGTCAAACAGTAAAATATAGATTTTCAGAACACTGTTCGAAACCAAAGCAGATACTGTGTGTTTTCTGATCACTATTATTACAGCGGGCTAAAAACTTGCAATTAAAATCTGTCATGACAACACACAAGCAACTGACAGAAATCCCAATCCCAGCAAAATCCAATCTTTACTGTGGGAATAAGGTATAAGGTGGCATTACACTCATCATCACCACTGGTCTGCAGGAGTTGGGGGATATAAGACTCATGACTGCTACAGGAAGGGACAGGGAGGGGACACTACCTGCTCACACTGCTCCTCTATTAACCCTTGGAAATCTTTGTACCTCTGATTCCCTCTGTGATTTTCCCTTTATTAGATTTTTAGCTGGGACTTTGAATTTACTTTTATCAATAACAATAAATCTGAGCAGCCTCCTTGGCAATGCAGGAAATATGGCACTGCTCTAGGAGGGCTCTATTATGGAAGCCCATAATTGCTGCACTAATCATTTATGAATGGCTCAGAACAGATAATTAATCTTTATGTCTCTCATTTCATGATCAGAAATTATGCTATTTTTACCTAAAATGGCTGCATCCTTTTGCAATTTGGTGGGTCTATTACAGCATAATACTAGGATATTTTCAGCACTGCCATTGAAAAACAATTTGTCATTTGCTTCATGAATCAGGCTCAAAGCCTGGGTTATTTTGAATATAATGACAGACTGAGTAACCTTTTACTTAAGCAGAATTTCATTCTGTGCTATGCACAAGGAATGTGTGTCACATACTCTGTATGAAAAGTCTTTGAATTGCAGAATCAAGAACCTGCGTGTCTCTTCCAATGTTCATTATCCACCCACATGCTCCTGTTTGAGTACTGAGGGAAAGGGGGCCAAATCCATCACTGATGAAACTGCTTTAGCATCAGCAAAGTTTTCCAGAGGGTAAATAGCCTTCTGGGCTCAGCTCTTTCCATGCACACTGTCTATATTAAAACACCACATATTTCTAGATGGAACCTTTGGCACACGGCAAGGCTGGGGCTGCTCTGCTGTGCTACACTTATTAAATTAAATTAGTCAGCGAGGTGCAGTTACACTCCTAATTCCATATGGACATATACCTTATGTCAATTTAGATATGGACTTCTACACAAGTTTCCCTTCATTATTGACAGGTTTTGTTTTGCTTTTTTTTTCAAATTGAGTTCTTCAGTTTCTTAAAGTACTGCTCTCTGCACTAAACTTTTTTTCCACTTCAGGGTTAAGCACTGAATATAGCCCTAAAATAGTACCATGATTAATCATGGGCTTTCTCCTTTACTCCTTTTCTTAGGAGCAGCATTCTCTTATGTAACAATGCCTTCACAAATACGAGGGAATGGGGCAAGAGTGTTTTCCCTCTAGCATCTTCCCTGCCTTTATCAACAAGTTATCTTAAAAAAAACGACTATGTCAGCAAATACACAACACACAATGCTGTGCCTGTGAATTATGAGCTGCTGAGAGATAGAGAGGGGAATTAAAAGGTCTCCAGAATCCTGGAGAAGATGATAATAAAAATAATAATATCCAGGCAGTCGCTACAGAGAAGTATCAACCTCCTAGACATTCCCCAGAGGTACAATATAAAGTTGTGGTTTTAAAAGGTGTTAGTGTCCACTGCTGTCAGGACCAAGCACAACTTGAGGTACAGCTCAGTGGAAAATCCATACTTTTCATGGAGTATGAGCACCAAAAAGGTCATCCCAAATTGAAGCCTCAAATAAGCTGTAAGAGAAAGCATTGCACTCGCAGCCCCGTTGCTGACAAGCTTTCTCTCTCAGGTGACAGCCTGCAGCATCACCCAAACCCACACACCCAGCACCACACCAGACACCCCAAAATCTTTCAGACTTGCTCCAAGCTCACAAGATACCTGATAGAAGATGGAGAGGCTTTGATTTGCAGGTGCTTTGCAAGCACCACTGCTTTATATCAGCTCTTATTTTACATATTCCTGATGGAAAAAACACTTAGCATGACAGGCTGCTGTAAAGTTATGTCAGATTGCTCAGGTCTAAAGGGAAATTAAGATCTCCATCCACTGGACCTTCCCACATACTTCTGGCAGTCAAAGCCATTCAGTATCTCAGTTCCCCGAGGCAGGTTTCACCGCTGGAGAGATGATGGGATGATTCACTTTTCCTTGATCAACTGACAGTACTGCACAAAGTCTATCATTTTCAATATATTATAGCATCATATGCTGCAAAACAGAAATAAAATACCTGAAAAGTCTGCTGCCATCAGGTCCACTGCCTTTAAAACTTTGACTTGTAAGAAGCCAATGTCCCTTATGTCCCGAAAGGAATTCTTTATACACTGCAAGAAGAAAAGCACAAAGATATATAAGCAACAGAAACTATTGAACTACTAAATAACTTATCACAGAATCATTTAGGTGGGAAGTAACCTCTAAAATCATCAAGTCCAACCAGTAACGCAGAACTACCAAGCCCACCACTAAACCATGCCCCTAAAAACCACATCTACACGTCTTTTAAATATCTCCGGCATTGATGACTCAACCACTTCCCTGGGCAGCCTGTTCCAGTGCTTGACAATTCTTTTGGTGAAGAAATGTTCCCTCATATCGAATCTAAATCACCCCTGGCACAACTTGAGATACACTTATTCCTTCCTGAGCAGCTTTTGAGGATGTGGAAGCCATCATATAGCTTTATCTCTCAACATTTGGAAGTCCAGAAAATAACCTCCCCAAAGGAGGAAATAAAGCTAAGTATATTATTATCTCTTCATGATATTCAGTGTCTCATTCCCCATGATAATCTCTTAATATAATTCAAGTTTGCAGAGAACAGCATTAGTTTGAAACTCAACAAATACAAACAGCCAAATTGCTTGGGTCTATCTGCCCTGCCAATCTCCTTGTCATTCAAAACACAACAACTATTCCATTTAATAGCTTCCTTTGGTAGGAGACATGTTATTATGACTGGAGAATTATATTTTTTGCCCTGCAATTTTGACTATTTCAAAACAAAACCAAAAAAAAAAAAAGAGAGAAAGAAAAAAAAGGAAAAAGAAAGAAAAAAGAAACACAAACTCACGTAACGCTGAGAAATCTGTTGCCGTTCATTGGGGTCTCCCAAAGGACAGACACACAGATCAGAGATAGACACTCCTGTACATGGGGCAACAGCAACCAGCATCAGCAGGGACCCTGGATGTTTTTCCAGAGGCAGCTCCAAGCAATTGGTCTGCTTTGCTGGCAGGGCAGTAATGTCAACGTGGCACCTGGAATGACATTGCCAAGGGTTAATACGGAAAAGGAGATAGTAAAAAAAATAATAATAAAACAACATTTATATTGATTTCAGTAGCAAGCAGGCATCAAAACTCACTGCTTCTTCAAGATGGAAAGAATGCAAAAAAAAATCATCTCAAAATTAAACACGAGAAATCAATTAGGCAGTTTCTATTGCACTTACTGTCAAGTTTTGCTTTCTGGTCTGTCTACTGGAAAGGGGAGGTAAAAGGTTTGGGCTGCATGTACAGGAGGAAAACTTAACTCTGGCCTGCCTCACTTCCCCTCTAAAATCCCCCAGTGTTTTGTCACGGATTTGAAACACAATTTTATTTCACCTGGGGGAAAAGGGGCAAACGCAAAATTTAAAACATTAGCCTAAAATAGATTAGTTTCTTTAAAGTCGCATACTCCATTTTATGCTACATTATACTGTATGCCCCAATCTCTTTTACAAGCCTTGCTAGAGCTACATTTTCAGTGTACTGTTATATTTCCCAAAGGGAAGGATTGTCTTAAAAGTTCCCCCCCCACGCACTCCTTGCACATAATATGTATCATTAACCTGATACTTCCCCCAAAAATAAAAATAAAGTGGATTGAAGAGAAACATTCATAAAGAGACAATAATAAAATATGAGTATGGGCTACAGCAGAGAGATCACCAGGCAGCCAGTTACACACGAAGGGAGTGGTTACATGCAACAAAAAGCCTAATCACTTGGCTCGGCTAAATGCCTTCTATTTAGAAGTCCAGTAAATGGAGTGGAACTTTCTTGAACCTCCATGGGGCTTGGCTTCTAAGAACAGGCTGAACAAAAGTTACAGATGAAAAAAGGGTAAAAAAACCCCCAAAAAAACAACAAAAATAAGGAAGGAGAAGGTTTGTTGCCACACTGCAAGAGGAGGAACATTTCTCAAAGGGACGGGCAGTGGATGATGGAGAGCGAGGGGTTTTGCTCCGCTTAATGCCTGCCGACAAGTTTTTATTTAAACTAAACTTGTTAAGGTGTTGTCTTAATAGGCTAAAATTCCACAGGGTTCCCCCAGGTGGGTTTCTTCTGGGTAAATGGTGCATGTAGTGTTCCTGATTGATCCCATTCCAGTAGTAGAGCTGGAGCAGTTTATGCCCATCTGCTATAAATTGCATGCTTTCCGCTTCTTAACAGCCTATTTTCTGTGAATGCTAAAGGGGGTGAAAAAAAAAATCTCAAAACATTTCAGCCTGAGAACCCAAGAAACCGTGTTAGGAAGTAAAACCCACTGTTCTGATGAGTTTCTAAGTTGTCCAGTAGCTCCATGTATTAAAACACAACTCCATAAGCTTCCTCTGACCACAAACAACTTTGCCTTAAGTGTGAATGACTTTGCCTTAAGTGTGCTCTTTTCTCTCCACTGCTCTGGAGGTACAACAGGTTTCAAGTTTACTCTTATTAACTGCTTTCAGGCGCTTTGAAAGAGAAGGAAAATAAACTAGGCAGAGTACCAAGACGGCTTGGCGCGTAGGCTGCCTCTCAACACCATTTCCAAGCGTGAGAGGTTGCATTTAAAGCTCATTGCTACGCCTAGACTCTTCAGAAAGATATGACAGGAAAAGTTACAGCGGGAAGGAAAACAAAACAACAACAAAGAGAGAGAAAAAAGACCTTATTTCTTTTTGAGAAAAAGCCCTTATCACTTCCACTGGAGGTCAACGTCACCTTGGCTGCATTAACACCACTGTGTCTCAGGCTGCAGAAGTTTCAGGGATACTTTGGGTATCAGCACAAAAGGAGGGATGTATCCTTATCTTGGAGTTTAGTTTGTTGTTGTTGTTTTTTTTTTTTCCAGATGAAGAAACTGAAGGAAGGGGATGGGAAATCTCAAGGTCACCCAGCTGGTCTGTGGTTCAGCTGGCAAGAGAGGCCATGTCTCCCACACCAGCATTTCATACACCACCCACTCAACACAGTCCACAACTGGGAAAAGCTGCAGTTGTTTTTTATGTTTAAAACTTTCCATGGAGTAAGACAGAAAACACAACTTGTTCAGGCAACAGTGCATCTCCCACCAATAACCTCAGAACTCCATCATATGTCAAAGGCAAAGTTAAATATAATTCCATCTTGTTTTGGCAAATTGCAATTGCTTCTCTTCTTAAAAGAATTTGTTTTGCACAAGGTCAAAGAAAAGATGGAGTATAAGGGCGTGGGGGTAGGAGGGATGCACATGTGGAGGGGAAAACAGCAGGAGGTGGAGTGTAAGTATTTCTTCCTCAAATCATGTCTGATTTCTGTGCAAACTAACTTTCCTTAAAACATCTGTGTTCACTCAAGGTATGCCTCTATTTTCTTGTGCGGAGCTGAAAAGAAAATCCACGTTTGCACTGGCAAAAGACTTAAGAAAAACCAAAAAAGACAATCTCTTTCATTTAGGTTATACAACATAATTGATCAGACTGCAAAGAACGCAGCTTGGTAAAACAATTAGACATTCAATTTACTATATAAATTCAGCAATTTCCACACAAACACTTCTACACTATTAAAACCAGTCTAATGATTTCCAAACTACTTCCCTCGTTCTCTTGAAACAGAAACTCTTCCTTTCCTTCTTTCTCAGCTATCTGCAAGATCTTATTACAGATAATTATTTCACAGGAAAGTGGTAGGAGACTATTGTGATGGGCACAGAATCAAACTAATGGAGGTAATCCACTTTTGTTTAAAAGTTGCCTGATCTGAATGCAAAGGGCAAAACTCTCAGAATATTTGTATTTTAGATGATACAAATGATCTCCTGAGTTCTATCTCAGGATAGAATAGCTCTGCTTGTTGTCATCTTTTGCTGTGTTACATATTAAATTCAGACATAATCTTTCACACAAGTGGCTACATGCACATTCTACAGGGGCTGCAGTTCTGTAAGTTAGGAATGCATTGTGCACGCAACTGTATCACTTTTCTTTCTTTTAACTACAATTAATTAAATTCTTTCCTTCCACCTCCTGATCAATATTAAGGTCTACATCTCTATATTAGCCTCTAGTCCTGCAGAGCTTTAGTTTTCATTTAAGACTGTTCTTCCAATTTAAAGCCCTCACCTGTAGCTTCTTTTTCCCCCTTTTTTTATTCATTTTGCAGAGAAATAGTACTTGAGAACAGTACACAGTAAATTTGGGATTAAAATTTTTTTTATCAGGGAATCACATGTTAAAATTTCACTAAAAAGTGCCGAGGTTAGCTTCTTACTAGCCATGGAGTTGTATTTTATTTTCCCATTCACAGTTAATTAAATCATGACAGGAATCTTTAAATATATATAACTACCTGTGAAAAAATCTGCACACAACATTGCCATTTTACCCCCTGCAGACTTCTTGAAAGCCCTTCACAAAAGAGATCAGAATCATTATCACAGAGTACAGAAAGATGTATCTGTGATTAGTACCTGGAATTTCAAATACCACAGGTGTCAGGGAAACAGTTAATAAGGTCTTATTGTGACTTATTCAATGGATAAATTTTGTTTTTCTGATTCATCCAATAGCCTGGTGAAATTTAAGTGAAGGTTTTGGTTGCAGCCATAGTGGGGATTTTACTGCTCCATCCCAACAGCACAGCCTTTAAAACACGGGTTGTTTCTTATTGCAAAGACAGTTTCCTGGAGGCATTCATCATAAAGATATTGGATGCACTCCAGTCTCAGAGCTCATGGGCTTAAGTTTAGCAATTTTCGTAAAATCTCTTTCTTGAGGTAAATATGTGAAGGAAAACCCATCAATGTTCTGCAGCATCTCTTTTTTCAGAACATATCCCCCAGTGCAGAAACACCCTCTAACAACCTGGCATAAACAATTTAACTCTGCCTGGACAAATTCTGCACACGTTAACACCTTTGTTTATTCATATACATTAACATCGTCTCCTGTTTATAGCATGCCTCTTATCCCAAAGGACACAAAAAGCACTCAATAAACGTTACTAACAGTCCTGTGCAGACTAAATAGAGGGATTATTTCATCCAGCACCAAAATGCAGCCAGCCCTCAGTGTCAGACCCTGCAGCTGAACCACTCAAGGCTGCGGGATTTTAAGTGAGGAAGAGAAATTGGACCCAGCTGAAGCTCTAAGGAGACTGCAGGTAGGCTGAATGTAATAATTTAGCTTGTGATGTGCACTGACAGTGAGGGTTTGTTTCGTGATAGAAGGGTGACATGAAATGTTTCCTCACTAATTCAGAAGCAGACAAACACCCCAGGTGTTTGTGTTCAGCACCAGAGGTCCAAGGCATTCCTTATTCTACACATTCCATGCTCTCCACAGACACTTCAGGTCCTATTTCAAGAACAATATTTTACCCTGAAACCAAATTACGCCTGTGAGAAGAACCATATTCTAGAGGCTTAAGGCATCCAACTATCCGAAATCCTGGGTCTAAAGGAATTAACAGGAGTCTTTATGCCACAAAAGTTCTGCAATCGGGATTATCAGATTTGACTCTGCTGTGAGCACCTCCAAATTCATTTAAATATTAAAAAGATGCATATATTTAAAGGTTTAAGCAACACAGTTGGAGGCTGAACAGGCTGGAAGGGAGCATAATGAATTCTAACTCTATTCATAAATTGACCACAAAATTATTAACTCAGATCCAGAAAATTTTGCTTTTTTCTTAAAACCATGCAAATTATTTGAGAGCAGTTGGCTGTACTGCTGTGTGTAATGACCGAATATAACCCACAAACATTTTACTAAAGAATATTTCTTACAATGATGTTGTGAAATCCAGAAATCTCAAAACCCAACTTGGGAATCATGGAGACAATAAACATGGCACCTCATAATGCTGTTTTTCCAACAGAATCCTTTTCCAGATTAGACTGCATTTGAACCCTTCATAAAATATTATTTATAGGGTGTCAAAAAGTTTCTACGCTGTAAAAACAAAACTTGTTATTATGCACTTGGTGTTTACCTATTCTTGCAATTGCTCCTCAAAAATTAGTGTATTTTTTCCTGTTTTGATGCTACAGCCAATTTGCTGTGCTTAAGACAACAAAAGCAAAAACTTTTCTCTCCACATAAACATCAGAAATAAATTTAAACATAGAATCACGGAATTGTTTGGGCTGGAAGGGATCTTAAAGATCATCTTGTTCCAACCCCCCTGACACAGGCAGGGACACCTTCCACTAGACCAGGCTGCTCAGGGCCCCATCCAATCTGGTCTTGAACACTTCCAGGGGATTTACCCTGCAAGATTTACCTTTACTTTCAGGTAAATCTACCACACAGACCTCACCAGTGCTGGATAGAATAAGCATTTCTCTGATAGTTTTTGCCACACTAAGTACCACCTGCCAGAAACCAGTAGGAAAAAAAGGGGGGGAAACCTAAGGAAAAATTAAAATAAAGAGGAAAAACCTAAGGAAGAATTGCTTTGGCATCAGGGAGACTGACCTGAGGCAAGCAGCAAACACTGCTTTATTTCTTAACTCTAAACAGAATATCAGAAGTAATGGAAGTAACTGTGAGAATGGAAGGAACAGATTCATCTTCAGCCACTTCTCCATGTGATGAGCAACAGCACTCAGCCAGAAAGAATTTCCTGCTCTGCAAAACCACAAACATTTGTAGAGCCAAAGGGCATTGTTCTTCTCAGTGAATAGTTTCAAACTATTTGAATGCTTAAAGTAAGAGAATGTTCTTATGAGTTACTGTTATTTAGTCAGCAAGTTGTGAAACCCTGGCCAGGTGAGAGCAGCAAACAACTGCAGGCAGGGTCCCCACCCTCAGGAAATTTAGAGTCGTGGCAATGATCCCGCCAGCAGATGAGCATGGACAGACCAAAGAGGGTCTCCAGTAAAATGAGTGGTTCTGGGTGCTGCTGCACGTACCCGACAGCACAGATGTTGTTTGGGGAGATGGGTCCACAGGACAGTGCTGAAAGCCAAAGGAAGGACGGGAGAGGTACTACTAAGAAAACAACACTGTACAAATTCAGATAGAGTGGAATGGAATTAAAGAATCATAGAAGAACACAACATCAAAGTGCAAACAGGAAAAAATGGACACCACCCTCAAAAGGAGCACAAAGATCCCCTGGCTGGCACCAGCACAGCATATAAGAATGTTGAGCAATATCACCACAAAAAAATACAGAAAAATCCTGCCTCTTCATTGCCACTGAGCTCCCACAATATTTCGGGTTTTAGAGGCAGCTTGGGTGTCTCTGTATTCAGATTTTTGCTAACCAATTACCCATTAATAGGTTTTAAGAAATATAATGTAAACATTACCTGGACATTACTGGAATAAGGAGAGAAAAATACATTAAGATGCTGGTAATGAAAACAAATTGATCAGTTAAAAAAAAAAATCAAAATCACTTTATTTTTTGTACTTACTCCATTCTCCCCCCAACAAAAAATAAAATTTAACTCAAACCCAACTTACGTTCCCAAAAGCTCCTCGTGCTTTTTGTTATCCTTTCTCCACACCTCAATGTCCAACATATCCTTCCTGTCAGAGAAGTAGTGAAAATCAAACTGTTCCCTCCACTGAGGATTTGCACTCTTACACAGTGTCTAGAAAACATGCAGTTATAATATTTACTTTTCTTAAACAGTACTTATTTTCACAGTAAAACAAAAAGAAAAAAAGAAATCAACTCTACAGAACAAGGCTGGATGTTAGAGCATCAAGTACTAACGTCATTCCAACCAAAGCTCCCCAGCCCATCACATACAGTCTCATCTTCCTAAATATTCTCTTTTCTCCCTCTCATAACATTAGACAGTTGTTATCTGAATGAATGGCTGAAGAAATTCTGAAATACAAGGTAGACCCACCAGCTCCACTTCCAGTGGGCTGTGGTCATCATTCACCATCACACACTGGAAGAAATCAAGAATAACCCTTTTGAGGACAATCACCTGGAAACAGGTTTGAATGTATTAAAGAACCCAAAGCAGTATTTTTTTACCCTTCTGTGTTAAGCGAACAGCTCAGCCTCGCAGATTCACAACACATCTATGGACCATTGGAGAGACACATAAAAAGGGATTGTAACAGGAATAACATCTATTTATTCTAAAGTAACTAAACCATTTGTTATTTTTCCAAACTACTTTCCTAAATAAAAAACATATCATGACCTTGGTTTGAGGTCTGATGTGAGGGACAGAGTGCAGGTTTCAGATGCGCCTACATCCAAATGTTATGTTCTGTGAACTTGCTCTGTACATTTTGTACAGGAGGAGGTTTGTTTTCTCCTCCTCTGCACTTCCAGTTCATGACATGCAGAGCTCTTGCTCTCTCAACAGAGTATTATTTTAATTATAGGCTCTCTTCTTATTAGACTTTGCAGATGAAATGTGTATCTTTGGGAACTCCATTCATTTCTTAGATTCTTATGAAACTGAACTGTATACAGATAAACACAGCCTACAAGAGTAAAAATCACTATCAAAAACCATGGAACATTTTGTCTGTTTGGGGGGCAGGTTCTGCAAGATGTAACATATTTTTTAAAAGAATAATAATTCTCCTGCACTGGAAACCATTTCAGATCTACTTCTCCAGCAGACCTAACACTGCAAACCCAACTTACATACTGGCAGAGAACAAAACACATGTGTGATGCATGTAGCTTTATTTCATTTCATATTAATGTCAAACATCCATCAACATGATGAGTATGTTAAATGCACAAAACACAGATAACACACAATATATTCCTAACTTGTTCTTTCTCTACTGGCACAAAAACAGAGCAAAATGTTAATGCTTCTGGTCTGGTCTCCTGGTTTTGAACTCACTTACCTAAAGGAATATCAAGAATAGTTCCATTTGAGGTAGCAACACCGGTAAAAGAAACATCAAGCACCTTATTGACTTCAGACAATTTAAGGAAATCCTTAATACTTACCTTGCTCTTGTATCTTTGATCCCCCAGTTTTAGGAGAATAAAAATCTCTGCCAAGCCCCCCCTGGGCATGTTCTTCCCCTCCAAGAGGGTGATGGTGACCAGCCCATTCCACAGCTGGTTCTTGCGCAGAGACTCGGAGAGCCGCATGTTCCGCGTGAAACTCGTCTGAAAAGCAAGGCAGCAACACGAAATGTTTCAAGACCCAAACGCATTTTCATGCTTACATTAACTGTGATATGAAAGCACACCAGGAGGGAGAGAGACACCATGCTTCCCTAAGGGTGAGCAGGCAACGGAGGGCAGTAGGATGCTATGGATTTTCTGCCCAACTGTACTATGGCTGGCCCTGTAAAAGGATGGTGCTCAATGTCACAGCAAAATCAGCAGGGTTTGCTTAAACCACCAGAGAAGTCGCCTTCAGCTACCCTGGCTGAGCTCCGGCACGAGCAGACCTCGAGCACTGAGAGCAATCTGTTACGTTGGCTCACGGAAAAGCGCGGGAGAGCGATGGGGAATGGAACAGGGGAGAAACTAAAGTAAACTCCTAAAATGTCTCCAGCTACGTCCATAAAACGCGGGTCTGTCCTTTCCGGGGAGGCAGCCCAGGATCATAAAGCCCATGGCCAGGTGAAAGGCTGAGCAGCATCTTTCACCTCCTTCATCACTCAGCCGCCCGCCGCCTGCGTTAGCTCTTTGCCCGCTGCCTTTGCTGTTCCTGCTTCCAGAAACTGAGCCCACGAATCAAAAATACTGATGCCTGCTGAAAAAACACTGACACCACCAGGCTCTTTATCTGGAGTTATGGTTACCTGGTAGCCACATTTGTTACCTTTGCAGCTTCATCTTGCACAGCACGGCTGCGCTAACAGTTTGCTAACTGGCAATATTTTATTGGACAGAGGATGATTAAATAGGCCTTTATTTGGGGGGAGTGAGCTGGAAACATTAAAACTCAAGGCTATACTTTTCTTCCCGCAGTAAAAATCCTGCCATATTTTATTCTCCTGAAGCAACTTTTAACTCGCCACACTTTGGAGCTTCAATCATGTCATGTACAGGTGGGAGCAAGACGGAGGAGAAGATTTCACAAGTCACTTTAAAACAGGACGTGTTAGCTTTAAAAGCAAGTAAGAAATGTTGTTGCTAAATAAAACGATTGCAAAAGCACCTGATGTCTGAAGATTACTTTTTATGGATCAATTACCCGGCAACAAAATTCTTAAATCATAGGTGGTGAACTCACAAATTTTTTACTTGCTTTTTACTGGTTAAAATACTGAATTCTGAATCCCACAAGCATATTAATACACTTCTATTTAAACACCCCGTTTGGCTTTTCTGGCGCAATGGGTAAAAATTCCTACCTTTAAAAAGAAAACGAGATTTTGATTCATAAATCCAGCTGCAGTGTAATTTCTTTTCTCTCCTTTTTTTTTTTCTTTTTTTTTTTCAAGTTCGTCTTTTGGGCCAAAAAGCTAAAGCATGACTGTTCCCATGGACATACTTCAAAGTCCCAGCAGATATATTCCTCCCTAAACACTGCAACTATTTCAAAATCCTTTTTATAAAAAAGGGAGTAATGTCCACAAGGGATCAAAGGGCATTCTACAGTCTGGCAATCGCCTTAGAAAAATGGCAGTGCTTCCATGAAATATGCCCTAAAATAATTTTGCAGCTTGGTATGTCCTAATTTCGAATTGGATGTTTATCTTGGAAAGGCTTCTATCTAACTTGTCCATAAAACAGCTCCACTTAGCTCTATGAGCCCTGTGAAAATGGAATCCAAAGCTGGCTATTAAGGGGGCCTGGAGATTGCTTCCATATGGCGTAACAGCATGGGAGTGGAGGGCTAAGGCCTACAGCAGGCGCTGCTTGGCTTGAGCTCCCCATCTATCCATGGACACTCATTGCATTACACCATAACATCTGGATTATTGCTTGTAATGTCCCTGGGAAATATCCACTTCCCATCAAAGCCTTTATCTATCTCGCTTGTACTTTGAACATTTTAGTATTTAACATAGTCATGTTTGATGTGATGTACTCGCTGCTTTAGGAGCAAGGATTTTCCCTCCCCCTCCCGCTCCTTCCTCGGAGGAGGAAGAGGTATTTGATGTTAGTTCGTAAAACAAAAAAAGCAAAAAACAGATGAAGTTTATTATTCACGTTACAATTTCTTTTAAAAACAAAGCATCCAGCTCTCTTCAAAGCTTCCAGGCCGAACACAAAAGACAGTTGTTATCACTCAGTTTTCAAATCAAACTTGGATTCTTTTTTTTTCATCCTTGCCAGTATTTTAGGGAGTCACTTAGCGTTAGGGATCTTCCTACCCCAGCTCTACAGCGCACATAACCCCACCCTTGTAGCTGCTGACTTGACAGTTCAAAGGACTGTTGGGAAGCACCCAAACCAGCCTGGATCACACACAGTCCCAGGAAAAATCAGCACCTGCACTCAGTATTACTGGAACACATTGAAATGCACCAACTTTGACCTCCCGAAACAGGTGGCCCCAAGCAAAGCGCCTTGCACACCCCCTTCCCTGGCTGTGCAGCTGCAGAAGCGCTCTGTGCTCCTCTCAGAAGAGGGGTGTGCTGGTCTCCAGCTAACAGGAACTGCACGAGATCCAGCATCACCTGAGAGCGTCCCACTGCAGAGCGGAGCCAAGATGTTTGCAACTGGTTTAGGGCACGGAGCTGACCTGCAGCAGCTCCACAGAGCCTCCACGACTCCCCCAGCTTCCCACCTCCCCCAGCCCAGCCCTGCCGCTGGCACAAGCCTCTCTCCAAACAGAGCACTGCTTGCCTTACACCCCTGCAAGACACATCACATGAGGAATGCTTTGGATTTCCTGGACATGCCCAGGTCGCCCCCACAGAGTCTGCTCAGCAGGTCTGGCACATTTCCTGTGCCTCGTAGTACCAAAGAGCCCCTCTGTACTTGCTCTGTGGCCACCTCTCCAGCCTCCCCAGGTATTTGGCAGGCTGTTCCTCTGACCACCCTGATGGAAATCCCGGTGAAACAGGCAGTGTCTCAGATTCCACTCACAGTTTCTGGAAGGAAGCACGTCTGGGGAAAATCAGATGTGTGGTAGACCCACAGACCCGGTCCTTCAATGAGTCAACTTTAGTGCTGCCTAGGGAAGTCTGCACTACGGAAAATGCCTCCCAGGTGACAAGAAAATGATATTGCATTATTTATTTTAGAAGACTTGCCTCCTCTCTGATACCCCACACCTACTCACTTCAAATTGATTTACACAGAGCTAATTGATTAAACTTCACAGCCTCCTTCTGAGCTGGCAAAACTATTGCAGAGCAGAGCACAGAGGAGCACAGCCACTAGCCCAACAAAGTTACTCGGGCAAAACAAGCATGAAAAAACCACCCTAAGCACTCTCCATGCCTCCAGCCACCACTATCCTAACCTGCCTTCACAACGAGACCAGAAAAGCCAAAGGCTCCGGTCCATACTGGCCAGAAAATGAGGACATAACTGCTTAATCACTGACAATTTTGAAGTGTTTTATCTATTCAGCTCTTCCCTCTGCTGTTACCTCCCAGGCTACTGATGCCTCCACACTCGGGTACTGCAGCTCCTCCCCTGCTGAACCTGAGCCCTTTCCAGCTGGGCTCCCACACTGGATGCCAGGTCCTTCAGGCCTCTCCTGCTATATTTTCCTGTAAGCTCTCTGCTCACGCTCTGGCTACATCCCAGACCCGAGTAAAGGTGCCTTGCCGAGGTACAGAAAACTTGGCCGAAGCTGGGATCAGGCTACAGGGCTGGAAATTAAGAAACACATGATTTATGATGGAAGCTGGCATATGTCCCAAGCACAAGGCATTGGACAAGCTTGCTTATTCCTTCCCCTCATCATTTCTGAAATCAAGGTAGCCTTGAGACCAGAATTTGAGGGTTGTCTCTAGACAGAGCTCTGATTTTGGCTGGGGTCTGTGCGCAAATAAGCAGTAACACCATAAAGGTCACCTTTAAGAGCAATTCACTGCTGTAAAATGGATAAAAACTGGAACTAAAGACATCCCTCAAACAGCCAGGAAAAAAAAAACCAAACAGACAACAAGCACAAAAATATCCAGAGATCCTTATTCCCTGAAACAAACTAGATGTTTTTTAAGTCTAAGAACCCATGACTACTGCAGATTTAGGCACTGTGCAACAGCAGGTAAGTAAGGAGTAATCTCTGAAGCCGAAGTATGGCCTGGTCATAGAGCAGGACCCTGCCACCCAAGGACCAGAAGATGGTTCTTTTCCCAAGTGCTTAGAATGGATATTTGCCCAAAAACCCATCCCACAACTCTGAACAGAAAAATTAAAAATCAGTGTTCACATCACCATTCTCAAAATCTTGTTTCTGGTTTCAAAATGAATATAAAAGTTTATCACATCAACTTTCAATTTTTTATCACTTTCTGGTTCTGGTTTAAAAAAGAAGAATGAGCAGGTGGGCTATATTCTGCCTTACAGAGCCAAATACAGGAGCTGAACAAGAATGACAGAGCTTTGGAGGGGAAAGAACTGGCTCATTGACCCAGCTTCACAAATCCTTTAGGAGCTCCAGTCTCCCTGATAACTCCATTTGTATGTAATCTCCCTCTATGGGCACCCAGCAAATCCCCTCTGGTGCATCAGGGCTGCTTTCAAATCTGTCTCTTTTCCTGACACACACATACATGCCCCAAGTTCAAACTTGTTTTTGAAGCAATAAAGAGATGCAGAAAAATCGTACATTTAAATGACACGGCGAGGTGGCCAAGTGTGAAGTGAGCCCATCTCTCCCATCTTTCATGTAAAAGGATGAGACAGGACAACAGAAAGCCTGCTGCAATCCCTGTGAAGAGGTCAACGTCAAAACTGGGCCACGTAATTTGCCATTTGAGAAAACAACAACACACAAATAGGAGGACTCTTCGGACCTCTCCTCATTAGGCAGAGAAACCATTTTTGCAGAGGCAGTTTCCCCTTGGGAAAGAGGAGAGGGCAGCGGGAAAGGCAAGTGAACCAACACAAGATTGGCGCCACGACGCGTGACCCTGTGGCAAGTGAGTCCCCGCGCTTGCAAAGCGCTTGGAGAGCTCCGCTGCCCACGGGGGACTGGGGGAGAGAGCCAAACACAATGAGGCAGACAAAGATGAAACCTAACAGCCCACACAAGAAAGGAAAAAAAAAAAAAAAAAGAGAGTGAGGGATTTTCCCCTGCGATGAGATGCTTGAAGAACACTTGGGTCCGGTCAGCCTTTCAGCCAATTTATTCAATCAGCTTAGGCTATCAAGGTGGCAATTCCGTCACTTTTGTTTCAGGACTGAGCTGCTGCAGGTCAACCCACCCTAAGCAGACCTGCTTATCTGCCTCCTAGATGTTCAACACTTAAAGGTTATTCAGCTGTACAAATGCTGGAAATAGCGTGCAGGGCACTCAGGGTGAGACTCAAGCCACCCGGGACAAACAAGGGTACTGAGCATCAGCATGCTGGGCTCCAGCAGAGAGAGCTACCAACTCCCTCTGTGCCCCAGAAAGGAAAGCAGAACAGAGGGGAGAGCTTGTCAATACACAGATATGAGTGAGTATATTAATACTGCCTAATAGCGTCCTCTTCCCTTTGCAGTGCCACCCTCCATGAGGAAAAGAAGAAAGCCACACTCTTGAAAACAGCTCCCACAGAGGACAATGCTGTTCACAGCTCCCATGAAAAATGAGGGATCTGGATGTGCTGCCCATGTCTTGGGAATCCGCTCAAATATGCAATGATTCCCTTCCAGCAGTGAAAAATATATATTGCATAATAATCAAGAGATACCTAAATCATGCAGTTCAACAGCTCTTGCTCCAAAACTATTTAAAAGACCATACTGAGTTGCTGGAATCCTTCCTGCATACTCCCTGTAATGACCATGAGGCTACTGGAGCTGGACTGGAGATCTTGTGCTGACACAGTTTTTGTTGTTGTCTGAAATTCAGCTCTTTCCTCAAAAAGCAAGGGAGCTCAGAGAACACCCATGAAGGCAGTACAGTATCCACAACAGCCCACATGAGCCCCTTTGCCAGTCTGACATGGAGCTGCAACAGGTATCAATGCCATCAACATTTGGGGTAAATTTGGGAAGTCAGCAAGAATCCCGTGATTAATGTGAAAAGACTCATTTAGGACACTGATGTGCCAAATCTGCATTAAGACAACACAAAATGGTCAAATTAGAGGATAATCAGATTTCTTTCATGTAGGCAATACAGATTAAAAAACAGCTGTGAAAGTTATATTCATTTTGTCCATCCTTAAAATAAGTCATTTTCCCTATATTTATAGAAGAGGAAAAGCTAAATATTACAATAGGGGTCAGCTGCAGTTCAACACATTAAAAAAAAAATCCCAGGAAAACTATTTCAAACAGAAAACTTTTATTTGCCTAAACCTGGAGAGGAAATTTAGATGTCTCAGTTCAGCTGCTCAAATGGAAAGTATACCGTGTTTCCCTCCTGCAACACCCAACCAGAGTCAGCTCAGGAGCCAAAAAAGAGACAAGCTTGTGTATCCATTACAGAGCTCTCTCCATTTCCCCTGCCCTCCCTATTCCTGTATCTTTATCTCGTCCAGCAACATTGTTTTCTACCCCATCATACTCTCTGGCTATTCTTCCATAACCTCTTGTGCCTTCCCTAGACACCTATATTCCCCATGCACACAATTTTTCTTCCTAGCCTTTATGTTCTGCCACAAACTGCTAGTACTGCTTCCAGAGACCAGAGTTTCCTAACTAAAGATGGTTATTGATGTACAGTACTAGTGTTTTAGTGCAGTAGCAGAATCAATAAACCAGGAAATACTGCTTTGTCAGATTTTTTCCAGCGCATGCTGGGAAATATTTTTTACTGCCTTTGGATGGTCACAGAGGTTTTCTTTAGAGATCACACTGGAGCATGAACTGTGTCTTCCCTAGGAAGAGCTGAAGCTCTCCTACCCTCTAGTGACTGGAACAGAACAGAGCACAGGGTTGAAGCTTTTTTCCTTTTAAGAATACTTTTATGTCTCCTAAATCAGCACCAAGCTTCAGCATTTCTTAATTTTATTTTGAAAGGTGTTAAGGCACAAGACAGAGTCTTGAGAGCCGAAAGGCTGACAGCTAAAGGTCCAAAAACACGTATGTAAAAAAATTATACAAAATGCAATGAGATATTGTGTAAAAACAAAAAGAAAAAACCAAACAAAAAAACCCCTTAAACAAATGAAAAAAAACCACACCAAAACTTCCAGTGAAAGCAACTAACACAGAATTTTGGCTATTATGAAGAAAAAGAACCTGAGTTTAAAAACCTGACTCCCTTTCCCAGGTTCCAAAGCCAAGCAGCATCCAGAGACAGCTGTGTGAGAAAGAGGGGGATCAAGCAACACCGACTGAGCAAGGGCACAGTAATTTCCAGAGTTTTAGTTAAAAACTAAAGTGATGAGCTCTTCAGTTATTCCATCACTTTCTGTCATATGGCATTCAGGGATTCCTGGCAGGTCTCTGCTCCAAGCACTGCAATATCCCTGCAATCAGGGCTCCAAAGCCTGTACTTTGCACTTCTTCTAGTGACAAAAACATCCTTGCTGGCACAATACCTGAGATGGTTGGCTCCTCCACACAGCACACCACGGTTGTAATGAATAAAACAAGAGGAGGTTAATGATTCAATTTATTTAGGCACAAACCGATAGTTACAGAGGGAAAATATCACAAGAACACACGCATCTTAAGAGCCAAATTCTGCTTTTCGGAGAGTGAGACTGTACAGCTCTCAAGCTGGTTACTGGGGCTTGCAGTGTCTGTATCATTGTTATTTACTCAATAGCAAATTAAAGCTTTACAGAACACATAAAAAGCCACAGTCTGTTTCCTGAACAAGTTAAAATCTAACACAAAAATGATACAGGAATATAAAAGTAATGGAAGCCGGCAGGGATCCTACAGGAGACAGAGGGAAGGAAGTTACATGGACATGTGGCAACACACAAATCTTGGAAATCCTGTTACAATGGAGGTAATGAAAACTCCCTGCCCAGCCTCTATTCCAAGAACAAAAGGAATTTCAAAACCCACAGGGGCAACTAGACTCACCTAAATACTCACTTGAATACTGCCCCACAGAATTCCACCCATGGTGAGAGGCAGCCCCAAAGACAGACTGGGATCCAGGAGACCCTCGTTCAACTCCGGCACAGACCACCAGCCACCTTCCAGGTGTTCTGAAACAACTCAAATCCTCTACAGCTCCTTTCATTTTGGTTGATTTTACACCCATTTCCTTAGCACAGAAAGTTTTTCTCTCTTTCTACAGCTCTTTGTGAACGGGGTCTTACTTTCTCTTGCCACTAGACACTACCATAACACCTACAATTAGAAAACAGCAGCAATTTCCCATCACGACCGGAAGAAAAATCAAGAAAGCAAAGGTTATCACAGCCATCACATTATGACAGGTTGCCTCTACACTTTCGAGTTTTCCTTTGTTTAGCCTGTTTCAGAGGAGGGCACAGATTTTGGGAGGGGACCTTTATTTTCTTTAATTGAAAAAAAAAATATGGATTACCTTGGATGAAGTTCGTTTCTTTCGACTTGACCACCTCTGTTCATGAGTCCCCATTATCGTACCAAAGAGAATCCAGGGAAAGGAAACAGATAAAGAGTAAAATGGGGAAAGTGTTCAGTAAAATAATTCAAACAGCAGCTTGTCAAAGGAGTTAAAAAAGCCTATTACAAAGTAGGGGACTAGATCTACAACTGTATCTCCATCTACCTTCCCTGCCTCATGGAACGTAACAATCAACAAAGTCAAAATACCTGCATTGCACCAAAAAAAGAGGCAATAAAAAAAAGTAATTGAGAATAAAAAGTGGAGGGACCCAGAGCCATTAGTAAGAAACATGGCTTATACTTTTGGTGCCATCTGGTTCTACAGTAAGCTAATTTAAAAAGGGAAAAAAAAATCATCTTGCTGTTAAGTGCTAATGTGGACAGAGCTATTTCACTATTCTGACTCCATTGGAAATGGCTGAGCAATCTGCATTTGAAATATGAGGGCTTAAAACATTACTTAAAAATTACAGTGTGCACCAGCTCTTCTATCATCTGCACTCTGAATGTTAACTAAGCACCCAAGAGTACCAAAAGCTGCTATTTAAACCAAATAAGCTTTGTTTCACTGGCTAGGTCCACTTCAGCCCAGGCCTTCCTTAAAATCCCAGAATTCCTGAGGTTCTTCTCACAAAATTAACTTTTCTGCTAAAATAACTTTACATCTTTGCTTCAGCCCTTCCTGCAATCCAGTGACACGTGCCAACAATGCTCTCTTGTACAAGTTCACACTCCAAATAAAAGCCATCTCATAACATAGATACATGAATACAACATTATTTTAAATGTTGCCATTAAGCTTTTAAACAATCATATAGTGAGGTGAAAATAACTCTATCATTACCTTATTATTACTTAAGACTTTACAATTCTCAAAAAGGCATCTATTTGAAAAACAGATAACGAACAGCAGATATCCCACACTAGCTGCTTCTCATTTTGCTTTCCAACCCCTTGAAACATTTATGTTTCTATAAATAATCCCATTCAGGCTGGAATTCCATACCTATAATTCAATAATGTGCTCTAAACAGCAACTTTCATACTCAACTCTGCAGAAAACTTGTAGAAATATTTTCTCTTAATATATATTACAAATATTTAAAATCAGGTCTGTTTTTTAAGACAGTCCAAGTAAGTGCCTGATCTTGGGTATTCTCCACCCCTCGCTGGCCAGGAGCAGGATTAGTTCACCAATATTTGTGTGCTTCACACTCTGTATAAAACACTAGGAGAAATCTTTAAAAATAGAAGCAAAAAAGCCACGTGCAGAACCCGGAATTTAAAAAAACTATTAACTTCAGTTATGGTGTTCCCAGTCTCTGCCCAGCTTCTCTGGGTTTCTAACATCATTAATCACCACATTTCTGCATCAGGAGCCAAGTTCAATTAACTCAGTGAAGAAACTGTCAGTGGGAAGATCAGGGTTTTACAAGCAACGTCCTCCTGTCAGCCTGAGTGCTCCTCCACAGGACTGGGGCAGTTTACGTCTTAACATCCAAGCTCAGTTTTTAGATTTCACATGGATAAGTTTTTTCATTGTTGTTAAAAAGCATGACAAAAAAAAAGGAAATATAATAGTTTTTCTTCATTTTGAAATTTTCAAATTTTCAAATTTCTTCAATTTACTGCCCATTCCAGTGCTGGACACACGCCCAAGACAAAAGCACCCAACTATGAATGTCTACACAACTTTAACCCAGCTAAATATGAGGCTTTTTTTTTTAAAGTTATGCTCTATCTCGATTTCAATATTGAGTCTCAGAGGATGAAAATAAAGGTGGCATTTCCCAGTAAATCAGATTATGCCAGCTCTTCTTTTCTCCCTCCTACAAATTCCAGCTATAAATTTGATTTCCTAAGCCACTTACATTTCTCTTGAAGTCTCCTTGCTTGACTGCCAGACTCAAGTTTAATACAATCACTCCCATGTCATCTTCTAAACTGTTGGGATCTTCCAGTTTTAAAACCTGTTCAGTAGTTCTACAAGCAAAAACAAAGGGGAAAAAAAAAGGTTGTGCATTTATTGACTCCAGTTAACTCGAGTTGATTATTAAAGGTCAGGCTGAGCTGTGCAAATTTCAGCTTCTTGTCTGAAATTCCCAATACTGAGCTTAAATGTTAAAATGGGAAATCTGGAGAGTTCCTTCTTGGTACTGACAAAATACACCCCTCTTTTAATAATGCAGCACAGTGTTCCTATAGCACTGCTCACTACTCATAACCTCCTATATGCAGGTACACACTGAATTAAGTTACTACTACCTCCACTTCACAGGGAAGAGTGACAGGGAAACTCATCCAAGTGAATTTTCTAATATTAATGGCTTGTATTTGACTCCAGAGATATTTATTCTGCCTGCTTTTAATCCCCCTCCACGACTCTGGTCTCTTGCTGAAAACAGGAATGCTGGTATTTACCTGGTGGCACTATCTCATGGATAAATTAAAGTTTCTAGAAATTCAGATACAACATCCACGGGAGCTACAATACCCCCCGCACAGGGAGAACTCATTTTCCCCAAAAAAGTCATCACACAGCAAGGGAGTACAAAAGAAACAACTAAAACTTGAATTCCTGGCTTCCAGCTCCACACTGAGCCCAAGCAGCAGCAGCAGACAAAAGGCACAGGGCTTGCCTCGGCACTAAATCAGGGCCAGATGCAGCTGCTGCAGGCACGGGTGGATGCGGGGGGAGACTGGAAAAGGGGCGCTGGCAGCAGCCAGGCAAAACGCTCCCCAACCCCAGAGAAAGGCACCCCGAGCCCCGTGGGGCTGAGAACAGGTCCCAGCCTTCCTCCTCTCTTCCTCCATAAATCATCCTGGTGTAACTCTCCTTAAAGAATGCTGCACACAGAAACTCTTAGTCCCAGAACTGGGCTCCGTCCAGGTTGGATTTGAATCCAGTGCGTAACGTCGGATAAAAACGTGTGCAGAAGATTTATCTCAAGTGATTACTCTTAAAATGTGCTCCCCTCTCTTCTACCAAAAAAAAGTTTTCACGAATAGACAAATTCCAAGCCAGAACAAAAAGCATTTCATTACTTCCCTCTGTTTCTCAATTAAGCTGCGTTAATAACCTTTAATTAAATAATCTGTTACCTATTGAGTTCAAGTTCAGTGAGAGCTACAGATGCCGAACCCATGAAGTCTGAAGAGGTTAAATCACGATCGTACACCTGGTGGCAAAATAAGACAAATATTTCCAATTTTCACACCATAAGCCAGTTTTATCCCACGCGACGAAAGAACAGATATTTTAAGCCCTTTCAGTTCAATTTTGTATTTGAAAGATCAAAGCTTCGATATAATTCAGGGATCACTTTCCATCTCCCTGCTTTAATTTGAATTTTTAGCTAAATATTTAACCAGCATTTTGAAAGTATCCTCTTAATATTATGTAAACAGAGACATGTGTGCTGCTATGGATTGTGCCTGCTCCTTTATACTCCACACGACAGCATAATGAAACGCTGCACAAAAATCAGGTACTTCTGCTTACAGATGTTTTAGCAATTAGTGCTCACAACTGGTAGCTTGAGGTTCTGGTAACTGTAACGTTACTCATAACCAGAAAAGGCTTTGCTACTTGTCACGGCTGCATCCCAGGTAATAATTCTGTGCAGCCCAGCCAAATTGCACTCCTAAAACGTGCTTCTGAAACCGCTCCTGGTTTCCCTGAGTTTGCACAAGCAAGAGGAGAGAGAGAGAGAGGGAGAGAGAGAGAGAGAGCAGAATTCAGCTCCATGGCTTTAAACAGACCCAGTCAAGGAGTTTTATTTCAAACTTCGGTTTTTGCAGACGGAAAGCAAAACATGCAAGTAAAATCTGGGAAAGACATATGTGTGTTTTAATTTGAAATTGCTGAAGCTCTTAAACCGGATTGTGTTTTATGCCATGCTGCTACAGCGAATAAAAATCAATGTTTCTAAAGTTGAAAATACTTGCTTAAAAAAATATTGGCCCGTCTTTCAAAAATCTGAGACCAAAACTTACCTTGATCCAGAGCTTTTGATCGAGGGTCTGTATAGGCAGCACAACAGTTTCATCCCAAACTGGGTTGAGGTTCTTGTAGACTACCTTACTTTTGTAGAGGGTTTTCCCATTCAGTTTAAACTTCACATATGGGTCACTTGTACCTGTGATAATTAATTTAAAAATAAATTAGCATTCCCCTATGCAACTCCATAACCTTAAATTATATTTTCACAAAATAATTAAAAACATTCAATGGTAATTACCTGTTTTATACACATGCATATACTTAATCACCTATATAAAAATTGCTTATTCATACAGGAAGTTTATAGACAGAACCAGAAAGTCGTTTGAAAGCAGGCAACAAAAAAAATCTTCATAGCTTGCTTGATCTGTGTTGTTTTATTTTTAAAGAATAATTGTTGCTTAACAACTGTGTTAAAATTTTAATTTGGTAAAAGAGCAAACAGAAGCAGCATTGAAGCACTGTTTACCGGCCAGCTAACGACACAGTGGAAGAAAGAAAATGTGATCCTGTGACTGTGAATATATTCAAAGGACCAAAACTCCAAAGCATCGCAACTGGGATAGGAGCTCCAAGGAAACCAGTAACAATAGCTAAAGTACCCGTCAGGATTTCATCACTGGTGTCACTTTGCCAATTTACTTAAAACCCAATTTGAGGTTTCGGTGAAAAAAATACCGACGTTATTCATCAGCTCAGGATAAAAACCACCCAGAGAGCAGACTCTGTAAAAACAAGCACTGTCCAGGTAACACATTTTTTAATCCAAGTGGCACAATTTGCCATGGCAATAATGTCCCGTGTTTTTATGGAGCAGATGTCCATGGACAGAGCACGAAGCTTGTGCCACTCGGCAGCAATAGAAAGACTTGCATCTGTCAAAGGAAAACAGAAGAGGAAATCAACTTTTTATTACTGTTATTAAACTCGTGGCTGTCTGCACTAACACCAACCATCATGCAGGACCCCAGATAAGAGGGGGAACAAGGTACAGGGACGATTTAATTAGATGATGGTTGATTTAGTTATTCATACAGACTTTGCAAAAAAATCCTCACAAGCTGCAAATAAGGGGGAAAAAAATCCAACTGAGATGTAGCAGCATTTACAATTAACTGAGCCTAGGTGCCGTTCACCTGTCATATCCAGTATTTTCTGTACTGTACGTTGTATTTGGAATTAAACTTCCCTCCTAACAGTTCAGTTTCATTAGAAGGGTAACAGCTAAGGTGATGGTCCTGGCTGGCCCCCAGCCTGCAGCAAGTGGAAAAGACTGATTTCTACAGCAGACTTCAGAGTCAGAAATAATCTGAACCTGTCCTCCCTGGCTCCCACTGAGATACTGGCCGACAAACACACGGCAGTCCAGGATAACCCAGCCTAAGAGCAATACTCAGTCTTGCCAATGATTTGGTGCACCTGTAAGGATGTGAAAAATCCATATTTAAACATTCAAAGTTCTGATGGGTGTTATGTGAAGACAGACTTAAACTCAAGAAAAAACAATTATGTGTAAGCATCTATTTGGAATTACATAGCACTGTAAAGAACTGTTCTCCTGGGAGACAGATGTATTTCTAAGAATTATAGGAAGTTTTTATTCTGCTTTAATTTCAAAAGGGAAGAGTTGTAGAACCTGGTCCATTCTTCACATAAAGTGTGTTTCATTCACAGAATGAAAATATCAGTTGGTTTTTAAATACTGTCTGCAGCTGATCCTTTTCCTGAATAATAGTTGTTGAAAAAAAGTTTTCTTGTTAAAAAAAAAAAAAAAAGCTGCAGACTTCTTAAATAGAATTTCCTTTTTCATCTCCTCGAAGAGAGAATAATAATAAGGACCTGATCCAAAGCCAGGAAAGTTGGAGGGCAGCTTCTCACTGTTCCCAGTGGGTTAGGACTAGACCTTTCCCTAAAAATTTCTCAGAGCTATTATTATACTCCTATACAAAGCATCCAGCTTAAAGCCAGCACAATTTCCAGGAGTGGGAACACACAGATAGATCACAGCCCCACAGTGTGGGGGGCAGCAGTCCTCAAAAGATGCAGAATTAACAAATAACAGCACTGAGCTCTTTGGTGTCACTTCAAAAAGATTTAAAAAGACAAAGGCAAAAAATCCCCTGACTTTTATTTAGAGGGTAAGCTGGACAAAACTGCATAATTAAAAATAAGAGTAATAATAATGTCCACAATCTACTCTGTGCATGAAATAGCAACTGGCCAAGACAAGGAAAGCAAGTGATGAAATGAAAGCATGAAGAGGCAATGGAGGCAGGTGGTCTATGGCCATAACTCATCTGCTTTTGGCACAGAAAACCCATGAAAAAGGGCAAAACCTGAAGAGAGAGAGAAAAATAGGAGATACAGAATAAAAGCAAACAGCCAGCAAGTTCAATACCCACAAGCAGAAAACGCAAAGCCCTTTCTGTGAGGATGGGAAGCAGGAAGACTATAGCTAAGTAAGCATCCCAATTGCATTACTGCTCTGAAAAGCTTTCCAGGTTGTTATACAGTAAAGGAAAATAAAAGTGGGGGAGGGAAGGGCTGCCCAGCACTGCTCACGTGAGCCAGGCTTTAGTGCTCATTCTCACGTATTTATTTTTAATAAACTCTTCCTTTAAATTTACGCATATTTATATATAGAAACATACATACGTATATGAAAGGAATACATATAAAAGGAATATATATTTCATTTATGTAAAAATATATATTGTACATTAAAAAAAAAAAAACAGTGAAACGGGGGGAAGCTATAATAAAAAGAGGCCTTTAATTAAATAAGATTGCCACTCTGGGATCAGGCCTTCATGCTTGTCAGCTTACTCTCAAAATAAACATCTCAAAGCAGGGCCTCAGTGGTGTCACTTACTCCAGCAAGGCAGCCTGGGTAATCCCTCGCTATCTTGACAGCTCCATAATGTTCCAGCGGCTTCACGGGTGAGCGGCGGCACCCGCGCCGCGGAAAATATTAATGCCGCGAATTAATGGCGAGAGGGGGACGGCGGCTTACAAAAGCCAAACAAGGGAAAGGTGTCAAGTTAGTACCGGTGTTAATTGTGAGGGAAAATAATTGTGGCAGGGCGGGGGGTCCTGCAGCGCTCGCCTGTCGGGCTGTCACGGGGGTGACATCTCAACTAGGCAGGCGGGGGACAGAGGTCGGCACGGGAGCGCGGCTCCCGCGTCCTACAAACGACGGGATGGCACCTTCGTGCCACCCAGCAGCTGCACTGTCACCTCGGTGGTGGGACACGGAGCACCTGGGGGTCGGTGGTGGTCACTGGGGTGAAGCTGGGTGGCCAGCAGAGAAATGTCAGGGATGGATGTGGCACCACAGCCCCCAAGGCCTGCCCCAGGTCGCTGCCAAGATGCTGGCACAGCTCCCTGCTCATTGTGTCTGGTTCTGGTTTCCTTTAAGACACCCCAGATTGCATCCAGGTGACCAAAATAGTTGACAGGCAATGAGAAATAAGCCAGGTGGGCAAGCCTCTCCTGATGGGATGAATAGCATAGACTGCAAATTACTGACTGCATTTGAATTCAGGGCTTGAAGCCTTCTGGATTCAAGCTCAGAAAGATGTCTGGGTCTATTAAAAGCTATTTATTAGAGACAATCTACAATCTAGGCAGAAAAACATAACTTTTTTTGAAAAGAGCCTGGTGATGTTAGAGATGAACCAGTCTAAAAAAAGGATTTTTGTTTATAATCTTCTTTTAACTGTGACAGAAATGGATAATTTTCTGAAGAAGCTAGACCAATTAAAAAAAAAAAAAGAAAGCTTTTTAGCATCCATTTCCTAGTGAAGGCAACTGAATCAACAACTTTTAAGCACGTGCATGCAGGCTTCTTCTGAAAGCAAGGTCTCACTCACATCAGCTGTAGCAGTATCAATAGGGGAATGGATAATTGTTAAAGTCAGTTGAGAACTTTGTCCCCCCAGAAATATTTCTCTGGTGGGAAAAGCAAGGTGCTTTGAGGTTAATTTGAATATTATGCCGTGAGACAAACAGGCTCTCACTCAATAAAATATATGGACAAAAAAATATATATAACCCAAGATAATCTACTACTCAGCCTAAAACGAACCAAATAAGAGTAAAAAGAGAGGTTGACCTCTAAAAAAAAAAAAATCATTCCATCAGCTAGGCCTCTTTCCCCATGAGAGAAAGAACATTCATCTCGACAGCGATGCTCCCTGGAATTCCTTTGCATAACACCAATTTCCTTCTATTTTCTTCCACTAACACTAAAAAGCAATGAGTGCAGGCAGACCAGACATCACCTAGAACCTGAGAAAGCTTCAGGGAGCAAAAGGTTGCTGAGACAGAGCAGCAGGAAAGGGTTTAGTAGCCCAAGAAACTGTTAATGGTGTTTTTAAATGGATACTGCTGCCCTCTAGCAGCTACCTAGAGATGGATCACATCCACTGCTTCAGAATGAGGAAAAAAATAACCCAACAAACCCAGAAGACCCAATATAATTTCAAGCCACACACTGTTTTATAGGAGCAAACTTACTGGAAATGTAGCATATGAAACAAGTCTCGTTCCATAAATAAATAAATAAAAATGACCACCAAATTGCCTTAAAATCCTGAAAAAATCAAAGAGCAGCGTGAAATATAACCTAGACCATCTTAAGTTTTGGTTAAAAAACTAGATTTTAATCTGAAGAAGGAAATTAAGGATTTATTTTATATGCATGTAAAGAATGAATATCTGAAAATCTTCCTAGAAATAGAATTACTGGAGTTATTTACGACAAGGAGTAAAAGACATTCTAAAATGGAACACACATTTTTCTTTTTAAGTGGAAAACCACCACATCCTTGTAGTGAAACAGCCAAGATCAAGGCTTAAAGGGGAAATCAGAAAAAAAAGCATTCTGCTGGCAGGAAATTCAGGTGATTTTGGAAAGTTTTGTGCCCAGCTAGTTTTACGCGGCCAGATGGAAATGAAACATTGCTTGGAAACAAGCAGCCCCAATAGGTTCCACAGGAAAATAAAACCAACCAGAAAAAAAAATACACAGAAACCTAAAAAAAAACCACCACCACAAAAAACCCAATAAACCGAAAAGACCAGAGAAGTGTGAAGAAAGTGTGCAAACCCACAGGTGACGGGAGGATGAAGGAGGAGAAAAAATGCCTGAACTTAAACATTAATAGCATGAAAGATGCAGACACAGCACTTTCTATTCAAGACACTTCAGGAACACCAAAAAAAAGGTAAAGGAACTGAGAAAAACCTATCAAAATGCCATGTGACATACATTAGGGACATGTGACACAAAGAACAGAATTGTCTTTGGTAAGAATTAGCCCAACTTAACGCTGCTTTAGGAACTGGCAGAGGCTTTAAGACATCCCTGGAGTTTTCTCTTCATGCTAAACAACCCCAACTCAGCATTGTTTCTTGTATTCTGAGTCTTCAGCCTAATAATATCTCCTTGCAGGGGTCCCAGAAAGATGCAGTGTGAGCTGCTAATGCAGGCAGGTGCCCCTCAAGACCCAGCTCTGACAACTGATGGAGCCGGAACAGTTTAAGAAACCTGTTTTCTAAACTACAATTCCGACACAAGCACAGTCACAAGGTGTTCTCTGGGCCCAAATATTCTCTCCCTATGCTGCCATTCCTACTGTTCCTAATTTAACATTACATGGATGGGAAGACATATAAATTGCTTTTGTTTCAACTCCAGACACATAAATTGCTTTTGTTTGAACCCCTCCTGTTTTTCTGAGGTTCCTATCTCAGTGCATTCCTTTCCCACAGCCAGTGCAGGCAGGATGCTCACAGGGACCCCTGTGCACAAGGGCAAAGTTTCAGGCACACACGATGCATTTCCAGAAACCGGGCTTGGCACAGACAGATAGTCTCAGCACAAGCCCTTGTTCACAGACCCACACGGCATCCAGAAAACATCCAAATAAGTGCTCAGCACCATTCAAATTCTCAGCAGTTGTAATTTAGCCATGATTACGCCTTTCAAAAAGCAGTGCGAAAAGTTGCCTAATACATTGCAATAATTAATAAATCTGAAGGCCTAATGATCTAATTGCAGATACCCTGAAAACAGAGAAAGTCTAAACTAATCAGCGTGTTTGCAGAGAGCGATTCAGCCTAATTGCTTTGAGCATTTGCTTTCCAAACAATTACTTGCTCTAAGCTGACAAATACCCAGCACAGCACACACACATCCCTTCCTCTGGCACTCTGGTATCAGCACAGACCCAGGCAGTCCACAGAATCATAAAATACCCTGAGCTGGCAAAACCCACCAGGATCACCAAGGTCTAACTTCTGGATAGCCCAGAGCTATGAGTGCCGGGTTCCTGCAGGTTCACTCCTGCTGAAAGTTAAAAGTGCGTGTCATTCTATAACCTTTCTTTCCTTTTATTTTGTCCTTGGGAGACTGATCTCTGGCACAGCTCGCAGGGAGCCCCCCAGGACCCTCTGGCAGTGGGGGCTGTGAGATGTGAGAGCAGAGGATGTGCTGTGGGCAGGGAAAGCAGGACGCACCCATCGAGGCGTTGCATCTCCTGTACTACTGCACCTCCCCTTGCTCCCTTCGCACCTTCAGCTGTCTCTATCATGAGAAGAAAGAAAGGAGAGGAAAACCAAAGTGCAGCAACAGGAAACAAACAAAACCTCAAAGAAAGAAACAGAGATGGGGCACAAAGGTCCTGTAAAAAAGATCTACGAAACACAAAACCAGGTAGAAAAGAGACACACACAAAGGTCAGGCTGGAACAACGCGGTTAAAGGGGAAAGAAAAAGAAAAAAGACACCAACCACAGTCACTCACCAGCTGACATCACATCCAAGAACTGTATTTCTTGAAACCACATTGTTTAACAGATGAAAAATAAACCTTAAAAGCACAGGATTTGGAAATGGGAGGGGCTTCTCACCCTCACAGGCACCCAAAACCCAGTTTCTGTTTATTCTTCCAGCAGCAGAGCTGGGTTTGTCACCTGAAGGAAAGCAGCCCTTCCTTATAGCTGTGGCATCACTTTGCTCACTGCTGTGTAAAGGTGACTCAGACAGGAGCAATGTGCACAGTCAGAGCATCCCAGTGCAGGGATCTTTGAGAAAAGGGAGCAGGACCTCTGAGATTTCATTAGGTTGATTCAAACAATCATGAGGCATCACTGTGCCCTGTGAAGGTGAACCAGCAGCTGGAAACGGGCTCCAGCCTCTCCCAGCTCAAAGCACGAAGCTGAGCTTCACAAAACAAGGGTCAACAAGGCCATAAAACCACTGAAAGCGCAACAAGATGCCAACACTTAGAACACCAGTGATTTTTTTAAAGCCAAATGAGATACAGAATAATCGTCTCTCTGTTCTGATAAACTGCTGCAGTGCTCCATAGATTTTTAATCCATAAAAGACACTTCTGCTTTCTTACTACCTGCAGTATCAAAACTACATAGACACAAACTCCTTGCCATCGCTGAAACACATCTAGTAACAGTAATACTATAAAAAATACATAAAAATCTAACTTCTGGTGCTGTGTATATACACACAGAGACCCACAACCTTCAGTGTTTGGCTCATCCCCTACAAGAACTACAAATGTAGGACCCGTGCACTGCCTAACATTGGCGCCAAAGGTGCACACAGGTAACATGCCAAATTTACCATCTGCTTAGGCAGTTTCTAATGTGTGACTGGGTGGGACTGTAATCAGACTCCAAGCAAGCTGATGACCAACAAGTAACACTTCTCTCATCCTGCATCCCTAGAGGGGACACTAATTTTGACCCAAAAAGGGGTTTTTGGAGCTTCTCCGCTTTTCACCAGAACCTGCTCTAGCAGCACTTGGATTCCTTGGCTGGGGCACATATATTGGGTGTTGCTGTAAGGAGGCTTTTTCTTTCACTTACATTCCAAAAAATAGATAAAAGAGGAGAAGAAAACACTGAAACTCTGATTTATTTTTCTTTTCTGCATTGTTGTGCAATTTAGAGAAAGCACATGCATCTGAACCAGTCTCCTGGGCTGATGTACCCTTTCTAAAGAGAGCAGTACAAGGAGAGGAGCTGCAGAAAGTCAGGGACTGGAGAGACATGAGAGACAGATAAAAAGCAATGCAAGCAGCAAAAAGTGAAGAGAAAAATAAGAAAGAACAGATGTTAACAGGATTAATACTAGGAAGAGGAAAAAAAATGCAATAAAAATCTGGTAAAGTGAAGGAGGAACTTATATCACACCAAAGGGAGCATACCCTGGAAAGAGCAGTATACAGTGAGGCAAAAAGTCTGAAAAAAATACTGGGAAAACTGGGAAAAAGTGAAGTCGTGGTGGTCTAAATACCTTCAGTTCTAAGCAGAACTCCTGCTCACCTTTACTCAGCCAAGCATAATTACTTGCTAATTAATAACTGTTACGCATATAATGGGTAAATTCAGGGAGAAACCTGTGAATTTGCTGAGTAGCTCCAGGATTGTTTTTTAGCAACAGCTGTTTCCAATAGCAGAAATATTTCTCCTTGGTCACACACCTTAGATTTATTTTTATATATACACACAGATAAATACTTCTTACATTGAGACAGAACAGAGGAAGAAACAGACCGAACACGAGTACAAGAGACTTTACTCAGCTGCCAGGAGAGGGCATCACCCACCCACACTGCAGCCCCTAAGCCTGAGCTATTTAAACTGCTGTAAAATAAAATTAAGGGGACAAGTGCGAACATGAGAAGATGGCAGGACACCACACTTCAATACCATTTTCTTTATCTTTAAGTAGATAAAGAAACTCCCTCAAAAAATGTAAACTGATGGGTTTGATTACTGCTTTGAGACCTTTTTCCAGATGAATCGCTGATCGCATAATAACTGAAAATTAAAATTTAGGAAAAATTACAAAACTTACATTAAATCTTATTTAGACTAAAGATGCCGGCATAAACTCTTCACTCAGTTTGTGGTGAATATTTTGCTATTTAATGTACAGAACACTCCACGCAGTATTTGGGGTCAGTTTCCATCAATGACTGCGAGGTATGACACTTAATTGGAATAAAAACAGGAGCAGCAACCTCCCACCGAAACACTCTGACTGTCTGCACCACTCCCACCTAACCACAGCAATTCTGAAGTTGCTCACACCAGGCTGACCAGAGGAGGGTTCAAAACACAGGACCAGCAATTCAGCTTTCACAGAATATCCTAAGTTGAAAGAGATCCACAAGGATCCTGGAGGCTTTACACACAGAAGAGGGTCGGAGCCCTCTCCCAGCTGTGCCAGGCAGCACTGCTGGGTTAACTCTAGGGTTTGCTGCTCCCAAAATGTGAATGAGGATGACTTGGCCTTCAGCCCAAGCATAGTATGACTCACAGGACATAACGGCCACAGAAGTATTCCTAAATTCAAATTATTCAGAGCACACTGATACACCCCAGCACAGCAGCTCTAACCAGCACCGGGGCGGGGGGAGAGGAGGGAAGTCACACGCTCCCAGCCCACAAGTCATCTCTGAGGTTTTCCTCACACTTAAGAGATGAGAAGAGCTGACAACCTCCCACTTTCAAAGGCACGTTGAGAAAGCCCAGTGGTTGTAGGTCAAGGCCCAGCGTCACACAAAGATGTCACACAACCAGAGTGAGAGCAGAGGCCTATAAAGATGGGCATCAGTAGTGTGCTCTTTTCTTTTAAGGAGCCACCACTGCAGCATGGTGGTGACTGATGAATAATCATTAAGTCACTGTTTTCTCCCCTCCTGCTGCCTGTGCAATAAAAAGCAGCAGGTTTTACTGAAGGAAGCATCACCTCACATACTCAGTTTACTAAATGAGAGGTCATTTGCCACAAAGCAACACAGACTCATCAAAAGGGATTTTTTTCCCCCTTATGTTGTTTCACTATGCTGTCCAATGCTTCACTAAGACAAGCATTTGCTTTCTTACACAACAAAACACAGCCTAGAGCAAAGTATGCTCTGTCTTCTCTAGAAATACTACTCTGCTGGAATTGCTCATTTCTAGCATCTTTTTCATAGGAGCAGTTGGATGTGTCCTGGCTTGTGCAGCCTGCTAGCAAAATCTGATGAACTGCTACACTGTTAGGAAATACAGGCTTCTGTATAGCCAGTAAAGATCTTAATCTAAGTACTCGTTCACTCCTTCCAAAAACTGGTAGGAAAAACAAGCATACACTCCACCAAAAGTTACTGTTTTGTGAAGCCATGAAAAATCAGCATGGAAGAAGTTAACTGAAATACCAGATAACAGAAATCCCAATGAGCAGCCCAGGTGAGAACGTTTCTAAATCAGACAGGTCCCTCCAGGTGCAAACCTTCACAGGCCTTTAGGCTGTGCAAGCTTATTTTGTTTAAAACTGAATGAATAAACCCCATGGCTTCACCTCAAAAGAAGCTGCTCAGACATTCTGCAAGACAAAAGCAGCAGAACTGTTTCCACATGCAGAAAAAAAAAATATGAATTCAAGATTGGATGTATGGAAGAGCTCTCTGACAGGTTCAGATCGAAGGTCCTGCAGCAGCTGCTGCTGCAGGGTCCTAGAGCCTGCACAGAGCCTCTGGCAGGACAGCTCTGCCCTCCACAGCAAGTCATTGGCTGCTTATAAGCATTTTCACTCCCTCTTTCAACAGCCTGAAGAAAAGCCAGGCTAACAGCAGGCATTTTCACACAGTTTTTCCAGGAATTCCCAAAATATTTTACAATTTATTTGATACGTCAGCTGGGGGTGGGTTTTGGGTTTTTAGCATGCTGTCACTGTTCAGTCACATCCCAGATTAGAGAGGATTGTTGCCTTACAGCCCTGCTCCTGGGGTTTCCCTTCTATCAACATCTTTGCAGATAAAAGCACTCCTAAGAGCAGCTCCATCATTTAATAAAGCTCCAAAGAGTCTCTTTTTTTGTTTTTTTTTAAGCTCAAATATAATTTCTTGCAGTGCCTGAATAGTTCCTGAATAGGTGCTAAGGGCAGCCAAGAAGGAGCTGTGCAGCTGCACAGTCAGGCAGGAGGAGAAGCAAGTAGAGGGCAGCTCCCTCCCCTGTGTATCCAAGGTGGATAAACCCAATCTCTGAGTGCTCTGACCTGGAGGAGAGATACAAGTCCATGACTTGTTGCACTGCAGATAAGCAGCCAGCTTGCTGCCAAGCTGAGATCAGTGAAAGGAGAGCTGTGTGAATTCTAAAGGAAGCCAGAGGAAAGGTGGGGCTCACCACAGCGATCCCTGATAACCAGGTTCCGGCCTTCCTTCAGGTGGATGGTCAGCAGGTAGGCAAAGGGGCTGGGCAGGTCTCTCAGGCAGTCGTTTGCTTCCTCCAGAGCCTAAAGAGAACAAAGGAATCAGTCACACATCTCTGGAAGCAGATCATAAATGAGGCAGGTGTGCTCCCAGTGTTGCAGAGACAAAGTCCTGCTCTTTCCTTAGGGCAATCTTTTACAGAAAGGGAAAAAAAAAAAAAAAAAAAAGGGAAAAGGATTTCTTTCCCAGGCTTTACTTCACTATGCAAGTAGCTAAGTACCAGCATCAAGTACGTTCAACAAAGCAAAGGTTATGCCTGAAAGTGAGTGGCAATATAACAATCACAAATGCACAGGTTTTCCAAATCCTATCAGCTTAACAGCATATTTCTTTTTCTAGCTGTTTCTTGTGCATTCATAGCATCTCTCAAGTTGGAAGAGATCCCGAAAGATCATCAAGCCCTTTGCACCCATGGGATAACCTCACGAGGGAGAACACATTTCACATGGATAATGAGACGAGAGGACAGCATTTCTTCATGCAGTTCCGAAGGAGAGAAGCCCAGTGGCAGGCAGTGCTGGTCGTGAGGTTTGGCAGATGCAAACTCGAGAGGATTTTTGCTCATGAGAGGTGCTCTTACACACCTCAGCATCATCCTCCAGCTGGAACACACAGGGAAAACAGCCCTGGACAGCACTTGAGAGGTTATCAGAGGGCAAAGGTAGAGAAGTTCATCCACAAGGCAAACATGCTTTACATGAGAATAACATGTCAGAATTGCCAATGCCGTTTCACACTGCCCTAAAACTGATTTTGGTGTCTGTCAAAGCCTACAGCAGTGTTATTCGCTGTATTTACTTAAATCCAGTTTGTTCCTACACTGTTATTCGAGTATTTATGCTGATGCTCTCATCAGTTACCAGTACAATATAGATATTATAGAGTACTTCGAAAAATCCAGAACATTTGGGTCTATTCAAAACATTAGCAACCACTTTGAACTACTAAAAACCCAAACGAAAACACAAAACCATCACTAAACACACAACATCTTCACAAACCGGAAGAAAACAAAACAAAACAAAACACAACACCTTTCACCCAACACTGGGCAAATCTCTAGGTGGCTTCTGCACCTGATGAGTTTTTAAATTTGAAAGAAGCAAAGAACCTAAGGCTAAAAAGGATTGTGCTGCTGATCAATTTCAAAATGACAGGACTTACCATTGGGTCATCAAAATTTTGAGATGATAGTGAAGAGTCAAAATCCATTTCTCCACATGGGTACTATAAAACAAAAGATACAGTGAATTAAGACAACAACACAGGAAAGAAAATCAGTCAAGAAATTATTCATACATATGTGTAATGAGTGAAATGCTCTTACTTACGCATATAGATAATTTAAATATGTATTTCTTTTTCCTGTTTTACAATAACTGCACTTAGTCTCTTTGAGTTTAATCCAGGAAAATAAGTGCCTGCTTCCACCTAAGAATAAATTTCTTCTTCTCCTCCCCAGCACTGCGTGCTGAAGGTTCTTATCACAAACTCTCCTGATGTCTGAAGGTTGCTGTGTCTGGCGGCCGGCTGCTCTCACTTGACCACAACTTCCCCTTCACCATCCAAAAAGCAAGTTCCACCTAAAGGTTTTTTAAATAGTGTTTTTACTCGGATTTGTTTAGGGGTCTTTTTTTTGCTTGTGTGGGGTTTTTTGTTGGTTTGAGTTAAAAAAAAAAAATGCTCGGGGAAAAGTTAAAAAGAAATGGTCAAAGGGAAAGGTGCCCTGGTTTTGGATAGAGTTAATTTTCTTCCTCGTAGTTAGTACAGTGTTCTGTTTTGGATTTAGGGTGAGAACAATGTTGATAACACACTGATGTTTTTAGTTGTTGCTGGACAGGGACTGTCCCACAGCTCAGAACTGGCTGGGCATCAGCCAGCAGGTGATAAACAATTGCACTGTGCCTCACTTGTTTTGAATATTTTAACTGTTGTATCATTTTTATTAAAATATTCATTCTTTTCAAATATTATGTAAAATACATAATTAATATATTTAAATTTTTGGAATTTTATGTTTTAATATATTTATATTAGAATATATAAAATATTATTAAAATTATTACCTCTTCCTTTTCTCAACGCACAAACTTTACCTTTTACCCCTGATTCTCTCCTGCATATGACGGCTCCCACTGAGCAGCGAGTAAGAGAGAAGCTGTGTCATATTTAGCTGCCTGCTGGGTTAAACCATGACAAAAGAGGAAAAAAAAACACAAGGAACATATGCTTCCCCCACCTTTCTGCAGTAACTGGAACACCCGAAGGATTTTTATCCAGTGCCCAGCATAGGAGAGGAAGTCAAACATTTCTTCCTAAATACTGACTCATCTGAAAACTTGAGGCTGCAGTGGCCCAGCACCAAGTCTGTCCGAAGGGATTCATCAGCCAAGACACCTCTGATGCTCTTTTGGCTGCTACAACAGCCCGTGATCATCTTTAAGCTGAAGAGGACCTACGTGCCTGGGCAGCTGTTCTGGTCTAAGGCAGGGCAATCACAGCCCATTCAAACACCAAGATTTATGCTGAGGATAATCTCGGTCTGCAGAAATGCACACAAGGTGGAATTTGATCCTCATGTGAAAGTGTTTTCATGTGCAGTGTGGTAACATCCAAACCTCTCAGATGAGAGCAGCATTATGTGGAGCACTACAGAAACATTAAAAGTGAACCAGCTCCTGCACCAAAGTACATAAATCTTAGCTGTATTGACATGCTGAAATAAACATAAATACCCCTTTGTGTAATTCTTTCCTCCTCCTCCTGCAAATACATATATTACATATCAGGAAGTACAGTAATCCAGCATTGCAAGTAAAATTTCCCTTGCACGACAGACAAAATTTAACTTTATGGTTCCCACAGTAATCATAACTTGGCCACCTTGCAAAAACACATTAAAAGTGGAAAAATTATCATCATAAAGAGCAGCAAAAGAATTTTCTCACACAACAGAGCTGAGTTACAGCTGCTAGGGGAACCCTAACTTTGAATTTTCTGACTAGCACGCATAAAATCTCACTCGTGTGCATTAAACTTAGTGTTTCTTGGAGTCTCTGGCTTCACAGGAATCTCCTTCAGGCACCATCATTGGCACTGGTAATGGTTTCTCTTTACAGCTTGTTTTACATGGCACAAACACAGGATCAAAGAAATGCACTGAAATTATAATAATTTTTAAAGTACTGTCTTAGCTAGCTTGATATCATTTACAATAAAAAAATTACCCCCAAAATTATGATTTTCTCTTTATTCTGCTTTTTGTTTACTTGCATTACATCCACAGATACTGAACAATTATAATTTCAACTAGTAAAGCTTGTTTTTTTTCATTTTAGCTCCGCATAATGCAAATTACTACTATTCTAGGTAACTAACAGTAATGAGATCACTGAATATAGATAAAAGTCTTGGTGAAAACATGGTCCTGAAATCTTGATTTTTATCAAACTACGGTGACACTGCTCAACTTTAAACAAAAAGTGGGCACATCTAGGTGGGTCACAGACCCAAATGTATCTGCATGAAAACGAATCAAGCAAGAGATGTATGAATAGACAGGAATTGAAAGTTCTTCTTGACAAGCTTTACCACCTCTGCCTCCTCTTTTTTCTGCAGAAGAATGATTCAAAATACAAGGGCACTCACTGAGTGAATCAGCAACAGGACAAGGCTTTGGGTTGCCAGGGACCCACTGCAAAGTGTTGGCAAGGAGATAAAGAGGTGTCAGAGCACTTCAGCAACGACACGTGGCCATGGACAAAACCCAATGGCAAAAAAAATGGCATTGCAGGAGCCCTTTACAACCTGAATCAAGCAGGGAGGGATTCAATGCAACTTCACTTGCTTCTTCAGACTTGCCTAGCTGGGTGCAATGGGGAACAGAAAGCAAATCTCTCGACAAACGGAAAAATGGTACCTGCGGGCAGAGCCTTCGGTGAAGATGGGCAGTGCCGAGCACCCACAGCTCTGCACGGAGGGTGCAGACAAATGTGAAAACCACAAGCACACACTGATCTCACCCGCGAGGCTCGGAGAGGATCTCACGACACGGGGTGGCCAAAGACAACCAGGAAATGAGTAGGTGGCATGTGACAAGCAATTCAGGGGGAAAAGGAGCTCAACCTACATTTTTGCTTTTCTTAGTTCGTTTTGTTCCACGGATCTGGCTTCTGATGTACCTCCCTGGGCAGGGAGTGATGCTCACACAAAAGCAATGCGAACTCTCGTCGTGCTCCTCAGGGCAACCCCACCCAGCATTCAGAGACCAACAACCTCTGTAACAAACTGTTCCCATCCGAGGCACACACAGCACAAATCCTGTGCTCTTCAGTTAAGTACAAGCGAAGCTGAATATTGAAGAATACTGAGGCTTGGGTTGGAAGGGACCTTAAAAATCATTCACTTCCAACCTCCCTGCCATGGACACCTTCCAGTATTCAATCTGGTCTTCACCAGATTCAATAAAATTAAATTTGGTCAGTATTCCTTATTAATTTCTGCTTTCCTTTGATTCACTCTCTCCTATTATTTTTGAGGCAAATAATCTTTGTAAGTTGCACTGGAGGCAGGTTACAGTAAGGAAGCATACTCACGCAGTGAGATGATTTGCCATACAAGTAAATACTAAATGATTTACACACACTAGCAAATACAGAGAGATATAAGTGCTGCAGAAAATAAGCCAGACTCAGATTGTGCATCTGGATGAAACTTGACTTGAGGTTAATCTATTTCATCACTTCATTCTCCTAGAACACTCAGTTTGCCCAAAATCAAAGCAGGATTTAGTATTAACTTCGTTGTGCTGTGGTAGATTTTAGATTAGGGTTTCTGACGTACAACAGCAGGAAAAAATTGCTGCTGTCCTTAAAACAACCTGGAAAAACTTCCGAAATAATGAGAGTCCATATATTTACCATATACCGTGTGAGGTGCTACAACTTTTGAGTAACGTTTGAGCAGACAAACAAAGCACTATACTATTTCTGTCACTTTTCTTAAGTACCGCTCAAAATAATGACCACTCCAGCAAGATGAAACCAATTTGTGAACAATTTAGCAACACTAAACGGCAAGTGATGGTCAGTAACTACCAGCCTGACACTTTGCATCACAACAGACTGGGAGCCAACACCTATTTAGTAGGAATACACAGGCCTTTGAGATGCAAAACAAGCAGTTTATATCAGAAAGGACCATTTTCCCCACATCAGCGCTAACCATCCTTTTGAACGTGCAGTTAAAAAAAAATTAACCTGAGAAATCCCCATTCCCAAGGGAAGACTTGAAGCAAAAAACACCTGGTTCCCATTATTGCATCTTGGATGACTACAGAGGCAGCTCCCACAACTACAGCAATCAGGTAATGAGAAGGCCTCCAAAAGTTCAAAATGTAACCTTTCCAGTGAGAACTCAACAGGAGGAGACATACTTCTACAAAACATAAATAAAACAATTTTTGCCCGAAGTGTTTCATGCAGCCACACTCTTCACCTGCTGTCTCTATAATGAAGCCATCGTGCAACTCCTCAGGATTCACGATTTGCTAAGGCCAGGAAGGAATGGTTTCATGTCAGTATTGGTCTCTGATCCTCCTGTGCACGGGACATTATGTCCAGACACAAATACTGACCACAGAGGCAGGGGGGAAGGAAAGGGGGACAAGACAGGGAGTGCAGAGAAAACATTTTGGTTTTTCTCCTCCTTAAATCCATCACCACAAAAGCCCAAAGGACAGTCCTGAGAATGATGCTACGTGTTCTGGTTTCCATCATGTGCTTGTTTTGGTTAATTCCAGGTACAGGCAGAGTTCACCTTGCTCACAGCCATCTTTCACCTATTGCTTTCATCAGAGTCTTGAGTGGGTGGATGGCAAATTGATTTTGCCACGAAGCAACCTGGTATTATTAACTGTATTAACTAAAAAGCAAACGTATCAGCACCTCATTTCAGAGCTCTGAGGACTGCAACAACTTTAGATTTGAGCAAGCAATATCGACAAATCTGAAAAATCTGAAGTATCATTACAAATAATTGAAGAATAAAAAATTGGAGCAGGGATATTTGCAGTCCCAGACTGACAGGAAGGATAGCTGAATTAATCTTGAATAATGTGTATATCATCTAAAGTTTAGGCTTATTTTTATTCCCCACTCATTCCTTGAACAGAGAGCCCTCTCCTCAAAGAGTGGTTTGAGTGGAAAGGATCTTAAAGCTCCTCTCATTCCAACCCCCTGCTATGGGCAGGGACACCTCTCCCTACACCAGGTTGCTCAGAGCCCTGTCCGATCCAGCCTGGGTTGGATCCTCCACCCCTTTAGAACCCAGAAATTTAAGGAGAAGCACAAGGAGCCCACAGGAGGTGGTCACTGAGCCAATGCTCCAGCACCCACCTCTGTCCCCTCGTCGCTCAGCGCAGTGCTCAGGCGGGAGCTCTGCAGCAGGTCAAAGAGGTCCTCGCTGGATTTCCTCTTCCCCTGGGACACTGGGCTGCCCACAGCCTCAGCTTCTCGGGAGGACATCAGGTGAATGCTCACAGCTTGTGTGTCCGGGGGGGTGACTGTCACCTCCATCCGTGTCCCCTGCTGTGACGCCCAGAGCCAGTCCTCTCCCACTGCCTTCACCGAAGTGTTTCTGCTCTTCAAGGACACCACAGACCGGGAAAAGCTCTTGGAGGAGCAGCTTGACAACACCTGAGTACTCGTGTAAGTAGATTCTTCTTCTTCTTCTTCCATGAGAGTCTCTACCTCCAGCATGTCAGGCACCGACACACTGAGACAGCGGTCCAAGGAGTGGCCCTTCCTCTCCAGCATTTTGCCAGACCTCTTCTTCGTCTTCCTCACACTCAGGTTTTGCAGGAATGGCCGGGTTTTCTGTTTCAGGGATCCCCATACGGATTGTTTATCCAAGTCCATTGCTGCAAGGGGAATCTCAGCAATGCCTCCTGCACGGAACAGCTTCAGCGATTCCCGGGGTGACTAAAAGGAACGTAGGAAGAAGGCAAGTCAATCACAAAAGTGAACAGCCGCTCAAGACTATGATTCATGTTGTATCATCTTAAAACTTTCAGTCATTTCTCTGAACAGTTAAAACGGAGCATGTCACATTACTAAGTGCTTCCAAATACAGTCTAGTGGGTAGGTTTGATTATTTAGGAGGAAAACAGCCAGAGCAAGTATTTATTCCTACACAAAAATGCAATGTCTGCCCACTACTTCATGATTGCTAAGAGGCGACATTATATTTCTTCTTCTGTCAAGCCCTGGTTTGTGAAAACTTGAGATTTATCCAATTTGAAACTGTTTCTGTACAAACCTTACTGATGGGAGTTAAATCGTGACAACACGAAACATGCTGGCAAAGCTGGCACTGACATTTCTGCTGCCACTTTCCCAGGCCATGTAGGGCTTTGTTGGCTTTTTCCAAGGCTATATGGATTCTTACAGGATGTGTTGTTGGCACATACAAAAAAACAGCTCCACACACTAAGCAGCTGAGGCTGAACAGGGCGCATTGAACATGAGGACCCCAAAACACTCCCTTACATTAACACACTGTCAGTGAATACAAGGAGAAAGAATTCTGCAGTTAAGTGGGCAACTGAAAGAAAAATAATACACAAATGGATGGGTGGATCACTTTTGAAAACCTATTGGTGGACTCACCTTTGAGTTGATTCACAGTGAGCATTTACGAGCATTTACACAGTTGAGAGGGTCAGGAATAAAAGAACTAAAACAAAATCACTCACTGTATGTGCATGGTAAGGGAGCAGGGGACACCTCTGTGCACAGGAATATCCTCACAGACAGACTTTTCCCTGGTTAACAGCTGAGCAATCATCCTTATTCTGTGAAAAGAGGTGGTCAAATCATCACCAAAACTCAGTAAGGAAAAAGCTGGTGAAACCCGCAGATTTACTCCTTTGCAGTCACACACACAGAGCTTACAGTACATACCCATGTCCTCAGAAATATACACCCATTAACTACATGATGGCTGCTTCCAAAACTCACAGCCTATTTAGCTTCTAACGGTCACACAGTTGACAAAAAATTACTTTCTACTGTTTTCCTGATTAGGAAAAACGCCAGGACAGGCAACAGAAATACAACTGTTGGATTAATCCACAAAGAGAAATTACTGCCTGCTTTCAAAGAAATCTACTCTTGCATTCATTAATTTCAATGAGGCTGTATAACCAGTTACTTAATAACTTATTTAAATAACTTTATGACTAACCTCGCCACACTTGCAAAGTGTTCAGGAATCTACAAAAAAATTGTCTAACTGCAATACTGTGTAACTAAAGCTGCACAATCCTCCCCTCTCCCATTTGTATTGGCAAATAAATAATATCAGCATTGTTATATTCCATACAAACAACTAATAAGCTTAATGGCATTGCATGCATTCACAAGGCAATAACAGGTTTTGCTCAAATAGGAAGGTGTGTTAGTGTAGATGTATCAGTTTAACACAGCCACAATATCAAAGTACTCATGGACAAACTGAAATTGTTTTTTCCCCTCACAGCACCACTAAGAAGCAAAAACAATTCTCTGAACCTCACAGAGGAAGATTTCCCATAGAAAGACCCACCACGCCTTTGTGTTTCTCACTGAACTCAGGCTGAAGCACAAGATTTACAGATGGAGGGGAAAAGACCTAAATGCCAGCCCAATTTGACTGGGGATGGAGGGATGCCCGTGCTGGAGCAGCACCTGGTGCCCTGCACAAGCTCACAAGACATGGCTGGATTTGCTCACATCAGCTGAGAGCTTTCACTTAGGCTCTTCCCTCTTTCCGTAAAATCTTGACAAGGCAGCCACAGGCCTCCCTGGTAGCGTTACATCATATGCCAGCAACAGAAGTTATTAGGCTAAACACATTTGCACAAAACATTATGAAACACACTGTTGGGAGTCATTTAAACAACTCATCTTCTGCTGGTGCTCTCTGCATGGCTCGCCTACTTGTACTGAAACCTGCTGGAGCCAAGATGTTGCAAACAAGAGCCCAGTTCAGCATCCACTTCCCAAGGCACTTAATGCTTCCTATTCCCTTCCTGTTATTCTCCACCCCTCTCATTTTGAGGGCCCACTGCCGTTGTTTTTATTTTGTTTGCTTTGAGATTTTTGTTACCAAGGAGCAGACTTGTTCCTGTAGGTTTTTCCAGTTGCTTCCCCCAAGTCAAATGTTCTTTTTCCAAGTTACATAAGTTGCCTCAGTTGCTGATTAGAAATGTCCATTCAGTAAGGATGGTGAAGGGATCATGCTGTGTCTCTGAGACCCACTTGCATTTAACTCAGAGTGAGCAGAGTCCTCCCCAAGCATAAGAGAAACACAGTGGAATCAAAAAATTTAAAAAAATAAAAAAGGGAAAAAAAGTTGGGAAAAAATTTCTGTCAAGACAGCAGGGATGGCTCCACTGAGCTGCCACCTCACAGCTCCTCCACTGGGGCAACACATCAGTGGTATTTGCTGCACAGGGAGCAGCAGGTTGCCTCAACTGAGGCCACAGAAGAAATAAGCCCATTCCTGGATTGCCCGGAAGTTTAGCCATACTCTGCCCCCAAACCTTTACACCCACATTCCTGCTGCAGATACAACTTCTCTCATATAAGTATTGTATTTACAAATAAATTAACCAAAATGATGGCTATGATACACAATTAACAACAAATACACAGCGTGCTCTCATCTGAGAAAAGGGTAAATATAGTCTGAAGGGCAAATGCACTCCGGCATCAGCCACCTGCCGATGGCCTTTTTTCCACTCCCTCAGTTCAAGCAGAAGACACACAGATCACCATCATGACCAGAAATCTGTTCTCTAGGGAGGTCACTGGAAGATTGGGAATGGGGACCACCCTCCTTCCCAGTGTGGTGCTGGAGCCAGGGGTGCCAGGATTACTGGGGTACCCCCTGCCAGGCCAGCACATATTCACACACACAACTCTTCTTTCTTCCTACATCAATTTTCTCTGCTTTTCTCTTCCATACTGAACAACATCAATAGAAATACTTTATCTTGGAGAGAAAGAAATTCTCCCTTGCATGTAGAAAGTGTTTTCTTGGTACCAACACGTTGTTCATGCAGTCCTTATCCTCCACAGGCCAGAAGTTTTCCCTCTTCCTTCCTCAGCCTCAGAAGTTCATGGCCAACTGTATCACCAAATATTCCCTAAGCAACCACAGGGAAAAAACATACTTTGCCAAATTCTTGGTCTAAGCTTGGCCTCCTTATTCTTCCCCTTTCAATGGCACATTGTAGCAAAAATCTGCAAACAGAAACCATTCAAAGAGACACACTTCCTGTTATCAATTTAACTCTGTTGTTTTTGATTTAATTGAATGGCTCCTTGTTCTTATGTAACAAGAAAAAAATAATGTTTTCAGTCTCTCTCCTTCAGCCTTCTCTTTAATACACTGCCAAATCTCAAATGCTCAGAAGAATCCATATACTTTAATCTCTTCCTTCAGAGAGACTGCTTTTGATTGAACCTGTCACTTTTATTATATCCTTTTATTTTGCAGTCTCCTCCTCTTTTGGGGGCAATAGGGACAAGAAAGAAAGGATTAGTGACAGAAAAGTTGGTCACAGCTCACTATGATTGAACAAATATTTCTAGCATTTTATCCTCCCTTAAGTATCTTCTAATTATGGTCCTTGGGACTTTTTAAATTTTTTTAATGTGCTTCGGTTTCTTTCAGTAAAACACTCTGTATGTGCTCCCTTAAATTCATATAATATTTAGAGCTAAATGATTTTTTTAGATGTTTTAACAGGTGCCTCTAAGAGATACTTCAAATGCCACTGAAAGCCTAGAGAAATCATCCTGCAATTCTACTTCACTTACTGTCTTGACAGGAAGCCAGCAAAGCCAGAAGTGAGAAACACTGCAAGACATTTCACGAACATTATAAAAGTGCCTAATATAGCCAAACAAATAAACTGAACAAACCCAAATTGATTTACACACTGGAAATGATTGGAATAAATTGTCTTTCTTCACTATGGAACCATTCCCTGCACACCCAGAAGTGCACAGTGCTCACCGAAGCACCCTGAGACACTCCCTGTTAATACTTCTAAAGTATCATCCTCAAAGTCAGCCAAGATGACAAAAACACGACTGAGCACCATGCCACCACTATTACAGCTCCCATAAATCTATTAATCCTTGTACTCATTTGTTTATCCAACGAAGGTGAAAACTTTGGGTCAGTGTGCATGCTAGCTGCCTCTAAGGTCAAATTCAGTCAGTGTGTTTTCAGCTACAACTAAATGCTAATAAGCACTGAAATCCACCACAGCTGAAATTACTAACACGTGCATTAGAGGCTGTTAGGAAGATGCTCCTCACTTGAATGCATATTAACATGGTTCAAATTGGAAGGAACTAATGGAACTCCCTCAGTGTAAAACCTGTATTGATTCTGGCTGTTCTGGAATAGAATATTCACCCCAATCTCTGCCTGTCCGGCACATTCACTGACTTACAACCTAATGCATGAGACACTGTACAGATTACAAGAAAAGATAATTACATTTCTGTTATGCAACACAGTATTTGGCTAAGGGAAGTTCTAATATGAGTACAACCCCTTTAAGTTTATAATTTCTGATACTGGTGCACTGAGAAACAAGGCTGACAACAAGGTGATAAGGGAGCAGGGGGGTAAGGGACTGAGGACTTTTCTTCATATTTTTCTTTTATCTTTTTGCTATAAATTGAGTCTTCTGGTTCTAGGAGCCATAAATGAAACCATTCCTCCCTGGGAGAGAAAGGAAAATGTCAGGGAAATAGCTCTCTGCTGGCTGAACAACCACTGTGCTGGGTGGTTATTTCTATAACAGAACATATGAAGTAGCCCAGGTTTTTAATATCATTATACCTCAAACACAGCCAAATACAAACCATTACTGGGAATGGAATGCTTTTTTCTAAAGAAACCAACACATCCTTCTTTGCAATGGCTTATTTCAGTACCTTATCTGGAAATGCTTTATGCTAAGCACCAACAGCCAAAGAGATAAGAAAATATCATCCAAATAAAGTAACCCTTTGTTCGGCATTACCACTTTGCCCTGGAGCTTTACAAGCCAAGCACCAGTTATTATAAGAAAAGGGAATACCTTACCAGGGGGCAGGATGTAAGCCAGCATTGTGCTTCCTTTGCAGAAAAAAACAAGTCCAAAGTGAAAGGCTGAGGTGGGTGGACCTGAGACCATTCCTCCCTGGGTATGATCCCAGAAGGCAGCAAGGGACACTGAATTCCATACAGCACGATATGGAGAAACTGAGACAGCCTTTTCTCCCTGAAGCATATGGCAAATATCCGGACTCAAAATTGATAACGCACCAGAAAAAAAGTCTAATCTCAATCTGATTCTGACCAGGCTAATTACCCTAGGGAAATCAGTGTTAGAATTATTTTTAGCACTAACAAGCATCACAGGGAGTGCACTGATGCAGAGCAGGTAAAGTCTTCACTGCACAGGTGATTTGCTGCTAAAGCAGGGTCATGGCTTGGCCAGATTCCAAATCTTCCCACTGAGCTTAAGCTTCCCTGTAGGGCTTCAAATGATGTCAGTCTGTGGATACAGATCCCGCTCTTCTGTTGCTCTGTTGTAACAGATTCATTTGCAAAGCGTAGTGGATGCTAAACTCAAATGTATAAAATAAAATAGAAACTTGACCTGTTGCTGTCAGCCAGATTAGTAGAAGTGCTTCATAAGAGCCAATTTTATACGCTACAGTGGGAACAAGATAACCAAAAGAAACCAGCTTTCTTTCCTTGATGAGGGGTGAAAGAAATCTATGGTCCCTGCAGAAGACCACAAGTAACATCCAGGGTAAACACAAAGCTTAAAGAAAAGCCCATTTGTTACTTGCAGATAATAAAGGCATCTAAAGTACTACTTTCTATTTTAGGTTTGGGGTTTGTTGTTTTGGGTTGGGTTTGGGTTTTTTCCCCAGATCTCTTGGTTTTTAGGCTCTGGGCTTTTAGATCCTGTGCTTGGCTTTTTGGTTTTTAATTGGCTCAAATGTGATGAGTTTCATCTTTCACAAACACATGAAACAAGCACACATCCTCCTCCACTGAGCACACAAGAGAGGAACAGGGGCACTTTAACTCCTTAGAGGCTCTTTTACACAATCTGGAGGGCTTTTTTCTCAACATTTGTAAGCAGACAGTAACTACGAGAAGTAAGAGAACGACCAGCTGCTACAAGCATCTTAAAATAGCATCCGATAGTGAAAGTTACTGAGAAAATACCCTGCACCTGCCTCCAGCTTATGAAAGTATTGCTTTCATTTTGCTTCTGTCTTTTCTAAAACAGAAGAAAAATGATGAGTACATATAGAGGAAATGAAGGAGGAAGTGTTTGGGTGTATTTTTACAAACATATTTCACAAGTTCCTTCCACTCTTTCAGCTTCCTTCAAAATATAGTGGCTTGCAATTGTACCTGTGCAAGCCAGAAGGCCCTTTCAATCTTTTCAGTCTAATTTGTGGGATTGTACCAGAACGGGACAATCAAATACGATCTTTACAGTGCAAACAACACCTGCTGAGCACCAGAACGCTCCAGGGATGCCTATGGACAAAGCTCTGCTTCCTGCGGCGATGATGTGCACCTCAAACCAGACTCCAAGAAAGATCCTGGAGGGACAGATCCTGCTCCTGGAAGGCACTGTGCTGTGTGCTGCACCAGCAACTGGGACATCACCACTGACTAGATCTGGTTTATAATTTGCCTCATTGTTCCCAATCACATCAGAAGATCCCTGGGAATGGTGGCACCTGGAGCAGGGTACCTCGAGGAGCAGGGGGAGAGGGAAAGCTGATGAGCAGCAAGAGGAAGGAGAGGTGTAGGTACAAGCAGAGTAAGAAAGAGATAAAAAGAGCTCTAAAATGACTGAAGTTTATCAGGGCTCACATGAGGGACAACACAAAACCAGGATAGAGGCAGGTACACACACTGAAGAAGCTGGTCCTCATCAGAGGACCTCTGTTGGGAATCCAGCCCGGCAGCCTCCTTCCACCTCACTCTCTCCTTCAAGCCCCTGCTCACCTCCCTCACAACAAAAGGTTTATTTTTATAACAAGAGGTGCACAGAAATAGATCCTCCCTTTCCACAGCTCTCAGGGAAAACAAACCTAGGAAGGAAATAGGAGACTCATTTCCACTGGAGGCCAAACCAACCCATGCCTTTTACTAGCACTTAAATCATATATTTCAATAAAAGAAGCTTGTAACTATATGCAAATTACTTGTCCATGCGCCAGCATTGCTCCCTAAATAACTACTATTACTGTCACACTTCTTATCAAAATTCAGTGACTACAGAGGAAAGATCTATTAAAAGCTCTGTGTGATTCTTTATTTAACAATTTACCAAAATAACCCAAACAGAACACTTTTGATTCATAAAAACGGCCTGATGACAACTTGAGCAGGACAAAAAACCTGCTGGTTTGCCTTTTCTTTTTCTCCTTACTACAGGATGTTCCTCTTCCCAACAGCAATATGGCAGAAGCCAGGCTCAGAGCTCACCATGAGAGTTGGGCACATGGGAGAGTTGAGATTACTTTGAATCTGTATTGACCTGCACGATTAAATGTCCTCTCACATTTAACGTCTCCACACGGCTCGGGTGGATCTCTAGATAAAGTGAACCAGTGTTTTTGCAGTCTTTTAATTCCCAAAGGCAGGAGGCTGAAGAACCTTAAAGAAAAAGAGAGGTTGGCATGTTGTACAGCACTGAATGCCGGAATTGCACCAGTAATGGCCCTGATTTTCTGCAAGAGCCACAAGTCTCCCTACAGAAAATAACAGCACTTCGATATCTGGAGTTCTGTGACAGAGAAAGCCCTGAGCAATCTCTTGGTGAAGTCAAGTGTTTGAGAGTCTCACCCTGGACAATAATTCAGTACTTTAAACATGAAGAAGCAAAGCATACAACTAAAACCAGTCACATGGCTCCCCTGAAGCCATGACAGCAAAGTGCTCAGCACACAAATGGCAGCACAAACCCGAAGACTCCTTTAACTCCTTTAAACTTCCTTTTTTTTCCAACTGTAAAGACTGAACATATGCCAGCACACATCTCTAAATGCCAGTCATTTTTCACAGGAAGGAGCCAGCTTTGAGGTTTCTCTTTCCGTTCACCATCTGAGTTTCCAGCCTCCTGGCACTAGAAATCCGCACCTTGTCTCCACGTTCTGTTACAGCACTATTTTCCCACTGAGAAGATCAGGTGAAGCTAGTAAATTTAACTCACGTGCATTGGCAATTACACTTTGGCACTTCCAAAGCCTTAACGCTGGGGTTTTGGTTTGCTAAAGCTGAAATCCCTAAATACCGGCATCATCATCATCAAGAAAACCACAAACTATGATTCCAGTAGCTATTTTAAGCCTGAATAAAAGGGTCAAAAATTAAAATACAGGAATATTATGCTGGGGTGAATAACAAGTGACCTGTTCAGGATTTTACCTGCAGAAGTTCAGAGAACCTCAACTATAGCAAAGCCTGGTTTGTTAATTCTGGTTCCTGGAAGTTACCCAATCAGAAAAGCTCCACAAAACAGGAATACTGGCACTGCTGAGCTAGGATGACACCTGATGAAACAACTTAAAATTCACTTTCAATTTTTCTGTGATTCCATATGACAAACCTGCTCTGTGAAAACCTGCAGACACATTATGCAGTCCTTAAAAAACTATTTGGCCCTGATTCATCTGGGGCAAATTTGCCATAGGGAGGGTGGGGTAGATTGCTAAACTTTAAATACCTTCCCTTAAGCATATTTACAGCTCTTGCTCAGGCTGCCCAACCACACTAGCTGCTCCTTCGTACACTGCTACCACAGTGGGGTTTTTTTTGTTTTAATCCTCCTTTCATGCATACATAGCTCCAGGCAGGATAGTTTAGAACAGATCAAGCTGACCACTTGTCATTATCGTGCCCCATTCACAGATTCTCAAAGTAAATGTTAAGTGCATAAATTATGACTACTTAGCCCTTAATTAACCAACAAAACACTGAGTTTATTAATCATGGATGTTTAGTTCTGGTGAATACTGACTAAAAGGTATTTTAATTCAGCTGTCATAATTATACCATTTCCTGGTTTGGCTCATGGATTAAAATCTCATAAAGCTTAAATCCAGAACTTTTCAACAGGTGTCAATAAACCCTTTAAACATATAGTAATGGGTTTTTTAAATGGGTTTAAGAGCTATTCACATGCCAGTTCCTCTGTCTGGCAGATATGGACAGGAGCCATAAATCTGGCAAGTGTCTTGAAATACAAATTGCTCACAGTCAGCTGAACAGATCTGGAGGTTTTCTGGTTCGAACAACTTTTTCACCCAAGCAGGTGAATGTTTGATCTTCTTCAGTTTTCATTTGCTTACTATCAAAGGCCAGACAGATTTTTTGCTAAATGCTACTATGAGACATTTGGTGAATGTGAGGAACCAGAAGCCTTCCTGAACTGAACACAAATGCTTGTAATGAGATTTGTATCTAATTGTTTTACAGAGTTGAACAATATTCAGCCATTTCTACAATAAAATAAATTAAAATCGCACCCAGCCACAAAGGCACCATTCCCACTATCTGAATTTGGGTAGGGAGCATTTATTCTAAAATAATTACAAGCAATCTCAAATAGAAGGACTTCTACAAAATCCACTAGAATATATAACTGGAATTAGATGTTTGCATTCAAAAAGAAAAACAAGACAAAACAAAACTCTCCAGTTAATTGTTTCCAAGCCGAAGTAACTGGGAACAAAGCTTGCTATTGAATGAGCATTAATGATCTGCCATTTGGTTCTGCAGATGTTTCCCATGAGGGAAGACAGCAAAAAACCATTCCTCTTGAAACCCAGGGAAGCAGCGACAAGGGGATGAGTTATGTTCATCCACTTGGATATTTTTATTTGAAATTGTCAAAACCATTAGGTTCAATAAGATTTTACTTCAAGGGGAACCTGCATCCAATAAAATTTCAAAGAACTGAGCTCTGTAATCCCTTCTCACTTAAACCCAAATGAGTCAGACTTTAAAAAAAAGAACTTTCACAACCATGATAAAGTGAGCTGAGAGACTGCCCCATCCTTGCTGACAGCTCCTGATCATCACCACCTCCACATCAATGGCAACACAGACAAATGACTGCCCAAATAAATCAGCATGGCCCCCTCATTTCCATTCACCCCCATTAAAAGATTATCAGACAATATAGATTATATACCCTGTCCTGGCTAGAAACTTACTTCTGGAGCAGGGCTTATCTATTTGGGAGGAGAGAAAGAAAGTGCACACTCATAAATCTTGAAAAGACAACAGAGCTGCTTCTGTGTCTTAATTTATGGCATTACGCAAAAGCAGAAATGTTTTATTTCTAAATTAGCTCTGATCTCTGATCCTAGGACAGTAAAGCTATACAATTCCAAGAACTTCCAAAACAATGAAGTTGCCCCAAACCTGAAGTTTCCAGTAAAGCAAAATTTACTCCACAGACTACATCTGTAGTTCTTAGGAGTGGGCAACAGGAAGAATTGTCAAGGGTACAAGTACTTCCCAGAAAGGAAGGATATGAATAAGATCTGCCTTTATTTTTCCCCATCCCAAAAGGCCAACAAAACCAAACAAAGATCTCAAAACCTACGTTAGTATTTAGCTTGCATTTTAGCAAGTTGTTTTTGTGGGAAAGTGAAAACAAGCCAGCAAAGGAGCATCTGTGTAAATACATATGAAACAGGCACCCACCACGGCAGGAGGAAAAGTCACCCCCTGGGTCACTGTGCTCTGGCTCTCACCATGCACTGACCAAAACACCAGGAGCAAGCAAGCAAATTAATTAGCTTGAACTAAAGACCACCAGAAATTGTTACCAAGAGGCTCTCCTTTAAGGCCAAGGGTGGTCACGGAGTGCATCCAACCCACCCACAGGGGTGTCCTCGCTGGTGGCAGAGGAGGTTGGACACCTACATGATCAAACTGGAAGTCCCGGCTTCAGTTCCAAAGGCAGTCTTGAAGACTCCCAGGTCTGGGGTCTGTTTTCCTCGGAAAAGCAGCAGCTGAAGTCAGCGGGAAAGCACAGACACACAGTGTGTCCCCACCAGCCCTGACACAGGGTTTGACAGGAGACGGTAAAAGAATCAGAGGCAAGGGTTAAAAAAAATGCCTAAAGGTCAGCAGGCTGCTTATGTGAAGAAAACAACAAAAAAAGTCTTCTTAGAAAAGCAGTGTGCATTTAAGAAAATAGAAATGAAAACTGAAATTATAACATGCTCCAGATTTTCCCACAATAATCCAATTACTTTTCAATGGAGCTTTGCAGCAGTAGTGCAGCCTTGCAAAATGTCAACTCCATCTGTGTTCTTCACAGAGTATGTTTATGAATAGTCAGTTAATCAAAACTTGAGGAACTTACTTCAGGTTTTTTCCCCAAGTGTGAAAATTGAAGTTGCATCTAATGTTCACCTGCTTGAAACTATTCCAGACAAAACAGCAGTGATCCCAGGAAAACCCATCCAAATTTCCATCACACACAGTACGCAAGGGGATCACATCACTCCAAATATCCACTTAGCCCAATAAGCTGCCTCGAACTCTGACCAAAAACAGATGCTCAGGGAAAGACTATAAGGTCAGAAAATTATACCGTGATTCTGCCTGCAAAATAATCTCCTGGTTTCCAGGAATCTGTGATTTAGGAGCTGCTTCAGCTAGAAATTGTATCTGCATCTTTGTGATTAACAGACCCGGTGTACTTTTCTCTGTTAATTTGCCAAACAACTCTTAAAATTCATTTATATCTTTAACAACAGGAAGATGTTAGAGTAATGAGTTCAACTGATAAATTATGCTTGCGTGAAGCAGAAGTATAATTTAGCTATGGAAGAATCTTTTTTTTATTGAAGAGGACCTTAGGAAAAAAAAAAATCTTTGAAACTTGCTCATTTATTCTCACCTCTTTAACATCTTGAGTTATGTGAAATTATAAATAATTTTTCTCTGTTTACTCCACATCACTCAGATTGTTCCCACTTCTGCATTCTCCTCTCTAATGATCTCTCTTAATTGAAAGAAAGGTTCATTCAAGGAACCTGGTTAATGTTACACCATCCAAACATCTGAACTGGCACACACCACAGGCTTTTTTTTCCCCTGAGATAATTGATTTGTCTGAATACATAATGTAGTGCAAAACAACCTAAGTTCAAAACCATCTAGGAATGTTTCAAGAAAAGGTAATTAACGTCTTATTTTCTACAGTCTTTACAAATATTTTACCAAGTAATTTCTAAGTTGAAAGAATAGTTTAAAGGGTTTGAAAATTACCTCTGGCTGTGTAGGTTTTTAAAGCACTGAAGTTTTTGATTAAGAAAAATTTGTAATTCCTAAATATTTCAAAAAAATTATAGCAAGACCCTCCTGTATATCACTCAAGAGGAGCTTTTTGATGAGTTAGTGTAAATACAATTATACTCCTACAAGTGTTTACCCTGGCACACCGAGGCATGGGGCCACAGGCATGCCAAAAGTCAAATTTGCCTTAGGAGGTGACATCCTCAGGGCAGGACAGACAGAGTGCACATCCACAGTGCCTTGCTACTCACAGGATACCCAATATCCAGGGAAGACAGAGAATATTTAACAGAAATGAAGTCTCCATTAACAAGGTTTCCTTAGTACTGATCCCTAAATTGGACCAAAACCATCTGCCCACACAGCAATCAACCCACTCCGTGGCTATGCTGGTAAACCTGTAGTTACACCCAAGCTAATTTCTCCAAGGCAGAAATTGCCAGGGATATAAAAAGGTGATCAATCATTTGATCTAACATGAGAGACTTGGCCCCATTTCTCTTATCATTCTCGGTCTTCACTAGAACCCTCACACACAAGACAATGGGGAGTTAATTCCTACGTGGACCACAGAAAATCTTATGTGGAGTACAGTGGAACACTGAAAGAAAGCCTTGATATTGAGACACATAAATTGTCTGAATATGGATATTCCATCTGGTTCTATGATTTGATTTTACAGCATCAACACCTTAGGAAACAGAGTCGCACTCAGGATCAGCTGTTACGCTGATACGCAATTTAAAATCAGAGTTCAAGGCACTCGTGGTTCCAACATCTTCACAATCCTGCAAAGACCAGTTAAGCCTTAAGAAACAGATCCCTTGGACCCAGGGAACATTTAACTGCTTAAGTTAAATAGAAATAGATGGAAGAAAAATGTTCTTTTTCCTATAAACAATCTTCTATGCAAGCCTGTTATCTAATAAGTACAACTGGAAGTAAAATGAGAATGTGGGAAAAGTGCCAATGTAAATCCTCCAAATCTGAGGAAATCGGGAGCAATTTTCCACTCAAGGGTGGAAACAACACAGAGGAAATGCAGAGCATACTTGGCATGCTTTGCTCTCCTCTGCTGAGGTAAAGCTTCCCTCTCCCCCGTGCCCAGGCAGAGGGACCCCAGCCTAACGGAGGTGATGAGACCCCCACTCGCTGCAGTTTGGGAGATTGGAATTCAAAACCCTATATTAAAATTAGTTCATGATATAGGTGACGGTTAACAAACAAATAAAATCCAAAATTCTCACAACAAAGTGACAGCATATTTTTACACACATCCTGTCTAAATTTGACAGCCACAGGTGGGGGCCTCATGCCAACCTGCTGCTGTCTATGAGAAATTAAAGATAAGATGGGCAAATCTGCACAGTGTAGACTAAAGGAGCAGAAGCAGACACTCCCAGTATTGCCTGGAAATGTCAGTGGGAGGAACCAAGAAGCTTCTGGGGTCAGATTTATCCCCTGTCCCAAGCCCACTCCGACCACACACGTGACCTGACTCCAGCTTCACCACAGGCAGACCCAAATCCCAACGAACTTCAACATCCACAATGCAATCACTATTCTCATCAGGAGTATTTTTTGCCTGAGCAGGTACATTTTTTAATAATCATCTGCTCAAGTAACAGGAACAGTTAGTCCAAAAGCAGCTGCTTACATTACCAAATGCAAAAGACACTGGGAAAAAAACCTGCAGTGAAATTCGTGAAATTGAGCCAGTTATGGTTCTAATTACCTTGAATGACATGATAAGCAACACTTCTAGCACTGTTACACCCTCTTGCACTGTCCCAGAAGGGGATGATTACAGGAATCCCTGGGCTGTTTAGACACTCGCCTTCCTGTCACAGACAGCGGGGCCCCTCCTCATGCCCTTGTTTATAATTGACACCTTAAATCCACAAATCCATCTTAAAACTGCAAGCTATCCCATAGCTCCTTTAATATAATCAAAGTTAAACTTGTCTTAACAGCACAAAATTTATCATTCTTATTAAGTGAAAAATTTTCAAGCAATAAAATGAAAATTTCCTCTCTTCACCATTTTCTTTGATTTTTTTATTTTCACAGGTACGGCAAAGTGAAACTACACATACTGAATCCATCTTCAGGCTACAGCACATGCAAGTTTATTTGCTTTACGATAAGCTATTTTATGATGGCATTGAACAGCAGCAAGAAATCAAACAAGTAAGATTACTCAAACACACCCATTCATCCTGACAGCTCAAACGACTCAACAGTATCATCTTCTGAGAATCACTGCAAAACACATGACAAATTCTACAGTTTAATCACAGTAAATTAATAGTAAGATACCCAGGTGAGAACTTCTATTTTCTTAATGCCACGTAGCAGCAATTCAGCTTTCAGTGTGCTTTGAGCAACTGACTGTCATAAAACTAAGGACACCAACTGGATCCTTGCCAGTTGCCATAGTTGTGCTAGGCGAATATCAGTGAAAATTCACACTATTTCTCATTACAATCGTATGAACAGCTCTTTTTAAAAAAAAAAGAACTATGCCTTACACACTACATTTCCCTCAAAGTACCCTTAAAGCAACTTCTCTATGTCAATGCACTTGTGTGAATCTTCCACTTTGTTGTTTGTTTTTAGTTCAGGGATAGTTTTTTATTACTATTCGCTGGCTTATTTATTTAGTCAAAGTCAACGGCCAACCAGCTGAATTTCAGTCAGCAAGCGCACATGGGGATGATCGGTTCAGTGAGAGTTGGCTGAGGAAGGAGAGAATTTCTCCAGCATCATTTCCTCACATCAACGGCAACAAAAAGGAATTATTCACACAGGGTGCGAGTCCCTGGAGCAGCATCACTAAAGCGACACACAGCAAAAAGCGAAGTAACCCCCGAGCCTCCCACGGCAAAGTTAGTTCTGTGGGGTGCCTGGGGAAGCACGAACAGCGGAACAGCGAGAGCGACTGAGGTGGCAGAAAACGGGCGAAACCCGACAGACCTCAAAAAAACAAACAAGCAAACNGACTCGCTCCGCCGCCCGCTCCCGGCCGGGCACGTGTGGCTGTGGCCGCTGTCACCGCCGCCCGTCCCCGTCCCCTCCCGCCTGCCGGGGCGGTGCCGCCGCCGGCGCCTCCCTGCGCGCTCCTCTGCCCGCCCGCCCCCGGACCTCCGGGGCTTCTCGCAACCCGCCCCCGCCGGCATCCGCTCCGCACCGCTTCCCCAGGGCATCCCCTCGGAGCATCCCTCCGCGGGTCGTATCGCTCGGAGCATCACCGTCCCCTCTCGGACCTGCATCCTGCCCGCCCGCTCCACACCAAGACCAAAGCACCAAACTCCCACCGCGCACTCCCATCAAACCCAAAACCCCAGGGATATCGGGAATGGTGGTGGCAGAGAGCAGGGGACTGGCAGCACTGCCCTGGAGAGCAGTGGTGAGGGTGGAGCTGGGAAGGAAACTACGAGAATGACGACAGGCCAAGGGAAATATAATCAACAGCAGCACTGCTGCCACGTAACACTTGTTCTTGGCTGCATCTCCCAACGCGTTCTATTGGCAGCATCTCCAGGTGCCTGACAAGGGAGCCAAGGGCTGCAGCTGCGTTCCAGGCAAGGAAACTGAGGCAGGCTTGGGTAAGGTGACATGCTTACCTGGCACGTCTGCAGCTGAAACATGGTCCCACGCGTGTTTCTTCATGAGTTTGCCACAGTGTGGAAAGGCGAACACCTCCCAAAAGCACCTTGAGTGCCAGGTTGTTTGTGGAGCACTCCGGGTCGCACACCTTTGCAGGGAGCTCACCCAGTCACCACTCCCACCTGCGGTGTTCAACATCCATTGAGTGTGCTATCACTACAGGAGGTGCAGAGCAACGAGATGGGGAAAGACAAGCTTGGTGGTGGAACGTATTTACATTCCATGCATATCACTCTGATCAGAAATTACACGTTGTCTACGAGCGTAGCTGACGTAGTGACACTCATCTCGCACCATCGAGTGAAACTTGGTGATGCAACCACATTATGCCATTGCAAAACAGAAATTGTCATGGACGTGTGGTAAGGGTTTGTCACAGTGCAAAGAATCGTTCACTAACAACAGAATAAAAATGTGGGGGAAACATAAAAGCCATCACTCCAATTCTTTCAACAAGATCTGGAGAGGAAGAATTCACACCTGTGCGCGGTCCCATACAGATCCACAAAATGAGGACCAGGAGCCATCAGTTCAGGACCTAGGAGCTACACATCAGGGAGATTATGGCTTGAACACGTGACCAGTTTTAGAGGAACAGGAAAAAAAACCTGGCAATGCTTTATTTTGCCTCCTGACTTAAAGGTCATGTTTGAATGGCCAGACCCTGATGTTCCACCACAAGCTCAACAACAGCATTGGTTACTGCAGACAGTGTTATAACATAAGTATACAGCAACTCCTGAAGTGCATAAACCTTCCCAAAGTTTGTCTAAATGCTGAATAGGACAGTTTTACTCAGCTCATACAATCAAAAATCTAAGGGGAAGTTGGCTGAGAACAGAAAACTAATCAACGACCTCAGCTGAAAACAGAAGAAAGCAAGCTTATGCCACTAATGTTTTGGTCTTCCTTTCATCTAAACCAAGAAAAATATCAGCTTCAGATAATTAGGTAAGTTTAGAACTAAAGCAACACAGGGTTTAAAATACTTTTCTCTTAGGTGTGTGATCCTGCAAAATGTGTATCAAATATAGTTCTGTGCATGTTTTGTCAGTGGCTGCAGCCAAGAGAGAAAAAACTGTAAACATGCCCAAAGGCAATCTAATAAAGGTGGCTGCTGATTTCTGGAGTAGCAAAGGGAAGCAGCTTGTGTGTGCCTCTGCCAAAATGAAATGTAACAGTGCTCCTTGGATGCAATAGGAGAAAGAGATACAGAAATTAAATTCTCATAGCCAATATCCACCCAAATGAGAAAACTTGCCACGACTTAGTGGCAATAAAGAGATAAATTGATTAACTGTTACAAGATTACCCAAATACGGGCTCTGTAAAACATTAGCTTGAGAAATTTTCTTGTCTTAGGCATCATGTAACTGTATTAAGGATGCTGATAAGGCCACAGAATGCTGAATATCAAGTTCTTTGTTACTTCACTGCTAACCAAGAAAAGAAAGGGAGGACAGTACTGGGAAGATGCTTGGGATAGGAACTTTACATCGCTGGCAGGCTAAGGGGAAGAGAGGAGGAAATGTGAAACTTTGGAAATATCACAAAAACATCAGTGTGAGGATATTCTTTGAATGTATCCAATCTAATCTGAAGTCATCGAGAGCCAAGATATGCATTATTATAACAGTAAGTCATTAAGTATGACTTAAAGATGAGCACTAATTAAATCCCCCTGTAAAACACATTGTCAAAAAAAAAAGGCACAGTTAAAAATACAGCAAACAGAAGCATTTCAGCATGAGAAATTTAAATGTGTATATCTAAACAAGATTTCTTACTAGCTTTCCATACTCACAAGGAGCCACTGTACACTTTCTGTTCATGCACACAAATGTTTTTCTTCTGGATTTTATTAAGGATGTCATTATCAATTCCTGTGAGGGAAGAGAAAATATATAATTAAGAACCATAGTTGGCGTTATCAAATCCTACTCATCTTTTGTGTGAATATCTCATTTTCTCAGAAGGGAAAAAAGAGCTGTCTTCTCAGCAAAGAAAAAAAAATGCAACTTTTCTTCCTTGCCTTCATTTTCTCACCCTGTATTCTGACTGCTGAAAGAAAATTGACCTTATCAGCCTTTATCAAAACCTAGCCAATATGGATCAGTGTGAGGCTGCTGAAAATAATGGCTTTAGCTCCTTTCCTAATTACAGGTTCAGCTTCAACCTTTCAGAGAGGCAGCAAGTGAAGCCTTCATATCCAGCCCAGCCCTCTGCACAGCCTGTTTGCAGCAGCACTTCTTCAGGGTTATGAGGAAGAGACATGAGGGCACAGGGGCACGAGGAGATCAAATCACAGAAGAAAACAGTAGAATGGTTTGGGTTGAAAGGGACACTGAAGCTCATCTAATTCCAGCCCCCTGCCCTGGGCAGGGACAGCTCTCACTAGACCAAGTTGCTCAATGTCACATCCACTTCAACACTGGCCTTGGACACTGCCAGGGATGGGGCATCCACAGCTTCTCTGGGCACCCTGTGCCGGGGCCTCACCACCCTCACGGGAAAGAATTTCTTCTGTATATCTAACCCAAATTTCCCTGCCATGTAGGTTAAAACTCCTTTTCCTGACCTCGCTGGTAGTGTATCTGGTAACAAGTCTTTGGAGCTCAATCAAGTTAAAAGCTTGTCAGTAATTCCTCCTCTTATCTCACCTACAGGTAGAAGGTGTTCACTGGAAGCACCACCAGAAGCTTTGAAGATGGCCTTATCACGATTTTGAGCTATTCTGTTTGCACCCACCTGTTCACCACCAGCCTTACCGACGTGTTTACAGCACTTGCCTGGACAGATTGCTTGGGACATTTCTGAGCCTGGGACACAACCCCTCAGGTATGCAACCGATAAAGGCTTTTCAAAACCCCAAAGTGAAATTTCCTGCAAGAGTTAAGTGTTATGTTTTATTTCTTTTGGGCAAGTGGGTCGCAGAGACCTGGTGACCCCAAAACACGGAATTACAAGTCCCTAAGTTGCAGCTCATTTTCCTTTCAGCTGAGCACCTGCTTTACAGGCAGAATTTGGCGCAGGACCAAGAGTGTGCTTGCTCCCCGGGTCTTTGAGTATTCAGCCCCAGATCACAAACTAAGCCAACTGCAAGGTTTAAGTCATTCTGTGCAATTGCACAAATAAATGCACTCAAGACTTTAGGAGACTTAAGCACGTCACTAGTCTGGGATTAATAAATAAAAAATGATAATTAGTTATGGCTTGCCTACTCGCTTTCAGCTTCACCAGGCTACCTTGAAAAACCAGATATTTTTAATCCTACTTAACGTCACTATGATTCACCTTATCACCTAAATGTGTGATACATTCTTTAGGGCTGGATTCTCTGCTCTGAAATGTCACTGACCATTTTTTTGTCTGAACTGCGGAAATGCCACATGGGCAAACCTGAGTTTAAACTTCAAAGAAATGAAACCATCACAGCCTCAAGCTTCCTCTTCTCTCTTGTTCAGTCCCATGCCCGTGTTTGTGTGCATCTTCATCATTTGAACAGCACTGACAACATTTGCATCAGCTGTACCTGGTGAGAAAGAACAAAGATGTGAGACAGTTGTTTCAACCACTCAGGATTCATTATTAGCTTTTGAGTGCCATTTAAACAGGCTGTATTTTGTGACAGAACTTATAATTCAGAATCTATGCAGTCATTTTCCTGACAATCCATTGAGGAGCAATGCTGGAGACTGTTTCTTGTGCAAACAATGAGCTTTTAGAACATTTGAAAATTCAGCTTCTGATTCATCCCAAGAGTAGAGCAGAGCTGAGCAGTGGGCCTGTGGGCTCCTGAGACCAGCTGACAACTTCTAGAACAAAAGTATAGTCAGGGGTTTAAACAAGGGATTGTATCCAGGAATCTCCAAGGAATTTACCAGCATTAGTCAATGCATCCTCATACATCTCAGAAGTATTGTCAGAAAAAAGGCTGATACGAGCAAAGTTTTTGTTTGATGGTTGGCTCAGGGTTAGACAGGAAACCAGTGACAGTCAGGAATAAAGTATGAAATTTTGATCCTTCCAGTAATATCAAAGTGTTTGGTAGGGAAGGAGATGATGAGTGACTTATGTTGGTTTGGGTTTTGTGCTTGTACTTCTTGAAAAAGGAAGAGTGGACCCTGGTGTTTGCACAAAACTCTCATTAAGCTGAAATCCGTAGCCTAAAACTGGAGCACAGCAGATCCCATCCCTGTTGGTAATACATATTTCCAGTACATTGTTTAATCAGAATAACATAGAACTACTGCCACTGGGGGATATTAGTCTTGCACAGACTCCTAGATGTTGAATGAGTTGTTCAATATTAAGGTTCCTGGATCAGAGCAAGTATTTACATGTAGGAACGGCCACAGATCTACTTAGAGCCTCACCTACTGTTGCTCTCCAAGTGTTATCCCATGAGCAAATAGAAAGACTTTGTTTTACAAAACACTGACCTATAGACTCTTTAGTCTTTTAAATTCAATTACTTTTCAATATTAAAGACCCAGAAATTACCAAAGGTGAGGTGAGAACTATCATAACTAAACCTAACACAGTTTGAGAATGACAAGCTAAAGGGGACAAGCTAAAGGTGAGAAGCCTGCAAAGCCAGGCCAAGTGTCACATACATCCTTAGAGCCACCAGTAGATAGATCCCTAAGGGTCTTGATGGAATTGTTAAAGCCTGTCATGCTTCCCATGCCAAGGACAGCTGCACTTGCCAAGGAGGTTACCAATTCCATCTGCACGCTGCCCCCCGTGCCAAAAATTATCACACACAGACCTGTCAGCAGGGCTGCAGCTGTGAGATCTCATTAATCCTCTTCTGTCAAAATAAACTGCACTAGCAGAACCCTTTTAATTAAACTCGTTCACCTTCCTCCTTTGGCTGCTGCAGACGTCCTAACTTCCTCGTTTAGGAGCATCTCTAGTCCCTACATCCCTCTCCTGTTCTGAGCTGCTCCAAGAAGGCTGGAGATGACTAAATCTGTAGGAGGGCTAATAAAACTCTCCAAGCAAAGCACAGTTCCTATACTTGTGTGATATGATCAGAAATGCTAAAACCCAGCAGTGCCCACAAGCAGGCCCCGTTTGGACACATGCCAGGTGTGATCAAAGGCTGCTAGCACAGCACAGCCCCTCGCCCTGCTCCCAGCCGTTGTTCTCCAAGACAGCAATTCCTAACAGGAGAGGTGCTCTGCAGAGGGGGTTGACAGGCTTCAAAGCAGGTCTGTCATCCAGGCAATCTTCAGAACAGCCTGAGAGGAGGGCAGGAAATTGTGTCAGAACAAGGAAACGATAAGAATAACTGCCTATTTTTGTAACTATGGATTTGTTGGTACTGGATAATTCCACTGATCCATCAATTTCCCTGCCCTGCCTCTGTCAGGGACCAGTATTTGCCAGAGCTGAGGAAAGTGGAAACCCCACTGAAGGCATAGGGGCAATTGCACAATGCTGGAAGTTCAGGGAAATTGTGCTCAGCAGCTTCAGGAGTGGTTATGTTTGTAAATGAAAGCACAATACCCAGGAGCAATTATTCTAGCTGTGTTTTTCCTACTTCGCCAGTCTGCGTGCTCCAGAATATAAACAGGAATACTGAATTACAGTAACTGGTGACTGTCTGTTTCCCAGCAAGGCCAGCGGGCTCTGCTTCTCATTCTCTTTGTTGTTGTGAACCAGATCTGATGATTTCCCGGCCTACCTAGGAAAACCTATCAGTGATGCAAAGCAAAGAGTTCTCTGTGAAAAGGTGAAGATCTGAGGTTATAATAGAGAGTGTTGGTGGAAGAGGCAAAGGGTGGAGCGTGAAGTGCTGGGGTAAGGCCTCAGCTGCTATGATTTAAAACAGCCCCTGAGGCTGCTCTAATTTACTTTGGAGCCTTTCCTAGAACAAGGTTGAACATTTTACAGAGAGGACATGAAACACAAAAGCCTTTTGCACAGGCAAAACCAAATGAAACAATCCCTAGGCACAAGTTTCTAATCCCTCCTCTTTAAAAGCCCAGGTGTGTTGACTGGGAGTTTAAACCCTTGCATAAGTCAGGCCAGGTGGAAACCCCACCTCTGTGTACACAGCTATGTTCCCTTCCCTCTGGGTTTGACAGAATCCAGCTTGAGTGTAGATAATTAGGGGGGAAAAAAGCACAGAGCAGCCTCTGATATAACATAAAAATAAAAAATGGGTGAATTTGAGGTGTAGAAACAACAGGTAGCACTTAGCTTTGAGAACACTCGCTAAAATTCATCTTCCACGTGTCTGAGTTGTTTATGGAAGATCACCACAGCCACTCAGCCCCGATAAACGTGCCAGTCTGGAGATTTATGGCACTGCAGCCTGAAAAAAAACCACCTAATTCTTGTCTCAGCAGTTTGGGGCTGATATAAAATAAATATGTATAACAAAAGTATTTTGAGCTTGCTTTTCCCCCTGCCTCCCTGATAAACCCAAAGGGTTACTGTTAAGGTTTTAAATACAAACCTAGGGACCAGGTGGGTGAAAGAGCACTAAAAGTTGAGTGATGTTTCTAGGTAACAGCCAGAGCTGACAGCCAGATGCTTTCTACATCCAGCTTCAGCACAGCTGATAAGAGATATGCAGGCATCAATAAGTTGGGAATAAAGGCATATTCTGATTTGCACAGGGCTATGAATGAAGGTTTTAGTGCAGAAGGGCTAAACCCAATTATGTCTGTACATTTACCATCCTCAATACCTAGAACTAAGATACAGCGAAAGAAAACAGAGGAGAAAAACAACCTGTTGAGTGTGGGTGTTTTAAAGGGTTTTGTAATGCATAGCATAACGTATGCATTTTTATGACATTTCCATAAATCACATGGCAAGTTGTTTCAAAATTATGTATCCTTTAAGCATCTTGTTGTTCATTTTCTTTATGAGTCTCCAACTGATGCAAATAATTCAGCATTGAGAAAGACTAAGCAGCCATGTTGGGAGAGATTTGGTTGTTCAAAAACCAGGATTTTTACCACTATTGCAGTGCAGCCTTAGCACCAAAATGTCTTATTTTTACTAAATCCTGGAGACAACTGATGCAATTCCATTGTTTGTCTAGCTCAGTAGAAACCAGGGCTCCAAATCGCCCAAGGTTCTGGGGAAAGTATTCCCACATGTTAACTTTTAAAACTCTCTTTCACCACAGAGAGCATTTCTGTGTTGCAAGCTGTGATCCAGCAGCCGGTGAAGGAAGTTGTGACATGACTCTTCTTGCATCAGGGGGAAAACACGAGAGCATTTTACTTTCCTTTTAACCCTCCTGTGCAGTTTTTCAAGCCACTTTCTGGGTGACGGGAGAGGAGGAGGAGGATCAGGAAAGGGGGAGAATCGTCCGGCAGTAACAAAATAAGTTAAGGGCTGACAGCAGGCAAGCAAATCACACCGCATCTCCTCCTTGCTGGAATCACACTGCAGTCAAGGCATTCCTGGCAGCCAGCTGCTGCTACAGCCTCCCTCCACCTATGTTTTATAAAGGACTAAAGAGAGCGATTCTGTGGGATTCAAGGAAGAGGAGAACCAATCTAGACCATTTGCAAATCAAGTCTCTACACGGAACAAGTTCATGAGCTTAAACATCGTTTTCACACAGCGAGACAAAAACTACACTGGTGTATATCTGCCTGAATTTAGTGCTGGAAAGAGTCAAATGATGCCAGTCAAACATCCACATAAATGCCAATCAGCACGTACTATACTCAATATCCTTGAACTTTGAACAGTATAATTCACCAAGCACCAGCTGGTGAGTGCTTTTATTTGTTTTCCTATGAATATTCCTTTCTAAGAGATGAGACACTCTGTTCTGCTGAAGGCCAAATGTGAAATTATAATTGCAATGATGCCTAAGTGGAACAAACTGGGAATCCTTCCAGACTCTTATTTTGAAAACATGCAAGTAAATTGGAGAGTTAGAAAGGCAACCATGGAGAGAAAGGGGGTATGTACTGGATAAAGGAAACAGATATTTGTGTGCTTGTTCTCTCCACCACCAGTAAACACCTTAAAATTTAATATAGGAAAGAAGGTTTGCAGTCAAAAGCAATCCTAGAACAGTTGATCAATCCAGGGGGATGCCCAAAATTTTTACTTGCTATCCCAGATGCCACGAAATGCCCTTGGTACGTTAGGACCAATGTACATCTATTTCAAAGGAGATCACAAGATATAGAAAATAAAGTTCTCCAGAAAAACATCAGATAAAAACACCAAGAATATTTTCTCTTCTTCTAGATTCCTTTAACAGGAAGATATTTTAAACATGGAGATAGTAACTGTGTAAAAATAGTAGATAGTCCCTGAAAGCAGACCCTTGTGCCGTGTTGGAATAGAGACTCTAAAGGTCCATGCCAATAATGGTACCAAACCCTCCAAAAGTGAGCAATATTCTCTGGTCAATCCCTGAATTATTTTCCATGCCCAGCCTGGCTGCCCTTACACCATTTCTCTGCCTGTGGCCAATACTCCAGAATGTTCCATAACTAGATGGGGAAGACACGTTCCAAGACTCATATAATCCTGATGGAAAAACAAAGGTACTCTGAGCGAAGAAAACCTGAAATGAGCCTGGATTCAGCATCCAAACACTTACCTGTTCCACCTGGAAGAGGGGAGAGGACACAGCTCCAAGCATGCAGGACAGGGGGTTACAGGAACATGCAGGAACAGAGAACTCTGCTGCTCTGGGACAGCACAAGGGGAGTTACTGCAAAACATTACAGTGGCTTTTCATACTGGTGCAGTTGAACTTCATTAATTAGGAGATGCCTTCAAGGTTACCCTCCCACTCCCTCTCGTCCTGTACTCAAGCATACAACACGGATCTTCCTGCCCCCTTCACCGCCTTTTGCTGAACAATTACATTCTCAGGAGACAAAAAACTATTCTAGAGCCTTTTCATCTCCCAGAGTTCTCCCAAAATTCTTCCCAAACAGCCTGGCCTGTGAGTTCTGCTTTTCATCCAGCTCTGCAAACCCTGGATTTCAGTGAGACTCTGCCACTTTGCCCAGTTTTGCATCGCTTGGAAAGCCTGAACTGGTTGCATAAGTTTGAGTGGCTCTTTTGGCTGACACAAGCTGACAATCAGGTTTGCCTGAACCCTTCTCCTCTGTAGCTGTGAAAGAGAAGTTGAGTTTCAACAGCCTTTTAAAAGCTGGTTTAATAGTCTGGTCAGCAGAAGGGGATTCTGCCTCCCCCCAGCTCCCTTCAGATGCTCCTGCACCTTGCTACTCACTCAACTCAGCCCACCTGGGATCAGCTCCCTCTGTCAGAGCTTCTAATGGGGTAACCACTTCCAGCACTGAGATGTGACATGGATCACCTGGGAACAGGAATATTTTCCAGTATCTCAGCTATATGGAGAGGACCTCACTGGTCACATCATAGGGTTCCTTGTGGTTTCTTCAGCTCACGCCTTCTCAGTGGAATTATTGGTCTTGCCCTGGTTCCCAAAGACAGAGCAGATTAACTAGGTCAGATGTGGATTCTTACAAAGCAAATCACTTCCTACCTGAGGAGAATTCCCTTTCTAAAAATTGTTTATTAATATTTGAGTTGAATTTGTCTGCCTAAAAATGGTGCAAGATGAAAACATTTCCCCTTTTTGGGTCTCAGTGCATGGGAAACAAACCCACGTGAGTGTGGGCTATTGCTTCATTTGCCTTTATGAATATTTCACATGGCTGTATTTTACATACCTTTAAACCTTTGTGAGAAGGAGCGGGAATGCTGAGAAAATCCAATACAGCATAAACCTGCTTATATCTTACAGACTGGTTCTAATTTGTGACCTATCCAAAGAGCAACTCTTGCACCACCACCACCTTTTGTGCTTTTAGAAGAAATAGTGAAAATTTGCATAAGTATCAAATTTGTGCCACAATTTTTACAGAGAAATGAAATCTAGGACTATTTTATGTAAAGGATCAAAATGCCATATTTCCAGAAGGAAATAAACTTTAAGAGTCTGAACCTCAAAAAAAAAAAAAAACCAGGAAAATCCAGAGCAAAGAATGAAGTGTAATCTAAAAGTGAAGATTACTACACTGATTTTCAAAATTACAACACTAAGAATGAAGGAAAATGCTGCTTCTTTACAAGTCACTTATCACTCCTAACAGCTGATATATCAATGATGTACACTGACAATCTTGTTTCTAAGACTGGTAGTGAAATAGAAAATATCTTTAGGAATTTGCCAAATTTCATTACATAAAACCAAAATGATCTTTATGAGGACTCAACTTAATCGAAACTGGGGAAGTTATTTTTATACCACTAGAAGAATTACAAACATCCTGTACAGACTCCAGCATTCATTTCCTCCAATAGCTGTTGCAAGTCAGAGACTTAAAGGATAAACCTTAAGAGCGGGGAAAACAGTTTCAGGAATAGTGCGTGCTCAGAGTTTAGCTGTGCTTTCAGTAAGATGCATGGACTTTTGAGTCATTCTTTTCCTCCATGCTATTCTTTATTCAGAGCCTGATGTTCCCATATGATTTAGTAAAGTTATAAAAAAGCATGAAATATTTCTCTCCAGTGTTGACAACACAGGACAGACTTGATGCAAGTCTCTCCTTCTGCTCCCCCTGAAATGAATATTTCCCCTCTCTTCCTTTGCCTTTCTCTGCCAGGGAGAAACCACATCATAGCCTTCTTATAGAATATTATTTCCTTCTGGTTATAGAAGGCTGTAGGTTCTGTTGCATGTATAAGTGGATGTGTCAAATACATGTTTTCACTATTAAATGTATTTCCATTTTTAAATGGTCAGAGCATCTGAACTCTACAGAAAAGAAATACCTGTTGTGGGAAAGAAAGCTCAGATTCTCCATTCGTTTGTCTTGCATAGGAATTGTTTTGTACCTGAATTATATAAGGTTAAAAAGGTTTTTAGCCTGTAATAATTGGCATCACCACATTTCTTCCTTTACCGCTAAACTTCATGCCATAGTACTCAGAATAGCACCATTCTTGAGAGAGCTAAATAGAAACACAGCTGGAGCATCTTCCAGCATGAGGCTCCAAGGCCATGGGCACAGGCTGGTTTCTGGCTACCTCTACTTTTTTTGCCAAAGAAGGCCATTTCTGCAGTGTGCTAACAAGCAACAAATGGGCTTAGGCTGTCCTTGTCTCCATCACAGAAACACTCCTCCATTGTGGCTGAACTGCAGGCTTTACCCTCAGATGAGCTGGAAGGTCCAAACACCAGAGAGAGCAGGCCTGATGACAGAAGAGAAAAAAGGTACAATGGATGAGGAAAGTGCAGTTGTGCAGCTCTGGTACCAAATGGCCATTAAGTGTCAACAATAGAAATGTCAAGCACAGGAGGGAAAAGCAAAGAAATAATCTTCTGGCTTGCTTGAGACACTAAAGATGATCAGCTGACGCTCAGTAGATAGATGGCTTCAAGGAAGAATTGTAGTTTGCGAGAAATCAACACCGAATCTGAAAATCAGATGGATAACAAATGGATATACAGAAATATCAAAAGCTTGAGATCAAAGTGCATTTGAGGCATTGTTACTGCTCAGACTCCATAAATGATATCCTGAAAACTTGGCTTTCAAGACAGTCTCAGTTTGCAGTTGCCTGGTGAGAAGGTGGATAATGTTTAGAAACTTTTGAGAGGAACTGAGCTAGGCAATGTGGTACCAGGCACTTTCCCTCAGATCATCATCAGGATCACATCTGGGAATCTTATCTTTGCATAAGCTCCGAGTATAGTGATATTTGGGGTGGGGGAGAGGCCCAATTAAATCACAAGGTGACTAAAGGGGCAAGGAGTTAAGCCACTGGGAGACCCTGCAGAGCATGTGAAGAACAAGCCCACAGCTCTGAACACCAACTCACCCCCAGCCGGGATGACTGCTGATAAACAGATCCCAGGGCCACACGCCAGCCAGGAAATACGCTCCTGGTTATGCAAACAGCCAGCAAAAGTTCAGAGAACGTGTGCAAGCAGGAATGACACCAAAGAACAGGATCCAGGCACATTCAGGGGAAAAGCCCAACCGCAGACTGACTGAGCTGATGGAACCGGGCCCTGGAGAAAGGGAGGTGCATGGACAGCTCACCCAACCACTCTCTGCTCCAAAGCCGGCATTGCGCTGAGGGGGCTGAAAGTCTGACCACCACTTGACGGAGGGAAATAAAAGATTTATCGTAGAGGTTAAGAGTATACATAGAGAAGGAAGAAAAACAGTGAGATGCACAAAAATGTATCAGGTGAGGTCCACAGTATTAGTGCCATCTCCTGCAGAGCTGTTTGTACCTTCCCAAGAACAGCAAGAGGCTGGTCAGGGATTCATCAAGCTTGCCTAGGAATGGGGTTGTAAGGATTGTGTTTAATTCCTTTCTCCAAAAGAATATACCAACCCCTCCAGGGTTATCTTCATAGTCGGAGTAGCCTTTCAAAAGCTATTTGCAGATTTCATGCTAGAACATTTCATTTGCAAAGTATAGTGGAAAAACCATAAGGAGTGTGCAGAGGCTGTGCCAGTGTTCCAGCCTCGTGTTCAGCCTTGAACACAGATAAGCATTAATTTTGATCAATAGCACTTTAAAGAAATTCCTGTTTCTAGACAAGGAGAGAAACCATAGACATTTATGAACCAGAACATAAAGATCCATTTTGGGTTGCACTATTTTTCTTTCATAATAAATGGTTAGTGAGTAAAAGAAAAGTTTAAAATTGCAATGGGCTCTTTATTGCATCCGGCTGTTGTAAGCTGCAAGATAATTTATCTACCTCTCAGCTGTAGAATCCTGGAATTTTTAAGGGTGGAAAAGACCTCTTAAGATCGAGTCCAACCACTAACCCACCATGGTGTTGAAGGCTTTACTACACTCTGGGTAGACAGCAAGCCTTTCCCTCATCCACTGGGCAGGTCAGCTGCTCACAGACAGCGATCAGGCTGGTCAGGCAGGACGGGCCCTTCATGCTGTGTGCTGGCTGGGCCTGATGCCCTGGTTGTCCTGCAATCCCACTCGAGATGGTCTCTCCATAAAATTCCTTGGCACCCACATCACTCTGACAGGTCTGTGCCTCATTTTTGGCAAACTTGGAAAGACGAGAGAGCAAAAGTATTAAACAGGCCCCTGGTGATTTGCAAGAGGTACAGCCAAAAGTGACAGCCTGTGCTCTGGGGTACAGCACGTGTGTGACTGCACCTTGAGAAACCCCTTCCTACAGGACAGGCATAAACCAGAGGGCTGAATCAGCCTAAGTCTATTTGATGAGTCATTTAAATAAATTGTACTACATTATTTCCTATTTAAGCTAGTAAATTACTCCATCTATAGGAAATGGCGTTAATTGAGGAAGATATTCAGGTTGTCTCTAATCCATTTACAAGGAAGGCAAAAAAAATTGCTTCGGAGTTCACACACCCGGTGGTGCTTTGCCCTGCTTTCCTGCATAACCACATTCCTTTGATCAAGTGTTCTCCCATGCTGCTCCCAGAGCCTCATATCTCACTTGGTGATTGCTTAGCAAACAGCTTCTCCTTTAACTAGTGTCCTGTACTAATTATGGCTGCAAATAATGAACAAGCATTTCCCTTCTGCTGAGCTGGGCACACTACAGACACAGCCAACATCTTTTTTTCTGGTTGCAAAGAAATTCTTGTCCTTCTGGACAAGCAGAGAAACTATGAAGATTTATGTACCAGGAGGCAAAAATCCATTTTGAGCTGCACTATTTTTCTTTTATAATAAGTGATTTCTTTCAGCCCTGTCCTTGCTTATTAGTTATGGCTCAGGCCATGGGGCAGCAAGTGGGTTTGGAACCAGGGCTGATATGGTTCTAGAGGCCTGTGATTAAACTTTGCTTTCCAGTCACCTCCCGAGGTATCTCCAGTGCAGTTTTAGGCAAGAAGCATTCAAACAGTTAAAAACTTCGTCCCAAGGGAAGTAGGCTCTTTAAAAAGATTAGGTTTCTTAGTTGTCCCTGGAGAAATCCTTACCCACAAAAAGGAAGTTTTCTTTTGCCTCCATGCAACTCCTTTTGTAACTTACCTGTGATGGAAGGGTCCTTTCCTTGTTGCTTTTTATTCAGGCTTCAAGGATTGGTTAGGGAATGGCTTCATACTGTGTTTGTAGAGCCTAACAGGACCCTGAGGCTGTAATGACAATATGACAAGACTGAAGTAAAGCACATATGCTCCAAAGCCAGACTGATTTCTGCTATGCCTTTAATTCATCCTCAGAGAGAGGCTAAGAAAAAGTTTATTAATTTCGTTGAAAAAACATTCAACTCAACCAAAACTTACTAAAAGTGTCTAAAAAAGTTTGTGTCGCTCCCACCCAGTCCAGTTCCTCCAGGAGCAAAGCACAAAAGGAATCGAGTACTGCTAGAGGTGAATCCCATCAGTCTTTTCTCGCAGCAGGATTCAGCTCAGTCAAGTATTACACCTGACAGCGTGGCCTAAAGCTCTCACGGATTCATTCCTGACGCTGCTTTAGGATGGGGAAGCCTGTTTGGATTTTGCTGCCGCACTGTGGCCATTGGGAGCAAAGATCTCAAGGCAAGATGCTGCAGCTCGTACAACTCCACGGCTACAATCACAGATTGCAGCCCCCCTATTTTCTTACACAAGTGGCTTATGTTGCTTATTTTCAGGCAAAATTAGATTCCTACGGGAATGTCAGAATATCTGCAATTCTGCGTCCAGTAAAAGTCTCTAAACAAGGGCATACCCCCATCCAGTAACATGAGGGCAATATTTTTTGCATCTCGTCATCTCAAAAAAATACATGCAGTCCATTATAATGTCTATGAACACTGTTTACTGATAAATATTCTGTATTATTTTGCATCATTTTGATAAACATGACAGCGAACACAAGTACCAATTTCCCCCAGCACAGATCCAGGTGTTAAAACTCAGAAAAGCAGATTTATACATGTGCAAGACAGAGAAAACAACCCTCAAATTTAGCCACTTATTGACCAGTGAGGGGGAAAAAAATCCATTTTCACTACAAGGTTATGCTTCTGCTCTGGCATTATCTATACTAGTAATGGTCTGAAGATGAAGAATTTCCTTACAATATTTCCCCAATCAAGAGAAAGAAATCTCTGGGAGCTCTGTCTAGCAGGATTACTGGATTCACTTGGTAAAACTAAATTACTTCATTGATCCTCACAGACATCCTCCTTCCCTTTGAAATCCATGTGAGAGGGAGGCATAAAGGCTGAAAAATTGAAGCCTAGATGTAGCTGAAAAACAGACTAGAAGGCTTGATTACATTTTCCATCAAGTTACCCTGGTTTATTGCATTGCAGCCCTGGAGAATTTGATTAGCAATATCTCCTCTTCATTCATCCTCATGTCATCTGGACTTCAAACCTCTGATCCGTATCTGCAAACATGCTAACGCAGATCCCAGCTCGGTCTTGTCACTACCCACTCCTGACATACCAGAATTTAAGTGTCAGAAACTCCACTTTATTTGTGGCTAACTGGTGCAAGTTCCCCACGGGCAGAAATAAGGGAAGCCCGGGGCAAACCTGGACTGAAGTCAAGACAAGGTGCACGAAACAAGTCTACGTTTTTTTTATGTGGTGTTTACAGAGAATGATATATTACCTCTAAAAAATGGAAAATTTAAAAGTGAATTAATGACTTGGCTTTGACACACGTCCTGTATTTAGGCTTGTGCGGTGCACATGGGCATCATCAGGACTTTGACACACAGCAAAACATGCTTCCCAGCAGCAAGGAAGATAAAGAGATTGGTCCCCTTGCAGCACACACCATCCCAGAGCAGATGCTGTGATGGAGGTAGTGAAAAATACAAATTTAAAGTGCAAATCTAAAGCATAAAAACAGCTCTACCAGGTTATCTGGAGTGCTAACAGCAAAAGACAAGGAATATCACCAACTAATATCATTATCACAGCTCATCTTTGCTTGCCACACATCCCTTTCACAAGATAGAAAAAGGTCAAACTTCCCTACATCCTCTGTCACACGGATATTCATTTTGTGGGGTTTTTTTCTTTTTTCGGGTTGTTTCAGAGACGTATACAAAAATCAAGCTTCCATTGCTCCAAAAGCTTTCCAGCACTATTTTTACAACCCTGCCTCGTCAGTGTTACTGGTACCACTCCACACTGAAGACAAACCCTCCCCCTCGGAACCACATGGATTTAAAAGTTTAGCCTGTTGGGTTACACAAAAGCTCCGTCTGCAGTTCCCCTTGGATCTGGGGCTGCTCCCATGGAGCAGACAGCCTTACAGCAGGAGAAAGGGAGCTGTGGAAAGCCCAGGGGGCTCCCAGCTGAACAAAACTCCAGGAGGGACCACGAGCAGAGCGGTTTTGCAGGTGCTTGGCTGCAGGGAGCATTTGCTTTGCAAAGCCCAAGAAATCACCCAGAGAGGGTGGATCGGGGTTACACCATCTGCAAAGAGCTGCGGCATCTGCTTAGGGAGAGAGGAGCTGGAGGGCTCCGTGCGCAAGCGAGCTCTGTGCCAGCAGATGGCACCGGGAATCCATAAATCCATCTGCAGGATGCGGGATCGCAGCTGCTCCCGCTGCCTCCAGCCCTGCAGCAATCCTTCACTCATCGAGGCTGCACAGCGGTAGATAGATACACTGATAAGTGTAATAATTCTGCACTAACTCGTGCACGGGGTTTTTCTGCTGCAGCTCCATTTATTCGCTTCCTGCCCTTGCTGTGGGAAGGCTGATAATAGCTACGTACAGAGAGGGAGGAAAGGAAGTGGAAATTCGGTGGGCTGCCTGTTGATACATAGAAAAAGTGGCGTGGCAAGGGCAAATAGTCTCCTCAGGCAAGCCAGCACTCTGCTCACTCATCTCAGCTGCAGGAAACATGATGTGAATTTGGTCTCAGCATACCTGCATATACAGGCAGGTGGGGAGACTGGTAAATATTGTGGTTGAATTTTAATTCAATTGTTTTTCTTTATTTGCACTGTATCTAGGCACTTCTTGGTGAAAATTGCTCTCCTGTTTACCATGTCATGGAGCACCTGAAACTCAGCTCACATTTCTACAACCTTCTCAGAAAAATGACACCAGTTACTGACAAAAGGTGGGAGGGAATCACTTGGCTACGTACAACAAATATTTTGTTTCTAACTGTCGTCCCACAGCAAGAGGCCAGCACAGTTTGGCCAGCAAAATCCCTAGAAACTGTTCCCAGCAATTGCTTCAGAGGCTGGAGTATGGGAAAATGCTGTCTTGGTGACAGCAAGGGGAAACGCTGGGGAACAGAAGAGAGCAGCTCTGATTGCAGGGCTAAGCCCTGGCCAAGAGAAGCTGTATTTACAATATCCCTGAATTTCTGGACTTCATCCATTCCAGGTACTGCTGTGTAGTCTTCAGCTCCAAATCATATAAAGTTTCCTCCAAATCTAAGGCCTTTTCCTCACGTTACTATTTCCTTCTATAGATTACTCAGAGGGCTTCCAGTTTTAAGAACAGCAATATTTACATTTGCTCTTGCATACCTCCTTCCAGAGCCATGTCTTGGGGCTTTTAGGAGTGTGCCTGAGCAAACATGACTCTTTATATAGACTTCGAGAAGAGGTAACTTGAGTAAACACTGTGCGACTTAAAACCTTGAAAGCTAATATTTGGCTAGCTCTTGTGTTCACAACTTTGGAAAGGCTCGCCTCTGGAAGTAAGGCAAGAATATCTTCTCCTTGAAAAAAAAAGAAAATAAAGTCCGAGTGGCAAATCCACACCCAGGACTAACACTGGAATTCCTGACTTCATACATTATCCTATGCTGGGAACAACCATACCCAGATGCTGGTTTTATAGAGCCAGGTTTTACAGATGCAGACCCCCAGGACAAGACTTTCAAGAGGAGTCTTTGTACCTGCCTGATCTGCATGGGCAAGCTGCCGCGAGGCTTGTGAAAAAGCTGAATCTCAGCACAGCAAAAGCAGGAGGAGTGGAAGCAACCAGGGACTGATTAAAACAAAACAAAACAAACAACCAAAAAACCCCAACAACCCTCACACCAAAGAAACCCAAAACTGAGCACTTGACTTGGTGGGGAAGTAGCTGCAGATGTGCTGTGGGCTGTAAAGAGTGCCCTAGCTCTAACACCTTTGCTCCCAGTAAGTTAATTCAGGTCTCTCACAGCTTTAGCAGATACTCTAGGAAAGGCTGCATCTCTAAAGGCAGTCCAGAGCTTTTTTGCAAACTCCTATGATTTCATTGCTCTTTATGTTAGCCCACTACTGCAACAAAGCTCTCAATTCCATGGATTAGTAATAAGGAGGGAGAGTCCCACATAAGCAATGCTCAAACATTTCTTTCCTCTTGCAGACAAAGTAATTCAAAGATCAGCATCATCTCCCGTATTTCAACATGAAAACCAAGGCACAGAGCAGGGGATGGGCTGTGCCAAGCAGGCTGGCCAACCATTTGATTAGCAGATCTTTCCAGATTACCTTAGCTGCACACTGGCTTGGCCCCACAGTACCTTTGAGAAGAAGCAAAACCCAGTTACCATTCTTCTGCCACTGCTTCCAAACTCCTCAGCAGAAAAGGAACACAAAGATCATTTGCCCAGGAGGATACTGATAGCAGGATAGAAATAACACGGTAAACACAATTCTCTTGAGCTGTCTGGCTCAGTGTAGAAACCAAAGGGGTCAATTTGCAAAACAGCTGCACTCAGCTCCATAGAGGTCTAGGGGATTCGTTTCTCACACATGCTGGACTGGATATTTATCTGATTTTTTTCCTGCTCTTCAAGAGACTTTGAACACAGTTCCAGCTTCCCAGTGTCTGTTTAGGAACTGCTCTCATGTTGCAGGTGGTCCTTTGCTGTAGTGAACGGCACTTCCACAGGGACACTGGCCATGGGCTACCACAGCCCAGAGCACAGAGCACACTGTTGAGGGCTACACCTAGGCAACACAAACGATCGCAATGCCACATCTTTTGACAGGCTCTCCAGGGACCTTCACAGATGTTTTGGAAGCTATTTTGCAGCAACAACTTCATCAGAAGAACTCGGCAGGAACACTGCACTCCCCTCTCCTTGCAACCGCCCCCTGCCACATTATAACAATGATAAGTCTTAATTTTCTTGGTTGAATCTGTGACAGGAAGAGATGAAGAGATGATCATATGGAAGCACTGCTAAGAATCCCATGTGTGGGTAGTTGTTTGCAGCACTCGCTGTCACTCCCAGAGCCACCAGCTCTGGAAAGTGAGAAGGGATCTCCCACACCACAAGCAACCCCACACCATTTTTATTTGGGCACTGGAGATAATGGTAGCACAACCCTGCTCACGAGCAGAGGCTTTAATCCTTTCCAACATGCAATAAGGAAGCACAGCAGCAATGAGGAAAAAAAAAAAATCTCTATGCATGCAGGTATTTGGTTAAGCACAAAAAGGTCCTGGCATCTCTCCAGCCCAAATTGCTCTTTCCTTTGATGCCGGATTCCATCTACCTCATGTAATGGCCCATTGGTTTGGCTGTCAGCAAGAACTGGACCTGAGGCACATACCTCTGGAGGTAGTTGACTAATCCAATTAAGCAGAAGAAACAGAAAGTTGAGATCCTTCCTGTATTCTGGTCATAAGTGGGAAGGAGGCATAAACATGGGAATTTTATTTACCAAAAGAAGTTAACTCAAGAGTTTAATTTGGGAAACTTGCCACAGACAATCATGGAAGTGATTTTACTGTTATAATTGATAACTTTCCTTCATCTTATCTCCACATGTTTTCATGGTGGCTGGTATCACTGCTTTGATTTTACAGGAAATCAAAGACAGATGAAATATCCCCTCCAAATTTCTTCTTTTTTCCAGGCCAGTAGCAGAGCCTGGAACAAAACATGGATCTCAAGAAATACCTGTAAGTTTAGATCCTGCCAGGCTCACCTTCTAATCCACTTTCAAGTTTGTGTTCAGACAAGCTCTTCAGAAGCTGTTAAATAAACCCAAAGAATTTCTGAATTACGTCACTTATCCACACTTGTTCCAGTGCAATTCCTTTTTGCAGACCAATTTGGTACCCTTTTTTTCCCCTCATCTTTTTTTCTGCAATTATTACAAAGCCACCCACATGGTGCCTGTTTCATGATGAACTGGATTTTCTTAGATGGCCTCACTCCACTAAGCAAGAGCAGCCAAGCTCCAAGTGTGCTCTTGAGCTCACGTTTATAGAATCACCGAACGGTTTGGGTTGGAATGGACCTTAAATCTCATTCCACCCATCTGCCATGGGCAGGGACAGCTTCTCTGGGTAATATCTGCTAAGAGCAGTGATTGTTTGGCTCTGAAAAAAAGCTAATAAAGAGAGAACAATACCAGTGTCTGCTTTTTTTGGATGTATTTTTTCACCTTTTTGTTGAATGCAAGTTGTTATTGATACACCTGAATTTTTGCCTGCCCATTCCTTACGGCAACTCTAGGTCCAGTTTCCCTCCTCCACACACTGGAAAGGATTCCAGTCACTGGAAAGGATTCCAGTCACTGGAAAGGATTCCAGTCACTGGAAAGGATTCCAGTCACTGGTTGAACACCAGAGCAAGAGGCATTGCTTAGCAGGCATCCAAACAATGTCCCAATACCAGCTGCAATGGTAGCAGACCTCTCCACTGCATCCTAATGGAAAATGCTGAGAGCACCAAGAAACACCAAAGCAAGCCTTGAACTGCCGCATTTTTCTGAAGACTTCTTTGTAGGTCAACAGAAAACCAGTGTCCTAAAATCTCACACAGCCTCACTGCCCCCCTGGGGGCAACAGGATTTCAATGAACAGCTACTTCACCTCAAACATAATCACAGCTACCTCTGTCACAGCCTACCCCAAACCCTCCCACGTTAGAGTTCACTGTCACCATCTTTTCAACAAGTTGAACTTCTTTTACCTCTCATGAAAGACACCCCAGTAGCTTTGGGGCCTGACAGATCACACTCTCTCTATAGGATAACAAGTACAGCTCCTGTGTGTTTGTAGGCTTGGGTAGATGCTCCACGAAAAGACTTATCAAATCTGAGTGAAGCTTCACCGCAGGAAAAATAAAACTTCATACCAGTAGAAGTTTCATATCAGATTAATAAACAGTAACACAAGGCCTGAACAGGAAGTCCCTTTCAATAGGGACTTTTGATAAGTAACAAAAATTCACATAAATCAATCAGCATTTTTATGCCCACACACTTCTGGTTCTGCCAGGGGAATCCACAGCCATCACTGCAAATATTAGGCTTGAACAATCTGATCCAAAGGATGGGGAGATAGCAACCACAAAAATCTGCTAACACACACAGGTAATCTGAGAACTAAACTGCCAGCTGCATCTGCAAACCAAATTTTGCATTTTCCCCATGACCTACATTTTGACATAAACCCCAGAAATTTGGGGAGGATTCTTCCAGAGTGTTTCTGCAAAAATTCGGTAACTAATTACTCAGTCACCCTTGGCAGTAATCCTGACATTTCTGTTCAGAGTTTATGCACACGCAGAAGAGCTGCACACAGGGAAAATTTAAATTTCACGTTTTGGACTCTGGAACAAAAGATTCTCAGGGGGAATATCACAAGATTTTCATACCACCAGCCTTTCTCTCAATATTTATGGCAGAAAAACTGGGCATAGGATCGGGAATAGCAGATGAATTTTCTGTGGACTTGTCCTGCACTTTCTCTTCCAAATACAGACACATTGTTTGCCTCAAAACAGGTAAAAGTATAAGCCTTAGTTCGGGCAAAAGGTTTTCTATGCTTTCATCTTGCTTTGACTCAGTTGGAATTTCTGGGGTCTAGGCAATCATCCCTTAGTAGAAACTCTTCCAGCACACAGGGAATATTTGACGTTTCTGCATGAGGAGCAGCTACCACTGCATGGGGGCACAGGGCACCTGACTTTGCAGAAATGTTCAAATTTGCCTGAAAAATTATACTGGAAATCCCCAGCCATACGTCTGAGCTCACCTTTCACTCTCAAAATCCACGCTCTCCGGCAATCTCAGCTCCCTGAGAACAACTTGGCTTCTGGGTTGGGATTACCCTGCTTGACCAAAATAGTTACCTTTTTGCTAAGCCTATTTTGGGGATATTGCTCATTAAAGAATCTGTTTAGAGAGATGGGAAAGAATCTCCTGTTCCTTTGTTTTCAAATGGATTCAGCACAACATAACCCCAGGCTCTTTTCTGTGGCTGAAACCAGCCAGCACAGGTAGCCAAGATGTGCTGGCAGGCAGCAGATCACCCCTCAGTAAATACACATTACTCACCTCACAGCAGCCAAGCAACCCAACTCTTCATTTCACCTTTCAAGCATTAATTAATGGCAACAGCGTGAAAATGTAATCCATGATCCCTCTATAAGCTGTCAAGTGTTTACAGAGGGGAAACAGGAAAGTTTTAACAGAGCTGGGCAAAGGCAGCTCCTGCTCCACACCCAAATTTCTGCTCTGCCTCACAAAAATCTGCTTTTATTTCATTTTTATCACCACCATGTGTTTACATCAGAAATGCCTCGGTGGGAAGTAAAGGACAGAGACAGTGATTTTAGCAATAGGAATGGGCTCTAAAACTTTCAGATTTCATATGTCCCTTCCTTCGGATAAGCCAGAGCTCAGTGCCTTTGTTTCTTCTCCCTGCACAGCCTGAAGGGGGAAAGTCATTGAAAATTCAAGAGAGGAGGAAAAAGTAGTTCTGGCCTTGCCTTTCTCACAAACAGCTGTGCCAGTGCATCTGTGCCTGGTCCAATTCTCAGCAGACATGGATTTGCAGCAGACAAATCTCCTCTACACTGGCACTTCATTGGCAGCCTCACCAGGACTCGCAGCCCAAAGGCTGGAACAAGCCATCCCAATTAAACCACTGACACCCCTGGAGAGATTTCTTCCTTTGAAGGAAGTAAGCAGGCTCCAATTCCACTGGCAGCAAAGCTGGCATCTTTGCCACAAATAAACAGCCAGCCTTTTTCTCTGCAAGTGCCAGCTTTGCCCCTACACACTCAAAATTCAGCTTTTTTTCTCTTGTTCTGTCATCACAACTCACTGCCAGTAGCACTTTGTCCCATCCCATTTTATGGGTCACATGTGCAGCATTGTCTTGTTCAAATTATGAAGGCACAAACACCACCTGCCACTGGTTTCTGGGTTGTTAATCTGCCTTATCTGTGTTCAGGTAATCCATGTGCCATTTTCTAAGCACCAAAATTCCATGATTTCTGTTTGTTTTACCCAAAACTCCATATTCTGAAATCTTGTGGTTATGAGAAGCCTGGGTTTGATTTAAAATAACAGTACAATCAGCAAATTACAGAAATTACTTTTAGTAACATGAGTGACCTTGTGCTAAAACCAAAAATAATTTAAGGCAAGAGGCAAAAGGAAGAAGAGGGGAGAAAAAAACACCACCACCAGAAGAATATGTCCTGCAGTCCAGACTACAAGGGCAAGAATAAAATCCAGATACAGGATATTTCAGCTTAAGGTTAATTCCCAGTGAAGTTTCCAAACCCTGCTAAGGGTACATTTGCCTTACACTCATATCAGCACAACTCCTCTCAATGTTGGAACAGTATCACTGAAGGCCACAGGATCAGGCCCTGCAGGAGAAATAAATAGTATTTAACTGTTCAGAATTCTTTTTTTTCCTCTGCCTGGATTCCCTGTAGCGTTTATCTGGGACCAGTGCAATATATTCTGATTTCCAGAAATGTACGTTGGACACCCAATACACCCGTTTTCTTCAAGGATGTGGTAATATCTTGCCTAGAGAATTCGGGGTCCAACCCCTTTCCTGCAGGAGTGTCCCCTATCCATGGATCCTCTCACACTCCCTGTGTGCACTTCACTAAATGTGCCTGCAGCATTTTCAGACACCTTTGCAGGAACCAGCCCTCCAGCGAGCACATTTCCAAGAAGGAACAAAGACACATTTACCCAAGCAAAAGAAATATTTGAAAATTCAGATGATTAAACACAGCCTGCTGTTCATTTTACCTCTGTGGTCTCCACTAAGTACCATAAATCCTGGTTTCCCTTTGAGACAAATTGTCACATTATAGCCCTGCTATACAGGCGTACACACATTCCTTGCTGTAAAGAGGAGGAGAGAAATCCATGCCAGATTAGGACATATGGAATCTCTGTTTATGGATAAATCATTTTTAAAACCTCTCTCTCTCCCTCCATGAGTCATGTGTGAATTGCTTAAAGTGTCCTGTCAACAATAGTTTGTTTACATACGGAACTAATTAGCATAATTATGGCAGATTGGAGAAGCAGGATTATAGCTGGGAGACATCATCAAATCGGTGATGCCATTTTAGGAAGGTTGGGGAATGGAGGTTTGCAGATCTCTAGCCCAGAATTTCATAAACTGGCCACCTTCCAAGGATGTCAAGATGAAACCCATTTTTAACATTTCTTCCATTACTGATAATATTACTTCACAATTAAAAGCCTAAGTCCTAATTTGTATTATCTTGATGGTTTTTTGGAATATGCATTTCAGAGTAGAGCCTAGTCAGCTTCTTTTTCTTGTAGTCCACTTTCTCAATTGCATATCTTAGCACCACAAAATTGAGTTTAGATTTCCAGTACTACAGATCCATTAATAATTTTTAAAAGCTTTAAATGCCCTAAAACATTTATATTCTGTATTTGAAGATTATTTAAAGTCAGCAACTAAATTTTAAACTAAATTAAATTTATATAGCCTCTTTAGGTTACTGAGCACAGTATATACAGCTACTCTGGGACTTGCATAGACCTTTCATCATTAATAAGTGGAACAAGATAATTACATGCTCCAGTAGCTCTTAGGGGTCTAGAAGTTATCACCACGTAACCTGCTTTATAATGCAGGAAGAAATCAACTGTGCTAGAGCTGGGAGTATAATTCAAAGACATTTCCATAAATATATAAACACTGTGAAATGAATTCATGTGATGTGCAGGCATTTCATTTCAGAGCTGCTAATGTGTTTGCCCATTAATTTGTCAGGAATGTTCGCTTTGATTTGCTCCATTTACCTTAGGAGGATGTTCAGCAGTAAAACAGTCAAAACTGCAAAATTAGTCTAAAGAAGGGCATCTTAGGTAAGTGTTGCTGAATTTGCTCTAAAAGGTCTGTGCACAGATGTCTGCCCACCTAGAATAGCCAAATGTAGAGAGAGCAAGGGCCAGAAGCTGCTTTGAGCTCTGGAGAGGATCTCTGACTCCACACGCTCTTGACCAATGGAGCTGGCTCCTCCTTTGCTCCACAAAGAGAGGATCCCCTCTTCCATACTTCTTTTTGTCTTCTGTTTTGTTATTTTCGATCACTCCCCAAGCAGAAACCCTGCTCCCAACTTACTGCCTCCCTTCTGGGGCTAGACCTCCACACCTGCTGTGACAAAGAACATTAGCACGCAGAAGGCTCTGGAAAAACTTTCACATTATTTGGAATTTTAGTTAGTAAGTGCTTTCTGGCTTGTTCCAGGTTTCTCTGGGATTATTTCCAGCAATATTCAGACCATAATGGACAAGTTTTCCCTGCAGAGCTTCACAAAGCTCCCTTCACAGCCAGAGTGGCTCTATGAGAGGGCACAGCCTCCCTGCCCTGGGATGGAGCCCTACAGCTCCCACAGCTGCCTGGGGTCAGCAGGCAGCTGTCTTGTGGACTAGGAAGGAGCCCTTTGCTGGGAGATGCTTCATGTCTCCCCACAAATGATAAAACAGTGATTCCTCAAGCCTTCTGCACCCTTTTGGGTACACAAAGACCCCTACAAGACATGAGCTCTTCAGCTGCTGCAGACACTGGCACAGCTGTGACAGTCACAACGTAACAGTCTCGCTTTGCTTTCTCTCACCCTTGAACCACCCGTGGCTTTCACACAGCCCCTGGCTCAGGGGATCTGCAGGCGGACCTGCCTGGTCTCCACACACCCAGCCTGTGCAGGCAGGTCCACACAGCTCACTTGGGAGCATCACCCAACCCTGGCACATGATCAGGGGCTGGAAAAGCAGAAAGTGTGGCCAAGCTTAGGAACAAGCAAGTGGAAACCTGCACAGCCTTGGGCATCTAGAAGTGGCCTGAAGAGGTATTAGATAAGCGCAGAGTATTTTTGCCGTCTGAAAAACTTCTCTGTTTCTGTTTGGTGCAGCTGTTTACGTTTTGGGGGGTTTTGTGGGGTTTTTTGCAAGCATGTTCCTAATATTTCCCCTTGTCTTCATTTTTCCAGTTTCTGACCATTTTTAATGGTTAACAAGAGCTGAGCAACTAAAAGATTTGGACCTGGAGAAGTTGCATTGCTCAGAAGCCAAAAGAAGAAGTTTTAGTCTTGTTAAGAACTGAACTTGATAGCACCACGAGCATTTCAGTGGGCAGTACAGGACTACACTGCCTTTTCCTCAGTGAAAGAGGACTGACACACAAGCTCTGGGCCGGAGGCAAGAGGAAAGAATACTGGGAAGAGCACTGCCAGTCCTTGCTCACCAGCTTTGGGATCTAGAGGGTGATGCTGCCATTGGGGATGGGAATGGGAGGGAAGAAAATTGAGACAGATCCTGGGAACCTCAAGAAAGTGTTTCCTAAGAAAGGCTTGGCAAAGCCTACCAGGTGAGATAAGCATTTCCACAGAAGCTGAGAGAAACAGATGCTCTTAAAAGGTACTTCCTTCCCAGCACCACCCCACAGATCCGTTTGGAATGGCAACCTCCTCAGATGATCCCTCCCAAAAGGAGAGCCAGCACTGCCCAGCAGCCAGATCTGCCCTGCAGGTATGAGGCAGATGTGCTGGGCTGGGCTTCCAGCAAGGACCACTGCTGTTTGCCTTGCACACTCCCCGAGCTGATGCTTGAAACTTCAGCTTCCACTTATTCACATCTTCAGAGAGATATCTTTGTTCCTTTGCTCTTGGCATTTTGATCTCCAAACACTTGAACAAGCAGCGTTTTGACTGTGTTAGGATGAGGGCAGCAGGGATCCTCTCCTGTCGCTACAGCGCATGCACTTAGTACACAAGAGGCTCTCAGCGAGTCAGGTTTCACTCCTGACATTGGGGTTTTCTGTGTGAACCATTTATTTTGCTGAGTTGGCATTTATACACCCTCCCCCTTTCACCGTTTGAAATCTGAGACAAATATAAGCCTGAAGTCCTAACTTTTTTTTTTCTCCCCGAAAGCTAAGCTGGTGTTTACATGTGGCCACCCAAATTCCAGACCAAGCTGCTGAAACCCCGTTTCACTGTTCATAAAGCGTGTAAGGTCTGGCTGGTGCTGGTTCCCACATTCCTGATCCAGGCAAGCCGGATTAAAGATCCTCCCTCACAGCCTGCACCTCTCCTCCATGCATCTAAACTTACAGGGACGAATCGACACAAAGGAAAGCCTGGACAAGTGCAAACTAATTTTTCCGCAAATTTAAGTGCAGGATAACCTCCCCTCCCTGGCTTTCTCCTCATCATCCAGCTGTGCCCATAAACCAGAGTCTGACGAACCAATGCAGGAGTCGAAGGCAGCTATTAAATCTGCTCCCTGGAGCTTTAACACTTGGAGCAATTTGTAGTGGAATTATTCTCTCAGCTCAGCTTGCAAACCACCTCCACACAGGGTTCAGTGCTGGGGTCAAGAAACCCGCTCTCTGCCAATCCCTCCTCTCCAGAGGAGGGGCTCAGATGGGCACACATCCCCACACTGCCATTCCAGCTGGCGAGGGAGGCCAAGTTCAGCCTCTTCTTCTTGAAACACATTATTGTTAGTGTTGGCTAATCTGCGAGATATGCCAACTGTCTGGCAAGGAATTCCAGGCAGCATTGTTTGTTTAGGATAGGACTGGGCTCTATGAATCCAAGTTAGACGTCGGGTTTTTTTTTTATAACTACTTCAGCCAGGAATGTCTGAAGGTGTGTTGGGCTTGAGGAGGCAGGGAAACAGCAAAACAGGCCACAAGCGTAGAGCTTTATAAGGGTTTGTGTATGTTTCTTTTTTTAGTTATTACCCTGCCTCCTCTTTAGGTTCTTTGGGAAGGCAGAAACCAGAATCTGTATACCAAATTCTGCTTATCACCACAGAAAAGAGTCACTGATTTGTTTTTCAGCAATGGACTACAGAAACCAGACTGTTTGTTGTTTGGGTTCCCTTGTTTGTGTTTTTTTCTCCCTCTCCTCTGGGGGGCCCTCAAACACTTTAATGGTGAGCAATGGAAAAGTGAAAAGAGGAGTCCATCAGTACTCCAGCTCCCCCTTCATTGCCACTGCTCCAGAGGAAATGAAGACTCTCAAGTCTCAGTAATGCTCAGAAGATGAACTGGCTGATTCCTCAGCAGAGCATCGAGCTGTTCTAGAGCCCTGGAGCCATTCCCATCCCATTTCCACTGCTCTCAGATGTTCATATTCAGATACCTACATGAAGCATCCCAACAGCTCAACTTTGGCACACGAAAGCTCATAAAAAGCCCAGGCAGCTGAAGAGCTGTTGCTATTTCTCTCTAGTCCCAATATTGCCAAGGAAGGAGAATAAATTAGGACTTACTTGAAATGAGCTGGAGCACTTGTTGCTCCATCCCCATGCAAAGTAGCCAACCTGGGAAACCTCTTGCAGCCAAAAAACATAGACTAGGCTTCAGCTCAAGGACTAGAAAGTGGCTCTCTCATAGCTATAGAAGATGAACATTATATTTAAGCCTCAAAGTTACTCACCCTTAACAAAAAATAGCCATTCTCAGCTCCTGCCTGAGAGCAGCTGACCTTGGGATGGAGCAGGAGAGCTGATGGTCCCAGCCCAGGAGCCCTCCAAGCATTCCTCCAGGGAGCACAGCCTGGAAACTCCCTCCCCCAGGCAGACCAAACTTACTTTTTGCCACAGCCTTTCTAGGCTCATCCCTCTGGCCAGCTCTGCCTCCCAGATGCTTGATTGCAGATTAATTAGTGTTCTTTGGCCCTTCCCAGATTGGTGCCGTGGGAGTGGGAGTCACCAGCACATCCCTCCTGCCCACAGGTGTGCAGATCCAACCATTCTCCATCAGGACCATGTGTCCCTGCCTGCATATCAGCAAGGTGCTTTAATCAGTTGGGTGTCTTTTCCCCCAATTCAGCCTCAGCCTTTTTGCATTCGCATCGTTCCCAGGCTTGTGCCAAGGCAGTAAAAACACACCTACATTTGCCACCTTCACAATCCACATCACTGTAGGTGCTTCTCTTAGCTGAAGGAAATCTCTTTACAAGAAAACTGTGTGGAATTGTTAAAGAACTTTGTTCATCAAAAGTAGCATCATAAAATACAAAGCACCAGCCAGTCTCTGAGCAGCCCAGTGCCTTGAAGAAGTGAAGCAGAAACTCACATAAACCTTGAGCAAGCACACACCAGGGAAAACTGCCCTGAAATTACCCTCTAGGATCTGCCTGTTGAGACAGGGTGAATGTTCTGTGCAAAATGAACTTGCATTTATTCGGAAATAAATGGCAAATGGCTCCATTTGTCTTTTATTCTCCTGTTAACGCTTGAACCTGGGGATTATTATCCCTGCGGTGCCTAAGGCTTGCAGATGAAGTGACCTCTTCATCTGGACAGGATTTCCTTCATTTGGGGAATACCTTTCATCAGCCCATTCAGCCTTTTCACCTGTACCTTTGACCGAATACTTACTTTTTGAGTAATTTTGAAGAGTTTGCCAATTTAGTTCCATATCTGGGATTCAGCTACACAGCTCTGGGGCAAGGAGAACTCCTGTGAATGGTGGTTGACAAACAAGATCCACAATATAATAATTAATTCCATAAGCATGAGCTGGGGCACAAGTTCCATAAAGAGACAGTCTGAGCAATCATTATTTTTGCTTTAGCCATTTCTAGCCACCTTGAGCCATTCATCTGGTGTCTCTGTTTGTCCTCCTCCTTCAAAGAGGAAATGATTGGCAGGATGAACAAATAAAACAACCCAACCTGATAAGAGCATGAAAATGTGATTTTATAATTTTGTGCATTATCAGTGATATTTCTTATGGATTTGTTATGGAGTTTTCATTCTATTTTTGTAAAATCTAGGTATTTTAACTGTCATCACACACATCTGGAGGAAGAGCAGGGAATGAAGATTCTCTAGGATGTAAATCATGTGAAATATCAAAATTTCAAGTAAAAATGGGTACCTCGGAGAAGAAAATTATGGTGAATAAAAATTTTGGAGTTCTGTCAACAAGAACATATTCAAAGAATACAAGTTCACACTCTTCTCCCTGTTGCCTCTGCAACAAATGTGGTTCTGTGTATTTTTCCATTTTATTTCCTCATGCTTCTCTCTTTTTGCTACCCAGTCCAGCTGTTAATTTTCTCTCTCCCCTCTTACATCTAGCTTACGTTTATGATTAATTGTTTCTGTAGGAGACTATAAGTAAAAAGAAATGGAGACTGCGTTCAAATATTTGACCCTTGATAGCAAATATCACATATCATTGGAATAATTAATATGCCTAATCCTAAAAATTCTATTCTCACGTTTAAATCAAGAAGTTAAGACATTGTTCCATCCCATTTTCAACAATGTGTTCACAGCTTTATTTTCCAGTGAGGAGCAATATATTTCCACACTGGGCCTGGGGAAAGAGGGAAGGTTGCTCCTTGGATGGGATTATATTTGTTCCTGTTCTTTTCATTGTCCTGGTCATTAACTCCAAAATCCAGTCATTTAATCTAAAAATTAGCTGTGTTTCTTGTAGGTTTTTTGCCATGTGCCTCTCATCCCCAGCCCGAGGTCTTTGCAGTGATCTGGAGGTGTGTAACACCCAGCAAGTGCCGTGTCTCTGCCCAGCCCAGTAGGATAAACCTGATTTATCCTACAATCAGCAGGAGGAAAAGCTTCAGGTACAGCAGAGAAAGGAGAGAGAGGCAAGAATAAGCTCAGGAACCACGCTGAGTCATCCAGAATGTTGTAGAAAATGATTTAGGCCTGGCTGAAAGGAGATATTAATTTCTCAGTGTCATTTTCATTCTTTCCTACAGATTGCCTTAACCTTGGGCACAGACGGAAGAATTTCTTCCTTTTACTGCAGTTTCTCTTCTGTCAGAGAAGGCAGCAAAACCCCACGAATGCTCTTTGTAAGAGTCGTCTGAATAAATGGACAAGACATTTATAGTAGTTCTGCTTTAACATATGTGGCTGCCTGAGAGGTTTGCTCTACCCAGCAATACCTTCGCACTGGCATTTTCTTTTCTTCTCCCAACGGAAGCGCTAAGATGTTGGATTACATGGCTTCCAGCAACTCCAGGAAAGACACACCTGTCAAAAAGGGACCTGTATTGCACTAAATATAAATATCAATCTTTATTTTGTTTCAGGAAACATGTGTATTGTTTTCTCCCGGTGTGAAGAACCACAAGCACCAAGATCTGTTTTGTTTTCTTCCATTTTCAGTCCTCAGTTGTTATTTTTCTTTATTTTTCTGTTGAGAAAGCAAAGTGCACATAGACAGAAAACCTGGAGAAAGAAATGGAAAATGTGGATTGAGAAAAGTTTAAAAATTACACTTGAAATGAGTCACATTTCTGAAGTTCAATTTTGATTTTTGCAGGGCTTTTTCACTGGAATATCAAAATATATGAGGACAGTAAGTTAATAATGTTTGGACTATAATAGAATATTGACCTATTTTACCTCTGAGAGAAGGGAGGAATAAATCTAGGAATAAATCTAACTCACAGAACATCCTGTTGCAGTCAGCTCTTTTCCTGCAGCAAAGAGGTGGGAAACAGTGGCCATCATTATCATTATCATCATTATGAGACATAGAAATGTTGATCGTAATTACAGTACATGCCAGAGAGAGCTCTGAAGTGCATTTTATTTCTCACAAAATATCCTGGAGGTGCAAATTAGACAAAAATCGGATTAATTAAGTCTCTTTTGTCTGCACATTTCCATGCTGAATTTAGGCACTTTAAAATGTGTTCGAGAAAAATCATCAGCGATAGCAAGATACGTTTGTGACATAAAAATATATTTTTAAATGAAGCTGCTTCCAGGAGTGCCTTTCATGCTTGACCTAGAGGGTGTTCTGGGTTGTCCAGAAGAACTCTGGACCTGAGGTGTGCTATGCAAAGCTTTGTGCTGTGAGAAACAAACTTTGAACCAAGACAAAGTGATTCTTAAATGAACAGAAACATCTGTTAATTGTTTTCCGCTGTATAAGGGTGATGGATGTATTAGCAACTCCAGATCCAATAAAGGAGGAGAGATAAGTTCCTCTTGTTGATAACAGCCTGATTCATGCACACAGAGGATACAGAGGAACAACAGGTAAACTGAATTTCCAGGTATCAAACCGTGGAAATCAGGGGGTGAGGGAAGCCTTACAAAGGTGGGGAGATGCTACTGCTTCTTGCTATGGTTGTACAGATATGTGTCATACCACTGACATACAGTGTTTTACATCGGTGCAGTGATGAAGGGTTTTCTTGTGAAAATGAGTAGAGAGGAGACCAGTACCAAAGGAGTCTTGAAACAAAGACACTTCCATGCTCTGGTAGTACTCAGAGAGAAGAGGAACCAAGTATCCAGGATTTTGTCATGAGCGGCTCAGAATGCTGCCTGAGAAAAGCCATTCTATTGAGCTGGGGCTGAGATGTGAGTGCCCAAGCTCCTCCTAATTTGGCTCTCTAGAGTCGACAGTCATGTCTTGTATCATGAAGAGACACTAAGATCTAGGTGTCTGACCCACGGTGCCCAGATGTGGCCCATTAGAACATCTTTTGCAGCAAATATCTCAGCTGCTTTGCCACTCTGTACTGTGAGCAAATAACTTTTTCTTTTTCCCCCTCCCTGAACCCATTTCCCAGATTTACTGGGCGTTCTTTTTCCTTTGTTGAAACTCTGAGTTCAAGCCTGGGGAAGTTCACACCACATCTTGCCTTGGACTTTCCATCCAGTATCACCACATTCAGGGTTTTCTTGTCCACTGGGGTGTTTGTGATGATTGAATGAACTTGCCCTCAGTCAGCTTTGATTTCATGTCAGCAAAAAGACCCAGCAGGCCTTCATGAACCAGACTTCCTTCTTCTTCTCCTCCACTTTTTTCTAAGTCCCTTCTGACAAAACCAAGGACCCTTGGGCCATATTTCCTGTTTATTTCGCTGTCTGAAGCTAATTTGAACAGATGCACGGAGAATGACAGTTAAACAGCCTGAAAAATAGGTTTTCAACCCCTGAGGCAAAAGTTTAAACTATTCTCTTTTTTTAATTTTTTTTTGCCTCTATCAAAACAGCCTGAGAAAACCCTGCTGCTGAGCTAGTGGCTAGTTTAGAAATTGCTGCATTCTCTTGTTTTACTCTTTAACCAGGTTTAGAGTGAAGGCTTTGTGTTTCAGATACAACAAAAGAACTACAACAAGAAGCAATTGTACATCACCGTTGGGTATCACCAGTCAAAGAAGATGAAACCATTTGTGAAATGCTCCTATTTTCCAGGGCTGATGTAGCTTGTAAGCTGTTTTATTTCTTCATTACTGCTCTCCTTAAGGCTCACTCATGCAGTTCAGGCAATTCACAAGCAATAGGAACTTTAATCCTGCTGCCTTCTTTAAGATCTCATGGTACTTTCTGAAGAGAACCCTCAAAAATCAAATTCTTCTCCTCCGTCCAATTCTTCTCTCTTGATTTTCCTTTTTTTGTCTAAGAAACAGATCTGATTCGTTTCTGTGCTGGAGTTAACTAGAAGTGTTTAACCCCAGAGGCAGTTGCATTACAGCAAGGGACTACTTTGTTCCTGTGAAAATCACCTGAAGAAGAAATGAGAAAAGGTAAAATATCCTTGAACACAGATTATGCCATTAAAAGTGAACTATAACTTCATCAGAATCTGAAAAAAATATGAGAAATTTAAAACACCCATTCCTTTATACTAAAATAACACTGGGTCATGCTGTCCACCCTTGCAGCCTTCTAACAATTTAGGCAAGTGCTTATGTGATCACCAAGGAATCTCTGATTTTTCACCCTCTGTTTTATAGTGTTTTCAGGTCTCCAAGTATAAACATCTACTTGGATACTGAATGTCACACAAATGCCTTTAACAGCCCTGAATACAGCTAAACAGCACTTTACTGCCAGGGAGTTGAGACACATTTGTACAAAATACGTATACAAAATTTCAAAGAATATAAATGTGCACAAAAAATGAGTATAAAAATAATTTCAGGATACCAAGGAAAGCTAGACAGGTCTAAAATCAAATGTTTGCAATGAACATTTACCCAGTTCTGCTCCTAACCACCAGCAAGTGGGTAGAGAGACTCCATCAACCCCTTTGTTTTCTTTTGATGGCTTTGTTTGGCTTTTATTCTTGTTAAAGACATCCAGAGAACTTCAGGGGGTTACTGGTCTTCGGACTATAACTAGGGATCAGGTCTAATATTGTTATTTACTTGTGGAAATAAGAAGGTAGAGCTGTTAAAGAACCACAGCCACTCAGGAAATGCACTGATAAACAAACGCACTCCTGTTACATATGTGTGGTATCCACGCACACACACGTAAGTGTGAATGAGAACACCTGAATATTAAAATAAATATTTCTCCTTTAACTTTCCCACACTCTGTTGCAGAGCTGAGCCAAAAGCAGAGCAGAAGCAAGGCGCAGTAGGTAACTCACTCTTGTGCTTCTGCCAAGGCTGTGGCTTCTCCCCGTGCCCACTGTGGGCAGCGCCCAAAGGAGCTGCATGTGACACCCTCCAGGTTGCAGTGGCACCTCTGAACTACCAAAGACCAGACTCCACAAGGCATGGCATAGATCAGGAGTCAGTGTCTGCTGAGGTATCCTGGTACCACTTCAATTATTCCTGTATCTGGCCCTTTCCAGACACTCAGAGCTCACACGACTCCTGTAACCTCTTTGGAAGTTATAAGGACACAGCCTGCTATTCTCAAACTTCTGCCAGGGATGCTGAAATCCCTCTCCTGTAACCATCACCAGTGGAGGTGATGCAGAGCAGCTTTGTTTGGCTTCCATCTCTCTCCAGGTGTGAGCCTCTTGGGCCTCTGTAGTGGCCTGATGGAGGTGGGGTAGCAATGTAAATCTATCAATAATACCTGTGTTCCTTCGTTAACTTTCCATGTACCTGGTCTGAGCATTCCTGGATTCCCAGCACCAGGAATGCAATCATCACTGCTGCAGAGGGTGAGCCCTCCTCTGGAGACCAGGCACTGCATCTCGGTGCTGAACCAGCATCTGTCAGCTCAATAGGTTTGGTTAGACCTGACAGGAGATCCTATAATATTCCTTCCAGTGAACACTAGAGACCAGCCCATCCAGCCTTCACTCAATTTTGTCCATTTCTTATTCTCATCATTCCTTGCACTGTTCTGCTCTCCACACACCTTGTAGCTGCACTCCTCCTCCACTGCAAGTCAAGAATATACATGTTCAGTAGAGAAAAGACCTGTTCTGTTAGTTAGGTACTGTCTGTGACAGGATAGTTTAGGATAGTTTAGTTCCTTCCTCGTGCCTGAGCTTGTGCTCCTATAGCTAAATATCTGACAGCATCACAGGAGAAACACTGAGGCCACCAAACTTCAAGTCACCTCAGAAAGAAGCTGCGCTTGAGCCAGATGGCTGGAGCTGGTGGAGTGAAACACAGGGCCTTGGAACAAATCCTGAAGCATTATTTAATCTGAACACAGCACACCCGGCAGTCCCTGTGACTGGGTAAATGCCTTTCAATCTAAAGCAGTGCAGCAAATTCGAACACATCACCTCTCTGATAGGAAATCGATGCCTACTTTTAGTATTCAGCTTCCAGATCAGATTTTCCCTTTCCCTTTTTCACTGCCAAGTCCCTGTCCTTCCAGTGGCTGCCTTCTGCTTACCCAGGAGAGTTTAAGAAAGGGCTGATGTGGAGGAAAATGGTCATTGTTGTTTACGTCACAGTGAGGAGATGCAGGTCAATGACAGATGGGTGACAGCCCTCAGGTGACAGGTTTCTGCCTGCACTGTCAGCCTATGAAGGGGATGCTGCTTATGGCACTCACTGGTCAGTTTTGCAACCCGAAACACTTTGCGATACAGTTTTCAAAATCTTCGTGCTCAGAGCCAGCGAAAAGAAAGCAGGGACTCAAACATTAAATGTCTGCAAGACTCATGACAGCAGTGTCTGTGCCAAAGAAATCTGGCATGTCTGAACTCATCCTGAGAAGGCTGTTTTTTACCCCTTTCTCCCCCACTCTCTATCTTTCTTTTCTTCTTGGTTTCCCATCACATCCTGAGGTTTGAGTCACTGTGGGTTGTACTTTTATCAACAATGGAACACAGAGACACCTTTCACAGCTGCTGAGCTCGTTTCTTGCTTGGAATTTGGCTTTCTAAAGGTGATTTGTTTGCTTTTGGAGAGTTCACACACGTGTACACAGCCTCAGACTTGCACACAAAGAATGCTCCGTTTGCTCTCGCTGTAGGAAAACAACAGCCGTACACAGCTGGGTCTGCCACTGGGGGTGGAGGCTGCTGCCCTGTTACCCTGGGGCAGTAAGGGGATGCCAGATAAGCACTGCCAGCCTAATTAGAGCCCTGCAAAATAACAAAATAAATAATAATTTAAAAAAAAACACTGGATGACAAGCTTTTCCAAGATGCCAGATACACTGAGAAGTGCCAACAGCATCAAGATTAATGTTACATGGGATTCTCACATGGAAAAATAATTTTAGAACTGCATTTGCAGCCTCTCATTTCATCCTGCTGTGCTCCTCAGTCCCAGGGGAATGTTATTACCTGGGCTGGACCAGTGAGTGGGCTGAGTTGCTCTTCCAGAGGCGCATCCTGCTGCTACCTGGCACAGCATCCCATCCCCACGTGTGCTGATACCTTTCAAAACTGGCACATTTCTGTGGAGTTAGAAAACCTGATTAACCTTCCTTCTCAATATCTCTTCTTCCCCCTCGTCTCAACCCCAGCAGTCTGTTTTGCATTCTAGCTCTGCCTCTGCACTTTCTGATTCTCTTTCCTATCAAAAATTATGAACTCCGGTGAGAAAGGCTCACTGGATTGTATTTCCTGCCTGTCAAACAACAGGAAGCATCAGCAGCCTTGTGAGAAAACCATTTCTCATGACACCACGAGGTGAATGAGCTGGGCTCAGGTGGCTCAGAGAACTTTGGAGAGCACCCACGTTAGTATCTAAGTGCTAGGATGTTTATCTGAGCTTCTGAGCCTGTATCTCTTTCACATTCTCTGTAAACTTTGACTCTGTCTGCCGTGGTTTCTCTGGCCAAATGCATTCCATGAGGAGGGTTATTTATACCTCCCGGTCAGCTCAGGGTGTGCACAGTGCTTCAAACTGCTCTGGTTGCATAAAGTTACTTCCTGGTGGTGTTGCCTCTTTTACTTTGCTCTGACTTGTGGGGTTTTAGCTCACACATATCCTGACAAGTGGGGATCTGTGTATGTTGATAAACCCCTTTGCTAATTCCTTTGACGTGAGCTAAAACTCTTCCAAGTCAAGAAAATTTTCTCCTTCATTGTGTTGTCATCCAAAACTGGGAAAAAGAATTATATTGTGTGGTTCACTTCACTCATCATGTGAACTGAATAGGAAACAACTGATTCAAAGAGCACGTACCATCCAAGACTGTTAATGAATATTGGGAGAAAAGACTTGAAAGACTGTAGGTTCACTTCCCAAATAATTTATGAAACAGAAAAGGAGCTATGGTCCTGCTTGGAAAAGCAGTGGGTCCTTGCTGGATTAAACATTTACCCTTAACAATAAACACATGCTTAAATCCACGTAAGACAAGTGAGACTAAAGAGTGCTGAGCTGGGACTCCAATGCAGAACATTTTCAGCTGTTTTCAACCCTGGAATTTTTTCCCCATATCCTGCAGACGCCGGAAATCCCCAAGACAGCCGAGGGTATTTGGGTATTCACTTCTGCATGTCAAAATTTCCCCGTAGGCTTTGCAAAACTTCAACCAGCTCTGCTTTGTGTTTGTCTGAATGACACTGTTAGCTACTGATTTCTGTTGGAGATGGTATAGTTCCAAAAACCAAAGGTTTGATTTTACTGTAGTGGTTAAATGGAAATAAAAAACAGGCAAACTACCAATTTCCTGCCTGAAATGAAAGTAGCTACCAAGATGCAGTAAAAAAAGCCAAAGATTGAAACTGTGTTATTGAGCAGAGTTTCTCAGGACATACCTGAGAGTGACCTCTTCACTTTATTTTTCTCTTCTATTTCCAGGTAGAAGAGTCCTTCTTTACTGCAATGTGTTGGCAGCAAATAACATTTCATGAGACAGATATAGTCTGCAATGTCCTGTCTGCAGTTCTTATTAACATTTTTTCCTGCTCATCTATGTCTGTGTCATCTGAAACAAAGAGTCTACATGTCAGATGTTCATTATATTGATGATGTCCCAATGACAACCAATTTATTTTCCTGCCTGCACCTCAAAGAATTGTATTAGTAATGATGTCTATCTGCTCTAGAGATGCTTTGTTAAAACTGATGGTCTGCCATGAGGATACTTAATTATATCTTCTTAAAGGAACACAATTAAGTTTGCAGGTAAAAGATGGCTCTAGAGTTAAAATGTATTTTCAAATTAGTTTTCCTGGTGGATAAGATGTTTAATTTTCATTTTGGTAGTCAAACTGGAGAATTGATCAGAGAGATCTGGTAAGATGAATGCTCTCAAAAGCAGAGCTGACACTCATCAGAATTATCTTTCAACCTTCAGCCAATGTGATATTTGGTGGTAAAACCAGGGAAACAACAGACACGCATGGCAGTGCATGGAGTCATGAGAGCCACTGTGGTAGGAACCCTGCTGATGGGGACAGGGCAAGCATCCCTCAGGGCTGTCAACCATTGCACAGGGCTCTGCTGAAGCTGCAGCTCTTCGTTTGTATTTCTATCAAGGCTTCCTGGGACAGCAGCAAGGAACCTTCATTCCCAGCCGAGATCTCCAGTACTACTCCTCCTGTAACAAGAACCTCATCCTGCACGCCAGTGTGTGTTTGGCACTGGAACTATAAATATTCCCTGCTTGAACAAGCCTCTATGGGACGCTTGGCCATCCCATAATGGGGTACAGGGCTTGGGGTACCACCCACACTTGGATTCTTTGCCCAGAAAGGGTCGACTTGAGTATCGGTTGGTCAAGAACCAACTGATTCACCAAAACCAGCAGAAAGTCTCCTGTTCTCCTAAACCCTTCAGAGAACCAAGGGTCTTTCATCTGTGGTTTCCAAACCGTCCTGACACTGGTAGAAGTAGGACTTTCTGTAATAGCTTCATTTGATTCCTTTTTGGGATCATTTATCCTTTCAGTTCAGTCTGCTCCAAAGTTTTCCACATCACCTCTGACATATTGAGTTTCCACATTAGCTATAACATATTCATTATTTTTAGCTGAGCAATTCCTTTCTGAAAGCAAATCACTTTTTTTTTTTTTCATAGCATTTGGGAAACAACTCCAAAAAGATGCCTGAAAGGAATGCCATGAAAATACATGTAGCAATACTTTCCTGCAAAACAAAACAGAACTCATTTAACATGCAGATCTCTGCAAATGTTAGAAACCACCTGCCTCCCAAAGCACACAATTCCATAGTCCAAACCAGAAAAATAAATAAATATAAAGTATCTACATGCACACACACACATCTATGGATCCTCATCCAAGTCTATTTTAGTACAGCAGAAACCAGAAACTGTCGATGTAAAAAAGGACGTAAAGAAGAAAGTCCTTTGTGCACTACTAATTTAAAAATAGTCTATCATAATTATTTCCAGAATATGTCAACATATAATTTAAAACAAATGTTTTGGATGAAAAAGTAGCTTTTCAAATTACTGGTGGCAAGTAATATTTATAATAATATTGATTTTATTTGTGGTCTTTTCTCTCCTGCTTTCTGGTAAGCCACTCATTACTGGAGCATATTTACCATAGAGTTTGGACAAGAAATTGCCAATCTGTTGTGTTTCTGCAAATTGTACAGTATGATATTTTGTTAGTTCATTTTAATAATGATGATGATACCAGCTGGCTCAATCTTGTGCTAATATTTCTGTTTATTAACTGGGGAGACAGAAAAACTTAAAACTAAAAACAGTTAATACTAAATCACAGAATGGTTTGTGTTGGAAGAGACCTTAAAGATCATCTTGTTCAATGGGCAAGGACATCTTCCACTATCCCAGGGTACTCCAAGTCCCATCCAACCTGGCCTTGGATACTTCCAGGGACGGGGCAGCCACAGCTTCTCTGGGCACTCTGTGCCAGGGTATCACCACCTCACAGCAAAGAGTTTCTCCTGCATATGTAATCTAAATTTCCCCTCTTTCAGTTTGAACCCATTACTTCTTGTCCTATCACTACAGTTCCTGATGGAGAGTTCCTCTCCAATAATTAATGATAATAAATGCACTTCCAGGTGCAAACATCTGGTTGAAATCAATGAATTTAATTAGTTTAATGAGTTGCAACTCATTAAAAGAAAATACTGCAGAGAGTTGGCAAGTATTAATCACAATGTTACCAAAGTCTTCATGCTGATTAAACTTTCCATGTTATTCATGAGTCAATTTTTGAATCAGGCTTTAAGTACTATACCTGCTCCAGCTGACAGAACAAACTAAAACAAAACAAAAAAAAAACTAAAAAGAGACTGTTCTGAAAAAAATCCAGATGAGACATTTGAGCTGGGCTGTGTTCAGGAACACTGGGAATATTCTTTGCTCTTCTGGTTCCCATGGTGGAAGATCCCTCTCCCTCACAGATGCTGCTGATGCTGCTTAAGCCACTCTCTTCCCAGGTTAAAAGTTTCCCCACTAAGCCAATCCAGAGCACCAGATCCAATAGATCTTATCCACTGAGGAAACACCATACTCCAGCTCTATGAATTTTCCATGCAAGTACAAGAGATTAAATCAAACCTCCAGATACAACAAAAAAAAAACCCTCCTGTTCTTTAGCAAAGCTTGGATCGAGGTTTAGATCCAAGCTTCACGGCTCGGGATCATTGCCAATTCTGTCATGTCTTTCCATTCCTCTTTCTGGACTCGATCAATAGCGGCCGTGCCAGTAGAAATGAGCGTTGGAGGCTGTTTTTAGAACCCTGGTGATTTGTGCGAAAGCAAAAAAAGGAACAATACTCCAACTGAAGCCTCACTTCATGAAATTTCCATCTCCATCCTGCAGGCTTGGGGTTTGGATGAGGTTCAGTTTTGAGGTGCTTAGCACTCAACTCACCACCTAACGAGCACCACGCCGGCCAGGACCTGGTTCTGCTCCATTTCAACACAGCTTCAACTCATCACCGAAATCAATGGATGGACTTGAGATTTCACCATAGTAACACACAAGAAAAATTTAAAGGCCCTGGGAATTTGCTCCTTTTGCTAGATTTTGAATGCTTTAGTCTAATTCTTCACCACAATGCACTGACCCTGGACTAAACCTCTTGAGATCAATGCACAGACCAGCTTTGGCGAGCTCTTCATTCAGCTTATTCTTAGAAAAACATCAACCCTTCATATTACAAGAGGAATGAAATTGTGTGGGTAGCTGTACCTGTGAGAAAAATGTTAAAATTACTCTTGTTCTCTTACACATTTCAAACACGAACCACAGAATTCATGTACTCTTTATAAGCAAGCCCTCTATGAGACTTCCACATAAATATTGCATTCAGTCAGGTTCCTGACACATTATTAATAGGTTTTCTGTTTCACCCAGCAGATTTGATAGAAAACATTGTCTGCTCTGTGAGGAATACACAAGAACTAGTTGGCATCCATGCAATATATGCTGCTTGATGTAAATTGCTTCAGAGCTAGACTTACAAAATGTTTATTCAAGGCCTTGCAGCAATCTGTTTGGATACACAGCAGCTAGGGAACGTGTCACCTACAATGCTGCTGGGCAGAGTCTCCGTTTAAATCACTTTAATGGTAATAAAAGCCATGCTGCACAGAACCCTGTGCAGAGACTGCAAGCCAAGCCATGTTTAAGAAAAGTTGATCTTTTATTTATCTTCATGGGGGGACTGATAAACTGAAGCTTTTGCTGGATACCCTCAGCAGAAGCACATGGGGCCTTTTGGTGACAGTGCATCCCTTGGAGTGAAGCTGGGTGTGATACCCACCAATCACCTCTCCATGGTAGTGGCTCCACCTGCATTCAACACTTTATCACACTTTTGTCTACAGATTCATTTTAAAGGTCTTTCAGAATAAAATTTTTAAAAATACCATTGTATGATACTAAATTATCTGCTTATCTTGAGGTGTGGAAATCAAAAACTTTTGTGGGGCACGAGGACTAAAAAGTCACCCTCATATTTACAAACCAGCAATGGGCTTTGCCATCTGAACATCTTACAAGGAATGTCACATCTAAATGACAACCCACAGGTAACCTTTCCATCCACCAGCAGCAGTAACATCTGGGGCATCCTATTCATTTGTTTTCTCAGAGGCAATCTCATAAAGATCTGATCAAGCAGCCCAGTGGAATCTGCACATCAGGAGGAGATCCTGACTCCAGGCACTCGCAGACGAGTGCTGCCCAGGGCACAGCCAGGTGACACAGAGCTGTGGTGACAGGAGCACCATGTCCCCACCAGGCTGTGCTGAGTGGTGTAATGGGTGTGTGGTGTTTTGCCACACTGGTTGCCAGTCAAACCAGAGGAAGAGGCTGGTGAAGTGCAAAGACAAAAAGCACTGATCCATCACAAGCCCTGGCTGTACCGTGAGAGAGACCACAGGGGTTTTGCTTTGTTTCTCAGCTTGACTCAGCATGGAGCAGGTGCAGAGCTGGCAGCCAGGAGCAGCAAAGCCTAGAAAATGTTGAGCTGAGCAAGGAGGAAATGATGGTGACCCACCATATAATTGCTCTGTGGATAATCTTTCCTCCCCAAAGGCCCTGCAGGGCTGTCTGCAGGCGAGCTCTCGCTTCAGCCGCTCACACACCGAGTTCACAGGATTGGAGAGGCTCTTGCAAATCAGTGCAGCCTCCAAGTTTTAGGTAACAGTATTACCTCTGATGGCCCTACCCCACTCTGTGCAGCTGTCAGATGCATGGTTGTACATGGCTAGAGCCACATCTATCTCCTCATCTGTTTTTTGTTCAGATCTCCAGATTTTTCTATTCCCCGCTGCTTTTAACTCATTGTCTCCTGTTAAATTGATAGACAGGCTTGGCAACCATGCCCTCTTAAAAAAAGTGATTAAAAAAAAAAAAGCAGTGTCTTGCCAGACAGAGTTTAGAGACAGTTCTGCATACATCTGGAATGTGGCAAACCATGAAACATGGGTGTCCTCTTAAAGCTCCCCTTTAACCAGAGGGTGCATAAAGACAGTGCTGTAAAGGTCCAGCCCAGCTGGGCCGTAGGTAATGTACCAATGTTGAAGGAAGAACATTTTAAAAAGGCTGGATCGCTCTGGTCCTTAAGCTCCCTTGTATTCTCCCTGTAAATCTGGCCACACTCACCATGACTGATCTAAAATATTCCATTTTTAATTAGTTCCAGGCTCGCAAATGTGATTGCTACATCTGCACGACATAGCAGTGCCAAATCAAAGTCTGAGGCTGATGAACAAGTACTGCACAGTTTAAAGACCTGTTGAAGGAGAAAATAGGGCTACTCTGCTATTGGAAATGCCTTTTGGAAAGTTTAGAACAGCCAGGTCTCCACCTCAATCTCACATTCCCATTAAAAATGAGAGACTGGGAGATACTCTTTAACTTCTCCCAGATTGAAAATAACAGCTCTCAGAAAAAATGAAACTTTATAAACGTTGTGCTGTTCTGAAGATGTCTCTCTGCAGAGGTACCACCAGGAATTGTATCTGGAGGCTGGGAAATACCTTGACTCACTGACCTCATGTTTTAAAGCTGTCACTGACAGTGTCTGTGTTACTTTCTCTTGGGGCATCCCACAACACAGGGGTGGAACAAACATCCCATGTACTCCCAGGTGACACGACAAACTTCCTTTGCTCTGGATCTCTGCCTCCAGTGTCATCTTTTGGTAGTGTCTAACTCGATGCTGTTGATTCTCTGTCCTCTGACAGAGACATAAGAGGTTAATAAGGATGAGACTTAAATGCTGATGGGAGCCCTGTTGTCCCAATAGCCGGGTGAAACCTTTTCTCCATATATACAAGTCCCTCTGCTGTGGAGCTCTGCTGAGCAGCTATTTGAAATGCAAGGCACTCCAGGGGGAAGTTAAAGAATTCCTTCAGAAATTATCTTATAAGGAAGACAATAACATGAGAAGGAATGCATCGCTAATAATAAAGCATATGAGCATGGCTGATAGACAGAGAGACAGATAGGCTGAGAGATAGTCCCAAGTATTACTCTGTGGAATTTTATGCCAACTGAAACTAACATTTCTGTGGTTCACAGAAATCATTGCTGTCCCTAATTAGATGTCATGACTAACCCGTCCTAAGTCTGTGCATATGGGGTTTTTTTTTTATTTTATTTTTGTAAATGTTCTGTGTTACTTTTTTACTGTCTTGAGAGAAAGGCTGAAACTCTCACAAGGACTAGGAGGTGAAATCTAAACCATTACAAACTGTGGCTTACATAAATCTAACCATATGCACTTTTGGAATGTCTCTTATATTTTAAACTAGAGGTCTGTGTCTAACTGTTCTGGTTTTCAAGTCTCAAACACAGGAAAATGGATGTCTCTGGGCTCTAATAAGATCTCTTGTGCAAGGATACTAGCACCTGGCTTCCCACTGCAGGATAAAAAGAGGGATTTCCCCCTTTTCTCTGCCTTTGTGAGACCCTATCTGGAGTACTGCATCCAGCTCTCGGCCCCCAACATAAGAAGGACATGGACCCCTAAAAGTAAGTCCAGAGGAGGCCACACAGATGATCCAAGGGCTGGAACACCTCTGCTCTGGAGACAGGCTGGGAGAGCTGGGGTTGTTCAGCCTGGAGAAGAGAAGGCTCTGGATGGACCTTAGATGGACCTTCAATACCTAAAAGGGCTCCAAGAGAGCTGGAGAGGGACTGTGGACAAGAGCATGGAGTGACAGGACAAGGAGGAATGGCTTCAAATTGAAAAAGGGTAGGTTTACACTGGGTATTAGTAAGAGATTCTTCCCTTTGAGGGTGGTGAAGCCCTGGCACAAGTTTCCCAGAGAAGCTGTGAACGCCACATCCCTGGAAGTGTTCAAGGCCTGGTTGGATGGGGCTTGGAGCAACCTGGTCTAGTAAGTGGCATCCCTGTCCATGGCAGGGGTGTTGGTCCCTTCCAACCTAAACCATTCTACAAAATCTGATCACACAATCGCTTCGTTTGCAACTTCTGACAGCTCCCGTGGCTGGGGGCTGCTTACAAAGAGGTGCTGAGGAGATGAGACTGGAGAGTGAGTTCCTGAGGTTAAGAGCTGTCTAGAGGCAAAATGCCTTTGCTTCCCGAAGGCTTGAGTCTCTGGCTAGCTAGAACACAAGCTTGTCTGTTTCTGCCTTGCCTTGTCAGGATTAGCAGTACCTACCTGGGATCTGCAATGTTGACCATGGCTGTCAATTAAAACTAAACACATTTCAGCGTGGCTGCCAGCCAAAAACACAGAACCTGCCAAATAGTAAACACGGAAGGTCTGCCTCGTTTCAAAACAATTGTGCCACCTCTGCGAGAAGAGAGTGCATTTAATTCCTCTGTAATCCAGGGGCCGCCAGTGCCAATTTCCAAATGATAGATGAGGTCTTCAAAAGGAGTCCTCCAGAGCTGACTGGCTGCTATCTTTCTTCAATGTGAGGTTTTTTTATTTTGTCATAACCTTTCTTAAAATATTCCTGATTCATAGCAGTGCTTTTGCTCAGTAAGCAATGAGGACACTAAAATGCATCAGACACAAATAAAACTACAGCACTTGATCAAAAGACCACAAGTGGATTTAGATTTTTAGAATGGGTATCTATTTGTGATGTTCCATTAAAGAATCTGTTGAGCTTGTGTAATTAAATAATAAGGGAAATTCTTTTCGTAAAACTAAACCCATAGTGAGGGTGAAACTTTCTTATAAACTCTGTTCTGAAGGGCACAGGACAATCATCATATGGTGGTTCAAACTAACAAAACGGTATATCAACTATAAAAAATGTCATCTGCAACTTCTAAACTGAAAATGGATACTCACTGAAATAAATATATCTAAATTAACAGTGATGATTGAAAAAGACTTCAGAAGATGGAAACAGATTGAGCTGTGCCTGGAAGCTTTGGGGCATTTGGACCTCTCAAAAACATGTCTCAAAGCTGCTCGTGCTTGTGGCAGCAGGGAAGAAATGGGGCTGCTCTCCTCCCACCTCCATGGGCCTCCAATCCAAAGCTCGGCTCTAATCCTTTGGAACTTGAAAGCAAAGAGTTTCTATTTCCTGAACTATTCAAGAGCAATAGGAAATACATAAGAAGATGATGAGGAATGGTTACAACTCTACATGCTCCCCATAAGGTGGTGTGTAAGGCAGCCTGCGCAAACTCTTGTGGGGATGATACTGTGGAGATGAGGGGAGACTTATTTCCTGGCATCTCAAGGGCCAGACCTTGGAATGCTGTGGAGTTCTTTTTTTTTCTAGGTTTGTAAATCATCCTTAAAACCTATAACAGATGAAATATGTTTTTAATTTTACATTTAAAATGGAAACCAAACAAAGATGCCAGAGCACATTCTACTCTGTTTAACTGAACTTGGTAAAGCCTATGACAGCCACATTTTCTTTTGCCAGAGAAACCCACTTGCCTTTTCAATTAGGCTTAGATTCACTCCAGAAATGGTGCTGGGTTTAAATAGGACTCACATGTTCCAGCTTTCACCATTATTGCCTCAAACCTCAACCGTGGAGATCTGACAACATGATGGGACAGGTAGATCAAGAGAAAGAAATATGGAGACACTAATAACCAAATGCTCTACTTCAATCCCTGCCTTTCATTCTGAAAGCCCCTACAGCACATTACAAATTGGGTTCTTTATCTCCCAAAACAATTTAATTCACCCATGAAATAAAACCATCTCAGGAGGTGGGGTATGAAGGAGGGCAAAGAAAGAGGCAGATGTTTAACATCAGCCCAACAAAATAATTTTCAGTTAAAAGAAAAAACAACACAAAAAGAAAATTAGCAAACCCATAGACTTATTTATGCAAACACTAGATACTGCATCTCTCACCTCTTTACTTTGAGGTTTCCATAATGCAGGTAATGGAGCCAATACACAAAATTTACAAAGTTCTCAAAATGTTTTGGCAGCCCACAGGGAGTTAAATATTACATACGACTGAATGCCCTTCTGCCTGTCCAGGACACGTAAGCATTCGCTTGCTGCTACAGCTTTTCTCCAGAGAAGTACTGCAATGTAAGCCTTCAATCCAGACTTCATCAAAGTATAGCAAGATGCCTTGGTCACCCTGATTTCTCTAACCTTCTGAGTGTTAATAGCTTCACTGTGGAGGCAATAGTAGCAGAATCACCAGTATATGGTATTTTTCCATCTGTACATACATGTATAGAAAGAATCATTTTATTGTGAGGGTGCTCATCATCTTTCCTTCCATCTGAGCATGATGGGCAGCAGTGGCATGGAATTTTTGGCAACAAACAGAAAAACAGGTTTGCTGTCTCTGGACTTGCCCACCTTCTCTCAGCAGCAGCCTCAAACGCTGTTTTGTTTTGACACGTGTTTCCAATAAAAACACAAGGTTCATATTGACAAGAGGAATGCTGGAGCAGACCACTAGCATTTCAGAGCAGCCACAAATCCTTCTTTCTCTGAGCCCCCAAGGGTCAATTCCATGCAGCAAGAATCCCACTCTCTAATTATTCATGTTCCTCCACTGCCAGCCTCATTATCTGGTGAACTACTGTCAGCTGAAGCTGATTTTTTCAATTGTTTAAAGAGACATTGTCAACTCAGCTATGCTCTATTTACATACATAAAATCAATAATCTCTTTCTCATTACCTCTGCTATGCCTGCTTTAAATACTACTGAGGTTTGGAGAGGGTTTCTTCTTTACAGTAAATATCCCAGAGAGATATTCTGGTGACCCATGTAAGGGCTGGGCTACTAAGATGAGTGAATGAAAACAAAATGTTGCTACTGGGATATGTTGCTGGAATGTCCTTAGTTTCATGCCTTAGCTAGAAGGTCCAAGGATGTTTTTTTCTCAGAGTTGCCATCTAAGAGTTTGTGATCTAGAGGATATTTTGCTCCTGACTTAGAAAAGGGCTCTTCTTGTAATCTAGCAAAGGACAGAAAGTTGTCAAAGTGAGGGAAGTTGTTCCCGAGAACCATGGTTCCTGGCTCTCTGTCATCAAGTGATCAGGGTATTAAAGAATCAAAGTCCTAGTCTGTGTTTCTCACCCACTTCCTCTTACACATGAGAGAGGAGCAGGAAAAGCTCTGAGGGTACCTCACGGTTCATCCCTTTGGAGCAGAGCCCAAAGGTCTGGGAAGGCATCAAGCCTTTTTGTACCCTCAGGCTGAGTAAAGGGCAATCCCAGCTTGCTCCAGCTATGCATCTCTTCAGGTACACAAAAGTTCCCCTCACAACCCTCCAGCAAGAATTACAGTGCCGTGACCTGGATTTTCCTCCACATGTCTGCAGACCATCACCAAATGGATTAAGAAGAAATGCAGCCTGTGTGAGCCAAACGTCTCCAAGAATCCCACACAATCCTAGAAAAATAGCTGGGAAAAGGGCATTGGCTCCTTTTCATCTCCTTCAGGGGCAAGAGGGACATTTTTAGTGATTCTCCTTTATTCATCAGTCTCAAAGACATGATCCACGTGTTAAGAATCCTGTCTACATAGGAAACAAGTATAGCCAAAACAACTGATACCACGGGACTTTTCCTTTTGCGTCCCAAACAAGTAAAATAAGTATGGTGTCACATTTATTTTTTTAAAATAAATTCTATTCAGATTTCCAAAAATAACAAAAGAAAAACAATCACAAAGAGCACAAGAGAAAAAAAAGCCATTCCTGAGACACATTTCTATTACACGCCATGAATTGCCATGTCTTCCCATTTCACCTCACACTGGCACAAACGATAATGGAAGCCCGAACAAATTTCTTGAACCAGCAAGTCAGGCTCTCAGGAGAACAATTCAGAACATTTGCTGTCTTTCTACTTTGATGTGCTCTACAATCTCACACGAAATCAGGCCTCAGTGGGAACGGCCAGGCTCAGTGTACCAAAGGCAATGGGCTCCCCTCCTAGAGAGCTAATCAAAACCATCCAGTGTCAGCAGAGGGAAGGCAAAAGCAAAGCACCAGCAAATAACTAAATAAATACAATTGCTACCCCTTAAATAACCTTGTCACCGAAACACAGAACTACACTGATAACTCCATCCTTCTTCTCAGCAAACACACTGTGCGTATTTAACTTGACAGGTTTTCAAGACTCATATTCCATAGCTTTCCATATTGTCCTCAGCAGGACACAGCCAACAGTCTGGAAAATAATATCTTCTCTAACTCCACTATTCCCTCCCCCACTTTTTTTTTCTTGTAATCATCCATATTATTAATAGGAGGCAGCTGGTTTCCATTAATGTTGGGAAAAGTGGTCTATCTCAGGAATTAAGGTTTAAATTGGCTTGTAGTCTGGGGGAATTAGCCATCTGCACCTGGCCTAACATGGATATTTTCAGCCATACTAATCATAAACAGGGCTTTGTTCTAGTTGTGTCCACTTGGGTCTCTCACTCTTTTTTTCCCTACTTAGAGAGTGGGGAAAAAAAAAGAAGAAAAAAAAATTCCCATTAACCCTTTCACAGAATTAATCAAAACTTAACTACTTTATTACTGTCCTGCATTTTAATTTGTGTTTGTAACTGAGCACATCATTTAGGTTTGAGTGGGGCCCAGCACAAGCCCTGTAGCTTTTCAGAGGCTGAACAAAACTGGCAAGAGGAAGAGGCAGTTGTTTGGCAAGCCAGCTGTGATTTAGCAATAACTTCATGACGTCCACACGAAGCTGAATACCACGTGGGCAGGAAAGGCTGAGCACCAGGGTAAAGCTGCAGAGAGGGAGGGTTGCAGTATGTAAAACAAAAACACCAGAACATAGCAAATTACTCCAAAGAATGTACTATAATGTAAAGAGAATGTAGGTTTTGGGGTAGCTTTTCCCCCCACCTTCCATTTCATGCCCATATTTGGCAAAACAGTTGTGTTTTCCAGTGGTTTGGGGCTGAAAAAAGAGTGGATTCAAAGGTGAGTGAAAATAGATGACATCATCAGGTCAGGGGACTGCTCTCTTTGTCTCACAGACTTGGCAGTGAAGGTATAAGCTCTATCCCACCTCCAAACTCTATAGGGAATCCATCCACAACTGCAGTTATAAGAATAAGTAGTTATTCTACAGAGCCTATCCAGAAGTTTGACTACTTTTTTTTTTCCCCAACAGCTGGATCTTTACAAAGATTTGTAAAAGACAGGATTTTCTCTCTCTCCCCATCAATCTTGCTGCCTTAGCGATTATAAATGGACAGTGCTAATGTGTTTAAAAACTGTATGGACAAGGTCTGGGAGAATAGGTTCATCAGTGGCTGTTAATGATCTGGACAAGAGTTTTGGCTTGAACGCCACTGAACTACTGCACACTGGAACTGCTGAGGCTGTGCCAAGGAACTGCTCAGTCTGATCACGTCCAAATCTCCTACTCTCCCTACAGACAGGATATTGCATTAGCCATGACACTGTAGCTGTTTGTACACACACCGTTATGAGGGCTTGTAGTGCAAGCAAAAATACACTCTTTAATCTGTCACTCACAGCTTCGTCTGTAGTTTTGGAGTTTTGTCTGAACAAAGCCAGCTCCGGTGGCCACTTTTTGTGGTGCAGCATCCCTTCTCCACCCAGACCTACCACCGGACTACGGCACTGAGGTGCCAAATCCAGCGTTGTGCCAATTCACAGTCACTCCATCCCCCACTGTCAAATGCCAGCATGTCCTGGCACTGCACATCTCAAGTGTCAGGAATCAGAGAGCTCCTTACAGCTCCCTCAAGCTTCCACCTGGTTGATGGGACCACCTAGCTCTAAATGGGCTTGTTTGCTTGCTCGCTCCTTTTGCAGGATCCAGCTAAAACAAGCAGCCAAAATGCTGCCCTCTCATGCAAGAGCCTGTTGCCATGCTATCTGCAGCTTCTCTGGGATCAGGAAGTGCCAAAAGCTTGAAAAACAGCCTGGGTCTTCCAGGCCAATTTGGAGTCTCAAGAGGCCCAGATAGTTTGGATAACCTACAGTCAAGCATTACAATTTATGGGAGCTTATCCAAGCCAAACTCTGAATCAAGTCACTCACCCATCAGTAACTGAAACACCTCTCAGAACAAGGTGTGCTGCCAAGTGCTGTGAGGTAGGGCCAGGCAGCGAGGAGAAGGGATGGGTCAGCTGGGGATGGACTGCTGAAGCCAGGCCTTGGAGGGCAGGGAAGGTGTGATCACCCTTCTACGAAAACATGGGCAAACAGCTGGCAGCAGAAGGAAACAGAGCATAACGGAGGTAGTTTTTAATAAGCAACTTTGAAAAACCCATTCAGCTGCCCCCAGACAGATGTAAATCAGGAGGAACTGGTTTGTGAGAGTAGGGAAAAGTGCCGAAGCCACAAAGGGGAAAGAGACTACATCCACAGTGAAGATCAGTGTAGGTCCCAGGGGACTGCAAGGTCCCAGATTGTCTGCCCAAAAGTAAGGTACAGTAAAAAGGAATGACAGGAAGGAGGTGAGGGCAGAAAGACATCCTTAATCTTGGTGAGCTCTTAAGTTTACTGAGACAGACACAAATTCCTGGAAATGAGAGTTCTCACCTCTTCAGGGAGGAGGATTTAGGCACAGAAGCCAGAGTAATGCATCTTGCACAAGAAAGGTGTATTAAAAACAAAATTATAGAAACTACACAACGTAATAACTAAGAGAAAAGGCACCTGCAATCCCCAGATACATTGTGTTGGAGGTATGCACATTATCCGTGATTCAGACACAGTAACTCAAGAGAAATAGAAACCAAAAGCAAAGACTCCCCTGTGACTTGCTCCTTTGCCTGACTCCACCAGCAACAAACCAGCCCAGGACTTCCACCTGCTCTGACTCTCCTCCTCCTCCTAACTGAGGTCCTCAGGGCCTATCTTTGGACTAACTGGTGCAGAGTCTGGTACACTGCAAACCTGCTCTCCATCTCTGCTCTGGCCGGACAGTTAAACTTATTTCTTCTTCATGACAGTGCAGATCACAAAGTCCAGAACAAAAAGTGCAAAAGCCAGAGACAAACTCTGCTGGCTGGAGATGCAGCTGTGGAACAAACTTGCAGAGGAAATGAGACAAATCCAGTTAGAGCACCTTTGGGACACAATGAAAAACGTTTTCCATCACAAGCAGGATGATATTCACAGCATCACCATCCCTTCACATCTGAGGAGAGAGATATTTTTAACCATAAAAGGGATGAGAACCAGAGATATCCCAACCTTGCTTTTGCTGACCTTTCTTTTCTCTCATGAGCAACAGTCATGTATTAAATCGCTGTAAAAACCAGAAGGATAAACCATCAGGAAGCTCAGTTTAAGAGGAAGGAAAATATTTATGGGAAATACTTCAGGAGGTTGTGGAGATGCATCTCCTTCCAGCTTTCCCTACCTGCTGCTCTCACAGAGCCACCACCATCCCGCAGCTACATAGATTTTTTTGCAGCAAATAATCTACCTGTAAAAATGCATTTATTTCCATCCCATTCCTGAATTTCTGTGCACATCCCCCATCCCAAATTATCCTTATTGGTGCATTTCAAAGCCAAACCTCTCGGAACACCCTGGATCTTGGAGACTGACACTCTAACCGTAGTTGGTCCTTCAAGAAGAGGGATTCATGTCACCAACCTCATCACACAAGAGCCTCTGAAAATCCAAAGCTTAACATGCTGCTTGACTCCAGCAAAAATGCAGTCTTGTAACAAAATAAACACAAGAAAAACCTCTTAATAGCACAAAGACCTAATTCAGGGAGTAGATTTCATTATGGGAATGGCACGTGTCTGTCTTACAGACCTTAAAGTATCCCACATGCTTTGCTTATTTCAGAACCTGACTCCATAAAACAAAACACTGCAGGATAATCATATTTATTTGTTTGGTTTTCCACTTTGTTCAGTTATCCCAGCTTAAATCTAAGCCAAATGTTACACTCCAAAAACCCCATGGATATACATGTTTTTTGATTTACTAACAGAAGTAACAAAATAGGTTACGAAAGCCAAGACCAGAGGTCCTCATTTGTAACCGTTTATCCTCATGTAGTTAAAGGTCACCCACAAATTACAGACTGTGGGTTCTAGCACCATTTTATATATATAAATATACATGTATATTTACAACTGCTACATACTTATTTTCCACGGTGTGGTGCCCAATGTTTCTGCTGCAGCCTGAAACGGAGCAGCCTCACAGGAAGGCTGTGCCTGGTGCTATATTTAACACACAGGAACTGTTTTCATTGCTTACAAGTGAGAGGAGGAGAGGTAACACAGTTAAATCAGTTGTGCCCGAGACAGCCAAAGGTAACTGTTGTGGTTTGTGAGCTAAATGGCTGCTCATGTCCCACATGAAATAGAGAAACAAACCTAGAAAACCATCCCGTTAAGAAATGACTCACTAAAACAGAAAAAAAAACTGCTCACAATTTTTCCTGTCTTTTTCTTAATTGGAGGAGAGACTGGAATGACAAGCGGAAGTTTTAAACATCAGAATGTATAATAACCATAAAATTTGTGAAGAAATATAAAAATGAAGGAATAGTACTTACATTCTTATTTATGAATCTATAGAAATGAGCCTTTCAGCATTTCTCTGTAGGTCCTGCCACTTGAAAAACTGAAAACCTGCATTCTCAGGGAAATACATGACTCAGGGAATCAACGCTTTAAGAAAAACTGCAAACACTGTGGGACCAGCACTAGAACTGTGAAAGTGGGCAATAAGCCCATGTAAATTGATTACCCAGCAAGTTTATAGGGCCAGAGAAATTATTAGGGAGTAATTTGTAGTCACCTTCAAAAAAGAGATCTCAGGTTAAGCAGATGGTTTGTTACCATGCAGGGAACACTTAAAGCCAGTGAGATGGAGCTTCCACATTATTTACAACTTGCCATTTAAATTAGGCTTCAAAGCTGACCAGACTTCTATAGGTTTCTTCCAACCTGAAACATTCTGTGAGTTTAAGATTTTGGCATATATCTCTCTTCAGTGGGGGGTGAGTAGAAAGGCTTTTCAAAATGCAGAAATGAGTCAATCCCGGCTGAAAAGTCAGAGGTGAGAAAAATGAGGTGAGAAAAATAAATAAATTATTATTGTGTTTGGTCTTTAAATAATGTCCTCCCTGCAAAATGTGTTTTGAAGTTTTGGCATTTTCTAAGCAGTTCTTCAATGGAATTATACCGATCCTTCAGTTCTGTGCTGCTGGGTGAGGTTCAGCACGGTGTTGCTCACTACTGTAAGGGAATTCACGCACTCTACGCTGTTAGACTTGGTGCAGTGTGTACAGACTGATGCTGTCTCCCTTTGAATTCCTCCAGCTCTTTGCCTTGGTCTCTAGTTTTATTTCTGATCAGCCTCCCCATGAAAAGTCATCACAAATTCCTAAGTCCCTAAAGATAACTTAGGTGTTCTTGCAGACTCAACAGCCCCACATACTCCACCTGGGAATAATACCCAGAAAAATTATTAAACCTTGTGTTTCACACAAAAGAAAGAGATTTATCTCATTAAAAGCCATTCTTTATATTCCAGCTTTAAATGGACATTTCTCACTTTGCTTTCTTCTTGTTCTCACCTTCCATCCCCGTGCAAGCACAACAGCCCCAGAAGACAGAATCATGGGATGGTTTGGGTTGGAACAGACCTTAAAGATCATCGAATTCCAACTCCTTGCCGTGGACAAGGACACCTTGCACTAGACCTGGTTGCTCAGAGCCCCTCGGACAGCCCCCATGCACAGAGATGGGAGAGTCCCCACAGACTCATGCTGCTGCCTGTGCCCCATGCTCTGCCTCATGTGGGCAGCCCGAGTGCTGTGCCAAGAGGGCAAAGAGGTAAACACATGAAACTGCCCCCCCCAAAAGTGGGAAGTCAAAGCATGGCACACAGAGGGCAAAGGGAGGAGAAATCAAGCCCTGCTTCTCCCAGCTTTCTGCTCCCTTAGAGAATCACAGAAGTACAAAACCATGAGAACAATAACCCCAGCTGCAAAGGCAATGAAGCAATTTGTTAGGGAGATGACATTTTTAATGAGAAACACTTGCTGGAGGAGAACAAAAGGCCCTGTTTGGTCAGAGAGATGCTCTTGATACTCTTCTGAAGTGCATGAAAAAGTAATTTCATTTAAGCGTCATACACAGAGCAGCTGAATTTCCTGGGGCTCCAGATGTTGTCCTGTGCAGATGCTGAACAAATGGAACTCTGTCTTGATGAAATGGAAAGAAAAAAGTGAGCCTTCCTAAACCAAAACCCATGCACCAGAGTATTTCACATCCTAAAAGAAGAAAAAGAAAAGAGAAAAAAAGAGAGAGAAAAACATACAAACTGGGGAAAAAGGAAGTTCTTGAAGGTGGCAGCGTTGCCCGTAGGATAGACTGTTCTTAATCACCCGATGGATAATTGAAGGAGACGAGAATCTGGATTTGCAAAATACCAAGATCTGGCTCTGTCGCCTCTTTCTCTTGGCTGTGCTCCATTTCTCTTTGACAGTTATCTGGCTGTGGTTACACTGAGTTTGCTCTCTAAGAAGGGACAGATTCTGCAAGCTTTTATTAGGCCAGAAGTAACTGGAACATTCTGGGGCGAGTGACAGATTCAGAATCAACAACTGCAAAACTATAATCAATATTTACAAAGCGTAAAAGTGCAAGCCTGATTTCTAATTGAAATGACACAAGTTTATGTCCTGAATTTTGGGGAGGGCAAGGGGTTTGGTGCCTCAGCAGTAAAAGCTTTTGAAGTAAGAGATCAGACCAATATCAGCTCTCACATTAATGAAGACTAATGAAGTATAATGACCTTGATATTCAGCTACTTCATTCCTGAACTTTGGGGTGGGTGACAGAAGTAGATGTAGATGATTCCTAGGCTTTGTGAGCCTTACAGGGCCTATACAGATCCTGATGTAAATCAGAATAGCCTTAGGCCTGCTGGCTTATGCTCTCTTTTTTTTTTTTCTGCCTTTTTAGGCTCTGAAAAAATGGGCACTATTCACTCTTTCTTCTAAGGCACAAGTCTCCTTCTGACACAACATTATCCTTCTGCTAAGTGGTAGCAGATGACAGAGTCCAAAGCACTGCACAAACACGAGAGCATTCCTGCCTCTTACTCAGGGCCCCTTCCCAAGAAGGCAATGCTGTCACAGACAACTCTGCCTTTGAAAGAAAAAAAAATAACAGTAATAAAAGCCAGGTTTGTGATGCTGGTCCATCAGCAGGTGGTACTGTGTAGTCAGTTTATAGTGAACGAAGTGAGAACGATAATATTGTTTTAAATTGGGATTTGGAAAGGGTGGTTATCATCACATCTGACACCTCCCCGAAGGGCAAAGCTAAAGAGTGACACACCAGAGTACACACCAAACCAGGGGGAAGCACACAGTGGGTGTGTTAAGTAGATCTGAATAAGAATAGAGCTAAAAAATTGAAAAAGAAAACAATGTAGTGCATGCAAGTTATGAGAAGCTGGGGACTGACCTTTTGTTTCTCTCTGCTGAGAGGCAGAAACAGGCAGCGAGCAGCTGCTCTCCTGCTCAGAGGGAAGAAGCTGCTCCCAGTGAGTCTCACCAGTCAGAGAGAAGTGATCTCAGAGTTCAGGCAAGAAGTAGATAAGAGGGTTGAAAAAGAACATTCCTTGTTATTTTTTAAAAGCAATGCATCATAGGTCAAATGAGCTAGTTTTGTCCAAACTCAGTCAAACCTAAGCCTTAGATGACCTAATGTAAACATTAGCAAACCAGCCAAGGTGCTGGTGGCTCACAGAGGAGCATTGTGCTTTGGAGAAACCTGCTTGAAGCAATGCAATAAAAATGAATTGACCTTAGGATGGAAAAATCAATTTTTACAGAATTATTGGGTGTGATCTAATGACTGTAGTGAATAACCCAGATTCCAACAATAGGTAATGCTTTTAAGCATGTTACCAGGTTTTGTTTCATGCGTGTGTTGCCAAAGTAATCCCTTTGCATACACAGAAAGTAGTCAGTGAAACTTAACTTCTGGTGAGCACTTACGAGAGCCTTCTACAAGCAAGCAATCTGTTACTTTATATTCTAAAGAGGTTTCCTTAAGGCCTGCCCCCACCAGCAATCAGCAGCATACTGACAGTCTCCAAGTCTTGATTGCTAATGAGGAGGAAAAAAAATCACTGGGGAAGAGGGAAACTGAAGATAAATAAGATATTTTGCCCTCATTTTTTCTCAGAGCACACCCTACAGCAGAGCGTGCTTGAGCCATGTGGGATACAGGTTTAATCCCACAGAATTTTTGCTGCAAAGACTTTGGGGCACGGAGCGTTTTAGCATTTCCAGAGCAACAGCAAATGCTGCCACATGAGCCAGCATAAAAGAGACAAACAGGGAGTGGTGCTGAAGGACTGGGGACTTCTGGGCAGTGAGAGAGCCACATGAAGAAGGCAGTGTATTTTTAAGGGTGACCCTCTTATTAAGGATAACACCATTCCAGAGCAGGCACTGTTAAATCCCGCTCGTGGGAGTACACAAGGCAGAATGTCATTGCAACCCCACGTTCCCTCTCTCCTGTGTCATTTTCCCCAGAAATCCAAAGATCATCTGCATGGCAGACGCTAGGCCTTCATCTGACAGAGAAGCCAGTGGAAACGGGCTGTGTGCCTCTCCTTAGAACCATGGAATTCTCTCTCCTTGTGCATCTCCAAGCAATGGGCAGCCAGACAAATCTTTGGTAGTGTAGTAGAATCCAGGGCATCATTAAAAACAACCTGGATTCAAAATCCGAATTGCCCGTATCCATATTTTCAGGGACTTCTTGGCCTTCCCTGTATTTCTTTTGATATTTTAAAATAATTTTTAAAATTCCCCTGGGCATAAATATAAAATAATTTCTTAAAATCATCTGGAATACCTAGCTGCCTCACAGATTGCTAAGTGAACACACTTATCCCCTCAAAACCACCAGGGAATGATGATTTCCTCATTCAGGAATCGAATGTTCATTTTCATGGGTCATTAGAGATGGATAGCTCTAAAGGTAGTCTAAACCTTTAAACTCCCCTGTCTTTTAGCAAGGGGAGAAAACCAGGAGAAAGACAAAGAGAAAGGAAATAATGAACATTTGCAAAGCCACTAATGAGCTATTGCGGGTCATTACTTTTATTTCCAATAAGAATTTAAATTACAAACTGTTTTGAGAATCACTTGCATTAGGCATTTACTTCATAATGAATGTGACTGCAATTTTAAAAAGTTGGTGTGCAGGATGGTAGAGAGGCCGTAAAAAACCCAAGTCACATATTGAATTCAGTGTACACATAATGACCATATTATTTCTAGGGAATTAACTTTTTTCCCCCCCCTAACTTTCCAGACCCTGAATCCTTTTCTAATAGGATCTCAACAGGCAATAGTATTAAAAATGTGTTAGATGTTAGCATCTGGGCCAGGAAAAGCATGACAATCTAATATAGGGAATCTAACCAGGGCATTCATCCAAGCCTGCCATCCATCTTTCCATTCTCTGTGGTGTCTCTCCCACTTCAGGGTACATAGATTGAGCAAGCCCTTGGAATAATGGCATTTAAATGAGGTAAAACCTACCTGATGACATTTCCTTGCCAGGCAGGTTGCAGGTCCCAGAGAACTGATACCCAAACTACAGTTGTCTTCCTCTCAGTAATGCCAATTTGAATACAGGAGTCGTTTCGGTACATGGACGCAGATAAAAACCAGCGATCTCATTCCATTAAAGGGAAAAGAGAACCCCAAAGCCCCAGCTGTCATGCTCTTGACACTTGATTTTCATTCCACAGTGGAACAAAAATGAAACCTTTCAACAGCTCTCATGAAAACTTTCAGGAGAGAGAGACAAACCGGAGTAATGAACTTGCTGGGTGGGTAAGATCAGCAAATTGGAATGGCCACACTGGGGGAATTTGAAAAAAGGGGCTGATGCCACATTTTTGTACTCGAGACAGAAGATTCAGTTTCAAGATCCTCCTTTATATTAAAGAAATCTTATAGTAACTATAAAGCAGTCTGGTCTGCAAAACTTAATCTTTTTCAGTTTTTGGTAAAACGGCTTCTTTAGTAGAAATATTTTCAGTTTCTTTTTTTTTCTGTGATCCTAATCCTTAAGCCTGTGGGGAAAAAATCCCAAAATCTTATTTTGACTAGCATGAAATTCACCGTCTAGATTTAGGATGTCCATTTACCCTCTTCCTGTTTATCACAGTAGAAGAAATGAGGTCATGTTAGGAAAAGAACAGTAAATACCTAAATGAAAAATACCTGCGTCTTTCCAGTATGTCCGCTTTTTCTGAGGTATCCAGGTGCTCTAAAAATTAATCAGCTGCACAGTGTACAGCTGCACATCATATTTGGATGCTAGTGAGCTTGATTAAAGTCTTTCTTCAGTAGTGCAGACTCCTAAGAAACCATAGCTGTCTTTGAAGGCTTAAAATTGCCAAAGGCAACATAAAGAGAAAGAAGAAAAGACATTTTAAACAAATTAGCCCATTCACGTGTTTTAGCTTAGGAATCTTTGCAGAGAATAAAAGGAAGCAAATTATTCGAGTATACTTCTGGGGGTTCAGTATGCAATGGTTATGTTCCCTTCCTTTGGGACAGATTTGCATAAAGGAGCTGAACTCAAGATTTGTTCAAAACTTAAAACTAAAGCTTTAGTGTTTAGAGATGTCTTGTTTTCCTACTCAAACACACAGAATGTGGTCAGAACAATGGACACTTTCTTTGGACACTGTGTCCAGTCCCTTACACTGCAGGTACATATCAGAGAATTATAGAATCATTCAGAAGCAATAATTTCTTTGAAAAGCCACTTTAAAAAGTCAATATAACATCAAGATGCTGCCTCTTCTTTTAACGCAGACACTCCACTTTATGCCAATGAACCTGCCTACATCAAAAAGCAAATCTCTTGCAATCATTAATCTACAGGGAGACACAATGAAATGTATGAATTTGGAAAACATTTCCCTTCTAGTTGCTGGGCTTCACTTATAATTTGCATGTCTGCTTGGATGACCCCATGAATACCTTAGTCCAGTTGGGCTGGGGTGCTTTCTAAAGTCAAAATCCATTTAACTGAGTACATTTTGTGTTCTCAGTACCCCATTCTAGATGCCCCTAGAACAAGGACATCTCTGTATTTCTAATAACTCCAGTGGCCAATAGAAAGTAATTTCTCTGTTTAGTTTAGTGCTGACTCGGGAAATGCCTAAACAAGGCAGAATGGTTTTTATTATTATAATTATTATTATTATTGTTTTAAGCAAAAGACAAAACAAGAGGGAACAAAAGTTAAAGCTATTGAGACTGAATGGTGTTTATTTTAATTCCAAAGGAAAAAGATTTACTTCCAAGGCTTGAGTATTTGCAATGTCCTTATTAGTTAGAGTGCATAAAAACAACAGAGAGAGGAAACAACATCTGTAATGGAAAAATGAACTACCCAGATGTTACAGGACTTTCACTGAATTACTACCTGTGTGTGGTTATTAAAGACACTAAGGTATAAAGCAGAGCAGTGCTCATTTTTATTGCAGGACGGACTACATGTAAGCATGCGCATTATGTTCTAGTGTGTTCCACCCATTATTCACTGATATTTTTGATGCACAACTTTGCCTTTGCCATGAATATTTACCTCCAAACAACTTGTGAAGAAGCTGCTGCATAAAGTACTCAAATTACTGGGAATCCCAGGAAACATCAAACATTTGGTTCTGCATTTTGTTAAGAGTATTTTCAGAAAAACTCCAATTTTGGCCTGGTATTCTCATCTGAAAACGTTCAGGCTCATAATATTTCATGAGAACATTTACACAGAGCTGCTTTGAGGGAAAAAAAAGAAGAAAATGAGCAATAGAAACTTCATTTTGGCTTTAATCATAGTCATTATTGCAGATCAAGGGATATTAAAATAGTCCACTGCAGATGGACTCAAACATATATTGAATCAGAGGTTCAAAGTGAAATATTTCATTGGCAAGTTGCTCATAACTCCTTACTGCTGCACCACATAGCAAGCCAGTCAGTAACACAAAAATCTATTAAAACACTTTTCTAAGGCTTTCACTCTGAAAGTAAAGAAGAGCACTAATTTTCTTATATCAGTGTTGCATAAACACAGACTGAAGACTTCTCCATAGATATTTGTTAAAGTGGGAGCGAGTCTCTTTACAGAACGTCTTGGGAGTGTGATGCTGTGTTCACACTTCTGGCAAGGAGGGGAGGAACGGAAAAAAAATAGGTTTGAACAACTTTTTGCACCTCCTAAACTATGCAGGACTTGTACAACTGGAAAGTAGAACAAAACCTACTGTACTACAGTAGAGTAGTAAAGATCATCTCATTGGGATCTCTCTACTAAACATCTCTCGTGGGAGGAAAATGCTCATTCTCACAGATTCCTTGGTGGTGATTTAGGGGGTTTATCTCCCAGCTGAGAAATCCCACAGCAGAATAAAGCATTGCTTGATCAAGTTGGTCAAAAATCAAAGACCTGGCTCTTAGAACCCCTCTCAAATTTAGATATCATTACCAATGTGGAAGGCTTGAGACAGCAACCACTTTGTTCACACATTTTTCTATAATTAGGTTACCTGCCCCCGCAAAGAGATCCTTGCACAGTGAACATTTGTAGGACGACAAAGATACTTGGAAAGAACAGGTGGAACCACTGCCACACCTGGAGAACGGCATATCTCATTTTAAATTGTCCCTTACAAACTTCAGTACAGGAGCAGTGGATGAGAGTTAAGTGGGTATGTTTGGGATAAGGGAATGACTTGCTGGGATATATGAGGATTTAAAGGAAAACAATTTGATTGAGAGGTTTGTTCTGCAGAGAGGGTCCAAAGATAGGTCCAGAGCAAGAAGTCCAGAAGGTTGTTTTAACAGCAGGTTCAGCAGATTGAGATAGCCAAACCAAGTCCTTCAGCCAGCACGAGCAGTCAGACAGAGCAATCTGAGAAGGTAAAAAGAAAAAGAAAAGTTTATATTTTCTCTCCCTCTGTGACTGCCTTGCTGATGCGATTTTGCATGTTTACTGTCATGCCCAAGCACATGTGGAGTGCAGTCGGAGGCAAAGAGGAGGAGGGAGAGGCAGTAGGAAGTCAAACAAAAGTCCTATGAAAGGAAAGTCTGGAGTAAAAATAGCATGAAAGCCCCATTCTGTTATCACGGGACCAGATGTGGCAAGGCAACATATCTAGAAATAGTGTGGGTCTCAGATGGTGTTTACGTGTCCATCTCTGTTTATACTGGTGATGCATTACCATTATTACTGCATTCACGTGCATCCACTGCACCCAGAGTGCAGTCTCTGAGCTGTAGTGCAAACCTGAGTAATTACATTAATTTATCACACACACCTTTGGCTGCCTCACCACCTCCTCCCTCCTGAATTCTCTTAGCCTTCCAAACAACACCCTGTGTTAGAAAATTTTAAGGTGTTTAAGAGGGAGGAAACCAGTGGGGTTCTATAAAATCTGAATAAGGTATTACAAAATATGCCCTGAAAATATGTTGGCTCCATCCTTCTTCTCTAACAGTGCAAACCAAGAGTAACACCAGTGTAGTTACACTGCTGCTCTATTAGAGGATGACACCACAGGTCAGATCCAAGAACCACAGGGTGAAATTGCCTCCAGCACTAATAAAGCTTAATACCTCTTGTAAAATTATTAACCCTAATTAGGGTCATTATAGCTCCTTAGCACTAGTACCTCACTTGTTTACCTATGTTTTAAAAGCGGTCCAGTTTTTGTCACCACTGTTGATGTTCAGAGGTTACTGCAGAACATCTCTGGTGATGAAGAAGAACACCCTTAATTTTTATGGCCTAAGTGAGCCATTTTTTTTTCTGTTCCCCACAATGAGATGAAAAAGTGAGCTAATAAAACTCTCACAATAAAAAATCTCACTCCGAGCAGATCAGCCCCTAAACTTGCAATATCTAAGGACAGACAACAAATAGCAGCACTGAGCTTTTACTTTGATGGAGTTTAGACAGTGGAAGCCACAAGTAGCTAGGACACTACACCAGGAAGGACAGAGAATATTTGGTGTTTTCAAGAATCCTTCCTGGTCCCCCACTATCTCTTTTGTGTGGCTGCTGATACTCACAGCTTCTCCAAGGGACAGGACAATGAAATAGGTTTTGCTATTAATTTCACATCTGCACCACAGAGGCTTCCTGAACACTGGCAGCAAGAAAACAGCTTCTTTTGGGTGGGGTATCCTCGTCTTCTGTGGCTTTCCTTCCACACCCATCAGGTGAATGAGATTTTTAAATTGGCCCCCATCTCACTCAGACACCAGCACACCTGCAGAATCATGGCTTTTACCTTTGTAAATAACTGATTCTGGTGAGGGTTTCACATTGTTCAAAGCAATTCTGTTAATAAGGTAGCATTGGGCTGATACATCTACACGCACAGATCCCAAAGAGATTTTTGGCTGGAAGGGGGAACAATTCATCTGTTTCTCTGAATGCAAAATTACCTACATGCTCTTAAATCTGCTTTAAACATTCAGGCCATCTTCCATATGGGCACATCCTAAATTTCATCTTCCTCTGAATCAACATAAATTCCCAAGATTCCATAATTCTGCCTGTAGCATTCTCTCACTGACCAGCTTAATATTTTATACTCCAAAAATCAAATAAGAAACTTCCTCAGATATCATTATCATTTTCCTTGTATGACATTTCTCCTTCATCCCTTTTTGCAAGTCCTTTTATCTCCTTTTAAGAGTCATGAATGCAAACACAGAGAGAGAATGATTCAGCTCTCTGTGCTCATGCCAGTTGAATTCATCCCACTTTTAAAGAAGTTTAATTCCACTTCTAAAGAAGTTTAATCCTACTTTTAAAGAAGTTACTTCTACTGGTCTCTATCTGCTTCAAGGTTACATGACTGAAATCCTGAGATCAGAACCAGACACAGGAGCAGCTTACTCAGCAAAGCAAGTGAACTATTTTAATATAAATCAAATCTAACAGAGAGTGTGATGAGGTATCTAGTTTTATATCACACAGCAGGAAATAAGATTGAATAGTAAGGATTTTGCATCTGAAATACACTGATAATTCAAAAGTCTTTGGGTTCTGATGGCCGGGCATGTTTGTGCATAATTTACCTTAGTTCGGCAGTTCCAGTATAAGCTGAAATTAAAGTCAGCCTATAAGAAACTAAGATTTTGTGATTTCCATCATCTTAAAGGGGAGATAAGGGTTCTTCAAGCTACTGGTGACACCTTGACAGCTCAGAGACAAGCAGGCACTTGGTTTAACATCAGTGCACAGAGGTCTGCCTCAGCTGATGCTCAGGGTCACCCACTCAGCATCGCCCCATTCAGGAGACTTCTCCTGTTTGAACCTCTTTGGAGACATTTAAAAGACAGGTGCTGGGGCCAGCTCAGCTGTCAGTGGGAAAACGCCCACGTGGGAGAAGCAGACACAGCAGAGCTGTCAGTCTTGGAGCCCTGCACAGACTGAGTTATGCTTTGGGTATCACATGGAAATACAGGTTCATGAAAACAGAAGGGTTGTTTCAATAGTGGCAGTATGGGGTGGCTGTCGGTGCTAACTACAACAGATCTTTTAGAAACCCAAACTTTTAGCATCTAAACATTTTTAATCTTAAATAGTAACTTTCAAAGCTGATCAGATGGAGCCAAGGAGTTGTTTGATGCCTGAAACACCTGGAAGAAATCACTGCACCCCCATTTGTTCATCATATTCAAGATGTTTCTCCCCTTTTCTGACTGTTTAGCTGTTAAACAAGTGAAATGCCCTTCAGTGATGCCATCACACTGTCACACCGTGCTGCTGACCTGCAGTGCCAGTGGATAAAATCTGGCCTCACAAATTCTGAGAAATCAGTTTTGCACAGATGAATCCTGTCCCCAGTACCTTTGATATGCAGAATTTTTACATAGCAGAGGGAAGTCTGGCAATGAATTCCTATTGCTTAAGATCTGATCTCGATGCACAAAGTGAAGTCTTGAGATTAGAAAAAACGCATTTGCTTCTGGGAAATATTCTACATGCACAAACGTGTTCAGAAGACAGCTTTTCCTAGCACAGGATTGTGATCTCTATCTGTAGCCCTTTGTTCAGAAGCAGAAAAAGGAGGGAAGAGTGGAGAGATCTGGATAAGAGACTCCAAACTTACTGAGAGTGCTCCAAAGCTTTCATAACTTGCTCCCACTTCTGCACAGGCAGGAGACCCACAGAAGCAATTCTCCAAATAAACCCTCAGAAATCATTTCTTCATCTACTTAACATCTCTTATGATCCACGTAACTCAAGAACAGCAGATGACAGAGCATTACAGTCTACCTGTTTTAGTGTATAAGCAAAAGGGGAACAAAAGACAGTTCAAGTGAAGACTTCCAAATACAGATTCATGCCAAGGTTCTACCAGATGATTTCTAAAGGTTGATTTAATTGGGGCTGACAACCTTTTAAGGACCCAGTCAACCTTTCTTAAGTGATACAAAATAAATGGGGGCAAAACTCTCACACTAATCTGAACCTGAACTCATAGGCTTTATGAAAGCTGACATCTGCATATGAGAAAATTACACATGGGTGATCAAAGTTTCTCTCTGACATGATCTATTTCCACATTTATAGATTTGAGGATTTTATGTTTGCCAGCAGACACACATTCCTCATACATACTGGGCACACTCCTCAAGGCCCATCCTGGAAACATGCTCTGCAGACTCCAGGCCTGAATCTCCAGCTGTTGCATGGATTGGGAAGCAGGATTTGGTGAGGGAAGTGCTCATATTTGCTTCATGACCATGTCCATCAAAGTGTCCACGCAGATCAGAGCCACTCTGACGGCTGCACAAGGGCTCAAGGTGCAAGTGGAGCATTCCCCAGCAGTTTCCCCCTCCAGGGTAAGAGCAACACGCTCTGACTGTTGCCTGCAGAGGTTTATATTCACCAAACAGCGGCCAACTACTTTGAATTGATATGAGCCTCCCAGTGCCAATGAAGATATTTAAGCAACTAAACCCTTGCAGCCAGGAGTTACAGCTGATTTCCTCACCCTGGAGACAGTTAATTTCCCTGAGCAGGATCTCAGGGAACAGGCAAGTTGAAAGGGAAGGTAGGAAAGGTTGTCCTGTGAAGATGGGATATATCTGTCTCTTAGGCCACGATGTCCCACCATCAAGACACAGAGCTCATCCCAAGTTCCCCGAGTGCCAGAAAGACACAGAAAGGAAAACACCTGTATCTATCATCCAGATCCTCCTGAGCAGACACCAAAAGTCCTTCCCAATCTTGATCCTATATTATGAACAGCCTCGGGAAACACACGCAGTGTCTAAGAAATCTCCCAGTATCCAGCCATCCACAGGCACAAGACAGAAGCATCCTGATGAAACACACTGAAACTGGTCTTTCCAAAGTGTGCACAAGCACAGATGTTTTGACAAATATGTGCTGCAACTGGCAAAGTTGTTTCATCTGCCTTCAGTGTCGCTGGATCCAGAATTACTTCCATATTATTCTCTTAGACCAAGACCTTAAGTGAGAAATAGAAGGGAAGAAGTGAGGGAACGTAACAATCTCTGTTAAATCCACCTCATGTGTGAGCACATAAAGCCAGAGGAGTTTGCTGCCTCATGCTGTGAGTGTACGTCTCAGCTTTTGGCAGTGGAACAAAACCCTGGGAGCAGTCTGGAGGCATTCATATGTTTTGCTGCTTGCTTTGGCTACTGTCGAAGCAGCCTAAGCCCTGTGTGCTCTTTACAGAAATATGTTTGCACGGCATTTTTCTGAAAAGGGTCGCAATGAAAATACCTGCCATTTCGACTCCTCTACCTCCTCCTTTAAAAAAAAAAAAGTTATGAAAAAAAGCTGATTTTCACATTTTTAAAATAACAATGGCAGCCTTATCCATAAGAATAATCAAAACAACTGGTTAAAGTGGGTTTTTTAGACTACCCTCTGCATGCCTCATTTTTTATTCATCACAGCACATATTCTCCTCTGTGAGATCTTACTAGGATATAAAATATTCAGACTTTGCTGCCTAAGGAAGGTCTGAAAGCCTTCGGAGCTCTTCTAAGGCCATGCATTTGAGGGAGGAGGGCAGCACACCTGAACCAGCAGGAAGGTGACAGTTCTTCCGAAAGAAGTTAAAAGGCAGCAGCAGATGACTGTGGGGCATCAACCCAACACTAACTCTGCTTCTGAAGCTAATTTAGCAGCCTGCATTGACTTCTCTGCTGCCCTGGCTGGGCAGCCCCTGGTGTATTTTGAAATTGTACTTTGCCTTTTGGTGCTATGCAGAACACATTTCATTCCAGCTCTTCAAAGTGCCTGGATGGGAAATGGCGCTGTGATCAGCTGCTCAATTACCCTCAATACCCGACACTGCAACTCCACACTTTGTCTTGGAAATTCAGGATTAGGAATGGTCACTAGTTACCTGTGTTTGATTCCCTCTGGAACGAGTGCTGCGGACAGTGAGAGCACATGGGAGAGGGAGGACTTTAATCATGAACCAAATTACAGCCTGGACCATAAGCCAGTTGCTCTGATGAGCTGTCCCAAGAGGGGCAGAAGAAAGGAAGCAAATCAAGAGTATATCACTTTGGAAATTTCCATCATCACTAAATCACTTCACACCTGAAGTGACAGGAGTTAAATTATCCTGCTGCTACTCCCCCAGTAGATCAGAAAGAGCTGTTCAAATATCCCCATGAGTCCAAATCCAGTTTCTCTCAGTCCCGTTCATTGCTGCAACCCTTCAAGTTTGTTCCAGCTTCCACTGGCCCAAACTTTCTTCTAGTCCTGTAAGATGTGAAGTATGGCAAAAGGGCAAAGGAGCTGAATTTGATTGTTCTGGGTCCTTGCTCATGGTCTGATTGAAATATGAGGCATTATCTCTTTTTCCTTCAAACCACTAGCTCTGAAATGAAGCCCTTCAAGGCTGATAACGCACTGCAGCAAGTATTTCACAATCAAAATGAGTCTTGGTATTTCTGAAAGACACCAGAGTCATGCCAGCACATCTGCTTGCGCTGAATGACTGACTCATTTGGCCAAGTCCTGCTGCCTCTGTTTCCCTTTCCTAATAAAATAAGGATAAAAATTAAACCCTCAGTAGACTGAAGTTCTCATCCCAGTTCCAAATACGTTTTCCTCCATTTTTTTTTAATGGCCTTCAACAAAGGAGAATGCTTGGGTTTTTTCACTGCTGTCATTCTCATCTGTTGTTCATCACAAAACAGATTGAGGGATTTTATTGATATTGATATATGTCTGATCTTTACATGTCAAAAACCAAGGCAGAAAAGCATTTTGGAATGTGAAAAATACAGGAAATATAAGGAGGGAATGGAATGGAATAGAAAAGAGAAAATTCTATGTGAAATACAGTTTATTAAGAAAAGTGCTTGGAGAACTCATCCTAAGCTTGAGATAACAATATGTATTAAATAGAACAAAGTGGCCTCTGCAATTGGAATACAATGAGGAGCACTCTACGGTCTTTCCTAAGGTATCAGCTGTTTAAGAAAAGGACTGGAAGATATAACAATGAAACAGTTAGAAGAATATATTAAAGGGACTTGTAACAGAGTTTTAATTTAATTAGATCATGGCCTGATGATGGGCACTGGCCCTTCATCTGCATGGTGCCTTGGTTTTAACTCTCTCTGGAAGGCAGAGAACAGGTCAGCAAGAGAAAATGGGTTGGGTAGGTTGTCTTTAAGGCATAGAGCAGAAAGAGCAATTGTCATCTGTAAAGAAAGTCAGAAGTACAACAACCGCAAGACCCTCTTTGTTTCCCCAAATCTGTTGAAGCTGTGGTGTGTTTTACACATTAACCTCTCCATCCCATGGGCAGCACAGGGCCAGACGATGCCGAGGTGATAGGTCACTGAGGCAATAAAGCTATGCCTTATTAATGTCTGTGCTCCTAAAAGTGCACCCCCAAATTTCTTCCAGATATTCAACCTCGTGATGGAGGTTTTATTTGTGGGTTAAACCATAGAGCAAACTGCAACCCTCCTGCCCTCTTAAATCATGCAGCCTCCTTGGAATGACTAAAATTCCTTCTGAGTTGCATTATCCAGAGTTTGTAAATGTCTGGAAGGCATAAACCACTAATGCATGTAATTTTTCTTTTCTCTCCCCCCATTTCTCCAGCTTTCCCACACAGATCGCTGCTTTTTCCCAACCACTTCAAGAACGGGATATATTTCTGTCTCAAACCCCATGCACTATCTCTCCTGATCCAGGGAGTCAGATTACACTGAGATTCAAAACATACTTCCTCGCTGAACAAGCTGGACATTCCTTTTTCCCCTGCAAGGGGCTGTCTGCTCGCAAACCAGGTGTGACTTGGAGTGGGCACCCCCAGGGTTTCCTTCAGGGAGGATTGGAAGGCCTTGAAGAGAAGTTATTGATTGACTACAGCCAAGAGCAAATACCTCGATGCACATGCAGTGCACAGCACTGGATCACTCACCCTGTTTCTTTGGATCCTATCCTTGGGTGAGGTGTTCCCATGCAAAGCTGGCTCTGCCTCTTCCCACAGTCCTCTGCAGGCTTCCTTCTGCCCAGCGCAGAAGGTTTCCTCCTGCAGAAAACACGTGTTAAGCCACAACAAACATGTTTAGCAGTTCTGTTCTTCTCCCCAGCATTTCTGCCAGGTTCACTTTGCATAATGTCTAGCACTGGTTCCCAAGGATATTTTTCACACACAAGGAGCTTCTCTCCCCTCTGAATACTGTCAAGTTATTAACATATTCAACAGGCACTTATTTCTGTATTTTTCTTTCAAAGTAAGGCACTCAAAAGCCTCAAACACCAAAGCCAAGGTGATCTGGGCCACTTCACCTTTAATTTTGTGTCTCTTCAGCTCACCAAGATGACATGCTCTGTATCAAAAATGTATTGCTTGGGTTGGTTTGAGCACTTGGATTAATTTTTATGCGTAAGCTTTACCTGGATCTCTCTCAAAAAGAATTTTACAGTCATCCTGTGGAGGAGCTTAGCATGATCTCAGGCATTGCTTCTCATTCTTTCTTAATGCAAAGACACATCTTTCTGACACATCTCAGACCTTTGTGCATCCAAAGTCTTCTCTATTAGTCACCAAACCCCTGCTCCATGCAAGAGTTATTCACAACCACACTAAAGTCACTCGCACCTTTGAATAGCACAGCTAAGAATTCTGGCATAAAATACCTGTGGTAAAAAGCAAAGGGAGAAAAAATGTCCCTCTCTGTTCAGTTTTATACCCAGACTGATGGCAATAATAAAGTAACAATTTTTTTTATAAATCTGTGCAACACTATAGCTGTCTCAGCTACTTATCATTACAATTTAAAACTCCACACATATTCTGTTCCAGGCTTAACCTCCAGAAACCTTTATAGAAAGAAATAGACTTTTCTTGACTTCTCATGGTGTTTACAACTCTACAAGCTGATGACTGTTAAGCTGGCAGCATCTCCAAGAGTCAAAACAGACTAATCACTTAACATACACAGACAGGCTGAATTCAGATAAGGATATGAAAATCAACTTGCTTTTCAAAACTCACATTGACAAGTCATAACTTCTTCCATTTATGAAACTAATTCAGAAATGTTAAAACAACAGGGATGTTCAGCCTGCTTCTGGTTGAGACAGAAATGTACAATTTTGGCAGTGGCTTCCAAAAAAGACAATGATGCTAAAGGTGGGTGAGAGAGGAAAGCAAATGCAACCCAAGATTTCTGGTGCTGAAGTAGTTTGATATAAATGTAGCTATGTGAAGCTTGCAGGTGGTTGTTTTCAGCAAGTTTCTTTGCTCCTGAATCTTTTTCTCCCATCTTCCCAAGGTCAGTGATTTGTAACCACACGTTACAGAGTTGGCTTTGAACCTCAAAACCCCATCTTTAAGATTTTGGTTCTTGTTCACTCCAAAGGCAGGAACTACGCACAGCCCTGCAGCTCCTGCCTGGGATCTCACATGTCTCTACTGCCAGATGACAAATACCTAATAATAAGTGTGCCAATAAGTTTCTGTGTCTGTTTTCATATCTGGGACTCCTGTAGTGGATAAATAAACACTGAAGTGGCACAACTAGTTCTGCATGAAATCAGTGAATAGGCCTGATTTGCTGTATGCTAACAAATCTCTGCTCCGTTCATTTCCTCCTCCTTCCTTCTGTTAAGAGGATTTTTCTCTTCTTGGGCACTTTTTTTAACTATTATCTTTACTTTTTAAACAAGGGAGGATACTTCTCAACCCTGTGTATTTCTTTGAACCTCTGATCATGGCAACTAATCACTTAACTGTGGGTTGGTCAGAGATACCAGGCATTCCAAATGAGCTTTTCCAGGTACCAGGCAATCAAACCCTGCCAGATTTCCCAACTGCACTCAGCTGGGTGCAGTGAACTCCAGTGGGTTTGGCAAGTCAGCTGCTCCCACCACCCACACCTGCACACCCCTATTGGTGCCTTATTCCCTGAGCAACTCTTTCTTCTCCCCCTCGTCCCACCCACCACGGCAGCTGGGCCAGGAGGGGAATTTGTAGTTCAGCAGTTCAAAAGAGAGCTCATTCATCCTGCTCTGAAAACTGTGTCAGGGGCACAGCTGCCCTGTTCTGACTTGCCTGCAGTGAGCAAGACGCTCCAGTTCTGAGCTCCCACGTGAGCACACGTGTGGAAGTCCTCCTGCTGTCACACCAGGCAGTGCCTGGCATTCCAGGGCTTTAGCTGGCTCTTCAGCCTGCAGATGAGGAGAATTCTCTGCTGACATCTGAAGGAACTTCGTGCTGCCAGGCAGCTGGGAGCCAAGACATCAAAAAATCCACCCTCTCAGCTTTTCCAAAGCAACACAATAATACCACACAGGCTCCGTGGCTACATAAAGCTCCAGTGAATGTGGTACAAGAAGCAAAATAAAAGCAAAGGCCCTCAGCTTTAAAAGCACCTCAAACAATGTAAGGACTTATTTTCCCTGGTTTATTATTTTTATGACTGCTTTTATTCTCCTTACAAAATGCTCAGCATTCAAGCAATATTAAAAGCACCTGAACATTAAACTTTCAAAAGGACACAGCCAAGGCTCAAAATTTTGTTTTTTTCCCTTTTATCTGCACCTATGAAAAAAAAAAAAACAAACCAGAATGAAAACACAAGTTAATATTCCTGGAAAACTAAAAAAAAAAAAAGAACCCTTTCTGCCTCCAGACTCCCAGCTGCCTTTCCACACAGCTACAAAAATGCACTCCCTGAAATCCTGCTGACACTATTTGTTGATTATGGTGCACAGGGATTACCTGACCTGATAAAGCTGAGTTTCTTCCCCTCCTAGTGGGGCAGTGCTCATTTCCGGATGCAAACAGAGTTTTTCAAAAGAAGCACAGCAAAACTAGGAAAAAATTTTGAATGCTATATTCCTTTACAGAGCATGGAAAATAAAGAGGACATTTAAGTGCAAAGTCATTCTTTCCTTCTATTTCCTTGCAAATCATCTCTATCTGTCACAAACTCAGCATTTCAGCTGGCAGGCAGGCAAAAGCCTGCCCAAGATAATGTGATACCCTGGTCCCAAAGTCACTTGTGCCATTTTCCCCAGGAGGTTCAGGCATTAATCTAAGATCAGACACATTCTGTGTGAAACAGATATAGGAAAGTTGGAATCTTTCCTACTTCCACCTTGCTAAACATGATTTGGAAAAAAATATAATTAAAACTAAGGGAAGAAGCTAATTCAACTTTATTGTTAAATGTGATGGTGCTTGTTTAGTACTTGGTACAGTGCTGATCCATTGCTGCTGCCTCCAAACGATACTCTTCCTCCATCTTTACAAGCCCATGGGATAAACAGAGATCCAAGGATGGTGACAAATCACACTGAATCAAGTTTGTGTTTATTATGTCCTCATTTTACCTCCTGCCTTATCTGTAATTAATATCTGTAAAGTGTTTTGAACTTTCTTTTTCTCTTATCTCAGCCATGGTGCAGCCCCTGGACGTGATGAGTTGAGGCAGCCTCCTGGAGGGGTTTGGGCTGGCAAAAGGGAGGAATCTCTACCTGCTTATCATTTTTGTTTGGCAGGATTAAAAATGATCGTAGCCAAGCTCTGCTTGCAATCTTTAATATTAATGTGGTTTATTTTGGTCAGCAGGGTGAGTCTATTCTGTTGTAGTTCAGATCAAGCTGTGATTTTCCAAAGTGACTGACCAAGTTTCCCTCAGCAGTTTGCTTCTGCAATGATAAGTACATGCCTGTGTAACCCAAGAAATTTCAGGGACGTGTGAGGAAGGGTTTATGAACCAAACCAATCTGAGGCAGTGCTGCTCTTGGCAGCGTCAAAATACGACCCATGTGGCTGGTTTGATTCCTTGGTATGTCCACAAATTCCCTTCTGTGAGGACTATAAAGTACAAACCAACATTTTAATTTGTGACAAACAGTTGCACAAAGTAATTTACTAAGAAAAGATGCAAGGTAACTCAGCACCAGCCCTCTTCTGATTTTTTATTTTTTATTTCTTCTATCTGTAATTACAGGCATGAAATCCAGGTAATAAGTGGGTTACATTTTCTGCTAAGAAAATGATGTCTATAATTACAGGCACATGTTCAACTGAGATACTGTGGTATCCAGTGCTTCCACAAAGATGATAATTGTCAACCTTTGCACTGTAATTAAGTTTAAATGGGAATCCTAATCGTTTTCCAAATGAGCAAACAGTAAGCCTATCTTGATTGGCTCCGTTGTGGCAATGAATGAAACTGATTTACTCTATGAGTTAATTAAGTTTTACGAAATCCCGTGCCCCCCTCTCCTCAAAACCCACGTTGTCAGCAAATATTTGAGCTAATTAGTTCTGTATTGTTTTAGTACTGTGTGATAGTATTACCTGCCTTATCCCGTTAGGAGCCTTGGTTTTCTGCAACTTTGATTTCAAATTTTCTCCCTTGGAGCAACTACTCTGCCTTTGATTCACCTGTTCCTTGGGTTCACGGCCTTCTTCTGCCTTTGAGGCTCATGATTTCAGCAGGGCTCACGAACAAAAGAGGATGCTGTGCACTTCAGTGCTCAGCTTTCCCAACAAATGCTCTTTATGCCTCTAACCGTGACCCAACAGGCTCAGTGTAAGTGACCACATCTCACAGGGTTTCTGTTAGCTGCTATTCACGTGGGATACTTTTTCCTATCAAATGCCAGTGCAGGCAGCCCAGCAGGGCTCTGCTTAGCATGGACCACACGGGGAGGGAGTGTGGATTGCTGGAGGCAGTGTATCACCCCAGGTAAAATGTTATGCTACATGAGCCAGCCAGAACCAATGGAACCTGCCCTTGCCCTCTGTTCCCACATAAAACACAAACATAACTGTGTTGGAAGTGTTCAAAACTTGTGTGGATGTGGCACTCGGGGATATGGTTTAGTGGTGCTGGGTTAACAGTTGGACTCGATGATCTTGGAGGTGTTTTCCAACCGTAAAGATTCTATCATTCCATATCATTAAATCAACTACAGTTAAAGAGGTCATTTGAAGTCTCAGGTTGATTTGCTCCATGTCTAGCAATTAGCATGTAACTGTGCAGAAGAAACTCTTCTACATCACATTCTCAGTCTCCCAAAAAAGCCACAGATAGATACGGGTTCAGGTAGAGGTTGGTAGGAGCTGCCACAGCTAGGGATGGAGAAGAAGGGGAATTTTGGATTCCCTCATCAGCCAATACAGCACAGCCATACTGAGGCAATACGAGACACTGATTTACTATCTATGAAGACCAGGTTTTGTTTCCCACTATCTCTGCTGCCTTTGCTTTTTCACCCCAGTTTTCCTAGAAGTACATATTTATTATTCCTTTCATGGAGGACTTGAACAGCAAAATAAATGCAGAGTAAAATGTTTCCAATGCACTTGCTCAAATATAAAGATTTGTGCAATTTAGTGGAAAAAATCACAGAGCTGAAAAAATATATGTGCTTCCTGTGGCGAGAGCACCTGAAAGGCAATGAAATTCCATTACCTGAAACAAGCCCATAAACAGCATTACATAGCAGCCACTTGTCAGTGCTGCATGCTATTTGTGGGAAGCCACTAATTGCAGCTTTCATAAAACGGTTTGACTCCCTTCCAGGCTGATGCACAGAGCATTCCAAGTGGGTGATTTAGGAGCTGCAGAAAGCCAAATGCCCCAGCCACAGGGGAAAGCTGCCACTTTTGGCCTCCCTCAGGAGAGCTCCCCAGCTGAGCAAGGTGTTGGCCACTTCCTGCCAACTGCCTTCCATGCTGTCAGTGTCTCCTCCTCCATCAGGGCCACCCTAAAAATCAGGGATCTGCGGGAGCAAGGATGGTAGCAATATCATAAGGGGCAGCCTGTGCATGCAGCAGTTTCCTGGGATTTAATATTGTGGGAGAACTAGACAGAAAGACTAAGATTGCCATCTATTTGCCTGAACACAGATAATTAATGTCTCTTAAGATGTGATTCTCAAGAGTTTGTGGTCCTAGCACAGAGACTACTGGACCTACAGAGACATCCTCCTTCCTGGAAAGACAGCTGGAGGTCAAGTGGGGCATGGTGAGCATCCCAAGAAGTTTGGGATGGTTGGCAACACTCATGGCAAGAATTACTTTCCCATGCCATACAATGAGCCCACAGCAGAAGCTGCTCTTCCAGTCTAAGGCTTTAGCAAAAGACCTTTCTTCCTAATTATCTTTCTTCTTATGCAACCTGGGCTCCCTCAGAGAACAAATACGGGAAATGAAATTTAAGTGAAATGCGTTATCTTCGTTCTGAATCCAAAACACACAGGCCTCCCCTCTCACCCCAGGATTGCTTCATACCTTGCACCCTGAGTCTACAGGGATGACACAATAGGACATGCTTGACTGGCAGGTGGGAAAACTGGCATGCAGCAGTGTGATTCATCTGTCGTTTCAGAGCACACACAGAAGACAATCTGCTGATGTTTGGATAGTTTGCATGTTCTTATCTCAGTGGAACTTGTTCACACAAGCAAGGTTTGATTATTATGTTATCTTAAGCCTTGCCCTATACTTGTCCTAGTAGCTGAAAACAAGTTATTTTAGCCAAAGGCTCCAAAATTCTCACCTTTTTTAAAAAATAAAAATAAATTGATCAGCAAATTAAAAAAAAAAAAAAAAGAGAGAGAAAAAAGAAGTAAAAGGAACAGAAAAAAACAGAACAGTATTTTCGGTGGCTCATGAGCTGGAAAAACAACATTTTTTAATGAGGGGAAAAAAAAGATTAAGGCCACTCACCAGCTGAAAAAGCAAGCACTTATTAAACCAAAATATTTAATGTTCACAGCCATTCAATGGTTGGAAAAGCATGTTCTAATGACCATGTTTAATAATGTTTAGAGCCACCCAGGGCCTTGAAAAGCAACTTCTTGCCTAACTTCACAGAGCTGCTGATGCTAATAAATAACATGTATGTTGAACCCACGTGTAGTGAATCAGATTCCCTGGCTCTTCTGGGGAGAAAAGGGTTAAAAACCTGAAGCAAAAGGTGCCTCTCTACTTTAGGGTACCTGGTAGAGAGAGTAGGGGAAGGAAGTAAGTGCTGCAGAAAGAAGCTGGGATCTCTGCCATTCTTCCGGTGGGGAATATCCAGCACCCAGAGGGTCACCACATTTTCTCTGTGTGAGAAACTGGAGAACAAATACAGATTTTCTACTGCCAGGTTGTTGGGACTGCAGGCACCCCCTGTGTTTTCACAAACTGGGAGCGCTGAGGATTGCAACTGGGCAAAGGAGGCCATGGACAGATTTTTATCTGTGTTTCCAAGCAACCTATAACATAAAATTCTTCTTTAGTTTGATAATCTAATGGCTTGTCCTGAGGCAGAGTCACAGGTTCATTCAAATTTCATCATACTGGCACAGAGGATATTTGCTGGGGAATGGTCCTGCTTTAGCTGTTTCTTACTCAGAAGCAGCCTATGCATACTGAAAATGGTCTTAATTTTGTTGCTCTTAAAATAAAAAGTACTCAGGGTCTGGTCCTAGGAGAGCTGAGGTGATGTGAACCTCTGAGCCTTTCAGCAGCGTGACTGCTTTGCATTTGAAACAGTGCTGCAATTTGTTGTCAATACTCCACACTCCTCTAATTTTCATACGTGAAAAATAAACTCTCGGAGTCATCTCGCCTTGTTGACGGGGATGCAGGGAGTCATTCGAATCCCTCGGGGCATCTGGAGCCTTTCCAGCAGCTCAGCATGGTACCTGCAGAGCAATTTGTCTTTGCGAAAATATTTTGCCATTTAAAGCCGCTAAGTGGCAGGGAAAAGCAAGTCCTGAAATATATGTTGTGCTTAGCCCCGGTCCACGCTGAAGGTTTTAAATGCAATGCAGAAACCCCTCCCAGAGACACCAGGCTGCTGCTCAGAGCACCCTTTCCACCAGCAGAAAGAGGAGAAATCAATGTATGTTAATCAAGGTATCAGATATGAGGGAGATCTATCAACAGATAGAAATAGGACCGGTCTGCTGGTGCCGTGCCGGGCATCTGGCCAAGGCTCTGTGCAAATAAAGACACAGCAAAGGCTCCCAGCACAGCACTGAGTGACGATCAGCTGCAGTGTTTCAGCTCATGCCTGCAGGAGTCTGTGGTGCCCACCCAACCCCACATCAATGACCAACCCCGAGCTCAGCTTGTAATTAAGATGATGACAGGAATTGCTCTGAATATCTGACTTCAGCTGCCTCAAAGGTACTGAAATTCCTTGGGCAAAACTGGAAGCTTCAGCTGTTTAATTTCGGGTGGCACTCATTTGCAGTGTCCCAGCACACGGCAGTGACCTCCAGCTGAAAGAGGGTCTCCATTAAGGACACACTGACCTGAATGCTTGCAGTGGCACAGCCTCACCCTCCAGCCCCAGTGACACAGGCTTTATTCAGAGGGAAAAAAACCACACAGGTTAATTTTCCTATGCTGAAGGGCTGGCTTTGTGTTCCCAGCTAAAAGGCATGTGCAGCTTTGGTGAAAAGCCATATCTGTGACAACACATCAAATAATGTGAATTTAGTCAGTAATGGGGGCACCTCCATGGCAGGATTTGGGGTTCCAGGGATTGGGGAAGAGGATCACGATAAATCAGCAAGTGTGCAGTGTGCAGTTGAGTGAAGCCTTGAGGGTGCAGCACACCGGATGATCACAGCTGGGTATTACAGATCTGTCACAGAGCCTAAGACATTTACCACAAGAGATCACTTACAAAACTTGTATCTACATCATCCTGTCCTGCCTGGTCCACATGAGCCCTTTACAGCCTCCCTCAGCCCAAGAGAAACACTTTTCTTCATGAACAAAGAGTTTAACACACAACTAGCAGGGTCTCACTGACGCCAGGACACTACACAAAGGAGTTTTACTGCTCCACAGCCACAGACAACAGAAATCTTCAAAAATAAGATGCAAGTCCCTCTGTTTCTTCCAGAGCAGGGCTGCAGGTGATCCCACTGTGTCCACCTCCATGTCCACCATCTGACATGCTGAGGGGTGACATGTGAGGAAAGAACAGGGTCCTCCTCTCTCCTCAGCATTCACGGATTGAGATTTCAGCCATCTCTGCGTCCTGCACCCAGCTGGGTTGCCCTCTCCCTAGTGCCAGGCCCAAAATTTTGAGATTTTCCTGAAAATCCTGAGAGCTTTCAATACTGGCATGACTTAATGTAGAACTTTTTAATTTTTTCTGTATATCATGCAATCAAGAAACTGGCCTTTCCTCCCTCTTCTTCCCCCTATAAATTATTATTAATTGGAGCTGAAATGGAAGTTGGACTGATGCTAAAACACCAGGCAGAGAGGGCTGCAAAAGGTAAATGTGGGCGAGGTATTGATTGCTGTGGATCAGCCCAAAAGAAGGATCCTGGAGGGAAAAAAACTCCAACACAAAGGACTGAAGGTAGCAGCTCAACAGGACACATCTGTTGCTGCTCCCAGCAACATTCGAGCATCCTGTAAGAAATTCGTGGTCACTTCTCATGGGACTTTTTTCCCTTTTTCTGCAAACATCCTGACAAAATCCTACAGCTTAGCGTCCCCAGCAGCTCCTGCCACCTGCTTTCTCCAGCCTCCAGCCCCGGGCTTGTCCAGGCTCTCACAGATACTGTGCAGATGAGAACAGGCTACAGGAATCCTGGGGAGGAAGCACACGTCTGTCTGTACATCTAAATGAAAAATGCCCCGGATCCAGTTTCCTCCTGTTAAGATCGTACGAAACACTCGTGCTGGTCTCTCCTGAGGAGCTGTAGGGAACCACCTTAAGCCCTATGACAGTTTTGACAACAGCTGCAGCAAGATTAATGTTTTAACTACATTAGTATCCTTAGTGGTACTAAGTGGTTTTTCATATATTTGCTCTTCCACAGTGGCACTACAGGATATTTACCCGCTGGGAATGCTCCACTTTAAACAATAAAAGGACATGAGGCTGTTTTCTCCCACACCGAATTTTCATTCACGATTCACAATGAATTTATTTGAATTCATCCTGATTTAAAGTAATGCAAACAAAGCAAAAGAGAAATAACACCCCGGATCTGGGGAGTAAGGATGTTCAAGTTCAGCAAGGAATGCTCTGGTGTAAAAGGATGCCCCAGCACCCTCCAAATTTCTCCTGCTCCAGGAAATTTTATAGGGTGAGAGCAGATGAGTGAAATGCATGGAGCAAGTTGAAAATCTCATGTCAAGAGAAGCCAAACACAGTAAACTGAACTGGCACGGTTAAGGGAAATGGAAGGAAATGGAGGATAGATGGGGCTGTTGGTGTGAAAACTGCACTTGTATTGAGCTCCAGTGATAATTAATAAGGGGAATGGGGTCTGGCTGTGGAGAGAGACAAACGGAAACAAGTAGGATCCATGTTGTCCCAAGGAACAAGAAAATAACCTTAGAATCTGCAAGTGTCATTACAGTGCAACAGGGGTTCACAAGAACACGAGGAGTTAAATCTTCCTTTCAGTTGACAGGACATTTTTTTTCTTCTCTCTGAGAAATAACCTGGTTAGACTCCTTGGAACAGCTGTTTTCTACCATCCTTGTCATCTGTTTTTCAAATTACCCAGATATTAAGTGATTATTTCTTATGATTTCAGCTCAAGAGCATCTGGATTTCTTGAAAACTCCCATCACTTCAGGTTTCCCTTCCACCTCCTTTACATCCTGTCTTCCTCTCTTTGGTCTCAAAATTAATTTTTCCCCTAATATGCTGATATTCTTGAACTCAGAGATCTGGCAGGGTCTCAGTTCAGAGGGTACAGGCACGCACACAGACGAAAGGGTGTTAATCATTCTTCACGAATCCTATTTCAAAATCTTGTCCTTCTAGTTATAGTTCCAAGGGAAAGGACTATCTGAGTCGATTGTAAAATGTCTGTTGCTGTAAGATCGTTCCTCAGAAGCCTTTAGGGAACACAAACATGTGCAACCAGCGCTTGGCCTTGTCTTGAAATAAGGAAATTGCTCTCCTTCTCCAGCTCAGTGGTCAAATCCACGACTTTGCTACCAAATCTGATGCATATTCCAAAGATAAGTCGCTGTCTAAGATGCAGAGCACAGGCCTGAAGAGCTCAGTGGTGGAACACTTACCAGTCAGTGCGTGACCTGAAATTTAACATCAAACAGCACGATGGGCAGCATCAGTGAGGCTGTAAAGGATTGAATGATTGTATACATTAAAGAAATGAAACACGATCTCCCAGTTCACAGTGTGATGTACTTTACGGGTTTGTGACAACACGGCATCTTGAGATTTTAAGTGCAGCAAACGTATTTTGCTCGTTTTGTAACAAGATATTGCACCTTCAGTTTGCCACCTGCTGCCCATATTACTCCATGTGCATCCTAAATCAGGTATCTCTCACTACAATTGCACATTTTCCCTCTCCCCAAATCACCAAACACCTCTGCTCCCCCTGCACGAAGCTAAACTGACTCATCAGGGGTCAGTACCACATTCTCCTCTGCAGCACAGCAGTAAAAAAGGGCTTGGAATTTCCCATTCGGTCTTCCTATACAGATTGCTCTGTGGAATGTACCAGGGACTCGAAATGACTTCTATTTGTCCGCCTTCAGGTCATTTGTGGTGATTGCTTCCTCTCTGTAGAGGTGGTAGCTGTCAGCACCGTGCTGCTGGGATGTAGCAGCCTGGCACCCAGGGCAGCACACAGAGATGTTTGCAGTCCCTCCGGCTGTCACATCTCACCCTCATCATATCACCAAAGCTTAGCAGGACCTTATCTTGCAAGCCAGTCTTTCTCCCTGTGAGCAAACAGTGGTGTGGTTTGTGGCCTGGGTTGTCACCTGCCACGGGAGGAGCAGAGGGGTCTGTGATCCCCCCCACACCACAGCCCCAGTGCTGGGTCCTGCTGCACACATGGGAGAGAGCTGAGCTGCTGGGCTGCTGAGGAACCAGACAGTTTTGAATCTGCCTGTCTGAGCACGACAGAGAGGGGAATGTGTGAGTGATGTGCAGGATCTGGGAGTGCTCTTGTCCCGCTCACGCTCACACAGAAGTCTTCACTAGAATCGGAATCATTAGAGCTGGAAAAGACCTATAAGATCATCTAGTCCAGCCATTAGCCCAGCACTGCCAAGTCTACCACTAAAACACATCCCTAGAATACCACATCTACACATTTTTTTAAATGCTTCCAAAGATGGTGACTCCGCCACTTCCCTGTGAAGCCTGTTTCAATGCTTTACCACTCTTTCAGTGAAAAAATTTTTCCTAATATCCAGCAGAAACCTCCACTGCCAGAACTAGAGATAACTTCCTCTTGTCCTATAATTGTTATCTGGGGGAAGAGACCGACCCCCACCCGGCTACACCCTTCTGTCAGATAGTCACAGGAAGGGAGAAGGTGCCACATGAGCCTCCTTTTCTCCAGGCTGAAACCCCCCCAGCCCCCTCAGCTCNGAGAGAGACAAACGGAAACAAGTAGGATCCATGTTGTCCCAAGGAACAAGAAAATAACCTTAGAATCTGCAAGTGTCATTACAGTGCAACAGGGGTTCACAAGAACACGAGGAGTTAAATCTTCCTTTCAGTTGACAGGACATTTTTTTTCTTCTCTCTGAGAAATAACCTGGTTAGACTCCTTGGAACAGCTGTTTTCTACCATCCTTGTCATCTGTTTTTCAAATTACCCAGATATTAAGTGATTATTTCTTATGATTTCAGCTCAAGAGCATCTGGATTTCTTGAAAACTCCCATCACTTCAGGTTTCCCTTCCACCTCCTTTACATCCTGTCTTCCTCTCTTTGGTCTCAAAATTAATTTTTCCCCTAATATGTTGATATTCTTGAACTCAGAGATCTGGCAGGGTCTCAGTTCAGAGGGTACAGGCACGCACACAGACGAAAGGGTGTTAATCATTCTTCACGAATCCTATTTCAAAATCTTGTCCTTCTAGTTATAGTTCCAAGGGAAAGGACTATCTGAGTCGATTGTAAAATGTCTGTTGCTGTAAGATCGTTCCTCAGAAGCCTTTAGGGAACACAAACATGTGCAACCAGCGCTTGGCCTTGTCTTGAAATAAGGAAATTGCTCTCCTTCTCCAGCTCAGTGGTCAAATCCACCACTTTGCTACCAAATCTGATGCATATTCCAAAGATAAGTCGCTGTCTAAGATGCAGAGCACAGGCCTGAAGAGCTCAGTGGTGGAACACTTACCAGTCAGTGCGTGACCTGAAATTTAACATCAAACAGCACGATGGGCAGCATCAGTGAGGCTGTAAAGGATTGAATGATTGTATACATTAAAGAAATGAAACACGATCTCCCAGTTCACAGTGTGATGTACTTTACGGGTTTGTGACAACACGGCATCTTGAGATTTTAAGTGCAGCAAACGTATTTTGCTCGTTTTGTAACAAGATATTGCACCTTCAGTTTGCCACCTGCTGCCCATATTACTCCATGTGCATCCTAAATCAGGTATCTCTCACTACAATTGCACATTTTCCCTCTCCCCAAATCACCAAACACCTCTGCTCCCCCTGCACGAAGCTAAACTGACTCATCAGGGGTCAGTACCACATTCTCCTCTGCAGCACAGCAGTAAAAAAGGGCTTGGAATTTCCCATTCGGTCTTCCTATACAGATTGCTCTGTGGAATGTACCAGGGACTCGAAATGACTTCTATTTGTCCGCCTTCAGGTCATTTGTGGTGATTGCTTCCTCTCTGTAGAGGTGGTAGCTGTCAGCACCGTGCTGCTGGGATGTAGCAGCCTGGCACCCAGGGCAGCACACAGAGATGTTTGCAGTCCCTCCGGCTGTCACATCTCACCCTCATCATATCACCAAAGCTTAGCAGGACCTTATCTTGCAAGCCAGTCTTTCTCCCTGTGAGCAAACAGTGGTGTGGTTTGTGGCCTGGGTTGTCACCTGCCACGGGAGGAGCAGAGGGGTCTGTGATCCCCCCCACACCACAGCCCCAGTGCTGGGTCCTGCTGCACACATGGGAGAGAGCTGAGCTGCTGGGCTGCTGAGGAACCAGACAGTTTTGAATCTGCCTGTCTGAGCACGACAGAGAGGGGAATGTGTGAGTGATGTGCAGGATCTGGGAGTGCTCTTGTCCCGCTCACGCTCACACAGAAGTCTTCACTAGAATCGGAATCATTAGAGCTGGAAAAGACCTATAAGATCATCTAGTCCAGCCATTAGCCCAGCACTGCCAAGTCTACCATTAAAACACATCCCTAGAATACCACATCTACACATTTTTTTAAATGCTTCCAAAGATGGTGACTCCGCCACTTCCCTGTGAAGCCTGTTTCAATGCTTTACCACTCTTTCAGTGAAAAAATTTTTCCTAATATCCAGCAGAAACCTCCACTGCCAGAACTAGAGATAACTTCCTCTTGTCCTATAATTGTTATCTGGGGGAAGAGACTGACCCCCACCTGGCTACACCCTTCTGTCAGATAGTCACAGGAAGGGAGAAGGTCCCACATGAGCCTCCGTTTCTCCAGGCTGAAACCCCCCCAGCCCCCTCAGCTCCTCCTCATCACACTTGTGCTCCAGACCCTTCCTCAAATCTGTTGTCCCTCTCTGAAGACTCTCCAGCACCTCAATGACTTTCTTGTCGCAAGGTACCCAAAACTAAACACAGGGTTTGAGGTGTAGACACTACACCCTCGCCACACTGTGGCCCACGAAGTGGCCCATCAGTGGCAGACAATCTGGGCAAAAAGCTGCACCAGAGCATCCACACATCTTTTAGGGTCTAAGGTGGGATCTCTGTGTGGCTTCCTCGAAATGAGGTTTAGCACCTGTAGCACATCATTGCAGGCAGCCCTTAATGAGAAAGCCCTGGGTCAGCAGTCAGAGGATGGCCTTGGACTTAGGATCACCATGGGCTTTTGATGAGCAACCAAAATGAAATGTCCAGCAAGGAGCACAGACTGGAGAAGGACCTTGAGAAGCATCTGTTGACTTGATTGATATTGATTTGGACCATGCTGGACTCAGGAAATTAACTCAGGACTGAAGGTGTGCTGCTTTCCACAGCTGCCTGACACCATTGCTGCTGAATTGGCACCACTGAGGTCAGCGAATGATGGGTTGAATTTTTGTCCCACCTGGATTTTGAACACTCAGCAGCTCGCAGGCACCAACGCCCTTCCTCACAAGCACATCCATCACGACTGGCATTGACGGATTAGCCGAGGACTGACTGGACACGAACTAATGAGCACCATTGGGGTGAGGCAGACGTGTGCTAAAAGGGCAGCATAACGGGAGCTTTCATTCCACAGCATGCATCTGCACTGGAGACCCTGTCTAGCCACAGCCTTGCAAACCCTCCAGCCTCTGGTCTGTTTGGGATGCAGAACATTGCACAGCTTCTGAGAGCAAGTGTAGGCAGTGTCTTTGCTCCAGTGTGGAGTTAAATGAACGTATCAGCCTCTGTGGAGGTGTCCACACTCACCCAACACCCCTTGGGATAGGATCAGGGCATGCCATGAATGGTAGTAAAATATCTCTGATGTTGGCACCAGGATCAGGGTGGGTGGAAGCTGTGATAGTTGGATCCTGTTCTGAAAAATAGTTTAAGATGAAGTGACAAGAAGGTAACAGAGACAGTTCCCAGGACCACAGGGGAAAATGAGGCTCAGAAGACACCCAGCAGCATCTCAAGTCTGAGAGCAGACCACCTCTAGCATGTTGGTGTCTGTCTGGAAGGACAGGTCCTTCCTACAGCCTAAGGCAGCCATTCCCTGAAGCTGCGCCCTGGGACCAAGCTCCCAGTTACCATTCTCAGATTTGCTCCAGCTCTGCCTCATTCCTTCTCTGTACTGTCTTTTTGTCTTCTCTTCCAGGTCTACAGTCATGGAACAACAATCTCCACATGCTACAGCAGAAATCTCCCTTTGCAAAAATTTCTCTGAACTAGAATTACCTCAGAAACACCCAGTTTTATCTGTGAAAGGCAAAATTTTCCCTCTCCACAAGATGCTTTACAGAGTATTTTACTTAAAACCGTGGAGCCTGCATAAACTGTTTCCCATTTGTAGCATCTTTTATTTCCCATCTGACACGTGTGACCAAAACCCTGATGTAAACACTGTGGCACTGCATATCTTCATGAGCGCACACTGACACGTTCCCTTTTGCAGATAACTGGCAGCATACTGGATGCAAAGAGCAGCTGGAAGCAGGGAAGTAAGAGGCAGATCAGATGGAGCTGTGAGTAAATACCATAGAGATTGTGTAGTGTGGGTGTGAGCTGGGAGATTCCTAGAAAAAAGCAATAAAATAACAGCCCTTGGCTTTCAACATTATTTACTTCTTCATCTAGACCCAAATTTCAGTCGGTAGGGAACAGCTAGGGGCAAATAAGGATATAGACAATGCAGTTTTGATGGTTGATTTGTCATAAAGGTCCATTTCACACCCATCAAGTATTTAACTACCCACACGTCTTTAGGAATCCACCACAGGGTTTCTCTTCCCAGAGTTTCAAACTGGGAGAGGCACGTGACAGCACAGATCTTCCTCAGTGCAACATCCACCTACAGAACGGTAATTGATGTTGTATAAAAAATAGATCATCCGCCTGCTATTTTCCACCCTCCTCAGGAGGGAACCTTTTAATTGGCTGATAATATCCCACCCTTTAGTCTGTCCTCTAAGAGGATTATATAAATCAGGCATATAAAAGGTCAGGGGATTCCCAGGGGAGGATCCATAAAGAACAGAAAGTTTGTGTTGCAGCCATTCCACAGCCTCCCCCCAAGATTCACAGAGGAAACACAGAAGTCCAAATCCACCCCCCTCACATGGCCAAGAAGCTCCTGTTGAGCAAAAATGAATTAATGTCTTCCACTAATGAACATTTGCTTCTGTCTCAGTAGGAAAATCCCAGTGAGTGGCACCAGTGGCAGCCAGTTCCAATTCCCAGTGGGTTAATGACAGAACCCACAAGTCAGATCAATTTGTGGGTTTTGGCATCAAAAGGGAAATAAAAAAAGAAAGAAAGAAGAAATAAAAAGAGCATCTATTTGCCTTCATTCCCCACACTGATGAAGTTGCTTCCAATATTTGCAATTATTCTCTTCTTGAGAAAGGAATTAATTAGCATCATAATATATCTTCAAAGTTCCAAGAAGAATAAAGGAATCTGGCACAAAGCAGGATTCCTGGCATGGAAATCAGCCCCTCATCTAAGCAGCAGGGGTGATTGTCCAGGCATATGAGTGTGAAACACGGGGATGCACTTCTATTTGCTGCTGGAAAAATTTTGATGAATAAATCAAAATCTTTATCATGTCTGAATGCACTAATAAGGCCTCTGGTGTTGGACGAGGATCAGCAACTGCTGCGTGATAAGGGCTTGATTCAGCTCCGTGGAAAGCTACAGGAATGTTGTCCCAGAGTTCAGGGGGACAGAGATGAGGCAGAGAGCCTGTGCTTCAGAAAATGCTGCCCTCTCCCAAAGACTAATTCAGCAGTCTTCAGGCAAAACATGCACCTCCTTTCTGAGCCACTGAAGTAAAACTTGTTTTAAGTTGGGCAAAAACCATTTATAACCGCAGAAAATTTCAGCTACTGGCACAACTGCTAAAATATGATGTTCTTTATGCCCTGTTTATTGAGGCATCCTGATAACATATCTGGAGACACTGTGTAGACACATTTAAAAAAGGCATCCCTGTGTCAGACAGCACTGGCCTCAGAAATGAAAGATGATGTAACAACAGATGAAGGCACTTCATCACAGATCTGCTGCTTGCAAAATTCAGAAGAGTAATAAGGTGGTGGGCAGCAAGACTCACACCCTGCCACACATCCAGTTGCCACTGTAGGAACAGGAGTTCATTGTAAATCACGGCGGGAGATGACTCGGAGGGGGTGCTGAAGGACAAATAGCCATTGCTTCATGGGCCACTGACACCAAGGCAAGCCATGGCTGTGGTGGGCTGCATTACTCAAAAAATGATGGGCCAGATAATGTCAAGCATGAAATGTAATCCTCACCTGACCTGAATGGAAAGCTCTGAAATAAAGACATTGGAAAGAAAGAATGATTTTATGTATTCTTGAAAAATAGTGACTGGCACCTGTCAGTGCATCTCAGATTCTTCCTTGAAGGTTTTCGCTGACATTAAACAAGAGTGTAAATAACTCGCACCCCTAACAAAAGGGAGGGTGGAAACAAAAGAGGTGAGGTGCAATGCAATTAGGTTCTGCAGGGAGGATGAGCAGGCAAGTGCAAGCAGCTCCTGAGCAACCCGTGGCTTCGGCCAGAGCCATTCGAGATGGCTGCACTTGTTATCTTCAATCTGTTTACAGAAGAGTAATTGAAAGTAGAGATGTCTGTCAGGCCAAGTGTAACAGTTTGTTCATGCTTTTCTGCCCTTTCAGTGTAGTTGAAACGATGGCAGGAGTGATAAAGGACAAGGATCCACGAGGTGTGAAACCTATCTGATTGGCACCAGGACAGGCTGTGATGTATGTCAAGTTCACCTCCACAGCGATGTTGTTTTTACAGGTTGTGACTCATTTGGGTTTGTGCAACTGCTACAAAGCTATTTCTGGCCACTGGGACATGCGTTTGACCAGAGTAGGATGGAGGACAGATTTTGTGCAGGTCACCGTGTCTGTGCTTTAAAAAGACAGCCCTGGGAGCAGAGCCCCAGAGCTGCTGGTGCAGGACATGCCCAGGAAAAGAGGGTTTCTAACTCCATTTTCCTACTTTATTTATTCCATTTTACAGTTTCCTCTACTGTTTTCTTAGTGCTGTAACAGGAAAACTCTGTATTAGGCACTTTAAAACAAAATTTGGTGGTGAGTGAAACATGCAAGTTGCTTTTATTTCCCCTGTTTCAGACTAAGAGCTGTGCACTGGGCAGACTTCCTAGAGTGTGCTGCAAGATTCCCAGTGAGACCTCTGACAAATATTCCTGCAAAAACGTGTGCTGACACAACAAATTTGATACCGATACATGTAAAAATGTGTGAGAAGAAGAATATTTCTGAGACATGATTTTTTTTTTCAAAATTCAGGAACTTTCTCTATGATTACTGGGGAGCACCACTCAAAGGAAAAACTAGAAAGTAACACTGAATATTGGAAGACAAGGAAAATTAGACTATTCCACATTCTCACCAGATTTAGAAGAACAAAGTCAGGCACTGGTAACTTCAGTCTTCTTTGCACTGTTTAACCCACAGATAAAAGGGTCTTTATAAGGTTATTTATTACTTAGAAGAAGAATAAAAGCTGGGGCAAAAGAAAGAGGAGAAGAGCTCACAGTGGTCCTGCCTGGGCCTAAAGAAATAAAAGCAACAGCACTATATGAGAAAAGCAGCTGAAGTTTAGACTAAGCTCCAAGTATCTCTTTGCTTTGGGGATGATCTTTTCATATTTGATTCTGGGCTGTGTTTGGTAGGAAGCACCTTAAAAGTGAGAAAACACCATCCAATGTCTCAGATCTTCCACGTAAAGCTTGTTAGAGTTGCTTGAACGATTCAGACACTCCCAGGGTGCACACATGTAAAACAAAACCCACCAGCCACGCTACCCCCAAATCCCATTTACTCCTTTTCATGCTCTGTTGTCCTTGAGCTCCAGCTGGCACCAGCAGTGGCCACAGCAAGTCGCAGGGAGTGTCTCCCCTGCCTCAGCAGCTCTGGAGGAAGGGTTGGGAGAAATCTCAGTAGAAAGCCTGCACAGCAAAGATTTTTTCACCCCTTTTTGAAGGCACAATGTGACTGAAGAATTTAGATAAGGCTCCAAATGCATCTGTCCCTTGGGGTGAGTACTTGCAGGCAGAGCCTGTTTGACAGACCAAGGCTGAAGATTCCCCCTGTCACAGATAGGAACTGGATTAGGCTTCACACATAAAATTTCTCCCCTCTCTTTTCCATAACTAAGAAGCAGTTCCAGCTACAGGGTTGCATTCTCCGCTGGCACAGATGATTGTTACTGCACTGGATTGCCCCACAGTCAGCTTACTGGAGAAGGGAAAGTGAAGAGAACCCCTGGAGGTTTTTACCAATTTAATAAAAACCAGCATGGATGAATGTGACTCCTTATGTCCCAATAAACAAACAATACAAAACACTGCCAAACCTACCAGAGGCTTGAATCTAGGGCTTAGATTTGTGGCTAGCCAGAACCCAAATCCAAACTCAGACCTGGCTTCCTCCCAGGCGAGTCTGAATTTCACGTCTAGTTTTTCTAACGCTGTTGCTTATGCAAAAGCCTGAAACTAGTCAACATCTTCACGGTAACTTTGGTTTCCCTCGTGCTCTGAGGGCCAGGGAATGGCAGAGCAGAGCACAGAGGGCTGTTTGTCTTTTGCAACCTGTCTTCATCTCCATAGATCAATTTGGCAAATTAAATTCAGGGTGTGAATGGCCCCGCCGCCCAACCGCTCCGGGATCGATTCGGCGCTGTCTGTGCCCCTCAGAATATTTATGCCAAAGAGCATTAAAAATAAATAATAAAATGCTGCTCCTTCAATATACTCTGACATTCAGCAGAGAGAGAAATGAAGGCGAGGTGGGGAGGGAGGAGGAGAGGGGAAAGCAGTCAGTTCCCAGAATAAAAAGCACAGGCGCGTGTGTCAAATGGTTTTGTCTGGAACAGCGGGACCAGGTGGCAGGAGGATGCTGCAGAAAGGAAAATACTCAGCTTTCCTCCCTAGCAGGCAGGTCTGCATAACTGCAATTCAGGCGGGCAGTGTTGGTCCCCCACACGCTTTTCTGAGGCAAAACTTCCTCAGAGGTTAAGTTATTTAGCATGGCAGAAACGCAGAGAAGAAAATAAGGTTCAAAGTTACCTGCTGGAGGGTATTTTGGTAGAGAGGAGTCAATCAACAGGGAAATAAGTATAAATAAAGCACATGCCCAAATTTTTTCTCAGGGTCTGGATGCTAATCTCAGATTGCATGGATTACCTGGATAATCTGAGCAGGCAGATCCCAGCTGACTGTAACCAGGCTGCTCTCCACAGTGATTTTGAAGCTTAGCCCTGCAGTAGCCACACATGGACTCTCAAGAGCTGGAATCTACATGAAACCTGCAGCCGGTGGGCAAAGACCTGTGTTAACATCCAGAAACCAAACCTACTGCTCACAAAACAGACATGAAGCAAATCTTTGCAGGATTTGCTCTAAGGTTTTAGCTCTGAGCCAATATTCACTGGATATCCAGCATAACAAGGGAATACTGTTGTATTTCTCATTTACCCACCCACAACTCATCAGCTGATTTTAGCAGGGAAAAGAAACATCAAAGCAGCTCCTTCCCCAGCCCAGGCGAGGGCTGAACAGATCCACTCATAAGCTTGGTGGCACTGTTATCTGTCTTTTCCCTCTTGCCCTCCATTTGCTGTCTGGGATATTCCAATTCACTCCAATCTTTCAACCACTTCCCCTTTGTTCACCTCTCTTTTGTGCTTCCTTTTGTGCAAATACTCCAGCAAATGAGGTCCCTGGAAGGAACAAAGGCATTTAAGGATAATGTTGCTATCCTGTAGGAAAATGGTTTTCAAATTTATCATCATGTATAGAGCTAGGAAATATTTTACAGATTTGACTTTTTTTCTTTTCTTTTTTCCACCCAAAACATTTCACAAGTTTGGACTGATTAGTGTGAAATTACTTTGTCAGAAAAATGGGTAGCAGTGGTAGGGAATAACAATGTTTATTTTTAGCATTTAGAGAATAAAACCCTGGCTTTCAGCTCCACTTGGGGTTTTTTTTGCTTCAGTTTTATATAGCAGATCTTTTAAAGCCTCTGAAATTAAAAAGAAATCAATTTTGGTAAAAAAAAAAAAAATCTTTTTTCATCTGACTTCCATTTTTCTTAAATAATGCAAAAATTATTTCCAGTTGAAAGGAGTTCTTCCTATTCTCATAACAGTTATATATCATTAATGCTTTGTAAGAGCTACATTTAGCCAATGAGCTAATACAAATAAACCATGTGATTGGCAAAGACAACTCTAATTAGAAGGACTTCCAACAAATTGACCACAGATGAGATAAAGGGCAGGATAAGTAAAAGTGCTATATAAATTACTTGCCATGAATTATCTACCAGCTCAAGACAACTGACAGTAATAGACCTGGGCAGCACACTGTGTCACCTTTCATTCCAGATCCCAATTTTTCCAGTGAAATCAGGAGCAAAAATCCTGCTCTGCTCACTAGGGAAACACACAAGACATAAATTATAGCAGGTGCTTTTTGTGTTAGAGATGGCTCTTGTGTCTCCACGTGCAATTGTACTTTTCTTGCCTTATACCGGGAATTCTGAACTCTTGAGGATTTCGGTGTGAGCCCTAATGGAGCCAGATTCAGGTTCTGAGCAGCAGGGAGCACAGCGAGCATTTCATCAGGGATGGGAGTAAGAGAGATAAAAGCACCATCCCCAGCAGATGTGTCCATCCAAGGAGACAAAGACCTGTCAGACTGCTCACCACTGAAAGTACGGCTGGTGTGCAGGAAAAGGCAGGAAAAGAGCCCTAAGGTCGGTTTCCAAGTCTTTGGTTTTCACGTAGCCAAGAACATTTTCTGCACTGGACAGGGTGTGTACAGCATCTTAAACAAAACCTCGTAACATCTCTCTGCGGGGATTGATTTAGATGGCATGATAAATCATTTCAAATAAAGGTATGGGATGATATCCAGAGACTTCAGGCTTCAATCTAATTAGGAGTCTGGGAGCAGAGCAGAGATGCTGGATGAGCAGGGTTTGTGCACAGAGCCACAGCCCTATGGCCAGCACCTTCATTCAGGGCACATCCAGACCTCCCACCCCACATGGGCGTGATGCTGCATCGAGGTTCCCAGCAGAATTAGTGGTCATGGTGGTCCCAGTGGGGAGGAATGAATGGTATAAGTGCACTACCTACCCTTAAATCAGCACACAGGGAACAAAAATCACCTTGTAATACAGTTCCAGCACCAGGAAGCTTGTATTTCTTCTGGTGACATGTCAAGGCCCATGACATCATGCCTCGGTGTCATGGCCCCACATCATTTCATCATGAGGTAATCAGGTCAGCACCGGAGTAAGGACCCTTTAAATCAAGCGACGAGAGCCAGAGGCTGTTTCTGATCGAAGGGCAGCCACAGGGAGAAGGTGCCATTCACAGCCTCTGAACGGTCTCTCCTGCAGCTGCGGAGCTCAGGAGGGAGGGGGAAGGAGAAAAAAAACCCCAGCACCCAGGTGTTTGTAGTTTGCCCTTGCTTGGAGGCAGCCAGATGCTTTAGCATTTCAGAGAATAGGTAGAGGAAGGGGAAGAGAAAGAAATACCTTTTGCTTTTCACAAGGAGACAGAAAGAAATGAGAGAGTCCATTAGATGTTAATAAATTATCCTGCAATATGCCGGGCAGGCAAGGCCAGCTCCCTTAACTCCAGAGCTGGCAGAGCTAGGCAGAGATGCCAATTTATCCGTGTCTGCAGCATTTTGCAATAACATGCCAGACTGTGTGATACTTTCCCCTCCTGCACCAAATGCTTCCTCAGGGCCCATCACCGGCAGCATGGTGATTTAAGAGTGGGGTGAGTGTGTGACCTGCAGGGCCAGTTAAAGCACTAAAATAAATTGCCAGAGGAGGGTATGGAACCATCATCACCGGCAATTTCTAACAGCAGGTTCGACATCCTGCCTGCAGCCAGAGGTATGGCGCAAAAAGCCCTTGCCAAGTCCTTTCCAATGTAGTTTTTATGACTTCACAGGTTACAGAAGCAGCTTTGAGAGCTCTGAGCCCTGTTCCACATTTGCTGCTGCCTGACCAGAAAAAAATCCTTAAATATAAAATATTTTGCACTTGTTTTTTTCTTAGTCTTGGTTTATTAAATGGCCTTCAAATCCAATTTTAGAGGTTCTTCCTTTATCAAGAGAGATGTTTCCAATTGCAAGGTTATATCAGCCCCACAGATTACTGCCTGGTCTGGCAAATACCCTGGCAAATGTCTCAGTGCACTCTCTGCTCCATAGACCTGCAGAAGTAGCTCAGTCCCAAATTGCTGTCTGAGGACTGTCCTCTTTCAAACCCACCAGATACAGAGCTAAATCCTGGGAAGGCTCTTGCTGCTTCACACAAAGTTTGACGGAGTTGAGAGCCTAGGCAACAACCTGAACTGATAAATTAAAAATAGTTTTAATTGTTGTCAGACCATCCCTCCAGGCTTCAGAGACAGAAGGTGAACTACAAGCCAACCCAGGAGTTATTTTTTAATCGTCTCAGAAGTTTAAAGTTCAGCACCTGAGTTTTGCAGGGTGGATGTCTGAGATTTGAAGGTCTGAGTCCAGCAGAACTGAAACAGTGCCAGAGCAGAGCCCAAAAGGTGAGGTACAAAGCATTTCCCTGGAGGATGCTGAGCACCCTCACCTCGGCTCTAGAACACTTCACTGGCAGGTGCTTGCCCTGTCTCTGGGTGCACTCAGAGCCTCACAGAACTGAGTTGAAAGTTCATCGGTTACACCATTTACCCAAATGAAGATAATGACATGACAAGTAAAATCAATTTTCATATGGTTTCTAAGCTGAGATTTGCTTCCAGAGGTTAAAGACACCAGGCACTACCCTTCAGTGAAGCTAAACAATTTATAGCAGCTGAGGATCTATCCTTCAAAGCTTAACTGCTAAGAGCAGGGAGAAATTAATTTCTGAATCCAGTGCATGTTCAGCCAAGCTTAAAATAAATGGGGATTATTATTCTTTTCAGGTGAAAAGCAGATTATAAAAATAAATATACATTGTAAGTTTAAAAGCAAGACTCCAGGGAGACAGCTGGATTCAGAGAGAAATTAATCAGAAAGCAACTTCTGAAAGCATTGAATATTCTTTGCCATTTCCCAATCGATTCTTAACTTAGAGAGCAAGAAAACAGCCGACACTTCTAATAGCTGCTTTTGGAAGTGCAGTCTGCCCAGCAGCATGATTTGTGGGGCTTGCATGAGTTCCTGGCAGTCACTGCAGATGAATCAGTGGTTTCTTTTTTAACATCATCTGTGATAATAGTCTGGCAGCAAGGAGAAGTGTTGCTTTCCGGCAATCCAGCTTTGCAGGATGCTATCCTCTTTGGTAAAGCAGACATTAAGATTCAAAATCTGAGAAGGCCCTAATGCAGAGAATATGAGCTAAATATATCCACTCTGCAGATCGATTTTTCCCTTGCCAACATGTTAACATGTTTTTTCTTTCTTCTTTCCTTTTTCTTTTTTTTTCATCTGAGGTCAGTACCACATTTGCAAGCACTTGGCCAAATTAATAAAATCTGTTCATTATTTCAGGTTCCTGCAGTTTTAACTCCCCTGGTCTGCCTTCTCAAAGTAAATGCAGAGAGGCTGCAGAAGCACAGGCTGCCTCTGGGGTAGGAGAGAACCTGGGAATCAGACCTATTGCCTCCCTCACTTCAGCTCCATCAGGGAACTTTCAACCCAAACCCTGCTTTCTTCCCAATCTAAAATGGGTGATCTGGGCCTTGCTATTAAGAATTGCATCACTCCAGGAATATAAATAAATAAATACTTCTGTGAGATCACTGCTCACCAGCAATCTTTCTATCAGCCGGTCTTCCTCGCACAATCTTCTCATTAATTAAGAGCTGCGCAGTTTGGACCACTGAGGCAAATCACGGTGTAACACCCAAAATATTACCCTGGGAATAGCTCGTGAAAGCTCCCACTAATCTCTCAGGAAGGGGCTCAGAGCAGCCCAAGAAATCAAACCTCAATGATTCCTCACCAACTAATGAAACCTAGCAAGGCAAAAAAAAAAGATAAATGGAGAAAAAAAGGAACCAAAACAAAACCCTTTCCAGTGTGCAGGGAAGTTTTCTGAGGTCTCTGCACTAGGAGACAAAAGCCTCTCACACTCAGCTCAGCTTGACACTGTTTAGAGCTGAACCTTTGCAGCAGATTTCCCTCCGCATAAGTCCCTGTCCCTGAAGTGTGATTTATCCCCTCGGGACAGCAAACAACATAACAGCCCAGCGCAGGAGTCACTTCAGGGCTTGAAGATCCAACCAGTGACTGCAGGCTTTACCTTCCACCTCTACACAAACACCAGCCAAGGCCTACACAAACAAATCAACCGGAGAATGGATTCGGAGGGGAAAAATCTCAGCAAAACACTAAACACAGCTTTCTTTTCACCTCTTTCAGCACTCAACCAATGAATGTTTCCCTAGGGTAGAGCAAAGAGGGTTGAGCTAGTGCTCTATAAACAGGTGAAGTACATATCCAAACCTGTATTTTCTCAGGTTAAGGGTGAGAAGGTAAGTAACATAACAATACATATCCCCAGCACCGCTCAGGAACAACCAAGCATGTGCATAAAAGCATCTATTAACTTGCTTTACCTTTTCAAAGCTTCAGTGTTTGACACTTTCTGCATGGCTTGCTACAAGGAATCAATAATATTTTGTCTTTACGCTTTTTTTAGTTTACTACTAAAAAATAACAGGGAAGTTCTGTTTCAGTTCATCATTTGGCCCAGTGTATTTAGAAATTCAAGAGTCTTCTAATCCTTTCCTCCAAGGAAAAGGAATCTGACCTACTTTTGAGTCTCTAAAATGTTACAATGGTCCTTCCCAGCTCTCATCATAATGAAATTGTGGCAGCTGCTGCCTCCCTGGTCCCCAACAATCCTTCGTGAAGTCAAAGGATGTCTTCCCATGTGTTACCCCTACCTTTAAAACTGAAAATAGAAACTTCCTCTGACTGGTGTTCGGTCAGTGCTATACAGTTGGGGATGAAAGCCTTTGGCAAGCTGAACCCAGCTCAGCCCACCTTGGAGTAGCCACAACCAACAAGAAGGAAATTTTGGCTTCTTAATACACTTTTTCTGGCTTTCCTTTACACTTCAGTTGTGATCTGGGAACCCGACATTATTTAGGGTTCCAGAAAGCAAAGACATCTTAGTTTAATTTAGCCTTTGGTTTGAGTTCAGCTGCTCTGGCTTGTGCTGACCAACCTGTTTGCACAGCACAAACACACGGACATAACAGGGAGAGAAACATCAGCCACGTTCAGATCTCCTTGAAATGTGATCTTGCTGCCCTCCTTCCCTCTGTTGTTCATGTATTAACTCACCATTTTGCTATTTTTGTGCCTTGAAGCACAAGGAGTGAGAGGTAAGAAGGGACCTTCTTGGGCACCCAGCACTATATTTTAGGGTGTGGTTCAAGGCCTTGGTTCACATCGCAGCAAACACGATCTGTGTGGGCTAACAAAGGCAGGGATGGGGGTTAAAATGCTGTGCCCTTCTCCTGGTGGGCCTACACTGACCCAGAGCCATAGGGGTCAGGGCAGGCCAGGTATTGCCTCCCTTCACAGACACATTTCTCCCAGATGCTCCTGTATCCTCCAGCCCTTGCTCCGTCCCTTGTGTTCATAAGTTTATGGAAGACGCAGTTGCTGAGCCCTTTTGCAGTGCTTTGTGCAGCACCTGTTTATGGTCCTGAACTTAAGTGAGAGCACAGGTTCCAGGAAAGGAGGTTCAGAGATGGAAAGGATGGGGAAAAACATCTCAAGCAACAAGCCCACCCTTTACTCCCCAGCCAGGAAAAGCCACAGTGAAGCAAATAACTCTCATCCAGCAGAGACCAACATTTCCAAAGCAAGAGGATAAACCAACCCTTCCTTAAGTCTTATGTCTTTCCTTGACCTTCCCAACAGCAAAGAAACTTGTGTGCATTAATGATGCCCCTCCTGAACTCAAATGTCCTCATTTTCCAGCAGTACCTGGTTTTTCAGCTGACACCCAGGGGAGGATTCCTGCAGGAGCAAATTCTCCTTGAAAAGCAAGTGCCAACAATGAGGAACCAAGGCATTTTTCCTGCAGATTTCAACATACGAGAGTAAGTAAAGACTAAGGCCCAGTCCCGATCCTGAAATCACTCTACTCTTACTCCTAGTCTGGATCTCTAGTCTCTATCAGAAAAAGTAGAGCTGTTATGAGCACTAGAAAAATCCAGTTCCCAATGCACCAGCTCAAGGATTTTCTTCTCAACCAGGGTAGAGAGTAAAGATGGAAAATCCGGAGTTCAAACAGAACCGAGAATGGCTGTTGTTCAGTCGTCTGCTTTGGATGCCTTATTAGGAGTTGACTGGGAAAAAAAGAAAAGGAATAAAAGGAATAAAAGGAGTAACAAACCCATAGCCTGTCTAGCAGGGAGAAGGGAAGAATGCAACAATTTTACAGACTGATAAATTGAAATGAACACAAACTCCACAGCCATGACCTTTTAAAGTGTCACTTTTACTGAGAGCATTGGCATGGAAAGCTGCTTTTGATTTGTGCTGAGCAGAAACATTCAGAAAATCCAATCTGTACTTTGACATCAGCTGAGGCAGATCAGCCTTTGCTGGTTAATTTAGAAAAGCTCAGGATGGTTTGTGCTGCAAGGTGAGACTGAACATCTGCCTTCCTTCCCCTTGATTGCCCGCTGAATCCACAAGACCTCTTTAGGGGCTATATAACATGGATTTGACTTTTCCAACCACTCCTCAGCCTAAAGCTGATTTCCCCAACTGGGGAAGTGTGTAGGGGTAGTATGGGGGGTCATTGCCAGCACTACTGCCTTCTGTCAAACTGCTCCCAGAAATACCTGTCAGCTTGGCAGCCTCTCCATCAGAAAGATGTTTTCACCTACCTGACTACCCTAAGACAAGGGGACCCACCAGGCCAGGTAATGTCCAACCAGCCAGCAAAGCTTCCCTCTGCTGGACACTACAGGTCATTTGTGATGTTTGGAAAAGGTTCTGTGCTGCCTAAAGCCTGAGATAAGATCACTTCCCTCCAAAGATCTCTTCCTCCAAGACAGGCAGGGCTTGAATAAACACGAGTGTATATTCTTGCCCAAGCCTGAACCTGTACAGTTACGTTACACCCACAATGGAAAACCAGCCTCTCACAGCTCTGCCTTTCCCACAGAGATGCAGGGAGTTCTACCAGGGATGAAAACATGAATAAAGACGTGTGCCAGAAGTTTTCGGGGGGATGTAACATGAGCCACAGACTCCTTGAAGAGCCTGTATTATACCTCGTCCTGCTAAAAACAAAACCTTACCTGCATTAGGCTTTACAGGGATTCTGGAAGTGAGCAGGCAATCCAAGGGAAGCACCATCACAAGGTACAAAATCAGGTCCAACAGCTCATTTACTCCTATACTTTTTCCCAGCTGTTAACCAAAGATTGGACTCTGGTTAATGAACATTCAAACTACTAGTTTATTCTAACCCAGTGTGTCTGATTTCAGCTGAGAACATATGTACATTCCCTTGTATGAGCCCAGAAGCTGTTAAAATAAAATAAAAGCTGGTATTTCTAACCACGCCAACAATCAATAGGCCTCAGAAAAACACAAGCATATCTGCAGCCTGACTTTACAAGAGTCTTGGCTCATTTGGGAGAGCTTTTCTAGGCTGAACAGCAGCTCCATACCTTAGGAAGCTAAAGCACTATTGTTCCTGCTAATGAAGAAACGCAAAACTGAAGAGCATGTGTCCCCAAGCAGATTGAGTAATGAGGTTGCTTTCTATTAATGCAGTGTAGGAGAGAGGGCAGGAGGGAAGAAGCCCTGGAGAAGGAAAAGGGCTGTTGAGCTAACACGCAAATCTGTGCAACAGCACAGGAGACATAACTGGCCATGAACTGGAGAGGAGAAGTCAGTCTCCAAAATTCCTTATTATTAAAGCACATGGTTCTGGAAGGGCCATTTCCTCAGGCCACATGGGACCTTAGGGCCCTCAATTCCCAAGTAACATGGTAAAGCACGATTTGCAGAGGATTAAGTTTGGATGAGTTTGGCTCCACAGGCATAGCAATCAGCTGGGAAGGGCAGAGAGACTTTTTGCAAAAAGTCCATTGCACTGGGAATTATTTTAGCAAGAACACGGGAAATAATTCCTTGCCCTCTTCCCTTACAGCCAACTCTGTCTTGGTCAGCACAAATCTTCCCCTCTCACCTACATTAAGATGTTGCAAGGATACTAAACAATCAATTGATTTCTCAGAGGACTTTCTACATTTATCAGCCTGAAAGACTAAGATTAATTCAACTCCAAATTAAAGCAAAGGCACTGGTAATGCCTGGAGAGCCCCTGCAAATGCATCTTTCAGAACCTTTTTCAGCTTTTTGCGGACTTGATGAAGCTGCACATAATTTAAAAATGTTTGGAAATTTGTGGGGCTATTTTTCAATTACCAGACATTTGTCTTTTTCACAGGGATTTTCTCTGCCCTATTTCAGATTGCCTAAAAATGGAATAAAAGCCTGCCATGATTCAAGACCTCATCCTGCAAACCCTGCCATTGTGTCCAGATGACTTTGCCCACAGCCGTACAAGTAATACCTTTCTAAATTAAAAGGCAGGTGTGATACAAGTTTTTATCCCTTTTTTTCTTTCACTGCTCCTGAACTATGAATAAATAGAAATTCCTGAGCACAAGTAGATAATCCATGAATAATTCATCACTCCACGTTCTCTTCCAGATGCAGAGACCCATGTGCAGATTCCTGTGCCTTTGAGTCTCCTCCGGGGCTTGGATACAATTGAGAGCAGGTTTCTCTCATGCTAAATCTTATTTCATCTCCTAGACCTGTGCTAGCAGCTCTCTCAGGCTGCAAGCAAACTCCCTGATGAATTCCCTCACCTCCTTCTCTTTGTTTGCTCTTCCTTTCATTTGCTTTGTCCGAGTTGCTTACACACAATCACACCCTGCTTCGCAACTCCTGCAAAAAGGAATAAAACACAGAGAAATGTTTTACATTCACCCCTAGAAACACGTCTCCCTTCTCCCAGATGTGTGTTGCCTCGGGTTTAACTGTGTGCACGCACATCTGATTGCACAGAGGAGAGTTACCGCATCCAGGTTTGGATCAGACAGGTCAGAAAAAGCCCAAAGTCCTTCGCTGGCCAATTTGCTTCTTCATTTTACAAAAGGAGGTTGGTTTGCATTAAAGGAATGGCAGAACAACACTATTGATAAAGTATTCTTTCAGTTTTTAAGCTGCCTAATGTAATAGAGAATATTAATCAAAGCACAAAAGAAAATCATATGCTTCCCCAGTCACAAATGTCATTAGAGTAACTTTCCAGCTTTAGAAAGTTCTTTCCAAGTTGTATCTTGAGTGGCAGTTACTAAATTAGGCTGAAAGTCATCCATCTATTCTATTTTCTCCCCAGAAAACACATTATTTTAAATTTATCTCATAATGGTTTTTTTTTAATCTCTTTTTAATAATGATAGGGAAAAGAAAGGGAGGGATAGCTTTTTTTGTCTTGATTTTGTTTTTATCCAACAGTATTCAGATTTGAGTCCTTTTTCACAGTGCATAGAACTAGATATTCTAGAGGTCTACTTTTTTCAATGAGAAATGCAATTTTTCTATTAAAAAAAAAAAGTTACAAGTGTTTCAACCAGCTCAAGGAAGAAAACATGTACTGGAAGACTAAATATTAGATCCAGCCACTACTGCTCATTGCCAGCACTGACAAGGGGTCACCTAAAGATGTCCCTTTGCCACACGGGTCACATAACCAAGAAAGTTTCACAACAGTGATGAGGGCTCCACAAGAAGGAGAAAAATACAACACAGTGCAGAGTTCTTAGCTGAACGCTTCTCCAAAGTGTGCCCTTACAACCTAGAGCCAATCCCAAACCAGGACTGATAACATTTGCTTCCAGCTTTTTCTGTGCTTCTTTCCTGAAAAGGTGATGTTGCCCTGGGTCACAGCATCATGAAAACTTGTAAACGAGAGGGAGCACCTCACTGCTTGCTCTTCCTTAATTTTCATCCTTGTTTCTCAAGGACTTGTCTGAAAACACCCTCACACAGCCATCCAAGAGAAACAGCAGGACTGTAGAGACAGAAAACAGAACAGCTGGGCATGCACAAGGGCTGTCAACTGCAGAAAGAAAAACTGAGAACAGATACAGAAAAACATCGCTCTTCATACTCATTTATAGCCATCTTTAGACAGTACAAGGAAAGCCGGTATGCAGGCAAAGAGTCCATTCCACGTCTGCCTTTCCCATGGACTGGGTCTTGCTCAGTGCTCACACCACCACCAAAAGCTCGGAGAGTTTTAGCACTCCCCTAACTTCCATGTGGCGGGCTTGTGAGGTCATCAGCTTTTATACATGAAAAAAATCCGAATTCAGCATGAGGGAATTTTACAATTGAGTTCATTTGGGAGCATGCCAGTTCAGGGAAAGGAGATAGATCTTGTTTTAAGATGTGTTTATTTGCAACCCTCACACCTACACACATACATTTGATTATTAATGTGGGTATCACAAACAGGGCTCTGTGCATGCCTGTTTCTCTGGGAAGAAGCTGAGTGGAAAGGAAATGACAAACCATTTTCTAGAGTGCCTACCATGCTTATAAAATGACTATTCCAACTGTGAAATAATGCTGGATACCACAAGTAAAAGTTGTGGGTGTCAGTGTACTACCAGAATGTGTCTAAGTGTTAATTTCTATATAACATTAACACCAACAGACTTCCTTTAGTCAGACTTGAGTCAGACCCACCGGGCACCTCCAGCGACCTCAGCCACACTTGGTCCTCAGCCCGGCTGTCCACGTTGCCATGAGCAAGGGCAGCAGTTAACACTTGGCACCTGGTTATTGGTGTTTATTGGTGGAAATATTTTGTGCCGTGTGAGTCAGCCCTACTGAGTGCATGGGTATATTTAGGTGTATTACACCGCGTTGTGAGCTGGCTGGACCAAGACTGTATTGCTGCTTATCGAGCTCCAGAGTCTGGCGCTGGGCACAGCGGCTGTGTGGGGGTGACCCTCAGGAACAAGAGCTGGAGGTGCTCACAGCCAGCCTAGCACACAACTCATTTAGCACATTACAAGTTTTACAGGGTACGGGGAGAAGTGTTATTTGAGAAAATCAGCAGGACACCAACAAGTACTGAGGGTCTGACCTGCCTGTGCACCTCTGAAACCCTCAGGAGAGCCCCCAGCTGCAATTTAAGGCACTCAATTACTGCAGACACTCCTGGATGATTCTGTGAGAACCAAGTAAAGATATATTTCCCTTTCCTCCACAGACTAGAAAAGAAACAAACACTTGATCAGCTGAATCAGAAGAGAACAATAACATGAAACATTTTCCAAGGCTCCCCTTTAAAACTCCTTATATCTTCCAATAGATAAATATCATCTTATGCTCTGCAGTTTTTATAACTTACCACTGTATTTTGATAATCAAATTATCAAACCTTTGACATGGGATTCAAAGCAAGAGAATTAGAACACAGAAGGGCAGGAAGGAGGGAAAGGAAAACATTGGAGCCAGCTAGTATGTCAACAGAATGACACCCTAGAGGAAGAACCTGAGATATCCATCTATTTTTCATCATCAAACGAGTGATACACCATTTGGCAATTAACTGAGAGCTAAAAACATTAAGTATTGATTCCAATTAACTCTGAGGTGTAATTAATTGTTTTCTTTCCTTAAGATCTCCAATGTAAAACAGCAGTTTGTAAGGCTGTGTCATGGAAAAAACACAATAGCTGGTAAGAACAGGGAGACTTTGGACACTAAAGGAGAATCCAATGCATTTAGTCTGGTTGGGAAATTGTCCCTGCTTGTTATTTAATTATGTGCAAAAGAAATTTACATTTTGTTCGATTTTTGGCAGTATTAAATCTGTGCTCTCAGGGAAGAGCCAAACAATTCTGAAAGCTTTCTGATGAGCCTATTGACACAGAGAGAAAAACTGTATTTTTATAATTGCACACCCAGAAGGTTTGCCCAGTGTTTGGGGTGTTAGTCCAGGTCTCAGAACCTGGGAGCACTTTGCTGTCCAGAGTTATCTATTGCTTCGCTCTCCTTCACTGCTTCGTTCTTCAATTTAAGGCCCAGAAACATACGGGTGGTGACTCAAGTAACGTCTTTTCCTGAACGCGTGCCAAGGCAGGTGTGTAATTCATGCTACAAATGGGAACCTTGTGCATTGCAGTCTGAGTAGTCGTGGGCCAAGCCACAGGTACTGTAAATCCCCAGAACTTCTTTGACTCCTGCCGCGTAGAAGTGTCCTCCATCCATTTTCTGCTCACCACAACTACATCAAATTACCAAGCAAGCCCTGGCAATAGTTGAATAATTGCACAATTAGCTATGATTTAGACAGCTGGATTTTGCACATAGAGGGATGTTTAATGAGAGACAGCACTGGAGCAAAGGGGGCTGATTTGAATTTCAGCCTTCTTCAGGCTGCTCCACAAGGTAAATGCCACCTCCACAGCAGCATTCACATGGACTTGCCCTTTGGAGACAGCAGGGAAGTAAAGCAGGTGAAAAAACCCAACAGAAATTTCCACATTAGTGGCTCAAGTGCTCGGCTGCTCTGTCTCCTGGTTGCAGTTTTCCCAAGACCATTGTTCTCATCATAAACAGTTGACTCAAAAGATTTCAAATAAAGCAATCCTGCCCCATCCCCTGCTGCTCTCTTCCCAATACACAGAGATGCTTAAAACAAACCAGATGTGCCACATAAGGCTGTTTTGTGATAAAATCCTCAGAAGGCTCTTGCTCTCCCAGCCTGTCCTCAAGTATTAGAAGTGGCCAGTTCATTTCCGTAAGTTATTATGCAAAATAGCCTGACAAGCCAGGGTGCTGGGGAGATGATTTCCCTTCTCTAATGTGACTTTCACACTCTCCTGATGATATACAACTTTAATAAAAAGCATAAAAAGAAAGTTCAGCTGAGTTGGGCATGTGGTGCACAACTCAATCCCACTCTTCCCTCAGGCACTAATTCAAAACACATCCCAGGATACTGATAGGAGTCCAGCGTGCTGAGAGCCTGGTGAGAATGCACATGAGTTCAGGGCTGGAAGGTCATAAACTAGCAATATAATTTTGCATAAGGATTCCCAGGTGATCTTCATTTCCAGAACAAACGTAGGACACATCTGACACAGCTGTTAAAAAGACATGAGGTAGTACTAATTGCTTCCGTAGTAGCACTTTTAATCCCTTCAACTTTTAGATAAAAATTTCTCCTGCTGCATTTTGGAACGTGAGGATCCCAAGTGGTCTGAGAGTTCATCAACACAGTGCAGAGCCAGACACTCTGAATCTCGAAGTGTTATTGGGTAGTACCTGGTTCAAAACACCACTGCCAGTCCACCACAAGCTCTCCTGGGGCATGACCAGCCTTCTGCAGAAGATAAAATTACCTCCTGGCTTTTCACAGACCTTTCAAAAGCCCTGGGAAGTACAAATAGTATACTGCAACTATATCCCAACTACTTCACCAGCCTAAGTACACCAGGTGCATGAGGAGATGGGTACAAGGTAGGAAAGGAGGTGATAAAAAAGGAGACGGAAAGAGAAGGGACAAAAATAAATCCATTATCTGCTTGTAATTGCTCGAATTATCTGAACTTCCCTTTGCTGAATGCTACTATTCCCTGTAGTCCTTCCCTCCATCATCCAACCTTAATATTGCTAAGTCCTTCATGCATGTGTCTGCTCAGGTATAAAGGCCTTCAGGACATATAAAGACCTTCAGGACAAAGCACAGGCCAGGCTTGGTGAGAGGTTTCTCATTCCCCCACCTCTAGAACCAGCCATGCAGAAGGCTCCCATTTGTCAGAGTGATTCAAATCCCTCATCAAAATTCAGCCAAATGGTGTTTGCAAAGTGATGACCCTCCTCTGGGTCATTACTATGTAAGGAAATAAATTGGAAAATGATAATGAAGAGACCCAGGTGGATGGTCACACAATGGGAAGACTGCAGTGATCCCAGTGCTGCCACGTGCTGCGTGTTCATCCTCAATGCTTTAAGGGACCATATTCTCCCTTTTCCAAAAAACACAGCCCCCTTTAATAGAAGAACAGCTTATGAGCTTCCCCACAGAGAGAAAAGAAGGAATTTGTTTCATTAGAGCGAGGCTGATTTTCACTCTAGCTCCAGTAACACTGGGAATTGATAACTTCTACATCAGCGAACGTAGGGGTTATACTGAAGAAATTATGCTGAGGAAAGGCTACAATCTCAAGTTTCATTTTGGATTTCTGTTGGGTTTTTTCCAGTGCTGTAGTTCTGGCACCATGAAGAGCACCCCACTGCACTGGGCATTGTATAAATACCAGTGGAAATAAAGATCCTTGTCCCCAGGCCCAGACAAGTGATATCAAGTGGACACACTTGGTGGGCAAAAAGAAATTATGAAATCAGCACAGGCTGCCATCAGGGCACAGCGATGAGGATGTTCCCTGCTTCTCAGGTAATAGAAGGCATGTCTGTTTTAATATATAATCTCTTTAATGAATCACAGTGAGTGAAGCCACAGATGCTCCATCTGAAGGGTACAGGGGGTTAAGATCACAAAACAATCTCATGCTGTTCCTAGTGACAGCATTTGTCTTTGCTTCACATCACATTGGATTGAGCAGTGAAATCAGCAACTAAAATAATTTCCAAGAAACAATTACTTCTTTGTTGAATTGTGTTTGGGGGAGGTTTTCCCCAATTTAAAACACATTATTTCTTTTGAAAGTAAGACTCTGGGGAGGAAAAAAAAACCAGCAAAAAATAAACACCAAGTTCAGCTGCAGTTGACTTATATCTGCAAAAAATAGAATTTGTTTTCCCTACTCCCTTTTGAAAGGGCATCTTGACATTTGTAAGAGAAAGTCTTTGGATATGTGAATGTCATTACTTGCTTTCTCCAAATCTGAGATCTCCCAGTTCTGAGAAATAGATGCTGTGAAAAACACAGAACACAAAGCGCCCTCTATCCCTGGGGTTGTAGCAGAGTCTGCAAAGAAGAGGACAGAGGAAAACCAGACAAAAGGAGAAAGAAAAGATTTGGGGCTTCAGGAAGCATGGGCTTGTATGGCCACTCACCAGCAGCTGCCCAGCTCAAAATGTCGTGATTCCCAGTTTGCCAGGGCTGACATTACCTTTGGTATTCCAGAGAGCCAGGCAGCTAAATAAGGATGAAAAATTCACGAGGGGAGAGAAAAGAGTGATGAGCCAAGTGATGTTAACTGTTCGATATGTTTTGGTCCTTCTCATGGCACAGAGGGCACAAGAGTGACCTAGCTGGGCAAGGGGCCTGTGTTTCATACCTTGGGTTTTTCCCCCGTAAAGATGAAGACATGAGAAAATGGGCTGACAGCAAAGCTCCCTTATCACTCTCTCTTCACCCCTCTCCTTCCCGTGCCCCCCCATCCTGAGGCTATCTGGGGACATTCATATCCAAAAATACACGGGCATATTGAATAAGAAAATAACAAATCCTGAGGATCCAATATCATTCATCAGAGAGACAGCCGATGACAATGGTGCTAATCTTATCCCCTGGCTGCTGCCCAGAAGTGACATAATGCTTAAAAATGTGTGTTTGTTTTAGAGGCTATTTACCACAGGAGGGGAGGGGGGGAAGAGATGCGAAGGCAGGAAAGGAGCTGGATTTGTGGGCACCCCAGAGCGGATCCTCGGTCTATCACAGGCTATTTGCACAGCTCTGTGTCGCTTTTAGATCCATCAATACAGAGGGGAGCAAAAGACTCCTTGTGCAAAGGACTTTAAGCTCTTTTTGATCCCTTTGGAGCTGAATATGCACAAGCAAGAGTTAGGAACACAAGCGTTAAGGAAAGTATCAGCTGATCATAGTTCCTTCTTCAATACCCAGACGGAGGTGACCCTGTTTAGCACCAAACAGAGATCACCTCTTTTAGTCATCTTTTATTTCAAGACTGATTCGATTTCTTCAGCATGAACTCCGGAGTGATTTAAAAGCAACGGGACCTGCTCTTTCCAGCATCACTCTGATAAAAATAAGTGGTTAACTGAAGAGACATTGATCTGCATGAGCTTTGGTCTAAATTAAGAACACTCATCAGAAACCCCAACTGCAGACATGCTGTACTCATGCAAAGCAAAGCCAGATTCCTAATAGGAAAATTACTTCAGCATCTTACCAGGTTAAGCCATGCCGCTATAAAGCCTTCCTGCCAAATATAGGCCCCTCATCCAGATCTGTTGGAGGCAGTGTAGTCAAACCGGTTGTTAAAATCACAGCCAGCTCCCCAAACGCTTGTCAAAGGCTCATTTCAGAGCACCCAGGTCCCTCCTGGCCCCAACATGGCGCTTTCCAAGATGCTCATCTTGGAGAGAATGAGAAAACTCAGTCCCTTTAGAAACAGATCTGAATTTCACATATATATTAATACACACAAACACACACACACACACATATATATATAGTGCTACCATGAGACAGCACCATGTGTAGTCTGTAGTTTCAGGGTCCATTGAACAAGAAATGAGGTTTGCAATATTTATCCTGAAATAGATATGTAGGAACTGAGAAACCAAGTGAAACGATTTAAAATCATGGTTCTAAATACACATTTCATGCAGATTTTAGTAATCCACTGTTTCCTAAGTAGTAACATGTGAAAACAGAGGAGGCTATTTTGAACTTTCACAACATAGTAGATTAATCACCATTACATAGTGATTTAAACTCCCAATACATTTGCAAACAATAAATACTCAGAAAGCATAAAGTGACGGCCTGATTAGATCTAAAGTAAATATATTTCATCTAGAGCTTCACTGTCGTGATAGGAGGAAAAAGAGACCTCACACAGAGCTGCACCAAAGCACGTTGGCTCCCAAGGCAAACACACCACCTCCCCTCCCCAATTCTTGCATTTCCCTTTGCTCATCAGAGGAACAGCCACCAAGGTGTGACAAGTCCTTCACAATGGGATGCTGGACGTGGTGTTCTTGTAACAAGGTGTATCTGGGTGGAAAACCTGACCTGTAGAAAGCCTGAAACTGAATCTGATATGGGTGAAGTGCTGGGAGTGCAAAGGCAAGGAGAGCAGGACGTAACAGCACTAAAAAGAGAACTCATTCTCTGACTCTAGGATTCACCAGCCCCCTGCCCAGCATCTCCATCAGTACACAACACATCAGGACACAAATGAACACCAAAAAAACCTAATCCTGATAATACCTGACTTCTAATCACAGAGGGCCAATGCACTGGGGTTTATCCTTTTAGGAGGGGTATTTGTCATTAGGAGGAGTGTTTCCCACCATGAATTTCATCGAAAAAGCAGAATGAAAGGTTGAATGAAAGGTTGGAGCCAAATTCTCCAGTTACAATCCTAGCAAGATTGATAGCCAGCCTCATTGTCCTAGGCTCCATAAAGAGAAACGGGCTGGATAAATCCTGACTTATTGCCTGATCCTCCCATTGCCTTTCAGAACAGTCCTGCCTGGCTTTGTCCAAATAGACTGATATGACATGTAAGAATTACTTTTTTATTCTTTGAATGCTTTGTGTAAAGATTTACTCTGCAAATCTGGCTTAAAAGTAGGACAGAGGCAAAAAAGAATAATCCATCCTTCAAAGAATAGAAGTCAATCCCTGAATCCAGCCACTTTTGGGTACTCAAGCCCTAGAAAGGTTACAGAAGGCCAGCTTAACACACAAAATCTCCCTAGAACACTAATCAGTGCCTAGCAATTTGACAAGATAAAAATTTGATAACACATTGGCTGGCTGTGATTGCCCAGGGAGAAACATCTCCTTCATAATAATCTTATTATAGGTGAGCAGCGCTATTTTTTGAGCCTATTCTTTGAGCTGAGCAATTTATTTTTATGGCTGGCAGAAGGAAATAAATTCCTCAGAAATGGCTCCTTGGTGAATCGGGGTCTGTGTTGCTCATTTTACGTTTATAGATAAGCAAAAGGTCAATTGAATGTTATGTCTTTTATGGCACGGTTTGCTAAGCCTTCGTGTAACAGGAAGAGATAACACAACCGCTCCAACGTTCCCCTCCAGGAGCCTTGGCTGAGGGGAGCCTTCTGTTTTGTGAGGTTGGAGCGAGACATGGAAGATTGGTCACTTGTCACAGGGTATTTGTCTTGCTCGTGAGGTTTAATAGAGTGCACAGGATGAGACAGAGTAGGTACTGCTGATGTGAAGGTGAGGAATGTGCTGGGACCCTCCAGTATTTCATGGTTCTCATCACACATAGATATACCCAGTAACATTAACTTATTAGGGAGCGTTCTCTGTGGAGTTTCCATCCCCGACCAAAAGAAGCTGGAAGCATATTCCCTCTCGCGTACATTTGATTTAAAGCTTGGATCCTCACAGCACTACCTGGCTCCAGTTTTACCTGCTGGGAGTCACCCTGCTGAGTTACATCTCACCCTTTTCCCACTTTGCCTTTTCTTGCGCTGTGCTTGGTGAAACACGGGCTGTGATCTCAACTGACATTTAAGAGAAAAGATTAAGGTGAAAATGGCTAATGCGGCAAGAGTGGCTGCAAAACCTCACAGCATGTTACTGCACTTGCTGGAGAAAAAAAACCTTCAAGAACCAGTTTCTGGTAAGAGAGGCTCCTGTGAACACCTAGCAGCACGTTCCTGGCATTTTGAGTGTGTTCACAGGCACAGAGGGCAGCGACTGCCAGAGCCTGGTATTTCCAGGCTGTATTGTGCTTCCTTTGAGGATATAAACCAAAAATACATGCTGAACAGATCTAAACAGTTGCTCATTACACATGCACAGCTCTCATTCCACTTTCACCCTATTTCCTTTTAGGAATCCTTGCTATGAGCCCTCTCCTCTGCCCTCGAGTTCTCTTCTCTTTAGAGTTGCCTCATCCTCTTCAGGCAGCAGCCACATGGTCTACAGAGAAGGGCATGGCCTGTTAGTGCTCACCAAATCCTCTGATCCAGTGTTTGTCCCCACCCAGCTGGAGAAACAGCACAGACAAAAAGCTCTCATATATTTTTGGAGAGTGAATAAACCCATCAGTGCATATTTTCTGTATGATCTTGGTGCAGCGGTGAAAAAGCGAGTCCCAACTATCTCTTTCAGAAGTTCTGCCAGTTTGATGAACACAATGATTCTCTTGCTAATAAAACTGCTGGAGGAAGACAAGCCTTGTGCTTCTGCCTTTGCTCTGATGGATTTGACCGCATGCTCCTGCATCTACAGAGACACAGAGAGAGCAAATGAACTGTGACTGAGCCCCCATTTCTGAACGAATAACACTCTCAGCTCTCTTCTGATGTAGTTAAATATCTTTACCAGGTATTTAAAGCTAATCAGAGAGAGCATTACTCAGCTTTTTAGCTGTTCTAGAAGTTCTATTGCATTTGGGTGTGTATTGTCCACCGGGCTCAGTATCTGCACTCTGTACCTTTCCTGCTCTTGTTTATTGTTTGATATCTGAATTACATGCCAGCTAGGCCATTAAAATGAGCTCTTCGAAATAACCTTTTCCTCATCCGCTGAAGCAGTTACAATTCCCTGACATAACTCATCTAATCACCACCTCAATGAGCAGGGCTTAATCTAAATGCATGTACTGAGCACCTGCCGCATGTACTCTCCATTTATCTTACACGGCTTTACGTTAAAATCTAGCGTGGACCTTTGATACATTATAGATGACTGTATCAGGCTTTACACGGCGTAAATTAGGAGCAGCCACTCAAAGGACGTTACAATTATCTCCTCACCGATACATAGCTTTAATTAAGCTACTGCCACCTTGAGGGATTAGCAATCAGATCCCAGGCCGTATATGGCAAGAACATGAAATGCAAAGCTCTGATTATTTTGGCACCCTCAGAGCACTTGAGCTGTAAAAATTAAAATGCCTTGGAAGGAAGAGCCCGTTGTAGCTGAGGGATTGTGTTACCTGCCAGTGCAACCTACTGCACACTCACTGCACTCCAGAAATGTCCCCGACACAAGCCTGAATTTTTCAGCAGGGGAAGAGCAGACAGAGTTCACTGTTGACTTGGCTAAATTGGCTGGTTTTTTCGCACAAGAGGTAACTGGAAGTTCAGCCTCTTTTTTTTTTTTTCTATTTTTTCTTCTTTTCTCTCTGTTTCAAAGATAGTCTGTGACAGAGTTTAGCTTGTCTAATCTCTTAAAGATTTTTCTATGCATCTTATATTCCTCTGCTGTCTTACCAAGAAGAGCTCGTTCCCTTAGGGAACAGAAATGGTAGAGGTCTAATGGACTTGTTTTTCCATCTTCCAGCCAGTTTTTCCAGAGAAGCAGCAGCCTGGCTGCAGTCTCTGTACCTGCAGCAGGGCTGCAGATTGCACTGCAATTTTCCAATTCTGCCCTTAGGATAATGACTGTGAGTCATGGTAACAGGCTTCCACGGTGCACACGCGGAACTGAAAACTCCAACTGAAAACCAAGCCCACAAAAGCCTCCAAAGGTTTTTGAAAAGGCTGAATGTCCATGGCAAGTCCTTTCATTACATTCACGTCACTGAAGCTGTTGTACCACCCCAAAGTGGTGGATTTTAGGCTGCATGTTGACATAAACACACACTTTTATACACCACTTTGAAAGGCAGAGGTGAATATCTTGGTTCTATTTCCAGCTCCAGCCCCTGGTCCCTACAGGCTCTCTGCAGATGAGGATTTGAGGCTGCCCATCAGCCATGTCAGGTTGGAGAGACCATTCTGTTCTGGAAAGGGGTTTCAAAATAGGTCATAAAATGCAACTGCTAAGTGTAACATCCATGAATTCAGCTTCAGAGAGGGCACCTCATGGTACTGTCCAACAGATCTTCAGGGAAGATCCCATCCCAAAACACAGACAACACTTTCATTTCCCCAATAAATGTTCTGTATAAAAGGGAGTATTGCATGCTCTTGCATATTTAGGAACATGCTGACAGCAGTTCTGATAAACAATCCCAACACAAATTATATATGTCTCTAGATATATAGAACACATCTTAGATGGGCAAGAGGTAAGCAATGCTTTAAGTGATAAAAGGCAATCAGTAACAAAGCAGAAGAAAGAAGAAAAAGAAAGAAAAAAACCCCATAAACCCACCAAAAACCCCAGGACATTTCTTAGCTGTGGATCTCCACCAGAGCTATGTAAATATTACTGTAGTGATGATCAGCCAGCCTCTGTGGCATTGCTGAAAATTAAACATAACCCTAGTGATGCGAATGACTTTCTGTTAATTTCCAGTAGTATCACAAGATTTAAAACCTCCTTTCTCACATCAGTGACTACATGTACCTCTCATCACTGGGAAAACCAAGGATGGACTCCTCCCAAAATAAATGGAGCAGGAAAAACATGGACTTCAAAAGGGTCAACTCTTCATTTTCCAATATGTACATGAAATCATAAAGGCAACAAACCAGATTATCTTTTTAATTTTCCTATATAATAAATGCAATAAAATTATCTTTCTTGCCTTATGCAATATTTGAATTCCATAAAAGAGAGAATATTAAAAAGGAGGGCAAACTGGAGACAAAGCCGTGTTATTTCGACAAAAGCTGCTATTACACAGATTGCCAAAACTGAAGTCAGCAAATACTATACATAAACAAGCTGAATAGACTTCCACCTTCTCTAAGCAGACATCTGGACACACATCACAGAGACATTAGCATCGCCAGATGTGCAGAAATCTCTAAATTTAGTTCAGGATAAGGGGGTTTTTGTTGTTGTTTTGGGGTGGGCTATTTTTTTTATTTTGCTTTTTTTCAAAAAGCTCATTTGCTTTGCTTAGGAAGTAGAAAAGAAGGCTCTGAAAGGTTTCTCAACTGAGTGGTTGTCAGATGCCCAGCATAAATCAAACCTGAAAGAGCAACAGGGAACACTGATTTAACTCCCCCCAGCACCAGCTCCTACTCAGATCAATATAAATTTCCAAACGTTTAGAACAAATGTAAGTAAAATCATTCCAGTACCATAAACATTCCTTTCATTGTTTTTTCCCCTCTTCTTTTCCCCCAGATGCCATTTGGATGGGGCTCTGCAAGCCCTCCTCCATTTGACACTCCGCTTCCCCGAGCTGGCTGTCAGTGTTTGATTAATGGTTCAGATCCTGCACACCACATTTGCCAAAGACATGAAATACTCTCTGCAGCTCTGACTTTGCAAGGCACATTCTCCCTCCCATGAGCTGCTGCAGTCCCACAGTATATTTTCATGCTTTGCTTTCCATGGGACCTGTGAAATTTCTCCCCAGCAGTCAAGCCATAAGCTGAAGCTTTTCATGGCAGGTGGCCCAAATTTTTTATTGTTTAAGCTGCACCATGATGTGGATGGAACCACATTGGTCACATCTTGTACATCAGTGTTACATACATTAAAAAAAAGATAATGTTCCCATGGTGTTGGAGTTAATCTTGAAATTGTAAATGGAAAATGGATGTGTGTGTATATGTATGTGTTTAGAATTGTCTTTATGAAGCATTACTAAATATAGAGTTATATAGAGTTATTGTGGAAGAAATATCTGGACTGACATGCATTTTTCACTGCTGCTCAGACTCTGGAGATTTTCATCCAAGGCTTTTCCTTCAGGCAGAAATCTAGTAACAGAGATTAATCAGAGTCCTTGAAAACAATAGCTCAGATGGCAGGTGAAGAAGAGCTGTGCACATCTGCTGAACTGAACCCAACCAATAACCCAGCCCAGGTTTCCATGAGATACCTTCCCAGTCAGGTCAGAAGCATGAGGTTTGGGAACTTTTTTCTCCTTTTTTTTTGGATGTTGCAATGATTTTTACTTCTGGGCTCGTGCACTTATCTAAAGTATCTTCTGTTCCAGCAAGTCAGACAACCTAACTGAAGAAGTCCAGCTGGAAAAAGCTTTCGAGCTTAAGAGGTGCTGCCTGGATTGACATAAAAGGGACTGAACTCCACAAAAAAGTTCCGAACATCGATTACACTACAATAATTTCACCTAGGACCTTCACAGGATTTCTATAATTGTGTAGACACAAAAAAAGCCAATAATTCACTGGAAAACTAGGAAGAGAGAAAGATTGTGGCACAGAAAAAGGAGAGGTCATTGATTTTTGCTTTTCTTCCTCATTGTCGTGCTTCATAACTTTGAGGAGAACAAAAACCTGAAGGTCTAATCTGTGCCATAAAGCCAGTTCCAGTGTGAGCATTTAAAGACGGCAGACTCACAAACGTTTAACACAAAATTAAGCACAGCCCCATCCTCACACTACCCAAACAGCTGGATTAAATTTTGTTCCATGCTCAACAGAGAACATCTTGAGTCTGTTCTGTCCTTGAATTTTCACTAATTGTGAAGTTTTCTAGGAACAGGTGTGAGGAGGACCTAATGTCTCCAAGCCAGAAAAATCAAGGAGCTCCCATTGAAAATGTGTATATTCTGCTCTTATTTACTTCTTTGCCTCTTATTTACTTATTTGCTCTTATTTACCTCTGAGCCTCTATTGTGCATGAGCAGGTTTTACTCACTGCTATAGAAGTACATAAAAGAAAAACTGCAGCTCGGAAAGATATTCCACTGAAACCCTGGAGTAGGTTTTTCCTAAAAAAAAAAAAACAAACAAAACAAACCCACAGCTAAAGAACCTTAAATTTACCAAGCAGCAGATTTCAAATATTTGAAAAGAGCACATTTCTACACAAGTCTTTATTTTTGGTGTGGAACTTGTTGCCATATAACATTTTACAGAGCAAAGCAGTGCAGATTGCAACTCTTGGCACTTTGCTATGAAATAAATCAAACACTATTTATTTTCTGAATGTCCTCAGTTTTCATCAACCCTTTGGTAGCCTGAGCCAGTTCAGCTATCTCGAAAAACAATGACAGGAATGCTGCAAAGTTCCAGCCCTCCCTGCAGTCTTTTCCACCTTCCATTTCCAGAAACTCACCTAGACTAACTGTTTACAGGATAGAAGAGTTGTCAGACACTTATCCTTTGCCATCTGGCAGTAATTTGCACCCCCCAAAATAATCTCTTTTTGAGAGTTCAAACACCAAGTTCAAAGGAAAACCTAAGAATAAACAACATATTTCACCTGGTATTGAAACCCCAAGAGAATTTCAGCATTACCTGATTTCATCTTGAAACCATAAATCTCCCCGGGTTTACACCAAGGTTCAGGACTTGGTTGGGACAAACTGAAGCTTTTCACAGATTTTTCACACCAACTTCACACGATCCTCATCAACAGCACTGATGGGTTTTTCAGAAGGGGAAAACAGACCTGAAAATCCGAGCTTTTGAGGACACTTCTAGTTTAAATCTCAGCCTACATTTGAACTGTTTCTATTCGTCTTTTTTGCCTGTAACATGCTAAGACAAATCGGTTCGTGTTCTAGAGCACAGCATGGTACAAGGATGGATGAAGATGCATCTTAGGAGGCAGATACCACCTCCATGCAACTCACAGTGGGAATGCAAGTATTAAATTAGCTAACAAATTTTAAAGAATTACAGTTCATTTTCAGTTCATTCAGAATATTAAATATTTCAAAAATTAAAATTCTTACAAGAAAGCCCAAACCCTAAAATCCCTTCCTGCATGTGCCATTTTATTGTTCATTAGTACCTGCACTCCTGAAGTTCTAATTAGAGATGCTATAGATCTTTGAGAAGGATTCATTCTCACTGTGTTAAATGGCCAAAGTTTGAGGCATGAATGCCCTCTAAGACACTTAATCTTGAAAATCTAAAATCCAAACTTTACAGTTTTTTTGGTTTTTCTAAGCAAACTGCTGCTTTCTAATCCACCCATCATTCCCAGCTATTAAGAGTTTACAAATACTTTCATTTTATATCACAAAAAGGCACTTTGAGGACAAAAATACTCCTAATGGTTTATTAATATTCACATCACTTGACATTTGTGCAGAAGCATTGTCCTAAGCTAACAGAACACGATCAAGCTTAACCTTGTGATTTTATGCTTTTATCAAGTGAACAAACTTAATGTTTTTAAACCTTCATCAACTGCTCTTTAGTCCCTGCCTTTAGAGCATAATCTCCATCAAATGCTGCTGCAAATGTCCTCCAGGTGACCTTGAAAAGAATCAGAATATGCAGAGAATCCATTTTGAGGAGCACAACAACTTGTTTCGTTCTCAAGGAAAACAGACATCAAAACCAAAGAGGATTATCTGGGGCTGCCTGGGGAGGGTGATGCCTCAGTCACCTCCTACTAACCAATTTCATTAAAAACATGACACAGTGCAGAATAACACCACTGAAATAAGTGCCATGTCCTACATGCTTTGAAGGGGAAAGAGCAGTCAGCTGTGTCACATGTATCAAACAAAGAATCTGAAGGTGTTTTTTTCAGGAAACAGGAGCCTTGGGGGATTAGAAAGAGAAATGAAGTATTTCCCAAATGTGTTCCCAACATGCTTGTTGAGCAGATCCATATCAATAAAACCTGTTTTCCAAGTTCTGGCTACTTAAAATTAGCTCTATAAGCCTCGTTCCTAAAGCCACAGTAATTAGGAATACAGGCTTGATTGTCATCTACTCATTGATATGCTTAGCAAAAGAAGCAAGAGTTGAACCACTGTGGAACAGTGGTAGAATTGTTGTTTCTTTGGCCTCCTCCTGCTGAGGCTTCAGTTTATCTTGGAAGGAGGAAAAATAATTAAAGAAGGTCTTTATATATGCAGTTATCAGCCCACACTTTCACTGCAGTAGAAAGAAAATATTGACTGTTGCATTCTATGCAACGCGTGCTGCTCTCGTTAACGTGGTTCCCCAAAGCCCCCTCCCAAGAGAAATGAAACAACAGCACAGCCTGAAGATTATAGAACAAGACCATAACAAAAATGCTCTCTACTTTCTTATAGAGGTCTGAATCATTAGCACAAACAAACAAAGACATTTTAGGGCCATGTTTATCTTTTGAGGTAGTTTTAAGTTATAGTGGTATATTCTGTTTGTTGTTCTTTGGACACACAATATCATAATACCACGTCTTTTCCCTCATGTTTACGTACTGAAAACTTGGGAGATGGGCAGGTGTGGGGGTTTTTCTCATCCTTCATAGATTCTTAGGCCAGAAGGAAATGTGTTCATAGAATCACAGAGTCACAGAATGGTTTGGATTTGAAGGGACCTAAAAGATCATCCTGTTTCAACCCCCTGCCATGGGCAGAGACACCTCCCACTAGACCAGGTTGCTCAGAGCCCCACTCAACCTGGCCTTGAACACCACCATGGATAAGGAGTCCACAGTCTCTCTTAACAACCTGTTCCAGTGCCTCATCACCCTCACAGTAAAGAATTTCTTCCCAATATTTAATCTAAATTACCCTACTTCAGCTTAAGGCCTCTCCCCATTGTCCTACCTCCACATGCCCATGTGAAAAGCCCCTCTCCAGTCCATTCTCTTGTTGTTCTCTTGCAGAACGGAAGTCAGCAAACTCCAACCAGTCATTTCTCTATCAAAGTCACAGCTGCTGTTCAAGACAGTGCATTTTACACGGATGAGGAAAACCCACAAGGAGACCTGTGAGTTGTTAGTTACCTCCAGTGTCAAATATAGCAGAGCTCGACTTCAGGCAGCTTTACCTTCCTACCACTGGATCTCGTTACACGCTTTACTTACCACCTCCAGATTAATGGAGCTGTCTACTATCTATTAGTGGATCAAATCACCTCTTAACCTCCTCTTCAATACACTGAATAGATCGGAGGAAAGGAGACATTTAACTTTCTCAAAAGGGTGTGAAAGAACACCAGTCCTTCCTCGTCTCCAGAACAGGGGTGATGAAGGAGATGTGATCAGTGGCAGGCATTGTATCAGTCCCCAGGGGCAATGTATTCATTCTAGGTAGGTTGGGCAGTTGAGAAAAATATGGATTTAACTGGAAAATTTATGGTCAGCTATTGAAGATTCCTTCCTTTAGTTGGCTCCTGGTATAATACCGCCTTTGATATTTCCCAGTGTTTGAAAAGCTTTTCCAGCAAATGCAGGAACAATGGGGGTTTGGGGTTGGTTTTTTTTACGCAATCCACATTCATTTGAAAAAAAATCAAAAATAATGCACAAGCATCACAAAAGTATACAAAAAAATTCCTCCTATTCAGTCCATTCCAGTAACCTATAGAACCATATCAAGCAACTGGTAATTATGCCATGCACATTATAATAGAAATGCACTGTTTATCATCCAAAGAGCCCAGAGCAACAGCTTCCATTAGACTTGAGGGGGACTAAACTCCACTCATTTGCTAAAACTGCAAACAGTTGGCTGGACTATAAGGCACCTGCAGCTCAGCTGTGCATAAGTCTAGGGGCTGTTACTGTATTTTTATACAAATATACTCACAAAACCTCAGAATATCTAATACGAAATCACCTTTCAAGGCAAAGAAAACAAAAAACTATGATATTATTACCATACTATGATATTAATACCATTTTGGAGAGCCTAGATGTTTCATGGTTGTTTTGAATACTGGTGAATCCAAGAGAACAGGCTGGTTTCCAAGTATTTTCCCAGTTCTCTTCTATGATTGGCATGACTGAGATCAATTGCCAGCTTCAGAACTAACCTCACAATTTACTTATAAGATTTCGCCACCATTGTAAACACAGCTGAGAACAGATTATCAGAATTAATAATCAAGTTCCTGGTATATGAATATGTATACAGTTTTTATTGCTTTAATATTCTAGTCTTATCATTCCCTGAATCCCGGAATATTTGTGCCAGTAAACGTGTTCATTCAAGTGCTTGCAGAGAGCCAGCATGCGAGGGGCATGAGAACTGGTGAAATAAATGAGTTTAGAAAGAGGAACAGGGAAAAAAGAAAACCGGCTCGCTTGTTGAGCGCTCCTCTCACCATTTTCCTTCCACCTGTCCTAAAGTATTTATCACATGCCTCAACTTTATAAGAGAAACTCAAAAGCTGCAACATCATCAAAAGTAGCAGAAGGGGGAGAGAAAAGCAGGAGGTGGAAGAAGTCTCAGCACAGTCTGATTTGCTTCAAGACAGGGTTGCTTCTGAGGAGTAATGAGTACATCCTGCTCAAAGATGAGACTCATCACGATTGTTACCTTCAATAACCCTGATTCCTCAGAAGAGCCCTCAGTGCTGAGGATGAGGCTGTGAGCTGGCAGCTTGAATTATTCATGAGTGCTGGTGGAAAACAATCATCTGCTCTGGCATTAATGGTCTGTAAAGAGTTGCTTTTGACAAAACCATTTAACACCAGCAATAAAATAAATAAATTAATAACGGGGAGGGGGAGAAGGGGAGCATAATAATGATAATAATAATGATGTACTGATGTAAGCCAGCATGGAAAATATTGGTGTCTTAGACTGCAGATCATGGGCTCTTCCATCTCATCAGGGAGGAAAGGAAAAGGGGGAAGGAAAAAAAAAAAGGCAAAACAAAACAAAGAAACAAAATAATACATCTTGCTCCCAAACGGTGAAATGCTGGAATATAAATTTGGGTTGGAGTTGGACAAACAGCAGATCTCACAGAGGAAAACATGTAGAGGCCAAAGGAAAATATTATAGGCAATTAAATCTCTGCCCTGAGCAGGGAGGGAGGCATGAAAAGTTTGGAATGGTTTTCTTAGGTCTTTTTTTATGCAGTAGCGGGAAAAAGATTCATAAGGTGAATGACAACAGATCCTCTGGCTCCACCTCTACCATAGTCTTGGTAGATTTCCATGGCTGATTTCTACATGTAAGAGTGACACTTGTTCTCTCCTTGCTAAATAAAGAAATTAAACTTGCATAACACACAGAGGACTTAAGAATTTAAAGTCCAGGTAAGAGAGATTTTTAAGTGAAGAATTTTTGATTACACACTTTATTAGCATAGATTATGTCTGTCAGACCCTCTTCACAGCAACTTACAGAAGAGCATCTTTGGGAAAGGAAATTATTTTGCACCATTTTCTTCTATTCAGCACATTCCAACCCATTCAGGAAGTGTGGCTTTTTGAAAAGAAAAAAAAATAGTAGTACTTGGCAGTATTATTGTGGCCCTTGAGTTGTTTGACTCTTGTCAGGAAATCATGTCAGTATAAATTTTCATTTTAATCTGTGTGAAACAGATTACCTCTGCAATTGGGAGGTAAGATTCCAACAAGACAAATAAAATATATATTAAACATTTTCTTGGCTAACGAAATCAGTCTACACACTGCTCGTGTCACATTTCATTTATTTCCAGTAAGATTTACTTTGTAAAAAGGGAGAAAATAGATCAGAAATATTTGTGCTCTTTGTTTAATGATAAAACCACTGACACGGGAACCGTTCAGATAATCACCAGTAAAACTTTTTTGGGTTGAGGAACCAAAAGCCAAAGTCTTAGGTCTCCCCGGAGCAGGGCTGATTTTAGTTGTCATCCGTGGGGACACTGTCTGTGCTGCTCTTGGACACCTCCAATGGCAAGGGCTCCAACATCTCCTCAGCTTATTTCTCACATTTTTCAGATTTCTGATCAATCTTCTTGCGTTTTTCTAAGTTACCTTTCTAAGTCACAAGCAAAAATCTTATTCAGCATCCCAAGCGCCACAACAAGTAGCCCCAATAATAAATTGCAGCATTTAATATCAGGTCATTTGTCCCACAGAGTGAATTATAAATAAGTGGCTCTCCAAGCGTTACTCCACCAGCCCCAGACCCAGTAAAGCTTTCCAATATGCAGCTAATTTAACAGGCTATTTTTCATCGCCAGCCAGGCAAAGCAATTGAACACATGCTTAATTTCAAGCACACACCTAAAACTTACTGTTTCTAGTGAGACTAAAGCGTTTATTGTGTTTTGATGAACCAAGCTGTTATGCACAGATCGAGCCAGCAGGATTATACACGTTCTAAAGTCATACACCTGTTAACTGCTTTATTGGACTGAGGGCATAATTAGTGCAAAATGTAGCTATATTTATTTAATTACAAACAGGACTAATGACTAAAATTATTTTTAAAAGAGCAGGATATTTCCAGAGGCCAACTGTGAAACCAACTCGTATTCCAAGATCTAATTCTGCATCCTCTTTGAATCCAAGGGGAGACAAAACAACCGCTGTGTTTTTCTCAGTCCCACAGAAATCATACTTGAATCAAATTATCTTTTGTATTTATCAGCTAAATAATTCTGTCAACTGTCCAACAACTGCAGCAGCCCCAGGAGCTTTTGTAAACTAGCTGATGAATGATTGGTTAAATAAATCTGCTACAATTATTCTGGTAATGAGAAACAAAAACGACAGCATGTCTTCTCTAACACAAGCTAAATCCCATTTGCTGCTTTTTGGTAATGGGATATATTGTGTTTCTTTAACGGTGAGGATTTACATTTGTGGTTAATTGCAAAGCTCAAAATAGCTAAAGAACCTTTTTTTTTTTCTGAGATAGGATCTTAAAAAGCTAACATTCATATTGTCCAGGCTTATCATAGTGTAACATCTGACTTAATGAAACTCAAGAATGACTCAAGCATCGCTGAATTTATAGACTTTTTGTGCGTTAAGAAACAGACATGAGCTCAGACTTCAACCATAATGAATAGGAGCAAGAGCACGAACAAACAGCTATTTATACGAGGGCAGTGTCTCCACAAAAAGCTACAAGGTCCCCGGGTCAAACTCTCAGCTGATGTAAATGCCTCTTTGCATTTTATAAGAAATATGTTTTAATAAAAAGCACAGCAAGGTGTCAAAACGGAGCCAAACAACTCATCTTTTCCATAATCCTTCCATAATCCATCTATAACCTGTCTCAGTCACATATCTGCAAGAGACAGAAAAAAATAGCAAGTCTTTCACCCCACTGAAATAAATTTCTGATAAGGCCTAAATGACTGACCATGAGCAAGCAAAGAATTGATGTGTTTCTGATATTCAAGTATCAAAAAATCTGTGTTCAGTCATCAAGTCAAAGAGGTTCAGCTCAGGGAAAGCTGTTGTTTATCCATTGTCTGGGATGGATGGCACAGTTTAGATATTTTTCAGTTGTTAGAAAAAGAACACAAAGGAAAGAAATCACGTGGGCTTTTGTGTGGAGCTGGGTCTTCTCTAAGAATTATATACACAGATATCGATCCTCTGAGGGGGGAACAAGTTTTGTTGATGCCCTTTTTTTTGTTCCTTTTTGTGAGGCAGGCCCAAATCCACTACAGTCTTTGCAGACCTTTGAATCCAGAAGGAAAGGTACCCAGGATTGCTTGCGTGTGTTCTGACCTATGTTTTGATCCAGCATTTGTAACTCTGTATTCTGCAAGTGTTTTTACAAGCCAGGCTGTATTTAAATAAACAGCAGAAAACAAGATTCATGGGCTAGTTTGGCTTCATTTTAAAACTGTAATTATTTATCAAGAGAAGAAAGCTCACCCACAGTTTAGAAAAGTTATGCAGGAAGAATAAAGAAATAAGGTATAAGCAATGGTTGACTGAATTCCTGTTGAAGGGATAAGGGAATTCAGACCTGCTATGTGAATAAGAAATCACAGAATTCTCTTACAAGCAGAACAGGCTTTGAAGTTTGCTCAAACACACTTGCCTGGCAATTTTGGATAGGCGGCAATCCATGAAAAACATGGGTTCTTAAATCACGATCTGATCACAGGAAACTCATGGAGTGAGAAATCCCTGGATGAATGCCACACAGGTGTACTTACTTCATGAGCAGGTGATGTTATTCGGTCTATAAAGTGCTCAGGAAAATCTTAGTTGGCAATCCTACAGTCCTCGAGGAATAAATTTGTTTATTTCGGTTTGTGGACAGTTACATTTACTTGCCACAAAAGCTGCAATACCATGGACAGAGAACTTATATTTAGAAAAATGGGGGGAAAAGGTTAATTGCAGTCCAAACAAACTGCTCAGTTCTTCCCATACTCTGGGAATATTAGCATCACTAGTAAGAGCTGAAGCGGTGTTATTTTGCCATCACCAGTAAAATTGTCGCCACATTTTCCCTTTTGGAAAGGAAAAGTTGTGCTTGACTTCACTAGGGCTAGAACTGGAGGGAAACTCTAAGCCACAGACACAATAACACTGAAGCAGAGAGAGGAGCTGACAAAGTGTTCACAGAGTCAAAGACGAGATGGGCTGAAGAATTCAAGCCTCTGCAATTCAACATTAGAGAGGCAAAGATTCTGGCAGAAGCACAACCTCTAAACGGAGCACATTATAAAACAAGTTGCAAAAGTGTGTTTACGTTAAAACATGGAGACCTTTTTCTTCTTCAAACGATTAAAAAAAAACAACTTAAATTTTAATACACATATATGCACATTGTTTGTGTATTGCTGTCCTTTTGAGGTTGCAATCTTTTTCTGCTTCCAAGGATGATCAAGGTCAGTTTACAAGGTCTGGGGAACTTAATCAAATGCAAATTAAAACATGAACGCACAGAAGATCATAATATTCAATAAGGCAACTTTGGAAATAGAGTAAGTGAATTAGAGGGTTGAAGGCATAATTCATTTTCAATGGATAATGTAAAGCTACATGGGAAGGAAATGTTTGTGCATTTGCAAAGCCCAGAGTCAGCTCAGAATAAGAAACTGGATAGATGGATTTAGCAGGTAACACATAATGTTTCCCTGAGGTGACTGAATTTCCCTGAGAAATGAACCAATTCTTGCACCTGTGCTACAGGGTTATGAAACCCTGGGGAATGAAATGCCCTGTCTAGAAGTTAAAATTTGTTATTGCATATGCAAGATTTAATTCATGAATATCTGTGCAGAGAGAACTACTTTCCATATAACTGCAGCTGTGTTCCGAGACAAGCATCCCAACGAAGAGAGAACAAACTCCAGTGAGTCTGGGAGAAGAATATTCCCTCTGATGGCCTCCTGCTGACACAAAGTCCTTACAAGAACGGAAAAATCAAAGCATATCTGCACCTACAGCAAGAAACAAATACTAATGAGAGGCTACCAAGTGATAGTGGTACAAGGTGATGTCTGTAAACTTGTCTGCTCCTGAATTCCCACATTATTTATATTCAAAAAATACCAAAAATGAGCAAGCACATAACGGTTAAAAAATGTCTTGGAGCAATAGCTCATTGCCACCCCTAGAAAACCGATAGAAAGTGAAATTTGTGGGCATTTGTTTCTCTTTCAGATGTTTTTAAAGTGAAGTATCTGATTTAAATAAGTTTGCAATCTCAGTTCTCCCATTTGCAGTTTTCCCATACATAAGATGGACACCCAATTCCTTACCAGCCCTTTACAGTATCCGCCGAGTGGTATGACAGAACAGAACAGAAATCTTTAAAATATGCATTTTGTGAGCATCAAAGACCTTCTCCAGTTCAAAAAGGCATGAGCTTGTGCCACCAGTGTATGAATATTTGAAGCCCTGAAAGAGCAGCCCTGCTCGGGTAGCTGCTCACGTCGCTGACAGACGATGCTGCTCACCCTTTCAGGCTGAGCTCAGCACAGAGGACAAGCTGCTAAATCAGACCTCGGCAGATCCAGCCCCCCAAACAACCGTGATGCAGTTCAGTCCCTGGTGGCAGCAATCCGTAAGTAGATCACAGTTGCTTTGTAAATTTGGCCCTCGTTAAAATGGGTGAATGCATAATCTCATGCTAATTCTCGCAGTAATTCCCTTGCACGCAGCTTTCATATTTCTGGATAATTAGAAGAAAATGTAATCCATTCCTAGAGACACATTGCTCTGTGCTTCCTCTTCTTTAATAAAAAATTTGCAATTATACTTCCTTGGCAAACGGCCCAGCTCAGTGACCTTGTGCATTTTACCTGTAGGATAAGCGGCAACAGGAATGGAGCACAAACAGCCATTAGTATTACAGTCTGCATTTAAATATTTGGAGGAAAGCAGGAGCTTGTTAGAGCAGGGCTGGCTTTTGTGAACACTCCACCATTGCCATCCCCACTTAACATGTGGGGACTTAACATGTCATCAACACCACCAGCTTTTCTTCTCACCTTTGCTACTCAGCAATAATTAAATTGCCCGCATCAGAGTGCACTAAACAGTACAAGCTCCCCTGATTTCTAGTAATCCTATTTCAGAAGCATCAGCTTTCCACTTTAACTTATTCTTTCTCCTGAATCCACTATCAGCACCAAGCCATTCCCATTTCTCTTATAAACTTCAGTGAAGGGAGAGGTCTCTGGAGTACTGAGGAACATAAAAACACATTAGAGGCTCAGAGTCAGGGATATCCCTTGTCTACATTCGCTACCTGAATACCCAGTTTATTTATTTTAGTGTGGCATAAATATCTATCTCCTTGCAGTCTGGGAACTACAGAAAAAAAACCAAAACAACATACTTATTTGTTTAAATGAGATTAAAAAACTGGGGCATTCTGTGGCTAAGCTTGTGAAAGGAAAAAAGCACTTTCCACCTGTGAATCTATAAATACTTTGCAGATAGTAATTCACCTTTGTATCCCCCCTGAACCACAGGTTAATATTGTTTCACTCCTTTGGGACTGAAAATCGAGGTGCAGAGAAGCTTGGTGATGACTCAACATCACACTGCGTTTTAGTGTTTGAAGAGACAATAAAACTGAGGCAGCAGAGCTATTGCAGTCCTTCCAGCTAATAAATGTATGTTAGGGAGATGTGCAAGTTGGGAGTCTGGTTGGCCACAGATTAACCGAGTTTTATGGTAGTGCAGCTGATGATTTTGGTGGAACACAGGATGGCAGCAAACATGACCAATGTCACACAGTTCGTAAGGTCTAACCTCATTCCTCAAAGGCAGAGCAGGAAGAGACCTGCAGATATCAGATCAACTCTCAACTGCCTGTTTCCACTGTTCACAGTGTAATTAAATTATAAACAGAAGGAGCAGTTATTGATCAGGTTAAAATATTTCGCCGAGAGAGACGCTTGTTTTGAGCCAGGGCATCCTGAGAGATTGGCAAGTCTCAACTGCAGCGATCAATCACAGCTCTGCACTGCAAAGCCCTAAAAAAAACCTTTAATATATTGAAACTGTTACTGATAGACCCGTTTGGAAAGAAAAGAAGGGGCAAGAAAAAAAAAGTCAAATGCTGACTTATTCTTTCCCTTCTCTGCTCAGAATCCACCTGGGGTCCACAAAGCTTTCCTTTTCCCCTTTACATTATAAATCAAAATGACCTCCAAACCCCCAGTTTCTCCCTGGGTCGAGAAAGGGTTTTAACAAACACCGTGGTAACATCTCCTGTGTTAAATCAAGGTTCAGGCACCAAACACACACGCAGGCAAAGTAGTCAGGAGAGAGCTTACAAGGTTAACAGCTGACAACTGACTGGAATGGCATGAAGGTTAATTGCTATTTGCAAAGCACTTTTCAGGTCTCTTCAGATAAAAGGTTTTCTGTCTCCATTAAGAAACTTTGAAGCAAACTGCAACCAGTGAGTAATCAGTGCCCAGCGCCTCAAAACGCTCCAGACAATCAGCTCCTAAATGCTGTCAGATGAGAAATATTTTGAGAAATAACAAGATGAGAAAACACACTTCTTTTTTTAATTTGGACATTTTATAGTGCAGCCCTGAGATCTTGGGAGGAAATACAGCCACCGCCTGTTCCATACCCCGCAGCCAGGGATTCACCACCCCAAACACACAGAGCCCCGAAGGCCATTCCAGAGTGGTTTTCCCCATATCGACACCCCACAGAGGATGGATGTGACCTGCCTGGGGGGCAGGAACAAAGAACATTAAGAAGTGAAACCGTCCCTGTCTCTCATTTCCCTGCCAGGTCTGCTGAGAGTTCAGAGGTGCCACAAAGGAATGGGACAGTGGAAGAAGAATAAACCATGAAAGAGGAATGACCAGGATGAGAGGAAAAGAGAAATGAAACAGCTCTTTGAGGCCAAACCCCATCTTTCTAGGGTAGCTACACAGTCAGGATTACAGTGGAACAGGGGAACATCACTCAGTCTACAGCAGCGTCAAAAAGCCCCTTTAGCTGTAAGGTGTTGTCATCTGTACTGTTTGTACATTCCAAGGAGAAGCATCCATAGATCAAGATAATCCCCTTTCTTGCTTGTGCTTTCAGCCTGTTCATTTTTTTCAGTGTCAGCAAGTTCTGGATTGTTTGTAAGCCAAAAAGTGACAGCAGTTTGATCTCCGTTCACCCAATATGCGCTTGCCATGGGACGTGGCTCCCACACACCAATTCATTTCATTAAGGGGCAGGAGCTGAGAGTCTGAGATGGTCCTGTGACCTCAATCCCAGAGAATTTTTTAAAAATTCTTCTCAGGCTTGTTAACCAAAATAAATTAATAAAAAGGGAAAAAAAAAAAAAAGGAAAAAGAAGAGGCCCATGCTAGTTTGAGGAACAACAGATTATGAGTTTGGGTTGGTTTTTTTTTTTAAAGAAAAGCTTATGAGCATGATCAGTGCAAGTCTTTTCATTGAATTAGAGACTGGCAGAAAAGTTCTATTTATTGGTGTATGAAGGAAGACAGATAAAACTAAATGCGCACCCAGGGACAGGACTGTGCAAAATCTGCATTCTCCCTAATATAATGAAAATCTGAGAAGTGTGACATGTTTGCAGATTATTTATTAACAGTAGGACAGAAGCTATTTTGGGCACACGTCTTTAGACCATTAACAGAGTAATTTACTCTCCAGAGTGCCCTTTCAGGAAACAGTAGGAACTAAGTAAACCCCATATATCATTCAGAACCAGGAACAATTCTCATTGTTTTTTTCCTAAATCTATTTCCTTTCTCAGAACTTTGTCACCATATGGTCAACAAGGAAGCAGCGTAACAGGATCTGATAAGATTGAATTATATATTTTAGCAAGCTTCAGGAGTTGAGACAAGGCATTTAAATAAATCAGTTACAGAACTGGGACCAATTGTTTGGCACCTTATTAAAATGGGAAAAAAAAAACACACCACAAAAAGGAAAGGCTTCACATGTGATCTAATTCATGACGGGCTTCATAGACATGATAGCAATGAAGGGTCAGGTGCAGTTGTTTCTCGTGATAGCATGTTAAAAATGGCTGTTTCCTGAATAATTTTTTAAGTCCTCTAAGAGAAGCAGGCAGCAAACATGATACAATGTACACCAAGGCCTGACAGCAGACAGGATGCGTTGCTGTTCTCCATCACTGCACGTGTTCGGTTTTGTGCTGCTCCAACAGCTGCATCCTCTCTGTCTACACATCTTGTGTCAGATTAAAGAAAAATCAGTCTGAGAAAGAACAAAAGTGCCCCCTCACACACAAATTGCACACTGATGTGTGGGGTGTGGTGTGCAGAGAGGCAGCATGCTGTGTGTGCTGTGGGTTTGGAACTGGAGATTAAATGGCCTCCACCTCCAGCAAGGCAAACTGGAAGGGTGAGTGTAAAGCCCAGAGAAAAGCAAAACCAGAGCCTTTTTCAACAGGTTCTAATAACATTAAGTGGGATGAATAATGCGAACAAGAAGGAATTTGTGTTCTGGCTTTCTGCTCAGAGAGGTCTCCTTTGATATCTCAAAATGGGACCTCTAGGGTTTTTGGGGGTGTTTCCTGTCCTCCAGAGATAAATTTCACGCAGGGAAAGGAAACAAGTTAGTAGGTACACAACAAAATTAAATTGTTTCTTCCACAGAGACACTTCAGTATCTTTTTTCTACCCCAGCTCCATTTTGATACCATCCCTGTCAAGGCTACAACCACATGAACATTCTCCAGTGTGATGACGTAAGATATATCAAAACGTTTTGTGGAGATTGATGGTCACTTTGAAGCAGAAGAAAAGCATGAGAAGCCCATCCAAGTTCTCTTTTGTATCTCCTACAACAAAGCTGCAAACTGATTTTAATTTTGTCAAAAGATGAATAAGATATTACAGCTGGTGCTGAGGTTTTGTAGTGTGGAAGTGGCCCTCACGCTTCACTGCAGGGCTCCAAACCCACCATGAGCCTTCCTGGAGCCTGCAGGGAAATCCCTACAGATGTGGGACCCTCCTCAGCACCCAGGGGAGCACATCAGTGGGTTGAGGAAGAACTGGATGATATCAAACTAATGCACTGACCCAGGAATGGCATTCCACAGCCAGAAACTAATCCTGAAATAGTGTAAACTGCTGAACTGCTGCTAATTGGGCTTGTCCTCGCTGTGTCTCTGGTAGCCCCTCAAATTGTGCTTCCATTCCCATTTATCAGATGTTGGTCTTTCCAGACCCTTGTATCTTTTTGGAAATCCTGCAATGGGCATTCAGCTCTTGCTCTCAGCTCAATGGAATAAGCTAAATTAAAGGGGAGTGATCAGCTTCCCCAGCTGCAGCACTGTGTGTCCACACAAATTATCTCCTGTTCTTTCAGCTCCAAAGCCAGGGCTGCCTTACACTTACAACCTTTTCTTTTCCCTGCAGAAGGAATTTTTGGGCACTCCACTTAGCAAAAACATCACAGAGAGAGTCCATGTGTAAAACCCTGTAAGCAAACCCTCACAACTCTGTACAGCTTGAAGATATTCTCCTATTGCCAATACACTTTGTACAAGCAACAGGTATTTGTGTGGACAAGGACTGCCTGGGAGTCACACGCCACCACCAGCATGCTCAGGTTAATTTACTTATGCAATTTTTTTTTTTTTTTTTTAGAAATTTAGCTTCCTTTAAATAAAGCAGCGAAAACAAATAAAAACACAGTCCAGATGGAAACAAAGTCTGTTCCTTCTTCATTAGCCAAGCCACAGACAAGTTATAATTCACATCTCCCTTGAGTCTCATCATTACCCAAATTTGGAAAACAAGCATAAGGGTTAGGGGGTGATGGTGGGGGATGGGAGGAGGGTGTGCAGCTTGCCAGCAAATTACGTGCTAAATTTCTTTGCTTTTAATTGTATCCGAAATAAATGAAAAACTTGTTGTGGTCCAAGTCATGGGATTCCTTAATCAAGAGGGTAGAGCTGGGCTTGCGAAACTGAAGTCCCTGGGGAAATGGCTTCACTACTGAAGGAAACAAGTGACTCAGAGCCCCATCCTCAGGCTCAGAGCTTTTCTTGTTATGGCAAGGATTGCACATACCCAGGACTGGGAGCCTCACATGTTTCTGGTAGGGAAATTTCTAAGAGCTGAAAGGTAACATTACCCTCTGCTTCTAGGAGTAGAAGTGTAATGTAAAGTCATTATTTGCAGGAAAAAAATAAAAAATATTATCAAAGAATGGGTCTCTTTAACAATTGCTCAAACCTTCATAACAATTAGAACTGTTAAGAGTAGAACTGTATCTTATTTGCCTGATGAGTCTCATTTTTAATGCAATTAGGCAGCCAAGGTTTGACAGACTAGACTATCGGAGAGCCAAAGAGCCAAAGGGAATTTGCATATATTATAAAATAATTGGAATGGCAGGGTAAAGTAAGAACTAACCTGACCTAAGCCTTCGCTCAAATAGAATAGTGTGAATAATTGATTTTCCACATTCCTGGCTGAACAGAAAATATGAGGAAAAAAAAAGTTCGTCAGAAAGAACAGATTTTCTTTTCTACCCTGTGACAAAAAAAAATTTAAAATCACCTGAATGCGCAGAAAATGTTAAAATGAAATGACCACTTGAAATATTATACTGAAGCATTTCAGTTCTAAGGTAAAACATTTGCAGCCAAAATAAACCAGCAAAATGACCATTTTTTAGGGGGGAAAAAAACTTTGGACTGAAAAGTTTCACACATCTTTAATTCAGGGGGAAAAAAAAAAAAGGACACTCAAACACTCATTTTTACCTCAGCAGAAAAAAAGAACAGATGCTAAACCTATTGGTTTTCAGTAGTTTTAATGACACTTTTGTCAAGGATGCATTATCAACTGCACGATTTCCAGTCAAATCCAGAGAGTTTGGAGACACATCCTACACAGCCAACAGCAGACACTAAAGTCTCTGTCTCCCACATCAGGTGAAAATATCTCCCAGCTATTGGCCACTCCTTAGCATGGCACCCCCTCTTTCTTTCCTGAACTTTCAAAGTTCCTAATATCTTCTGGGCTGATAAAAAAAAAGTTACAATCATCAAATGTTTCTAGTATGAAGAAAAAAAAAAATCCATTTCCTCATTGTGTTTACGTACATTGTTTTGCTTTCCAAACTGCAGCCTTTCAACTCATGTCTAGGACACAGGACTCAAAATATCAGGAAAGAATGGATTTTGGCAAACTTCCTACTCTCATCAGAGCCAAAAGGCTACCAGAAGAGGGAGTTTTGAAGAGGGGAAAAAAATGGGGGTGGGTCAAAGAAAACAGAGCTGATGTCAACCAAATGTACTGAAAGGAAGCACGTGATCTTCTTTCCAACACTTAGCTGGACCCGAGATTTTACATTTCACCTACTTGTTATTCCAGGACGTAAATAGAAGGTAAATCCACTTTGCCAGACTGTTTCTACCTTAACTCTTGACTGACTTCTGGAGCTAAACTGAAGCATACATTATTCTGCTCATGCAGCTTAACTCTTCACAGAGGTCAGAGGAACTCATACTATTAAATAATGCAGGCTAGACGATGCTGACTTAATAAAACTCACGTGTCATTTTGTGCTGGAATTGATTTTCTTACTTGAGGGCCGCCTTAGCTTGCAAATCAAAAGTGTCTTGTGTTGGTGCTTTCAAAGGGATGCTGCTACAGCCTGAGCTTCCTTCAGAAACAGAGATTGATGGGCCCAGGCCTGTGCTGGGTCAGTGTCTAATGGCCTCCTCTCAGGGGCCTGAATTATTCATAAGTGCTGGAGTGCCTCACCAGAACATGTACCAGGGAGGATGTGTCATAGCTGCAGCATCAAACTGCTGCTCTGCATTTTGCAGGCAGAGTTTTCTCTCCCTCCTTCTCTCCCATTGCAGATCCAAGAAACTAACTTATTTTGATGGCAGGCGCATCTTTTCCCAACCTTAAGTCATCCCTAGGCAGGTAGACCAATTTCACTAATTTCATTTGGATTCCTCACACAGTTATATATTCTCATTTTCTAGCTTATTTCATCCCAGGCTTTTAAACAATGGTTCACCTGTATCCACCTGAGCTATAAACTTACTAAGATCACCAGACCATTCCACAGCAAAGTTGAGAATACATTCACTGCTCTTATAAAAAGAATCCTCTCCTCACTTGCCCCCTTTCATCCATCTGTAAGTTTTCACTGGTTCTTTTTCAGAAATTATAAAAAGGGCTTGCAATTCACACATAGGACCCAGCTGAGGAAGATGTGAGACCCTTGCTTCATAAGCTGTAATACCTTTGAAACTGGAATAGTTTTTTCAGCTTCCAGCCCTTTTTTCTCTGGGCTCTGCCCACTGCCAACAGCAGAGCTGGACTTTAATACACAAATTCTACACCAGTTGTAGGCAGCTTTGACCATCAAACCATGCCCTCTTGGCTCAAGAATGAAGGAAGGCCCAAATAGAGCAAGAACTCTGAAAGGGAAAGCAATTAAACCACTTCTAGAATTAATTATGTTTCACCACCAAGTATTTTCTATAAACAGTAGTGAGTTCCAACCCAGCGTGCAGCCCAGGAACACACAGAGTGGCCCAGGTCTCCCGAGAAGTTTGCAGGAGGTGGAATACAAGGTACGCTGCAAACAAAGCCTGAAGGTGCAAGACAGGATGGAGAAAGGAATGGCCAATTGGCCATAAAAAGAGGCCAAATGTGGATAGATGCAAAGTCCTTTGAAATCTTTGAAGAGCTAATAGGCAAACAAGTGAAGGAGCCTTTCTTAGAGCAGAGATGAACTGGCTGCAGCAACTTGTTTCTCTTCCCGTCTTTGCTACAGACTTCAGCAATGTGAGTTTGGAACAATAATTTCAAATTTCTGCAAAATTTGACTTTTGCCGTACAGCACCTCCCATCCCAGCTACAGAGTCACTCCGCAGCGTGCGCGAGTCAGGTTTGCAGCAGCTGACACATAAATGCACCTCTGGTTCCTCACAGGTCCTGCTCACTGCTGCAATGACTCCCAACCTCATTTAGAACAGTGAAGCAGGGAAAACAGCGATGACAAAACCGAAATCGATGTTTACTGCTATCAGTTGTAACGATGACATTATGTAATTGGAAAAAGCAAATCACAGAAGACAGAAGAGATCATAAGTCCTTCCTCTGGTGATCTGCACTGAACTTCTGGTGGATGGGTTAGTTAGGTACATAATTGCAGCCACTTAAGTTCTGCGGAGCTGAATCTTCTCAGCTTCAGTCCAAATTAGCCTAAGAAAGTCTGACCTATTAAAAGTAATATAAAATTCTGAAGGAAAATGTGCGTAGATATTGAGGTACAAATTAGAAAGAGGAAACTACTTATTCAGAGAGACCCAGCAAATTATCTTTCCTGTGTGCTGAACTGTGCTTTGCCTGAATTTGACATGACAACTTTGAAGCTGAAATGAAAACCCCAAACCTATTTAACCTATTTTATCTCCCCCCAAGTGAAATTCTTTGCAATGCCTTCACTGACCCACCAGCCAGGTAAGCAAAGAGACTCCAACACAAGCCCTGGGTTGAAGAACCTCATTAGCAATTCATATTTCAGCATTTCTAAGTTTCTGTTTATTGTCCCTAGAGTTCGTTCACCATGCACTAGGCCAGCCTCATGAATTCGATAATAGACACAAAAGACTTATATAAGGTCATCATTAGGATGTATTTCCCTCCAAATAGCCACTTTTTAAATGTCACTAATCTTTCTCAGGTCTGCAGCACAGAGCACCTAATTTGCTTAGGAAGTTTGAGAATGCAGAGTCCAATCAAAGACAGCATGTTAAGTGTACATGCTTGAATTTTATGAAATCTAAACATTTTCAGAGTCATTTATATTCCACTCTATCCTTGTGACCTTCTGGGCTGACAAGGAAAAAACCTTCCCTAACCAAGAGAGGTAGAAAATACTGATTTCATTTACACACTCCCTTTCCCATATGCTTTCAAAAAAATGAGAGAAGAGGAAAGAACAAAGATCAAGCTAGAAATTCTACCTAATAATACAACTTTTACTGAGGCTATGCCTCTATTTAAGATGTGAAGTTACTTCTTGCTCATTCTTTACTGAATTTGAGTTAGTCATTTCACGTACTCTTTTCTGCTGAGGGGTTTATATTTGATGGGTTCAAGATGTCACCTAACTAAGTACATTAAAATTAATTAAAAAGATAAAGTGAAATACGTATATTTTTAAAATTAGAAATCCTGAAATAAATTACTAAGCAGGCATAGGTGATCTGTAAGGAAAAGATGAAAGAGCAGAGAGTATGAAGGGGATATCAAGCACAGAGGGAACACGAGCAGGGTGTGCAATGAAGCAAAGATGCCAAAGGAGGAAAAACACGAAGAAAAATGAAAATACAGAAAGATAGATAGCAGGGTCACAGAATACCCTGAGGGGAAGAGGAGCATGAAAAAACAAACAACCCATGTCAGTGTGAAAAGAATAAGCCAGAAAGGAGGTGGGGAAAAAGGCTTCAAGAAGAGCAGAAGAAAATCTGATAAGAGTGACAGGAAAGGGTCTCCCACCAGGCAAGGATGACTCCATCATTAAATTGATGACTAAAAAAATAGGAGCATTCAGAATGGCTCTGAAATTTCCAGGAAGATGCCACAATAGCTAATGCAGCTAAGCCTGGGAAATAACAGGGGAAGTCTCTCTTTAGCCCCATTTGCAAGTGCAGAGTCAGGGCAGGAGGGACGAGACAGCAGCCCCTTGGATGGACGGGGCCGTGGGTGATCACGGCCTGTCTGTGCATCCTCACCCCCTCTGCCATCGCCACCGCACCTGCGAGGAGCCGTGGGGGCTTTTTACATGAGTATCCCCCCAAGGAGAAGGGATTTACAGCACCAAGACCTGCTTTAAGGGAGGGAGCAAATATGGGCGATGGCAGTTCGAGCTCTGCTTAAGGCAGAGACCCCACAGGGCAGAGGGACAGTGGAATGAGGCTGGGGACAGCCTCAAAAGCTGGGACTGCCACCTCACAGATCAGGCTGTGCACTGCAAACAGGTTTCCTTGAGAGCTGGACGGGAATGAGAAAGGCAAGATGTAAAAGTGAGGCTGTTGCTTTCTCTGCAATATAGGAACAAAGATTTCCCAAGGAGAAGATTTGTTGTCAGAACAAAGGCCTGGTACATCACTATCTCCAGTCAGAGCATAGCGATGTATGAGAGCTTTTCTTTCTTATCAGGGCTTTTATTTTGTTTCTAATTGCAGATGACTGCTTGGATGCTTTCAGCTCAGTGTCTCAGTGCAACAGGAAAACTGCACCACGCTGTACTGTTCTCTCTTAGCTGGGCAGGGATTTTCATGTCATCTATTATTCACATCACAACTTGCTGCAGTGATTCCAGGAAGACCTCAGAAGTGCCCTGTTCTCCTGTCAGGAAAAGGAAGGGAATATGATTTCCCCATACAAGGGGTCAGGAAACTGGAAAGCCAAACTGTGCCTCCTCCCTGTGCACAACCCCCATGTTTTACAGCAGGGACAGCAACACCAGGACCAAGACAAGCATTTTGAAATTTAACCATGGCATCGGGCAGAGATAATCACGTAATTCATAAGTATTAGTCAATGCAGGATAAGAGACAAGCTATTTTCTTTCCTACACTGCTAGACAGGAATTTGGGTGTGAGAAGACTCCTGTAGACATCTCCCCATAAAGACAAGACATTAGCAATAAAACGACTTTGTCAGCCTTGCTCTGAAGGAACTGAGGGTGCTGGTGCCACTCACCCATCAGTGCTCGCAACAGAGGCTTTAATTGATGTGGCGAGGTGGGGATGTGATCACGGCTGCCCCTCTCACCTCCTGCTGTTGTTCCTGACCCTTTCCCCCCAGTTATGGCATAGATCACACGTGACCTTAAAAAAAAAGAAAAAAGAAAAAAGAAAAAGAAAAGCCAACACACAGGCTGCAGTTGTGTTTGCGATACACTTGAGAGCTCCCAAGGAATCCAAGCCCTGTGCTGCAAGGCACAGGCTCATTTAAGGGGAAACAAAACAAAACCAAACCAAACCAAAACATACTCTTCTGGCTTTCTAAGATATATGTTTCATAACCTGACTGTGCCCTAATTAACAGCTTAATTAATTTAAATTGACAAAGGAAACAGAGTAGTGGACAAAATTGAATACAGGCTACTTCAAGTCCTAATTTACTTCAACTTTTCAAGAAGTTTTCCTACTTTGCGCTTCCTGCACCCACTTTTTTCCTACGTTCCCATTTTGCGTTTGGATCAACTCCATTTTCACTGAAGCAAAATTCCCTTTGGCTTCAACACAACCTGACTTTAAAGAGACACCAGTCTCTGTTTCTGACTCCAGGAAGGTAAAGATTATTTTTAATGCTGCTTTTGTGATATTTGGCTTGCAATTTTTCAGGAGAGACAAAGGGGTCCCAGATGAGGAGTGGATCTGTATAGACTTCCATAAGGAAGATTTGGACCCATAAGTAAGTGACATTTTAATTTAATGAGAGTATGGAGAAGTTTCATGTGCTGCATCACGGTATTAAGCATTTCCAATCACTACAGCCTCGTTCAGTCCTTCTAGGCACAACACTTATTGCTCCTTTTTACGGTTATTTGTAATAAAATTGTTACCCATGAAAAAGTTAAACAAAAAGGAAAGAGCAAACATGCAAATACACACAGGAGAGCCAAAGGCATCACAGCACAACTGCTCCCAAGCCCAGCTGTTCCTGGGTTAGGGCTCAGAACCCTATAGAGCTCAAACCGCCAATAGACAAGAAGGGGAAAAACATCCATTTTGGGAAATAAAAGCAGCAGCACTGGGAAATAACAGCACAGGTCAGGGATTCCCACACCTGAGTTGCCACCAGCTGGGAAGCCCAACCCTGGGCCACACTGCTCCCTCAGGTGCAGGGTAAATTTGGTGCCTTAACCACCCCTGCCAAAACAACCTTCCTTATTTGTGAGGTGTGATTGACTGGTGCAGCAAAGTAGGACCCAACCAGCAGGTAACTCCTGCACATTCAGCTCCAGCTTTAAGGTACCAAATATTTAGCAGACTTCTGGGGGTTCTCCTGATTTTTCTAGTAACTTTCTGGAAGACACAGAGGGCTTAAAGGCTCATCTGTGTGAGGCTGGTACCTCATCTCCATGCTGAGTTACCCCAGGACATCAGCACAGCTGGGAGAACAAAGTTCTCTCAGGCCCAGCCATAACCCGACCTGAGGGTAAAAGAAGGATTTTCCTGAGGTTTTTTCCGGAGCTGACAACATGCTGCTCAGCTAGAGGGGAGCAATCCTTCAGCAGAGGTACCGAAAAATAATCCCCTTCCTGAAAAATAGGACAGAGATTCCACAGTTGTACTGCGCAATATTTCTTCAAGTTCCATCATAAAAACAATAAAATAAAAATATCCAGGGCTTCTACAAAAACTACTAGAGGGAAAACAGCGACTGGCTTACAACAGAACAAATCCCTCCTGCCGCAGACAATGTTTCATTACAGCAGCAGCAACTGGCCCACTGCATAGGATTTGGTGATATTTGAAATTATGAACATGGCACAAAAGTTCACAAGCTGATTAACACAATTACTATTCATTTGATCCTGATTGCTGCAGCAGGGACTTCTGATTAAGTCAGGCTCTCCTGCAATTTCCCTGGATTTTCTTCCATGCTTTGCATACCATGGGGCAAATATCCCAAATTCAGCCTAGTTATTGTACTTGATGTGCAGCAGCCTCAGCAGTCCCAATTAGTCCATTTATAGGCAGCTGTTTAGTTTTGTTCCCCACAAGCTGCACATTCATTAACATCGCTAAGGTCAGCTATGTAAATCACATGTCCACTCTTAACTGGAGGTTTTCACCACCTTCTTCCATATACTTTGCTGATAACAGGCTCAGTTTAATTACAGAAAAGGATTGCAGGTTCCACTCAGGAAGAAAAGTGGAGATTTTCTCTGAGGTTAGGGGGGAAAAAAAGCAAAAAGTAAAAGGAAAGATTTCCCTTTTCATAGCAGCAAACCTCTCGTAGTTTGCAGATCCCCACTACTCCTATTTCCGTAGACTTAAAATAGAACAAAAATAATCAATCCTTATATGCCATCAGATAATAACAAATTCCCTCTATTTTGCACCCTTCCCTCCACCCACAGCTGTTTCAGATCCAAGGTTTTGCAGTTCCAAACACCTTCTACTCCCTGCAAATTGAATGCTGAGCTCTACTCAACACCACAGAAAGCACAGGGATCTGAAAAAGCTGAGATGAGATGCTTCAAGACAAAGAAAAAGCTGGTGTTTCTCATTATTTTTCCCTGTTTCCCCCCTCCCTATGCCCCACATTTTGGCGGTGATGATATCCTGCAGCCACTGTACTTGGACCTGGAGCAGCTCAAGACAGGGACAGAGGGGACGATGTCCTGACAGAGCCCTGGAGTGTCCCTAGTGAGAAGGGATGAAGTAATTGCTCACTGCTAGAGGAGCTCTTTTATTGAGCCTACCTGCAGTTCGGTTCAGGTGTGTGTGATAAACCCTGTATTTTAATATTCTTACCCTGTTCCCTCCTGGGACAAAACTGCCTCCAAAACTGTGCTTCAGCTGAAAGCCCAGCAAGCTTCAATTGGCTGGAAATCTCTTGAAAAGTACTAAATAATCACACTACAAAATAACTGAATAAACGGAATACTGTCTTCTTGGCCTCCTGTATCTGGTGCTATATCAACAGTCACATTTTCCCTGCAGCAAATCTTGTGGAAGCTAAGTAAGTATTGTTTTAGTGTGACCTAGAGAAAAATTAGGCTTAGGTTTTAGAATTGAAGATGATCCTTCTTCACTGCATAGAAGGTAGTTGGTTTTTGGCCTTTTTTTTTTTTGGATTCCCTGCTCTGCATTATTATCACTTCAAACCTTCCATCATCCTCCCAAATACAGGTGTGTGTTTGATTCCAAGGTCTTTGCAGGCCAATTGTTTCACTTAAAACTAGCTTAAAAGAACAAAATACCCTCAGGTAGACCAGCTCCTATCAGCAGCTGAGGTACCAGATCCACCTATACCATTTCTATTTGGAGCAAAAACCTTGCAGGATTATTTTCCCTATCAGTTTTTCCTTCTTCTAGGTAAATCATGTAGCCTATCAAAGCCATTTCTGTGATCTCCCTCAACAATGCATTTGAAGGCGATATCAAAGAATTGCTGCTGGTGTTACACATATTACAGTAAGCCCCTGATAGCAGATGTTAATGCATTTTATGATTGGGAATGTTGTCTCAAGATAAAAACAGGCAGTCTGCGGGAATCAGCAAAAACCCACTTAATTTCACACATGTATGGCCACTGACGTGTGTGCAATGAGATTAGGCGATGCCCTTGTCGGCAAACTTATCATAACTTTCTCCAAACAGCAAATCCCTAATTAGTTTATCCTGTGGCTTTGCAGAGGGTAAGCATGGCTGGAGAAGAACAAACCAGCTGATTTCACAGGAACATGCTTGCTTAGCCATTGTAAGAAAGTAAATGCTGCCTTAAAAGAAAAAAGCACTCAAATGGAAAGATTTATCTGGTTTGTTTCAGCAAGGTTTGCAGATTTATCTAGAAACTTCCCAAATCCGCAGCATCTTAATAAACTGGAGGTGGACTACATCACTGCCAGAGGCTGTCTCTTAATTTAGATGCTATATTGTTGAAAAATTTATTGAATTTGCCACTTATTGGTCATTTTTCCCATCCAGTGACATGGTTTTTATTCAAGCAAGTTCGTGTTGTTTACACCTGGAAGAGCAACAGACAAATAGCTGTAGCATCCTACTTCTGAGGAAGCTATGTCAGGGGGCAAAGGAAGAGTCAGAAAAGAAAGGCTGAGCTCATTTCTGCAGACAGCAGAATGTTGTTCACATTAAAGGAGGAAAAAAGCATCTTTCATGACCTTCCGGTGCCATCAAACCTGGGGAGTGAACTGCACAACTGATGGCGGATCAAAGCGGTTTGAACGGATTTTTCTCAAACTCCCTGGAGAAGAACTCCCTGGAGAGAGGAGATAAAGATTATGGTGGTTCTGCCAATGAGTTATCGAGATCTGGGGGATCTGCTGGTCATCACAGCACCGGGAGACCAGAGCAGGGCCAGTAGCCTCAGTGACCAGCAAGAGGATGAGGAGAGCAGGGAGATAACCACCGTGAATTATTGGGTGAACTCCTACATGACGGTCACACTGAGCTGCATTAAGAGTAAAATGTGATTTTGCTTTGATGCAGAAAGAAAATTAAAACTTCGGTACAGAGTATTCATTTTAAGAGTGAAAACTGTCTTGAATAACTGTTGCATTCAAATGTGACAAATTCATCCCTCAACATCATAAAATCAGCTCCAAGAGGCCACTCATCTGCCTTCCTTCAATTTCATGTATCAGTTAATATATATCAGATAAGTGACTTCTAAATTACTTCTCAGCTCCCTGCATTTTCCGGCTCAGATTTATTCCCTGTGGTCTTCCCCTTTTTAATACATACAGAACTCTATAAATAAGAGACATAAGAAGGAATTGGAATGGAAGCATTAACTGGGCTATTTATAGTTTTATCTACAAAGTAGTTTCCCAAATGTTCTGATTGTCCTAAAAGCACCACCTCCCAAAAGCACCTCTCCAGCCCCAGACCTTCACCTCCATTTGCTACAGCCTCCTCAGGTCACCTGTGCAATTCAATCCTGACTTTTTGCTACAAAATGCAATGAAAAAAATTTAAAATAAGTTTTAAAAAATAGTAAGTACAATAAATTTCTTTTTGTTTTTTAAAGCCACCCTTTTTTTTTTCTCAAATCCCTGTTCCACTCCTGGAAGCATCTCTTGGATAGTAAAAACTGCATATCCAAAGAAGTATAATTTCCTGTACTACCCTCCAGTCTCTAAAGAATCGCTTTAAATCACAGTGAAGCACAAAATGGCTAAAGGTCAAATTGTATTTATTTACTCATTAAAGGACTGTTTAAAAGGTTTAATTTTTTTCCACCATAAGCAGTCTATTTTTTTATACTGACAAATTATTATAAATAAATGTGTATTTATGTATACTTGTGCATAATGAATTTCTAGCTCTCTTAGAACAAAGTCTTGATAGACCCAAAAAATTTCCATTCTAATTAAGACTGAAAGAGAAAAAAAAGAAAAAAAACCCACCTTTTTCTTGACTCAAAATCATGAGCAAAACCTTCAGCTGAGTCCAACAAAAAGGTTTTTTTAGCATTCTGGCAGCTTTAGCAGAGTATTTGAGAGGAGCTTACATTTGGTATTTTTACCCTCCAAAAATAAGGTGTTTTTAGAGCAATCATGTGTTGCTGCACACCCACAGAATTTAAGCAAAGGCAAGGGTAGTGATAGAACAAAGTAGCATCCACATACATAATTTAATTGCATTTTAAGTACTGTAGTAATAAACCAAGTTTAACTGTAAGATACTGGAATATTCTTCACATATTGTCTATACCCACATCTCTCATGTAATGGTTCTCTGGAGTAACTTAACTTTTTTTATTATTATTCCAAGTCATATTGTTCGGCACCATGGGAAAGAATATGTAAATCAGAAACATAAATGCACCAGTTAAAGCTGCCAGATTGAAATAATGAGGGTGTTATAGCAATGACACAGCTACGTTTTGATATTTTTTAAAGAGCTAATTAAGGCTTCCTAATTACCCCAACCAGTGAGAGTATTACCCTCTTGAATTGCTATGAGTAATTAAGTTAAAGCAATTTCCAAAAGAAAAATAATATAAGCTTCAGATAATCTTTGAATACCCCAACAGCAGCTGATAGATTATGTGGAAGAAGCAGCTATCCTGGCAAGAGCTTCAGTTCCTGAGAGGGGAATGTAGGAAATATCAGTTCAGCCACTTGGGGAAGGTGAATGTGGCATTTGAACATAGATTGAGAGTTGGGTTTCTATTCAGTTTTCACAAATAGAAAAAGTAAAGATTCAACCAGTAGCAGAAGGTCACCAGCGGGTTTCTGTGAAAATATCTGAAGTACAAAGGATATTCTCCATATCAAGGAATTTTAAGATTAAAAGGACACAAAGAGACTCCAGCCCCCTTAAAAGACAGAAACAAAGGTTTCATAAATACCATCACATTAGATAAGAAAATGCTGCAAGCAGAGCATTTAGAACTATCAAAACAGAACCGAAGTTGCCACAAGGAGTTTGGATAAAGCTCTCGTCTGAGGGAACAGTTCTGCTGAAGGAATTAAGGTTTGTCTAAGCGTGCCTAACTTAGAGCAGCAAGGTCCAACCCCTACACTCACATGAGCCAAAGCACCACATGCTCACATCCAAACCATTCACTTCATCAGGGTAAACACTCATGGTTACAGTCCAAAGCCCTGGCTCCTCCAAACCACAGAACAAGCCTTCAGAGTCCTTCAGGAAGGGCAAAAATTACAAAATATGCACAGACTGCTTTAAATCAACAACTTCTTAATAAAAGTTAGAATTGGCACATCGGTGAGAAACTGCACAACCAGACATTTGTATCTTCTTCCCATTCAATGCCACCACAGCTCCTCTGGGCCAGCAGAGGGTCCTGATGCCACCACCTGCAGAGCATCTCTCAGTCCTTGTGCTGCCTGCAATGCTGTGCGCCAGCAGCAAGACCAGGACAAGGTTATCAAGCCATAATTCTCACAGAAAGACTTACCCCGGGTCACACCACGAGTTCTGTGTGGAGCCAAGCAGGGAGTCCAATGTCACGCTGGAATCATCCTTCTTCAGTGCCTTACAAATGCCTCTTCCTCTACCAAAGCTGCTGTTTTGCTTCGTTCCTGACTCTGCTGCCAGCCTGCAACCCTTGCCATATGCACAGCAGATAAGACAAAAGGCCTCATCCCTCCTAAAGACATTTCTGGGAAGACGTGTTTTCTCCCCTAAAGCAAAATAAATTTTACTCATGAGTACTTCAGCTCCTACCCTGAACCAGAGAAACAACCTTTTCCTTTGCTACTCAGAGATGATTTGTAAATCTCCCTGCTCTTCTAATCCCAGCTGTCCTGAGTTACCAGGGTCACTCACCAGGTGGTTTGAGTTGCTCTGAAGTTCAGGGCAGCAAAGGCTGATGTTTTGCTTAGTCCTGAGTATCATTTTGAAGGCTCAGGAGAACCTTTTCCCTGCAGCTCATTTGCCAGCTTTCTCTGAGCTTAACCAGAGAGCTGGTGTAGGAGATGGTCACATTATCATACCACTGACTGAGCTTTACTAAAGGCTGTTTAGAACATGAAGAGGGGGCATCAGCTAACTAGAGGGTATTTCAGGGTGTTTGACATGGGACTAAGCCATGTAGGCCAATTCTGGCAGGAGGAAAAGTGTTAAAATAGTAGATGGATCTTGGGAGACACTGTGGAATAAGAGTTTTTAGACATACACACAGACAGACCTATCCCTGGATCTTTCAGAGAGGCTGTGGGCTGCGAGGAGCCCAGAAGAGCTCTCTACCAGAGGGATGTCACCAGAAGACGTCATAGAATGGTTTAGGTTAGAAGAGCCCTTAAAGATCATCTGGTTCCAGCCCTCCTGCCATGGGCAGGGACAATCTATAATACAACACCCATGACATCTCTGACATTTACTGTGCAGAACTCACATACTCCATCCTGACACCTCCTCATTTTGGCATATTGCCCCACACCTCTGATGAAATTTGATTAATTGATGGAAAGTGCCACGCTACCACTCCTGCTCTGTTGCAAACGCTGTCACACCCAGCCCTCATGCTAAAACTAAGGACCACGGGATCGTGCCAGCTCTGTACCCAGGTGCTGGAGCAAAGATTCTCACAGTGATTAACACGATGAAAAATCTAACATCCTGCTGTGGAATGAAAAGAACACCCAAAAGTTTGCCATGTAAGGAAGGAACAACTGCTTTTATTTTTGCATGCTGCGGCAGACTCCAAAAGGTCTATTTTAGGCCAGGTCTGGGATATAAAATAAAGGAGTCATCTGCAAAGAAGGAATTAAATCCAATGATATCCCCCCCTTCTCATATACCTGGGTCCACAACAAACAAATGAATCAATCTGAGAGGAAAAAACTCATTAAGCAGCCCTGCACCAGTGGGCATGGCTCGTGCATGTTGCTGTTCCAGGGGTGTTATCAGCAAAGCCTGGGTATCCAGTCACTGCAGTGCTCATAATTGTTTATATCCCCTTGAAAACAGCCTGGTTAGGAGCAGAATTAAATTGATTTGTGAACAATGTTTACCCTTTTTCCTCGCCACCAAGGAGACAACCAATTAATGGCATTAAAGATTAATTAACGGGGAGGCCCGTGCACTACCTGCCAGACTAACAATTGTGTGTGGTGTTTTATGTTCTGTTCTCAGCAAGACAAGTACCTGCAGTTCTGCTTGAAGTTTCTCTTTTGAAAAACTAGAGTGCAGCAAAATCGTGGAAAATGGTTTAAAGGAAAAAAAAAAAGATCAAGAGTTTAGGGGATGGTGGGTGTTCAGCTGTTACTTGCCAGCTCCTCATTTGCAGGGAAAGGTGCAGAGTGCTCAGTGACTTTGGGAGCGTTTGGCCTAAAATGGAGTGGAAATGTGGTCTGAAGAGCTGGGTGTGTTTGTGTAAGTTGGAAGGAGGGAGAAAGTATATATTAGGCATTTCTCATACACACATACCCCACACCTGCTCTTGACAGCTTGTTCCATGTTTCCTATCAAATGTATAAATGAAGTATATACATTTTACATATAAATGGAGTAACACAAGCCCTGCCAACTCTCCATCTGTATACTCAGAAACAAAAGCACAGACATAGGGCTAGAAATCTATGTGCGCAGGGACATACAGGCACCCACTTAACATTTAAATCCTTCCCATCTTGTGAAGTTGCAAAACAAACCCTTCTCTTCCCCTGAGGTAATAAGTCTGTTAATTATATTTCTTGCCCTGCTTTTCATTTTTATTTTCAGACCAATCTGTTTTTTCTTCTTCCTCAGATGTGTGTCAAGTGGGGGTTTTATTGTTTGGGGTTTTTTTTGCTGCTGAAGGATATTGAGAAAATTTTGCTTAATTTCTTGTGAAGTACTAAAGGGACTAAAAGCAAAATCAGATTGTGCTTCCTGCTTTTGTGCTCCAAGTTTTCTATACTGACTTGGTCCAATCTAACAGGTTACAATGGCAATCTTCTGTCTCTCTTCCTCTCTGCTTTAACCCAGTCCACACTTGCTCAAGCTGTTCCCCTGAGCACACAAGGTAAGCCCAAAACACTTCTTGCTGTTTGAGGTGAGGGAGACCAGGTTCTGGCTCACAGCCGTACTCACTGCAGCTGCTTGGCAGAGCCAGTGGAGTGGGTAGTAGAAGTGATTAAGAAAAAAGGAGGGGCACAAGAATTTTGGACAGGATATGAAAAAGCTGAACAGCACAGCCAAGGGCTTGGTAACCCACTGCAAGTCAGCAGCAAAGTGATCTGGGGGCTGGGATCACACAAAGCCAGCTTGACCCACTCCTGCAGAGAAGGCTTTTATTGTACAGAGGGTCTTGCAGAGACTCACCATCTCCACAGTACAGCCCATCCTATCAGCTTTGAGCCTGGCCCCAAATCTTCATTCCTCTTTCCCTTTCTCCCACCCATGGTCCTCTCTTACTTCCCACACAGGGTAGACTCATCCCAAGTTCTGCTTAAAACACGATTCCCCCTTATCTTCATGTTTTCCTGCTCTGAAACTTCTCTGCTCTCCTCCTTTGCTCATCTGGTTCCTCTCTCTCTCCACCAAGGCCTTGAGGCTGCACCAAACCCCAGAGTGTATTTTGTATATGTCATGCGTCAACTAGGGAAATCACAATATATTGCATTTCTGGGCTGAAAGTGGCTCTGGGAGATGCTCTCATTCCTGGAGGGGAGTTAGGACCCAGTGCAGGTGCCTGTACAGAGCTTTCACTGACTCAGGCTGGCAAGGTACAGAAGATTCCTCTGTTGGAGTGAGGGCAATGACCTCAGGAGTCAGCAACAGGTGACTCAGAGGCTGTTTCAACATTTTCCAGGAACACAGAGAAAAACAGCAGCTGCCACCAAAAGTTCATTTTTCAATTAAAAAATGCATGCGTTGATCCAGCCGCAAGCCAGAGAACTTGAACAAGGAGTTGGGTGACATCCCATGGCTGGCATGTCTCACTGTGCCTCAAGGGAACAACACAACACTTCACTCTGGCTCTAAAAATCTCAGTACAGACTTGAAGCAGTTACCTCTGAGTATCGGAAAGGTACTTTAAACAGAGGAAGCTGGTCTGGTAATCAACCTCTAAGGCATCACAGCTCTTCCCCTTCTCTGGTGGGACACCTTCATCAGCACAGCCACCACCATAGAATGGTTTGGGACCTTAAAGATGATCCAGTTCCAACCCCCTGCCATGGGCAGGGACACCTTCTACTATCACAGGTTGCTCAAAGCCCCATCCAATATCTCTGCCCACTTTGGCCTTCTGGCTCTGGAGCAGAGAAGCCATGCAGGCTTTCTGTCCTCTCCTTCTATTCATCAGCTGGAGAGATAAAAAGTCAGACTACGATGATTGCTATTAATTATCAACAACTTTGTGTTCATTTCTGAGGCCTCTTTCAGGTTTAACAAGAATCACCCGCTGCTGATCTGAATGGTGTGAGGGTCACCTGGGCCAAGGGAACCTTTATCACTCTCTCTCTCTTCTCCAGGGAGAGAATAACAGCCAAGATTTTAGTTTAAGCTTATTAAAGTGCCCAGTTATCTGTTTCAGCATGGATAATTTAATCAGACAATTTAAATATTTATGAGGCTGCACTTTATTGTCGACGAAAGATAAAAATGTGCTTTAAGTGCTATTCAGAATAAGAATTATAATGATGATTAAAAAAGCCATTGGTAATGACACTTGATATTATTATTGTTAGCTCCTAGGATTACTGAACCATCACAGAGGACTGCAAACAAGAGCCCAGGAGCTGAATTGAAACACGCTCCCTATCTCTGTCCGTGCAGATCTTGTGAAGAGATCCAAGGCTCAATACCTCACCCAGACATGCAGCCCAGAACTGTATCGTGTGTACTCAGAGGATAAAGCCAACCCAACAAAGGAAAAATCACTTCAGTCCCTCCTGCCATCATTTAAAGACCAAAACCACACGAGTGACCCAGAGAAAGGAGCATTGCACAGACAGGACCCACAGCTGTGGGCTGCAAGTCACCAGAACTGCAGTGCAAATCTGAAAGGAGAGTTCAGCCCTGCCTGTAACGCCTCCCACCCCTCACAAGCAGCCAAGACCAGCCAGTTACGCACACTTTTAAACAAGGAATTGGTTCATTTTCACCCCAGATCCTCAGGAAGGCATATTTAACATGGGCTTCTCCATTACAAATGGAGCCTGAGCTTTTCCCAAGGTGAACAGCTTCACTTTTGGAGGTGTGGAGGCTTCAGGGCTTCTGCCAGAAGAGACCTTGATCAGCAGGGTGTTCACACACACAGCCGACACTGAGCGCATGGACAATACCCATTGATTTAAAACAATGGTAGAACAAATTATTTATCTGAGGTCAGAGCTTCTGAACCAAATATTTTGCTGGAAGCAGACCCATTTAAAAAAAAAATTGAATTAAGAAAACGTGTGTAGGGAGAGCCCTGCTTTCTACTTCACTGGATTTTAATTTTTTTCTAATCTTTATGACCATTAAAGCTCAAACAATTTGAAGGCATATAAACCATGCGTGCAAGCTGAATACACACAAAGCAATGCAGCCTGCCAGCTACTTTTGTTCTGCCTCACCTAATTTCAACATTTTAAAATTATATTCATTCCTTTTCTTAATGGTCAAATTCTACTGGGTCAGTATTTTATTTACGAGTGCCAGCTATATAAGCAGGTGGCAAAAGATATTTTATTTATGAAATATAAATAGGCAGCAAATCTGAATTAACTGGTAGAAAAGCTTTCACTTTGGGAATTTTTTATATTTGAGCTCTTATTAATGTTACATTGATGTCATGTATCATCTTAGCATATACTTCATGGGGCTGGAAGTGTGACATAAGTGGAAGATAGATATTAATATTCCTACCATTATTTCTACCTTCCCTACTAATACTGAAGACTACCACTTCCAGTAGAATAGAATAGACAATAAAGCCATTTGAAAACAGCCTGTCATGTATTTTATTTTCATTATTTTACATCAGAACCAACAATACATATTGTCTAAAAATTTTGGTGGTATGTCAGGTAATATTCCAGCTGTTCATTAGCTTAGGTTGAATTTTGGGGAGGGTGTCTAGTGTTAATTTGTTTGACAAAAGACATTATTAAACACTTAGTACAAAAGGTATTTCACCTTTTATTCTCGCTATTCTCTGTCTCAAAAGCAAACCAGATACCTCATGCTGCCTGTCACACACATGCACCAGGTGTCCCGTGCATAATTATGCAGTGTTTCACAGAAACACTGAGCCTGAAGGAACTTTTAATTCTTTGGAGGTGGAGAGGAAAATTCTCTTGTCTTCCTGATCAGATGAGGAATCCACTTTCAAGAACAAAAAAAAAGAAATAATTTTTTAAGATTTAAAAGCTTTGACTCATTTTCCAATCAATCATTTTCATTAACAAGTGCCTCTAAAATGCTGCTGCTAGAGAAAAATATTTCAACCTGTCAAGGGCTTTCTTTCCTTCCTCCCTGCTGCACCCAATTAAGGCTTCTCCTGTAGTTATTCCACTGTCTGCAGAAGGCTGAGCCTTTTTCAGACACGTCCTTCCCTGTGGAGAACTGCCATTTACTTGCAGCTCTGAGACACTAAACCACAACAACTCCTATTTAAAAGCTGTGAAAACCCTTTTGGAGGCAGAACTAGGGAAAACACAGCCCCGCAAACCAGTTGTTCTGTCACATATTGATGGGATAAAGCTGTATGAAAATTCGTTGAAAAAAAGATACTAGAACCAAACTGCATGTAACTTGTTGAATCAAATACTGATAAATAGATATTAATACATAACAAACTCCCAGTAAACAGAACGAGTTAATGTATTGTTTTCAAGTGAAACTGAGTTCCAAGAAACACTTCCCTAAATATGTGAAAAGTGAATCAGAGGAGTGTTTTAGATGTAGGTTCATTCCAAACTGTCTTCCAACTCCTGCTTTGCTTGTTTATTTACAGGTGCCTCACTGTGTGGCTCCTGATCCCTTAGCAGACGCCATTATGGTTTTGAAACAACTTGGGAACCAATTAAAGATTTTTTGGGCAGTGAAAACTCATAGAAGTTTGCAAAACTTGGTTCCACCAGCTGTCATCTCTCTCCCTCACTCCCAGCTTACTTGGTCAAAATGTTGAATTAACTGAGAATTTATTATTTCTAATTTAATATTTTCAGTAATTCTCTCAAGCACTGCAAACCACTGAAACCCTCTCTGAAACCTCACAAACATTCCCTTGGGTCCTACAAATACTCCTCACACAGTCTTTCTTCTGGCTCTTCACTGAACCTTAGCCCCAAAAGGGATATTTGGGGTCACCATCTCCACAAATGAGGAAAGAGGTGCTGAGGAACAAATCCTGGCTCTCCTCAAGGCCAAAAGAGAGCAAACCCAGCCTTTCCCTTTATCCAAGCTCCTGTACAGAGCCAGTGTCTGTCCCAAGCCAGCAAACTTCACATGGTCTCCTTGCACAAGCTGTGTGATTTCCCACCCTAGGTGAGGCTCTATGAATGTGAAGGTGAAGCAATGCTGATACAAAATTACTGGAAGATCTGATTTAATATTTCCTTTACTGTGAGTGACATAACAACTTGCTTCTGGGTAGGGAAAGGAAGAGGGAAGGGCAAAGCTGGGGTTGACTCTGTGGCTGCTTTGTACGTATTTTAGCAGGGCTTTTTTGACAGGACAAGGGGCAGTTATTTTTAATTTCAAGGAGGTAGAACATATATAAGGAAGAAGTTTTTTACAACAAGGGTGGTGATGCACTGGCACAGGTTGCCCAGGGAGGTGGTGGATGCCCCATCCCTGGAAATATTCAAGGTCAGGTTGGATGGGGTTCTGAGCAACTTGATCTAGTGGAAGACGTCCCCAGTCATGACAGAGGGCTTGGACTAAAAGTCCTTTAAAGATTTCTTCTAGCCTAAACCATTCTGGGATTCTATATTTCAAAAAAAAACCCAAAAATACGTGTGTGTATATATATATATATATGTATAAGCAGCACAGAACCTCTTCCTCTCCCAGCTCTCATCATTCACAAAGTACAGAGCACTGAGACCGGTGCCCTTATGCATAATGGAAATGAGACATAAATAGAAAAAAGATGGGTTTGTCTTCTTTGTTAACAATCTACCTCTCCCCCTCAGAGGCAAGATGTCAGCTAGATAATTTATTAGGAAATATCACCATAGTGTAATACGGTATGTACTGTCCTTTGGGGGTTGAAAATCAAATATCCACTTGTCACTGGAAGGGTTGATTTAATTGATACATATAACGATTCACCCGATGGCTTTAAATTTTTAAAGCTACGTGGGCTGGATTTTTCATAGTAAGAAGAGGTGGGGTTTAATTCAGACAAGTGGGAGCAATCACCAGAGTGGCATGCAGAGGTTCACGAGCTTCAGACCCCAAATACCCCAAAACCAAGCAGCACCTCTCACTCCCACCACCGGTGCAGCCACTGGCACCTGTTTGCCAGCCCATGGGATCCCCCCAAAAGCAGCAGCAGCTCCAGCCAGCTGGCAAGTGTCAGGCACTGAGAAATTCCTCCTCGGCCCCATGGCCAGAGAAACAAGGGCAACAGGCCATGCTCCTGAAACCTGAGATTTCAGCAAAACCCAAAGAAGGATTTTGAGACCAAGAAAGACCTCCCACAGCGGGCAGAGCACCACATGCTCTACACCAGCAGGGAATTTGGTCTTGGTGAGGAGGGATGGGGGTTTTTTTTAGGTTTTAATGAGTTATTTCTTAATTTCCCAGTAACCACTATGTCTTCAGAAGGCAAAGACACACAGCCTAAAGCACAAATCACTCTTGCCAGGGTAAATAGACCTCCCAGAGCAGAGTGTGCCCACTTGGTTTGTCCCATAACCCAGCAGTGCCCATCCTCAGGGAGCAACAAGTGACAGAGAGGTCACAGCAAAGGGTTCAGCATTCCTGTTTCCAGGGATTTACTAATTCCCCCTACCCAGGGACAAGATGGATGGAAGCAGGAAGCTGTGTTGAAAAAGAGTTTCAGGAGCAAGCGTCTTCCTGCCAGCAAGATGAGTCTGAACTGGAAAAACTCCTTCCTTTATGCTGTGGGCAGGCACAAAATGGTCCTGGGTTTCATCTGCAGAGATGGAGACCAGCAGAGCCAGCACCCTGATTTGATCTCTGACTAACTCAGAGACTAAACTCAGGGACTGTATTTAGCAGAGTCAGCCGAACCAATATCTGTAACTTTCTTATGAATGTGTATTTCAGTTAATCAAAACTAACCTGTGTGTTTCTGTCAGTGTCAGTAAGTTGTTTTGATTTTGAAAATATTTGTTTTTAAAGTAAAATAAAGATCCACACAAATGGAAATCAAAAACATTTTAAATATGCTCTTTTTTTCAGATGGAAGTGACTTTCATTTTGTAGTTTGTGCTTAAAACAAAAAAAGAATCCCAAATATTTCATTTCAAATATATAAAACCTTAGACTTGTTTAAAAACAGTGTAAGGCATTTTTATGTAAGGGAGGGAACAGAAAACCCAAACAAATCCATTTCACAGTAACCCACAATGAAATGTATTGCCAGTTTTTCATTTGGCCAGTGACCTTGAAAATCATAACTCCAGTTTAGGGTCTGTCTGTCTCTCCTCTAAGTGACGGCTAATGAATCAGATATGTGTCCTGGCACAGAATTAGAACTACATCTTTTTGATATTACAACTTTTACAGACATTACTTATACAAACTCACATTCTCATGCTTCTTGAGGTAGTAATTTTTCTGATGGTGTTGTTTCAAACCCATTCTGTAACCAACTCCAGTATTTAACTGCTGCAGTGTGTCTAAGGAGGGAACGCAGCTGCATTGTTGGGCTTTTTTTATAACCTCTTTCCAGGCTGCATCTGTACTGCTAATGAATAGTGACATCAAACACATAAATTAGACTGTAGGATGAAGATAATTAAATTGAGAAAGTTAACAAAAATAAACTGTATCAACTAAATCCCCATTTGCAAATTATTATATACAGTCTTCAAGGTTTCAGCAGAACAATGGATACAAGGGGAGGAATACAGCAAGGTTTAAATTTCACAGGGATAATTTGATATTCTATCTGCGCTGTGAGCAAGTCATGTTGCATCAGATCAAATCCCGATTTCATTTCATTGCGAAAAAAATCTATTGTTGCCACTCTTTTCCCCCTACTTCTTCATTATGAGGATGTAATTTATCGAAGCGCCCCTGAGAGTTTGCAGCAGAGAATGGCTGTAGCTTTATATATTTCAAATAGCTTCTTTGTTGCAGAGTGCTAGTGGTTAATAGGAAGATAATGAAAATATGGAAATTGAATTAATTTGGTGCCAGGACTGAAAAGAATACTCTCTTTAATTTGCAATACAGCAAGGGTATGAACAAAATTCGAAGAAAGAAAAAAGAAACGTGATTGCTGCATTCTTCTAGAGAAGCTGATAGGGTGGGGATTTCTCCATTATCCTGAGCTTGGAGAGAAATCAAGTGTTTTGCATATCGCTTACTAATGGTAGGGATCTAGATTTTGGATAGCATGGGAAAAAATTTTAGGTAAACAGCATGATATGGGAAGGCAAGATATTGATCAGTGACACTCCAAGGAGGGAAACCAAAGTTTGAGTCAATAAAAAGCAAAAGAAGTGCATGGATGGCCCTAAACCCCAGCAAGATTTATTACCTGTATGACACATAAATTCTAATTAAAGACAAAGTCCTTTCTGGCTTTTTCAAACTATGCTTAATTAGCCCAGGGAATTCCAAATTCATTATTGATGCCAGATACCAGTCTCTGAATTGAGAAGACCTTTGCAACAGTGTGTGGAGTCTTAGTTCTGGGTGTGAGCAGCAGTGAAAGAGCACATCCCATGGGATGTACAGCAATTCCAGCTGGTCAAGGCCACTGCAGCTGGATACCAGCCTACACTCAGCATAGTTCCCTTCACTGGGTCAGCATGGAGCAACGACCTCAATTCCAGCAAGTCAGCTAACCCTCGATCGAGTCTTCTCCACCCAATCTCAACACTGTGGATGCTCTAAGAGTCCAACAAACTCAGATTCTCCATTGAAGCCCCATGATGGAGGTTAAAACAAACCAACTCGCCCCCACAGACATCATATTGCTTACCCAATATGACCACATTGCTCATTGAGGTACTTTGCACACCATTTCCCTCAACCTCTGATTAAATAAATATCCTAACAGTCTTGGAGAAAGATATGACACACCAGCTTGTATCCTTTATGAGTCTGGCAGGCAGTTAACAGAGTGCTAAGTGAAACACTAATCACTCAGGCAGACAAAACACTACTGCTGTCCAAAATCGTGTTTTTCTCATTGTAGACACAAACCAGCTATATCAAACCTGTAAATAGGATGATGATCTATAATGCTGTGACTTCACGTCTGCTCCCAACTGCTGTTAGGAGCCAGCTCCTGCCTGTTGAGGCACCTGTGGCTACAGCCCCCTCACCTCAGGCACGGTGGGTATCCTATGCTGCTGTCCCCTGCTGGCACCTTGCAGACCATGGGTCTGAATTCCCCAGTGCTGCACTTACCTGGATTTATAGTGCTCACACGCACCCATACCTTTCATACATTATAATTGTGCCAGGGTTTCTAAAGCTGGATCAGAGACTGTCCAAACAACTGCCTCGCAAATATTTCTTTCCACAGTTCCAGAAAATGAGAAATGCAGTAGATTAAGCTTGACAGCTTTTTCTTTCAAGTATGATTTCTCTATCTTGTCTTCCCCACAGGCTTCCAAGAAGTGATGCATAAATACGAATAATAAAGAAATCTCTAAACTATGCCAATAGAACAAAAGGAATATGGAGACGATAAACCATTGTGCTTCAGAAGGAAAGCCAATGACTTCCAGCCAAGTTTTCAACAGGGCAACAAACAGAGCAATTTGTTTCAGAGCTTCAAAGGGGACATGAGCGCATCTCAAAAAGCTGGCCTTGGGGTGAGGGAGAAATCTCCTCCCCCCTTATGGGCACCCAACATCGTCCATGAGCACATCTAGGACTTCCCCTGGTCAAAGCAGGATGAAACAGCAGGTGGATCCACATGTGCATGGGTAGAAGTGCGGAATAGAGCACAACATTCAGCAGAGCTGCCTTCCTCCGAACGGGGAGGACACACAGCAGCCCCCAGGCAGCGGGAATCTGTCACCACCTTCATGCACAGTCCCAAGGCAGGAGACAGCACTCGATGGGACAAGAAGCTGAAAAGTGAAAGCAAAGCAATTAGCAACTTTGCTAAACTTGGCCAGGATTGCAGAGCTCGTTATTTCCTGATAAGCCACAGAAACAGCAGGACCACAAGTGGTAAACGTGATTCTGTGGAAAGGGTACAAACAGCTATGAAAATGTTGCAGCAGTCTTTTTCTTTCTCTCTCTCTCCACAATTCTCATCCTCATTTCTTAGAATCTCCCTCAGAATAGTTTCTATATGAAGCAAGCATTGGCAGGAGCTCCTCTGTACTTTTTCATTCCCTTCATGTGGAAGAGCTGCTTGTACAAACTTCATTACACATTGGTGGAACAATTCTGGGGTTTGCGGACTAGAGAGAACCAGTGAAATCTTGGCTCCATCAAAACTAATTGCAAAACACTTGTTGCTGAAATAAATCCTGGGCCTATCTCAGAAGTGAAAAAAAAAAATTAAAAAATAAAAATTATGGCAGGAAACCGCAGAGCAGAAATCTCGTGTCTGGGAACATGTTATATCAGGAGAAAAGTCTTGCAAGTGTTCTATGAGCATTAGCGCTAGTGTCACGATCGTTATAATGAGAGAGTGGGATTCTGATTTACTTAAATCAGGCAAAGACATCTATCTGGTTAGCATACTTGTGACTACGGTACAATACATTTCAACACTGCGGTTGCAAAATGATCTTTATTTTTTTCCATGGGAGATTACTCAAACCGCGATAATGTGTTTTTCCAAATTAAATAGATAACTTTACAGACTGCTGGGTAATAAAATACGAATAAACATGGAAGACATACCTTGTTAAAAAATTAGCTTGTCATTTTTCAGGCTCTTCTTTTGATTTGCAAGTTAATAAAAACCACAGCCAGTTGCCATAGGGAGGATAATTAATTATCCATCTATAAAATTAATGTTGGGGGGTGAGGAGGCTTTCATTTGAAATATTCATAGCACATAGTCAAGCAATAGAGATAGTGTTAGAAGTCTCCCACATAGTCTGACAACTAAACTTAAACAAGTGTAATTTGAGTGGGTTTTTGAGCAAAGAACAGTTCTGATGGTGATAAAAGGTAGTCAAAAGTATAACTCAATTTACCAGCTCTCCTGCTAAACGTAGTCACGTGTCTTCCTCTGGAAGGACAAAGAATTGCAGCACTGGATTCAGACAATGAGCTCTGCAAGCTGCAGTCCCTGTTCTCCAGCACGTTTTTAAACAGGGCCAGTGCCAGTCCCAGGTCTACCTGCAGCAGCTCTGCAGCACATCCAGAACCACCTGAGCAACATCCTGCTGCTCACATGGATACCCCAGGACCAGCTGCACCCAGAGAGCCCCTGGGAGTTGACTCCAAACACAGCTGGGTGAGCACAAGACTCCGAGAGATGTATCTGGGCATGAAGTCAAGCAAATCTCTCTGGCATAACCCAAAGATCAGCTGAAGAGAGGTCAGTGAGAGAATTCAGTCCCCAGCCCAGTATTAAGTTTCCCACCCAGGCAAACCAGGGAGCCAGAAAAAAATTAATAAGAGGAGATAATGTCCCCAAATGCTGTGTGAATATTTTAAAACTGAATATTTATTCCAAAGTGAATTAAGGCAATTTTAACTTTGCATGAATGCTTCCCCCAGAAGGTTTGAATAATCCACTAATGTGGAGATTTAGTTAATTTGAACCATTTTCTCTGTATCCTTTTCAGAACATTACCATGTCTTTAAATTTGCTCTGATGTTGCTAGTGAGAAAGTAGATAACTGTGGAGTAGTTCTTCTGACTGAATGTACTCCCACTTCTACTAAAAAACTGAAGACATATATAACTAACTCATTATCACATAGGACAGCAGAAAGTTGCTAAATAAGTAGCTAATTTTTGAAGTTTTGTTTGGACCAGATTTATGCTATTAAAAGAATGAATATGAATATTCTTCATCTTTCCAAATTCTTCAGATATTATTGTTGCTAATTTTACATCACCATCACACAGTGTACTGAGGCCACCCTGGCCCCAAAGAGGTCCAAAGGCAAGAGATGACAGGAATGTGCAGAAAGAGGAAAACTTACAAGGAAACTGTGAGATCAAGATGATGACTGTGGCATGCACCTTCCATAGACCTAATCATTATCATCAGGCAGCGGGGTAAAAAGTATGGGCTCCAAGGCTGATAATGGCACTGCCGTGGGGGGGCTGAGGGTGGCTTTCCTCCAGGAGTGAAGGACTGCCTGAGAGAAAGGAGCAGAAATGTGTGACTGAAAATATAATGAGCAGGTGATGAAGGCCAGCATTATGGGCTGATTGGAGGCAGGAACTTCGCTCTTGTTTGATACAGACTGCGAGATAAGTGAGGAAGAGTCTCTGAAAGCTCTGGGAAATGAAGAAAAGCCATTTGGAGGATTAGAGAGAGAGAGGAATGAGTACAGGGGTAGCACAGTCACAGTGATATGTTCAGTTCCTACAACTGAGCCACATGGCATCTGTCAAAGTCAGAGGAAAAATGATGTTGCTGAAACAAAATAAAAGCTACCACCTGGACATGAGTTTTATTTAAACCAGTAGATAGAACTGGTATTTAAACCAGTAGATAGAACAGGCCACTGCCTCAACTATTACACAGGACCTAGACAAAATGTGGATGTAACACTTGCAGAGCTACAGGGATCTAAACTGCCTGGACAGGAGACATCTGCAGTGAGCAAAAACATGATGGTGATGTTTCAACCATAAAGGCATTTGTGACTGTGAGTTAAGAAAATTTCAACAATCTCAATCTGATGTCTAGACATTCACAAGGAGCTGTTGGAGGCCCATATTTTAGTTTGGCAGGAAGGGCTGCAGAAGACAGTTGGACGAGCTGTCACACAGAGACAACAGCATCATTCCGTCCATGCCTTCACTTGCGTGACTGCCTTTTACTGCCACAGAACTGCCTGGGCCCAGACAGAATCAACCAGAGATGCTCTTCTCCCCATCATGTTTTCAAGCTGTCAGGGCTTCACTTTGACAAATATTCCAGTGGGAATAGCATCACTGTGTCTCACAGTGAGAATAACTGCAATCATCTGTGAAGAGCCTTAGAGAAAAATACAAAGTTCTACTGCACTATTTGGGCTCCTTCTGGAGAGGACATCAATTACAGTAAGTGTTATTAATTACATTTCATAAAAGAAGGAGAACTACTCTGGATGATAAAATGTTATTTTTTCCTGGAGTCCCATAATTTCACACTCTTAAAAGTAAATAAGTGAGGCCGCCATTCTGAGAAAGAAGCCACAGTTTATTGCTGTATTTAAGCCTACATTTATCACAAAATTTCTGGTTCACCCTTCCCACACACTAAAATTGTTATAAATAAGAATATGAAGATCCAAATCCCACTTAACTCTGCAGTGATTCATTTTGCTAAACTACTGTTACCTGAGGGTAGGCATATTTTAAACCACACTGAAATAATTACTTGGTTCCTTGTGGTGTTTCCTGAAGTTGAAAGCAAAATATAAGAGTTGACGTTTGCTCTCCAGCAGGGCAGGTAAGAGCCCACCACAGTTTCTACAGGAGCCAGCTTCTTCAGTGAGAAATTCTCACTAATCAGGAGCTGCTTGGGCAGGTTAAGTGAAGCAGAAGAGAAAAATTGTGTGTATTCTGTCACAGATCCAATGGGTGACAGTGTCCAGCCTAGAAAATACATTGCCCTGGGGATGTTTGCTGTGACATTCTCCATTTTTGCCTCTAAAAGGGCCTCTATTCCTTTACCAAAAATATTTCTGTGCAATACCTCATCTCTGATTGTTAAGGTGGCATTCACAAAATGCCACAGTCCTGAATGAAATGTGTCAGGATGACAGCTTCACAGATGGAAATCTCCTTTTCTGACCCTTAGGATTCATATAATCTGGTAAACAAAGATACTAAGATGACAAGGATTTGGAAGTTTAAGTACCTGATTTGCAAGCACAATTAGGTATTTACATTCCAGAATATCATGGAATTTCAGCCTGCAGACAAAGATAGTTGCAGAAAGAAAGGCCTTGTGAGGACAGATAACAGGAGCCTAAAATTTGTACCACTATTTGGCAAGATTATCAGAACGTTCTGCCCGTAACTGTACTCACATTATCATTTACTTCTGCTGCCTCTGAAATCCATGCCCAGCTACTTCTATCGATATTTTTCCCAGCTGACGGTTGCTAGATCCAGCTCAGGAAGAAATTCATCATTAAATTAACAATGATCCCCCCGACTACCCTTTGATTTCTTGTGCAATAGCTTTTCCCAGTTTCCCGAATTATTCCAGCAATGATGCAGCTGGAGATGTCCAGCCTGCAGTGACCAGGGGCCCATGATACGAACCTACTCCCCTGAGAAATAAAAAAGTGAAAACAATTGCATTCATACGGACAGCACCACTAACCACTTTGCTCATCTGCTGCTCCTCTCGCTACCATACAGGATTCTTCAAAGACACAGTGAAGGTTCATTAGCAAACATTGCATGGGTGAAAAAACCCAGAAGCCCACAGTTCATCATCTTGTACTTACTCTGGGAGCAAATAGAGGTCTTCAAATATCTGCCTCAGCTACTCAATCAACAAAGGACTTACTTAAAAAAAAAAACTAATTTGCAGGACACTGTCATATTATCCAGCAAGGACACAGTTCTGTTCTACTGGATTATAGGGTGGCTGTCCTTGCTCACTCACCCCTCACAGCAACACGCTCTCACCTTCTCTTGGCAGTAACTCAGCAAGACAGGCCCATACTGAACACTAGTTAAGCCAGACAAGAAGAAATGGAAACATTACACTGTGTTTTCTGGACAAATTAAAATTTCACTCTTGGTTCTTTGAAAAGCCTGGACACCACTTACTCCATTCACTCTGCCCTGTGTGGCTAATTGATATGAAGAGATGTGAGCAGCAAACCACAGTCTCCCTCAGATGGGATGGATGCTCAGCACTGCGGAGCTGGAGCATTTAATTTCTCATCCATAGGCAGACAGTCAGAAGAGAGAGCAGCCCTTCTTCCTCACCTTCACCTCCTCAAGCAGAAGGGACCAAAGGAGCCTCAGACTGAACCAAGGCTTGCTCTTCTGACTGAAGAAACGTGGAATGAACCATGGCATTGACTTACAAATGTCTACAAGGACTTGCCAAGCAGTGATTTGGTTGGACTGTATCTAAAAATCTAAGTCCATAATTCAGTATTTAACCTGACCGAGGAATAGCTCAGAAATATTCCTTCCACAGAGGCCCAAAACATACATACTGTTAAATCTAAAAATGCCATTTTTCTGTATTTTGTTTCATGACTGACAGATGCAGTTCATCCTCCTGATTCTAGTAGCCAGAAAGGGTTATAAAATAGGGACTGAAAAAAGAAGAAGAAAAATTGGCAGAATAAGTTCTGATGAGAGGTACCAGTTTGTCTTGCATGGGTGAAGACATGGCTGAATTATTATAAACCTCCTCTCTTCATCTTTGGTATTTCTGAAAGATTTATATTTGACATTCCAAAGGCTTTCAGTTTCAAACCACTCTTTAAGGGTGGGTTTTGGGTTTTTTTTGTTATTTTTAAAACAAATCAGCCTGTAGATGAGAAAATCCCCCTAAGAGTTATACCTCCAGTGTTCAGTCGGATTTTAAGTTGGGTAACTGGCAAAGTGACTAAACCATGTCTCTCTTTCAGCCGTGCACTCTCTGAGACAATAATTCATCCACGAGTTTAAGCATAAGATAATAGAGTTGTATGTGACCAAAACAGTGTAATTATATATCAAAAAACACCGTGAAGAAAAATGAGATCCCACAGTAAACATGGTCCCCTACACACACTCGCCCCACAGGAAACGTCCATAAAAAGAATAAGAGTGTTTTATATAGGAAAAGAGTACCTTGGACAGACTGTTTAAAAAAAAAAATCCTCAGTCTTCAAGATTTCCAAAAACCTTGCAGATTTTTGCTGAAAACTAAACACCTGTTTCATTTCATGACAGGCACTAACAAGCTTGATTTCCTTCTTCCTAAGTGTCATCAAACCCAGGAATATTGGTTTCCAGTTTGGACAACCGGTGTCAGATACAGCCAGCACTGTGCTTTCATGTAAAATTAATCATAGAAATCCTTGCAGCCTTCTGATTGAGATCTGTATATATCTGCCTACTAATAAGTGAAATTACTTATCTCCCTCATACAGAAATATAAATAGTTGTTGGTTAAACATCAGCTTTTAGTAATAAAATGCAAATAATCTCTTCTCAATATGAAAATTGTTTCAGACATGAAGTAACATATGAATCAGGCTCTTCCAAATGAGCATTTTTCCACTCCAATTCAACGCGGAGAGTTACACTCATGTGGCTTGCTGTACCCACAGTAATTACACCTGCAGTAACTCTACCACTGGGTCTGAAATCATCTTTACTTTGAGGGTTTATGTCCATATCCACATGGACAAGTCAGACAGTCTCAGAGCTTTAGTTTAGATCCACATAATCACACACTGTGGATGCCCTAGAAGTGTTCAAGGTCACACTGGATGGGGCCCTGGGCAACCTGGGTTAGTGAAAGGTGTCTGCTCATGGCAGGGGAGGTGGAAAAGGATTATCTTTAAGGTGCTCTCCAATCTATTTTTAATTGACTTATTAATTAATTAACCTACTTTAATTATGTTCCAGAGGTTTGAGCAAAGGAGGAGGCAATCAGAAATGTGGAGTTAGCTTCTGAAGGAATTACCAAGCCAGAAATGTAACTGTCTCTCTTGCCATCTGCTCTGAAGATGCAAAAAAAGCAGCTTAAGCGTGAAAAGAACAAAAATTCCTTTCCAAGAGAAGCAAATAAGACACCCTAAAAGCACCCATGCCCAGAGAGGCATCTGTGTAAACCCTTAATCCTCTGTGAAACTACATGGCTTTCCATTCCGTATTCTGGCTTTTGTGTACCACAATGACATTCCAAGCTCTCCCAGTGTGTTGTTCTGAAAGTTCACATATCTCCTTCAGACCTATGGATCCAGAGCATCTTGGCATGGATGAAAGGGACAGTGCATTAGTTTAGTTTCTTTGGTGACTTGGACCTTCTATTTACTCAGACTTTTACCTTCCCATGTAGAAATGGTAAATACGTGACAGATATTTATGAACAATTTCAAGATGTGCTGATAAAAATTATAATACAGGTGCATGCTGTTATTTCTCATAATTAGAGCAAAGGGCTCCAAGAATTTCTAGGATCTAAAACAGCTGCTAATGACCTCTGGCAAACCACTAATATTTGCTGGTTTCCACACATACACTTGACATGATCCAGGGTTTTAAGAGAGAGGTAGAAAGTGGAACCAGTAACTAACAAATAGATCAGTAAAATCTTCCTGAAAGTAGACAAGACTTAAGGAGAACTAAATGGTTTGAGACCATAAAATAGCTGGGAAAATCATGAGATGATTCAAAAAAAGATTTAAAGCCTAGATATAATTCCTGACTGATAGATACTTTGTTTCATCATTGGAAAATTCCACAAGAAAAGAAACTCAGCACACACGAAGGAATGGGGAACACCCTAATTTGCTACCGAAAGCTGATGTGAAATGGTTCACACAGATGTGTTAGCAGATACAAGTTTGCATCAAGACAACATCTCTGAATGCATGATCTCACTGGCTATAAAATTATCTTGCAACAGCGGGAGGGAGAGGGAACAGGGAGGAAGGATGACTGCAGACTGTCTCATGGAGATGCTCAGAAATACTAATCAGGTTCAGCTACCTCACCAACCACTCTGGTTCACACAAGAGCATTTTCTCAGTACACTAAAAAAAAAATGTAGAACCAAAGGGGAATCAAATCAAGAGAAATTCAATTAGACCTGGAGCAAGGACAGGTGAGTGGCCTGTGGGAGTGTCCAGCCACAAGACAGTCTATAACACAGGACATTTTGCAGTGTAAAAGAGGCAAGTGGACTGTGTGAGACAGCTGGAGATAGGATCATGAAACCATCAGCAACTGTGTGCAGGTGCAGGATTAGGTAACCACCAGCAGTTGCACATAGCTGCAGGGAGAGGCTCTTTGTTCCTTAAATTACCTGTGGTACCCATTTTCTTTGGGATGAATTTGGCTGGAGACCCAGAGAATGCAGAAGATGCCATTTCAGCTAAATGAAGAGATCCTGTCTGTTTTCCAGTAGCTTGTATATAAAACTGCTGGTTGCTATTCCATGGACTAGCTCCTCTTAAGACTCTGGTCAAACCCAAAGCATTTCTGGAAAGGAAAGAAGAGGAGTTTCAAAAAGCATACATAGTGCCAATAAAATTCCACGCCATCCAAAATGTACTTGATAGGTGCCCATTCCTTGCTGGTAGGATGAGAGTCAGCAAGGCAGCCGAGTTAAGGCTGGATGATGAAAACTCTTGTAAGTAGCTGGATGAACACAAGACACAGAGAAGATGGATTTTAAAGGAGTTTCATCCAAGTAGAAACTGGAATTTATCTTGCAGTGTCTCCCTGAAAATGTTGTTTCCAATCATTATTAAATGACTCAAAGGCCAATAGTGAAATCCGTTTTGTGAGCCCAGAGTTGTTTGCCACAAACTGAAAACAATTTGTGACAGAAGCAGCATTGCTATATCAACAGCCTAACAGGGTTTTATTAACACATGCACAACCTCGTTACAGCCTGAATCGATCTCAGCTCAATCAGATATTGCATATTTTATAAGACAGACCATCATGGAGAGATCACCCAGAGAGCCTTAGCAGAGCAAGCAATAGGGCAGGTTTACAGGACTATCATGGGATTACTTTCAAAGAAATAGCCCTGAGAGCTTGAGGGACTATTTCACACCCAAATCCCAGTGTGGAACACCGTAAATTCCTTCCCTCGACTCCACTTTCAACCTAACCTCATAAACCAACTCTCACTCCTGCTCTTGTCAAGTGCAGACAGCCAAAGAAGCAGTGCCACACATTCTCTCCCCCCATTACTCCACACCATTTCAGGATTTTGGAGTGGAGATTTTTTCCAATTACTATTAATACATTTATTCTTGCTGTATTTTGGCAGGTTTTGTGGGTTTGGGGTTTTCTTTTTTAGTTTTGTCTTGTTTGGTTTTTTTTCTTTCTTATCTGGAATTTCTTGTCTTAAGTGCCGGTTTAGTTACTGCCTGAGAAGGCCACCTGAACACGCAGTTCCCAAAGCCAACTTCCCCATTTGCAGGTCACTTAGCCAAGTTTTGGCTATAAACCCAAGTCCCTGCATGGTTGGGTTATTCTCCCCTTTTCTGCTCCTCTCTCAAAACACTCCTCAGATGAGAAGAGGAGCTTATCCAGAAGATCTTTTCATGAGGTCTCTCCACCCAGCTCTTCCCTCCAGCTAGGGCATACTGCAGTCTGGTGCCAAAATCAGCAAGATGCAGCATGTGAAAAAGCACTGTTTATTTTCTAGGGAAATAACTGCAACCTGTCTTTTCACTTCCACCCTCCTAAAGGCTACAGACATCCCAAGCACACACTCGTGCCTTTCCAACTACACTGAACTCTGCCGAAGGAGCCGACAAGAGGGTTTCTGGGCATGGATGTACACAAGAGCTGGGGTCTACTTGAAATACCTCCAGGTCCCTGAAAATTTGACTTTTGTACTGAACTCTTTAGAAAATAACTATCTAGCATTCACCCGTGGCTACCTCAGAAGACAGATGGCCCGTACAAGAGCTGCAAAACATTTCCTCTGTGGACATTTATACTGTAAAGCATTGACTGTTTATTGTAGAGGTTAATGAAGCTGTGAAGAGAACATGGTCTTGCTGAGATTATTGCTTCTGGGCAACTCAGAGCACCAGCCATTCTTAATCCAAATGAATGGCATGACAGATAGACCAATTAAAAGTGTTTCCAAACAAGCTTTGAGACACAGGGCAGCTGTAACGTGACTATTTTTCCTAATTCCCCTGTCCTACAAACACTATCTAATTGCAGTGCCTCGTAGCCTCTGAATTCAGCACTCTCAAAAGGATTTGCAGTGCATTGCTCCTGAATCAACCCAGTCCAGTCACATGACCCAGGCTCATACAGAAGTCAAAAAAATCCCTATCAGAGAAAATTTGCTGCTTTTTTATTTATTTCTTGCCTCAGCAGCTAAAGGTTATTTCTGAAGGCTGTCTGGGGAAAGCACAAGCATTCAGAAAAGTGCTGCTCAATATTTTCTTAAACCACCACAAAAGCTTTTTATCCTGCAGAGAGAGTCCACATGCATTCACGGCTGAGCACACATACACACTCACCGCTTGGTTAGCTCTCCCATAAATGTTTTCTCTGCTTTGTTATAATATCATACAAAGGTGCATCATAAAACTCCTCAGAGAGAGGGAAGTTTTGTTCTCAAATATGTGGTTTGCTTTAGTCTGTCTAGATGCACAGAAAATCCGAAAAGGAGAGGGGACAAGATACAACCTCTATTTATAATAATCTTGAGTTTATTATTAAACAAGCAGAGAAAAGCAAAAAGAAATAAAAGTTTTTCCCTCTTAAATCTTCATTAACCATCCATATTTCATGACATATCCTTACCTAGAGGAGTAGAACAGGCATCTACTAGATGCAGAAACTGGAGCTATGCCTGAAGCTACATCATTCCCACCACCCCAAAATTACAGAGTAAACTCACTAAACAGGTGTTGGTCAGTGAAAGGCAGGAAACTACATTCTTACCCTTGCAGTGGATTCTACCTACTACTTATGGACCATTAAGCACAATAAAATGCTTCTGGGCTCTTGGCTGGCTTTTTTTTCTTGACTGTTCTTTCTTTTGCATTTATTTTGCAACTATGGGCTGTTCCAGATCTTACTGAAGAAGCAGAGCAGAGCTCAATAATCCTACTTTCAAACAGATATTAAGTCCTGATGAGCATTAACAAATATAAATAGTGCAGAAGTACCAAAACAGGAACAGACCAGCTTCACGAGGAGCTCCTGATCCTGCATGACCACACCTGAAAATCTTTGGGAAGGACTTGAGCCCAGGGGGAACAGGCTTCAAGTGAAGAGAAATCTGTGGCTTGGAACCTGCCTCAGACTCCATCGGTGCCTTTGAATCCAACAGGGCAAATCCTGGGACTTCTTCACTGCTCAGGATGTTCATCAGTGATATCAGTGCAGGATGTCACAGAGTCTCTCCCTGGAATATGCCTCTATTCATCTCAGCTCCCCCGCTGTGCTGCTGCTATATTTATCTTTGCTGCTGTCAGTCATTTAGATGTCAGTTTGCTCAGAACAGGACTGACACAAACTGCAGGGTTACCATTTTCTTAAAAGATTCTTTCTTGAGCTGTGCTTTACTTTAGCATTCCTTCAGCAGTGGCCTCAAATGATTGTGTGTTTCCTCAAAACTGAGAGACACTGCTAGAGGAATTCAAGAACGTGGAATTTAAACACCTGGTCTCCTCAATTCATGGATTAACCAATCACAGAAAAATAAAACTGGCATCTGAGCTGCACACTGCTGTTGCTTTATTATTAACCCAAATTCCCTAATCTCATATTCTATTAATAGAATAACCAAGATCACAATTTGAGGGAGCTCCAAAGACAAAAGCTTGCTGGCTCTAGGTGCTATCTCAACTAACGGAATATTATTTCAATGAGAAAATTTGATATATAGAGAAAACTAAATAAATATGCACAGCATTGCATTCATTTTACATGGAGATTTCTCAAGGAAAAAAAGTACCTTTTCTGGAGAGCATGTTGTTTTAGAGGTAGATTTTTCCATGAAAATATATTCCCTCCCTTCTTCCTGGCTCTTCTCCTTAGATTTTCTGGTTTTCTTTGCCCAAAGGTGTTGGCTCTTTTTCTCTGGCTTGGCCCTCTATGGATTTCAAGATTATTCCAAGTTGTTTTTACACAGCCTTCTGGATCATGTTAGGAAAAGGTGCTTTAAAAACATGTTAAAATAATGTTATTTTTAAATGGAGTTCAGGACTGACAAAGGCACTGGGCTGACTGACGATCCAATTTGTTTCCAATAGGAATACATTACCAGTTGGCCAGTCAAAAGCATGCAGAAAATGTTTATTGACATTTCCACGTAAATATCTGTCATGAGCTTTTCTTTACTACAACCAGGCTCCAAACCGTGTGTATTTTAGCTCCCTCCCATCCAAGCAGCCATTTACTCTTCACCTTGCATGTGAGTAGGGGAGCACCGAGGCCAGAGCCAAGCAGGAGAGGTTGTGCACAAGCTGCCAAGGAGCCCATTCCTTCCTGCACCAGGGCTGGGAGCAAACTGGAGGCAAAAACCCCAGGCACAGAAGTGTCTCCACAGACACCTCTAGGCTTTGGCCAAACTCATTTGGTGAGTTTTTACTGAAAAGGGATCTTGATCATCACAGGAGGTCAAGTAAAGCATGAACTTGTCCCCTGCTGCCTCATGCTCAGGGGACAGCTTCCCCCAACCTTAGTCTCACACAGTTAAGCCATAATCAAATCTTAACAAGACAGGTTCAGGCCTGAAGACCTGGAGTAGGAGGAAATCCATCCACAAAGAGGGCAAATGCAAGCAAACAGAACTTCTCTCCCCAAAGCAATTTCACGATGTCAATAGCATGCTGCCTAAACCATCCTTGGGTCCTCCTAAAAGCAAACTTGCTCCCTCCTGTTCTCTGCCATGGGTTTGAGTGACCTCATTGCTCAGAGCTGGGATGTCAATCAGCTGTGACTTTTTGTCTCTCGAACCCAGCTGAAAACTCAGCATTCCCTGGAAGTCAAGTCCCAAAAGGAGTCAGGCAGGTTCCACACACACATAACAGCCACAGCAGGACAACGCCTGCCATCGACTCACCCCTGCAGCAGAGAGAAAAGCACAGAAATCTCCTTCACACCCCTGGCTTTTTCAAGGGTGTGTTTCTTCCTGACTTGCCTCCTCTCCTTTCAAATTATACAAACCTGAACTTCCTCCCTGGCTGTGTGTTCAGCGTGTTTCATTGTGCCTCCATTGTTTTGATTTGTTTGCTAATTTCTGGGAAGCAACTCCGCTTTCCACACCACTGGGATTGTGTAAAGGGCCTTTGGTCATTCACTCCTCAACAGGGGAGCTCATTGATTTAACTACAAAAGTTTGCACTATGCTGAGAGCTCTGAATTTCTCCAAACCACAACTTCAAACTTTTAAAAAGATTACAATCAACATTGCTATTAAAACACAGAATCTACTCTCAGAAGAGAAGAAATCTGTCTTAACACAATAAACTACTGATTGTTTTGAAAGCTTGAGTTGAAAGATATAGCACTACTAGCCCCTGGATAAAACTTAGACACCTAATAGTCTGAATTTCACGTGCCACATATTGAGAAAAAAAATACACTTTTTCAAATAAAACTGGTCATTTTTTAGAAAACAATTTACAAAGATTCGAACACAGAAGGTAAGATTCAAGCCACGTGCTGAAAACCTGGCTTCTTGATATTTCCTGAAGTCTCTTCCCCTTCCTGATCCAAACTCCATCAGTTCCAGTACCATCAGAAGAGATATCCATCCCTCCCATTAAGGGGAAAGCCATTGCCACATTTAGCTTTAAATTTGAGCCTATGTAATGTATGGTGAAAAAGGGCTCTGAATCTACATGGAGAGTGTTCAGAATTAGCACTTCAAAATGTGATATAAGGAAGGAACAGCAACATATCCAGCTACAGTAAACCCAGAAGAAGGTAGTCTCACTCCCACAAAATTCCTTTGCATTGTTTCAACAATTTTAAAAGACAGTAAAAATTTTAATACTGCAATTTTTTAAAATATTAATAAGTACTTGGGTTATTATATATTGTTGGCTCCTGAGTGCCTTTGCCCCCATCACTGTGACATCCAAGGTGCAGCTCTGAGCTCCATGGCTCCAGCCAGCTCCTCTTGCTGTTCATGGAGTGCACAATCCCACGCTGTCCACCCAAGCCTCATAGCCAGCTAAGGACTCCTGGGCTTAGAGGCAGCTGTATTGCCAGAATCTCACACAATACTCAGCAAGAAAATGTATTCCGGATAATCAGCGCATCTGACAAACAGGAAAAGGGTCACAGCTCTGAGAAATGGGTTCCCAGCACATTCCCTTCACACACACAACCTTCTTCTCCCCAGATGAACAGCTGGGAGCCAGCTGAAATATAAGAACCTCTCCCCTCCAGACTGTGCTCTCTATTTGGGGTTTAAGACAATTACACAGTTATTTGGTGTAAGAAAAGTCAGTCAAGGGGTAGACAAATTGTTTTATTTCTCACCCAGCTACATAACAGACTTCTAGGAGTGCTAACTCATCTGTCTTTCCACTATTTTACTTTCATTATAAGGTTGGAAATGGGAAGTCATTTTTCACAAGACAGATCTTTAACTAGTTAGAAATTAAACTGCTCGAACAGGTGAAACCTGTGGAATGGAGCATCTATTATCTGGGGCCCATGGCTTTGGTTGCACCTTATTTATCATCACAGCAGGTTCTTCTCCAAACCCAACCTTAACTCACCAAGTTCCCAAGATACAAACACAAGAGAAAGACGTGTGACAACGAGACAGAAAGATCCAAATTCAAAACCTCATTATAAAAAAAAGGCAGTAAAGTATCAAAATTGAGCAGCTGTGCTAAGAGAAACTGGACTGTCTCCCAGAGCAACCCCATCCTCCCAAGCTGAGTGGGCAGATCTGTCTTTCATCATCCCCAGCCTCTCCACCTCAGCACATCCTCCACTCTGCTTACTTCAAGCTCCTGTCCTGTAAGTAATAAACAACACGTGGGCATCCTGTGTGACTGGTCCCAAGCCGATCAAAGCCATCAACACTTCCACAACCAGTTTCCTGCCCCAGCGTGATGGTACATTTCACCATGTTGACTGTCCCCATCACTGGTGAATGTCCCAACCCCTCAGAGAACCTGAGCTGGAGCGGGTCTGGCAGATCCTGCAGTGCAAAGGGCAGAATTAGCCAAAGTGCACAACTTAGTCTTCCCTAATTCTCTTTCTGAGGCATCTCAGAAGGGACAGGACACTGTTATATTTTCACTCCTGGTGTGTGGGGAGCATATTACTTTGTCTTGGCAATTTATCCATCTTTATTTATTTTACTTCTTGTTACAGCAGGCAACTGAGCTGTGCCTCATCCTCTCAGATCTTAAAAGCATGAGGTGGCTGCAGTGGGTGTTTCACTATGACCTCATGAGTAACACTTGCTGCCATAAAGTTCTGCAGATCTCTGCACTCTGCTCCTGGTTGAAACAGATTAGATTCTTAGGAAAAACAAACATATGGGATATAAGCAATGTTTTCCTGCTAGGGTATTGCCACCATAACCAATTTGCTCTAATAGCAAACTTCAACCACTGATTTTTAAAACCATACTTTTCAGCTCCTACCTGTGAGGGTTTTGGGGTATTTTCCCCCTTATAGTCAGTCTTCTGCTATGCTTTCAAATAGATAGCTCTGGATTATTGATTTTCTTCAAAAAGTTGATGTTATAATAATCTCAGATTTCTCACTAGGAGATGAAATTCTAAGACTCATTCCTGTCACTTCCATTTTTTTTACTACTACAACTTCTTTTAAAGAGGAGGAAAGCACCCCACGTACATGTTCCAGAGGCAAAAAATATTTCCAATACCTCTTCACTTACACCATCATGCAAGCCTTCTCACCCACCGCACCAAAGAACTCTTCTTTTCCAGTCTCAGATGAACACCCTGAAAGAATCCAGTGATCCAGTGCTGCTTCCCTCACTGTTTAGCAAGTGTTACAGTGACTGCCATCTATTTATGAGGCTAAAGCTCCAAATTAATTGCTTCTAAACACTATCATCATGATCACCAAGAGTCCCTGGAAGTAATTACATGGATTTTATAACCAATGAAAGAATAAAAAAAAAATTAAAGGTCAAACCTTTTTGCACCAAAAGTTTCGCTTCTTTCCTTTTCCATGAGCAAAAGAATCTCGGAGAGATATTATTATGACCTTTCTGCCTCCCAACTTTTTAATTAGTAAAACTGCACAGCTATGGCTTAAAATACTGCCACCCTGAGACGAGGGTGATTGACTTTGAATTTACTGAACGAGAAAGGCGTATTTACTGTATAAATTGCAGGGCTGTGCACTTCTGAACGACACTCGCATTCATCTGAATGTCACACAGACCACTTTATAAACATGTTATTTAAGACTCACAGTATGCCAGCAAGCAGAGGCAGAGGTTGAAAACCTTCTCTACTGCAATTGTTTCAGTGGCTCTCTTCATCCTCTATTTTACATCAGGAAAAACTGGAAATTACAGAGCACCAAAGACTCAGGAGCAGAGTGCAGGGCTGTGAGAACAAAAAAAAGTAATCAAGATAAAAACCAGGATATTTATTGCCAAGAAAATCTATATTAGAGTAACAGGGAGAATTGTTTTTACAGCCCAAAGACTAACTTCCGAGATCAAATCTCAACTCAAATAAATTCACTGGTTTATACAAAGGTTCATAGCTTACACACCTGCACATACCATGACAGCTTCTTTTTCAAAAGGTACCTCAAATATGAGCCAAACACACTGCTCAGTAAAACAAGAGGCAGGTCTTGGCCTTGAGTTATGACAATCTTTTGTTGAAAACCTTTTCACGTTAGTGCCCTTCTGAGAGAAGTAAATAACCCAAGCACAGAGTTGAACACGAAGTTTCCTCAATATTTCTATTTTTCACTCTGTCACCTTTTGGCCATTAAAATCAATGTATACACACAAACCAACCTGAATAAAACCCACAGGTGCAAACCTCTATTTCCAAACCCCCTGCCATGGGTTCCACCAGACCAGGTTGCTCCAAGCCCCATCCAGCCTGGCCTTGAACACTTCCAGGGATGAGGCATCCACAGCTTCTTTGGTGTTGCAAGTGTCTACCTAGACTGTAAAATGAATGAATATTCTTCAGGCAATGCTACTGGGTGCATTTAGAGACTAAACTCACAAACATTTCCCGCACCGTCTCTACTGCTCAAGGCAGCTTTCTGTGAGTTAGTTCACATATCTGCCAATGCACAAGCATTGCCTTTGCTGGGGGAACTCATAAAATTCATTACCAGGACCTCAAGGTTTCATTAGAATTTCTTTCATAAGGTCAAATCAATCTGAGAGATTCATATGAGTTTCCACCCATTAAGCAGCGCTGGGGGTGTTGGGGCCCTGGCTCTGCTCCCCTTGCTAGCACAACAGAAACCCAGTATCTGATCTTCCTAAAGGATCTGAGTCATGGTTTCAAAAACCCCATCCAAGCTTTACTGCTCACACCTGCGCCGAGCACTCCGAGGTGTGTTCTGCACACATACCTTTGCCATCTCCTCAGCATCTTACTCAATATACATTTCCCAAAAGTACCCAGCTGGCACCAGCACACTCCTTTGGAAGCCAGACCCTGCTGCAGTGTGGAATCACTCCAGGGAAGACAACTTGTATCGGCTGAGAGCCTGACCTGTATTTACCTGCTTAACTCTGGGCACCCTATTACTCTGTGTCTTCATTTGAAACAACCTGATCTGTTAACTACGTCCCTGTGCTCCGACCTGCTAGGAAAACTCACTTTTAGTTCATTTCCACTAAGTGCATAATCAGGTCTTTGCCTCTGCTGTGTATAGGGATGGGTGGAGTGGAGGGAAGACTAAAAGAGGGGATGTATTTTTTTTAATTTTTTTTAAGAGGTGTGATGTGATTTTTATTGTATGACTATTCACCTGCTTTCTGTGACCTCCTAAGCATATTTAAGAGGGAATTTGACACTGGGACCAAACATGAGGCTGGGGGAGAAGTCAGCTAACAAAAACCACATGTGCTGAAGCATTTTGCTTTGCCTTGCTAATATTGAAGAGATTTGTTTTGCTCAGTAAAGCACTTGCATTTCAGCTCAGTCCTGCAGGGAAAAGCTAATCCTCAAGTTATGGCAATACAGGCAGTTGATATGGGGAAGGAAGGAGGGGGCCAGAGAACCACGGGAAGGAGAAAGGAAAGATTCAGCATTTTCGCCTGACCTGACTCCAGGTTCACACGACAAGAGGTGAAGCTGCAGCTGTCATGCCGAAGGGAAATGCAGTCATTTATAAACCCAAGGAAGTCTCCTGGGAAAGAGAAGTAACAGGAAAAAAAAAAAGCATTCCTCAAGACTAGAGTTAAGGGCAGGTTTTTCCCACCGGGTGAGAGACCCAGTACAACCAGACCAAACTCTGGCACTATTCTCAGAGCAGTTCTGGCCAAACTTCTTCCCTGCACCAGCAGGTGCAGATGCCACCAGCCTTTTCTACATCGTCTCTCGAGGAGAAGACCTCCTCCAGTGTGAGAAGCTCCACCATCAAAGCACACAAATCCATCCCTTTGCTAATATACAAAAGATCTCATGGGAACAGCTACTGTCCAAAGTGGCTGAAGGCTGAGAAAAAAATCAAATTATATCTTGACTCTCCTTCCCTCCCCCCATCCTGAATATCACTTTCACTCGAGGTTTGACTCGTATCTGCTTTTGGTGAGCATGAGAAAATTGTGGTCTGTGCAGCTGAATGCGGAATAACCACTGTGAATATGCATGATCTGATATTGGTATCTCTTCAGGTATTTCAGCACATCTCAGAGGTGAGAGAGAGAAGCAAGACTGAGTACTCAGGAGGTTAACAACCACAGCAAACAGCAAATCATTCAGAAAAGCATTTGATGAACACAGAGACAGAAAATTGTACAGCAAACTGGTCTGTGACCTATAGGGCACAACAACTCAAATTGCAAGAGAGGCTCATGGGGAAGGAAGGAAAAAAAAATAGCCAGCAGGATTCCCAGGCTAAAATAAAAACTACAGCTGCCAGCTGGTTTGTTCACATAGAATATCCAAACTGGGCTTTCTGGTTTCTCTAAAACTCATTTCACGAGGAAAAATAAAATTGTGATAAAAATACAGTTCCTTTCTTACGGCAGCTACTTGGGTTCATGGTTTCTGTGACCTGCCGTTGAGAAAGATGTGATGGGAATGCTCCTCCTTGTGCTAAGTGCCCTGGCAGCAAGTGCTTAGCCTGGCAGGGGAGCCCAGGGTTTCACCAAAGGGCAAATTATATCCTGCTAATTGAACCAGCATCATTTTAGAATCTCCCCATGAGCCTGTCAGGTTTGTGCATGGGCAACTGTGAAGATCTTAATGGACCTGAGAGGCTGAATCAAATAGAAGGACCAGGCAAGAGTAGAGAAAATGGGGCACAGCGGGAGGGTATCAAATCCTTTTGGGTTAATAACGCACCTTCCCGGGATGTGAAGCAGATGCCCAGAACTCCGGGCTCTGTTCGTTAATTACCATACACGAGAAAAACCCAGCAAGGCTCCCAGCACACACAAAGCTTTGGCAGAGAGAAAGGAAGGGCAGGGGAAAGAATCCAGCCCTCCCCAAGCAATGCAATTAATACATTTACTGCAGCTTTGTGTCACGTTCCCTCAGCACCACTCAGCTCCAGTTGTCAGCATCTGTCTGGAATGAGCTGCTCCACAAAGCCAGTGGCCCCGCTCACATGGAGAGGCAAGGGATAAGATTTCAGGAAAGGCTGAAGTCCACTGTTAAGGGATTCGTCCCATATAAATTGCCTGTCAGCTACAGCTGAGGTACAGTGTTGGCTGCCCTTCTCCTGGTGAGTAACAACAGGACTTTGCTGAATACAGAGGTACCTGACTTCCAGAGGAGCCAAAGTTTAGTTCCGATCTGATGACTAAAATACAGCTCCCTTACTTGTGAGAGGAGGTGCCAACGATGAAACATAAAAGGAGACTCAAAGGAGTATCTCTGCTTTTGCTCCTGAATCATCTTCTGCTCTGCAAGGGCACTGGCAGAAATGCAACAGCAACACCTGAGTGTTGGTAAAAATCCCAACAAAATCAAGTATGTGCACAGAGAGGCAATTCCTTTTTCTGAGCATGAGGAATCAGAGAAGAAAAAACAGATAAAAAGGACTTTTTTTATCATCCCAGGTGTACTCAGTAGAGCATCTGAGGTCCAGAGAAGCTAAATATCTTGCCCAAGATGAAACCAAGGGTTAGAAGGTGGATCTAGCATATAAATCCATATGTTATTTGAACCTATTCAGTACTCTGATTATGCTTTCTCTCTCATATGGTAACTCATAAATAGGCTTGGGTGTATACCTCATAATACCATTTATTACATACATACATCTTCCAGCACAGGCAACCAAGCTCCTCGTGGGATTTGACTCCTGTGTTTAATTGGCAGGCTTGTTTGTGGAACCAACAGGTGCATTAGAAGTGAACAGAGAGCACATTCTCACATCACAAAATATGTGCTGCAAACCATGTTATGAGAGACTAAGCCAGGGAGCAAACACAAAACCATCCAGCACCATCCAGCCCCTCCAGATGGCCAGGAGACTGGGGAGGAGCACCATGCCCTCCCAACCAGCAGCCTGCGATGCCCTCAGGCTGCCCACACAGGCACTAGAGGAGGGCTTGAGTCATTTGCACCATCTTTTCCTTACCTCTCACACCTCTTCTCTTCAGTGCTTAATCCCAGGGAATAAGTAACAGGGCTTTCATACTGGATTCACTTTGGCCATAGGAAAAAAAAACGTACCAGAGGGAAGAAGCAAGAATTTGGAGAAGGCTGTGGCTGATGTGGAGTATCCACATCATTAGCCAAACATTGCTCCTGACTCTTTACTCCTTTCTGGTTGGTTCATATGAGGGCAAGGAGCATCAGATGCTACCAGTCTGTGCAGACCCACTTATTTCCAGGGAAGATGCAGGTTTGTGCATCTTTTGCACAAGGGATGGGAGAGAAAACTGTCTTTTAACATCTTCCTCCAACGCATATTGATTCTGCTACCTAGTGCAAAAATCTAGTCTGAATATGGCTGATCCCAAACCCCTTTAAAGTAAGAGCCACATTAAAACAGCTGAAAATTTCCCTTGTCTCACCTTACCAAAGTGATTTTTTCTTTTTAAAATTGCTACAAAACAAAGAGAATGGCTCAAATGGGAAGAAATTATCTCCATTGATCCAAAAAAAATTTGCGTGGAAAACTTTGGGCCAAAGAAAAGGTGACATCTTCAAACTATGCATGTGACTGACATCTTCTCTTACCAGGCCCAGATGGGAGTGATGCCTACAGGAGTGTTCAAAATTAGTCTGGGTAACAGGACTGCTGCTACTGTTGTTGGGAACTGTCCTATAGCCAAATTTATTTCGCTCTCAGTATGTTTTTCCTGATGTTCAGCCAAAGTCTGTCTCTTTGTTTCATTGTTAAGTGTGCCTGTATCTCTGTACCACTCAATGCCTCCCTCTTGGGAGTTTTTACCCTCAATAATATATAGTTTATTTATTACTGTGACTCTTCTCACAGATTTAATCATGGCAGTGGGTGAAAAGGGTTGGACAGGAAGATAAAGCTTATCACGTGCATTTTAAGCCTCATCTCTCACTCCAACAGAGAGGTACTTTCCCATCTGAAGACTAAAGATCCCCAGTCTGACCTAGCAGCTTTTCAATGATCCCAGGAGGCAAAACAGCATCTCATGAAACCTGGGACTACATCCCACTCCAAAGGACAAAATGACACACTCTAACAGGATTTTACCCTGTGCAGGATTCAAGTCAATAATTTTTCCCTTGAAAACAAGCTGCAAATAATTGGATAAGCAGTCTCCTATTTCCAGGATATAGACCAATGTACTTGGAGTTGCTCCAGCTCTGCTGCTGTGATAAACTCAGTTTAGATTATCCCTTCTGCACACACAACTCACAGAGAGAAATTGGATCGCTAAAAACAAAGCAAAGGTAAACACCAGTTTTGGAAGTTCCCCTAGTGCTAACCAAGAATTCCTCCCCACTTAGTGGGGTATATTAGTTGATTTTTAGCACGCATTCTTCTCTTTGCTGAAATATCCAACTGCTGTTCAGGAAGACCCAATTATGAAAAAGAAATCCCGCCACAAAAACATACAGTAAATACACACAGAAACCACTTTGCAATGGCCCCAGGTTAGTCACACCCTCCCAGGATGGAATGATCCCCAGCTGTGTTACGGCTGTCCAAATCACACTGCTGGTCCCAGTTAGACGACAACTCCTCAAGGCTTGAATCAACATCATCCAAGTTTGTGCAGATGCCAGAAGGTTTCTCACATTCAGCAAACTGTTTCCCTTGGGCAGAAGCCTGACCACACTCTTTATCCACCACCACAGCCCCCAGGGTGGTTTCTTTTGGGGTGGACAACATTGTCTGTCCCCAGGGGCCGTTCACATCTACAAATACTGCTTCCGTCCACCTGGCCTGTCTTCCTGACACTGACTTTCAAGGGGGCCTTAAGACAAGGATAACATAGCTGGGCTTGCAAGAAGAATGGGATCCAACAATTGCCAGTCTTCCAGGCATTCAAATACTTTCTTGAACATACCTTGCAATTTTTTTTTCCCTGACTCAATTAGAAAGCTGCACTCATTTTTTCCCTGCTTTTAGCATCTCCCTCTGGTTTCTCCTAACAAGGTAAGTTGCAGCATAAGCTGGCAGCCCCTGTTAACAGGAATAAGAGCACCCTCTGTGATCTTAGAGGGGTTTGGAGTCATGATTTACTCTGAACATTGCTATGGAGAAGCTCTCTCCAGATGTGTTATGCTAGACAGAGATGCTCTCTAACATAGGAAGGACAGCTGGTATTTAAAGTGCTTGAAGCCATAGGATGGCACCAAGAAATTGGGCAAACAAGCCAGTGATGAGGCACCAAGAGAGGTTTGTAGCAGAAGGTGGAAACCTCCTTTCTGAGTTTCGGGAATAATTGCATGTATAGAGTTCTTCAAATGCCTCCATCAGCACACAGAAGCAGTTTTTTAATTTCTGGCTCTCTGAGAGGAATGCAGTTGGTTTTGGCTCCTCTGTTCTGTCTGCTGGGCAAGGAACCTGAAGAGGAGCTAAACTCAGCCAGTCTGGAGCAGCAGTGTCCCAGCCACCAGGTGGGCCAGCTCCAGAGCCACCTTCTGGTGGGGCAGGCTCCTCATTCTATGGAAATCATTCCTGCCAGGCTGCCCCAAAGTTGTCTTCCAAGGTCCATACACACAGAAAAACTCGGGCAAGGTGCCTCAGTCTAGCCAGGCTGTTCTGGATGCCTTTAAGTTCTCTGTGAAGCCCTCAGGGCAGTGCTAGCCCAAGGATTCTCCAGCAAATGGGACCCTTTTATGGGAAAGTCTAGACTTCCTAATAACCTTGGAAAAGCAGCCAAGTGCTCCTCCACCCAGCCAGTGCTGCCTGCAGGCTCCTGTCTCTGTCCCACTGCCTGGGGAACCCTTCTCCTTCCATTGCTTCATATTCTGCAGCTGCTTTTGGTCTTCAATGTGACAAATCACTTGTTTCACAGACTTTCCTCCCCTGATACTCCTTATCTGTGTGGTTAACATAATAATTCCATATCTCCATCACCAAGCAGGTACCCTTGGAGGTACCATACTTCATGCTGTTGACTAAACACATTTATTTTCTTTAAAAAAAATAAATTCAAGTAATTAATGCATTTCCTGACTTGTTCCTAAACTCACCTCTCAGCATTTCCTCTTTACCAGTATTAGCTACACAGCCAGCACAGCTTCCACTACTGCTTCTCTCCTCGCACAGGCCTCAGACAAACTCCCAGCACTCTCTCCACATACTCCAGGTAGGTTTTATTCCCTTCTCACCTCCTCAGCAGCACACTAGATCAGTTTTCTCAGTTCCAACAGGAGAAGAGAAACGAGAATGTAAATAACCCCTTTGCAATCTTCCCCTCACCACCCTTGACCTTTCCTTCCCTATCCATGGGCTCCTAGCACAAACCACACAGAGCAGAATCATAGAATGGTTTGGGTTGGAAGGAACCTTAGAGATCGTCTCATTCCAACCCTCTGCTATGGGCAGGGGCACCTTCTGCTAGACCAGTTTGGTCCCTCAGTGTGCTGCGGATGGCCCCTCTGCACGTGCACAGGACACATCCTCACACAAACCCCTCTGCACTGAGAGGTCCTGACCCCACATTTAAGGGAGGGAAGCTCTCCCTGCTTTCCTCACACACCCTGGCTGTGAGGCTGCAAACTTCCACACACAGACCTTCCCTCTCTGCACCTTTAAACCTGCTGAATGGCTCAGTTCAGCCCAGGAACAGAGTGTTTGACTTCAGCAGAATTTAATCAAAGCAGCACAACTTTCTTTGGCTGCTCCGGCCCTGACGCACAGCTCTCTTGCATTATGTTCCCTAATGAGGGCCACCTGAAGCCTGAAACGGTGTCTGAGCACAACACAGTGCTCTCTTTTCATGATGGGCTAACAAAAAAAATAATACCCTGAGTATTTCTCACTCACAGATAAACTTGGCCATCGCACTAAGGAAGTTAAAGCAAATAGAGCCAGTCTGTCAACTGGAACACTCTGCCTGCTGCCTGCCCTGGCTGTTACTTTACGTGGGTCTTAAATTAAATGTCAAATAGTGTTTGGCACAAGAGCCTTGTGACTGCCCTTAGAGAAAATCTGACACCTTCGCTAACTGTTTCCCACTGCTCTCTACTGCTTGGCAAGGGGTAGGGGAAGTATAGACTGTCTCACTGCTGTCTATTTTTTTCCCTTTATTTTTCTCCACAAAGAATGCATGAAAATAAAGAAATGTCTTGTGTTTAATCAAAGTGACTGTAAAGAGTGCAGTGTTAGGTAACATCAGGCACAATTGTGGGGCATTTCATTTCATTTGCTTTCCTGGCACTTCCACCCCAGGTAAGCTGACATAAACATCCATCAGTGCTTTCTCGTCTCTACCTGCTCCAGTTTCAGTACTTTTGACTCTGAGTTTTAGCACCTTTTAGCAAAACAGGAGCTGAACAGCTCTACCACATAAGGTCAACCTGTCACCTAGCAGTGCCAACACACCTGTGCCAACCTGGTGAGTCCCCCTGCCACAACTTTACCATCACCTAGGTGCTCCCTTCCACTGCATCCCCAGGAGATAAGCCTTTCACAACACACTGGAGACCTCCCAGGAACTGGCACTCCCTAATGCCAGCTTAGGAACTGGGCTTCGAGACAGCAGTGGGGTTATTATAACAAAACAGCAATGACAACTGAGCCACAGCAACTCTCCATGAGCACACACAGAGCCAAAGGGAAATGGAAATGGGATTGCACCCAGCTGAGACCACCCAGACTGCCTGCACCATGCCAGTCTTTGCGCAGGGGTGAGTCTGTCCCCTCTTGCCATTCTCCAGGCTGAGACACCAATCTGAGCAAACCCATCCATCTGCAAGGATGCAGAATTCCCTCTGTCCCATCAGGAATTATTGAAGAGCAGAAAGTGTTTAGCAGAACTACAGTTCATGGCAACAGAGCACCTGCTGTGAAAGGACGAAAGCAAAACCAAGTTATCATTAAGTGTCTAGATCTTGCTGCCTCGTGTTTGTCTCTTACACCAGAAATGTGCTTTCCTTCAAGGTCTGGAACTTCCATACCGTGTGTTTCTGGATGATGAAGAGCTAACTGCCAATGGCCACAGATTATGTAAGTGTATATACATATTTTAAACTCAGCTGAAGACCAAGTACGCTGTTTCTCATACACACCTGGAACCCAGTTTGGGTTCACGCACACTTCATCTCCACCCTATTGCTTTAATCCCTGCAGAAAGTTCCTGGCAGCATCAGTGAGGGTTTCAGCTCTGCCTCTGTGCTCTGGGAAGTTCACACTGAGCTCAGAGTGCTGCTACAAGGGCTGTGAGAAGATGAGCCTTTCCCATGGACTTGTTACTATTCCATGTCTGCACCCAGCTGGAGCTCAGGAGCTGCACAGAGGAAAAACAGGAACCAATATATTTATTGTTTTAACCCCTCACCTCCCAGAAACAAAAAGTCAAAAATAGAAGAAGCCTGTGTGTTGAGGTGAATTCTTGGCAAAGGCTAAAAGGACCTGAAGGGGAGGCGGTGAGTGGAAAATATGAGGAAACAAATGAAAAAAGAATAGATGTTTTCTACAGTATTCCAATTAAACTGCACTATTTTGAATCCTGCATTGATCACACTGGCAGGCAGAACTCACACAGTGATGATGGTATCGGGTCTGTCCTGAATTTGTCCCTGCCCCTGTGGAAGTAGGAAAGATTGCTAGAGATGGGGAGCACAAGGGGCTCCTCCTCTTTTGTGGAAACTGCTTCATCAAGACAAAACCATGTAAAGCTAGTGCCAGTCAGATGTTCAAGGGATGTGTGAAGCTGAAGGTGCCTGAAGGCAAAGGCATAAAAGGGACTCCAAACTCTGCACTCACCTGAAGCAGGGAAGGCTGAGTTCTTGAATTAAGCTGAAATACATTTGTGTAATCAGCAGCACCTTTCATCTAAGCATCTTAGCTGATATGCACAGTGTTAAGTACTACACACTCCAAATCATAAGCCTGGTGCAGAAAAATTAAGTGACAGCATCCAAAGGTTCCCCAGCAAGCTCTTGGAGCTGATGTGGGAGCGCAGACTGGTAGACACCTACCTGTGGCCACTTGCCAGCACTTCCCTATCAAGGACAAGCTCAAAACCCATTGCTTCTGCTCAGCATTTTTTTTGCTGTTACGGAGAGATAGCACAGGATCTTCAAGCAGCACAGTGATGGCTGGAAACACAGTAGAAAATAAGTATTTTCTTCTTCCTTTTTTTTTCTCTCCCCCAGGCAGCCTGTAGCTCTCTGTGATGTGCTCTGCTGATGGGTCAAGCAGAGCAGGAAAGACCCTCAGTACTTCCTATGCAAAAGGGAAGCCTAGTGGGATAAAAGAGATGCTCCGCTTTTTCTTATCCTTACCTCTCCCACCATATTTTTCAACACATAACTCCTTGTTCTCGATGAACTCCTGAACTGCTGCAAGGCTCTGCTTAATTTCCTACTTGCCCCCGAGGCCTCCAAGGGCTTAAAAGAAAAAGACCTTTGGAAAGGATCAAATATAGTGCAGGGGAACTTCCATCCTAGGAAGTACAGTTATTTGTAAACTGCTGTGCAATTAAAGTGCTGCCTAGGCACAGCAGGAGCTGAGGGAAGTGTGCCACGAGCTGTGCCTGTTACATCCAGTCTGAGCCCTTGTGTCCACTCTCCTCACCAGCTGACTGAGCTGCTGGCACTGGGTAGTGTCCATCTAATGGGAGAAGAACAGCCTCATCAAGAAGGGGGTTAGAGGGGCAGAGCTGTGGGAGTGCAGCATAGTGTGGTCTGTGTAGCCTGCTCCTCCTCACCTTTCTAACTGCAGTTGTCTCTCCGTGGAAGAAATCCTCTTAACTCCTGATATTTTGCTCAGTGACAGACACTGTTGTGATACACTTCTCCTTTCCTCCAAAAAATCAGTTTCCATCAGAAATGCAATGCAGGAGCAGGAAAGACCCCTCCAGCACCATCCCCTGCAGGCTTCAGGATCCATGGAAAACAGCAATTTTCATACCACGTTTCCACTATAGCAGTGAGCGGTGCTGCACAGGCAGAGGGTCACCACTGGAATGCAAGTGTGGGCAGAAGAAAGTTTGAAAAGGGAAAAAAATGCCTCTCCTGCCATCAACACTGTATCTGACAGAAGAGGAAAACAGGAAGAAGGATGCCAGCTGTTTTGATAGCTGTTCTCAGTTTAATGTTTCCTCCAAGGTAAATATACTCTCCTAAAGGAACACGATCATAATTGGGTCTGTGAAAATTTGCCTCTCAAAGCACTAGAAAACCCAAAGTACTGTACCATGCAGCCAGGAAAGAAAGGCAAAGATAGAAAATGCTGCTTGAGGGCTACAATATATTAAGACCTGACAGGAGAAGAGACATCCCACACAGACAGGGAAGAGTCATCGGAAGAAGAGCCAACAACAATTACTGAGGTGATGTCTCAGTCTGTAAGACGGGACTAGAGAAAAGCCTGGAGAGCAAGCTGACTCGTATTTTGCAAGAAGGACTTCAGCCCTGATCGTGTTTCACTTGCTCCACGGACAGTTGGCAACCCACAGCTGGGCCAGACTGGCAAAGGTCCACCAGCATTTATCCAGCCTTGCCCACCGGCACTGGCAGCCAAGAGCCTGACCGTGGGGACTGAAGGCATTTACTGCTGTGCAGGGCCAGCCCTTTACCACTGCAACAACAGAGAACCTCAGAATGCACGTTCTCTCCTAGCACCGATGGGCAGCAAAGGATTTAACTGGAAAATGCTAATCCCTTTTAATAAGATGACCTTTATGGTCTGTACTTCGCTAGTTTTAATGAGCCCGCCTGCAAGGGTTGATTGATTTACTTGCCTGGTACTCTTAGACTCAAATTTATTATAATTAAGTTGTTAGTTAAAGAAGTTTGCCTTGCTCGCCGTGCCTGGGACCTCAGGTCATTATTATTAGACTCTCACATGCATCACCCCCATCATTCTGCATCTAGAAATTAATGAGAGATTGGCAACGCCGCTCCCCTCCCCTGCATCCCCCCAACGCCGCCCCTGCCATGGTTACTTTGGCAGCAGAGGGGCATGAGCAAATGGAAAGGCAGGATGGAATACGGGTTTCTGTGCACAAGCGAAGCGCCTGACTCACAAAACCACTTGGAGCAGAGCGAGCGAGGCGAGGGCAGCCTTCCAGCTGCAGGCACTGCCTGCTTTCATGGCACTCGGGGGCAAGGACCTGAGTGGATGGTGACGATGCGCAGAGCCTGGGCAGATTTCCGTGTGCTGGACAAGAGAGGAGGACTGGAGAGTCATGCTTTTATTTACTTAATCAGTAAAACAGCTGTTTCCCACTACCCCTGTCTAGAGCATAATGGGGCATTATGCTCTCACTGCAATAAAGGGGCCGCGCTCCCACGATTACATCACATCACCGTGCAGAGCCAGGATGAAGCTCAGGAGGCCAAGGATTCAGCTCAGGAAGATCCAGCAACAATTGCTGAGGTGATGTCTGCAAGGCACAGACCTGCAGAAGACACAGGACAGAGATTGCTCGTGTTTTGTGAGCTCCACCAGAGGCCAAGGGCTGGCAAACTCAAACCTGCTTATGCCTCGCTGCACTCCAGGGATGCAGTCCCAGAGTCTGTATCCATCAGGGAGCACCTACTGTGTGTCCCAACCCCATCTGAGCCACAGGATGCCTTCATTTCCCCACTGACACCGTGTTTCTTTCACAAAGCACAGATGCATGAGCTGATCACTGCTGGGCTCAGCCCGAAGCTCCCTTTGCTATTGAGGGTGTGTGACATCCAGATTATAAATGCCTTTCGACACACTGTATTTTTGCTGGTCTATTTGAGGTCTCTCTACCCTAGTGCAATCTTAATCAGTGATTAGATTTCTTAGCCATTACAGCAAGCAAATAATAAGATTTCATTGTTAACAAATAATAATAAATAATTTTCCAGAGATATTTACCCATCTTCCAACCTGGCCAGACACAAGCCAGCTCCAAAAGTGAAGCTATGTAACTGAATTATGCAGTGCCTTCTGCAAGCTAATAAATTCTGCTTGAGGTAACTCTGGCCACGTGGCATTTGGCCAGGTCAGCTCACAGCAGGTCAGCTGAGAGCTTGGGTCAAGAGAGCTCTTGCTGTGAGAAACAGGCTGGATAAACCCTCTGAGCACACTTTGAAGGTGGATTAAGCCAAGCCAGCAAAGGGTTTGCACCATTCACCCTGTGAGAGTCTGTTGAGGAAGGAGGACAGAATATACATGAAGTGCATGCTAACTTCACTGTCTGACAGTTCCAACAGGAGTCACCTGGCTCACTGTCACCAAAACATCTGGTTGTATCTAGAGAAGACACAGAACTACCAGCAACAAGGTCACCATATCCAATATCACCCAGAGAATGAGAGGACCCTTGAAAGCAGGCAGAACTCAAGGAACAGAGCAGCCACACCAAACTACTCCATAAAATTCTTAAAGGAATCATAGCTGTGAAATTGCCTGCAGAGGTGAGAAGAAAAAGCCCAGGCAGTAGTCCCTTGGTGTGCTTTGGTTTGGACACCCTTCTGAATGAAGGGGTCAAGGTCTCAATCCCTCCTCTCTTCTACAATCTAGTCATGAAGCTACATAACCATTTTTCTGACCCTAACCGAGGCAATATTTTAATGAGATGCTCTGGGCCATGGTTAAGTCTGCAGACATGTTTATGCACCCTTTCTGAGGAGACGGAAATGATGGGAATGAGTCATGACAGGTGATGGAATGATTCAGCCATCCATCCACCCGCTTTCCATGAACTGTATCACTTCTGACTGCAATAAATTGCCCATATAAAAATAATGGGCTGTTAAATTCCAGGGCATCTCTCAAAGTCAGAGACTCCTGTTTCTAGGATGGTATTTTCAATAAGCAGATTTATTTGAGAATTGGAAAAAAATGCTCCCTGGCACATTTAACCCCAGTGCAAGCACTAGTGCTGCTATTTAATTAATAAGATTTTAACTTTATGGACTCTCAAGTTAGTCCAGCTCAGAGCAGGCAGAGAAATGCAGAGAAATACAGAGACCCACAGAAATGTGTTGCCAATGAGGTGAAGTTCATAATCAGGCTTAACTATCACACGTGTTAATGGCTGGAAAAGCTGTAACTATTAGTTCATTTCTGTACTTTATGAGATGTATTTACATGTTAATGACTATGACAAGTACAGGAATCTGTTTGAAAATTAAAACATTCCTGTAGAGAGGTAGTGAGGTCCAACGAGGCTGACAATGTGCTAAGGCCAGAAAAGTCATCAGAAAAAAGGAAAAAACGTGTTACAGTCACTTATGTGACGAGTACTCTGCATTTCAGTAGCTTTTACGGGTGTCTCTCCTAATTCAAGATGAGATTTTGTGAGCATGCTATAAAAAAGTAGTCTCAAGTTATTAAATTTATCCTGACTGGTTATCAAGGACTGTGAATGACAATCAAGGGAAGGTACTGGCCCAACATTTCCTGGAGTCAAGGAGGACTTATGCATTTTCAAGGGAGGAAGAAAACCCTCCTTGGTGTTTATAAATAGGAAAGTAAAATCCAGACCTATGACAGGTGGTGCTTCAAAACCCTCTACACCACACCTGACATACATTTTTCAAGCCCTTTGTAGTGATGCCCCAAGCCAAACTCTAAGGGGTTGCCCACTTTCTAACTCAGGTCAGCTCCTCATTCTCCTGACAGGAAAAGCCATCAAATAGTGCTGCTGTATTTCTTTTAACAGCATGTCTTACCCAAGATAAAACAGCAGAAAAAGTCACAGTGCACCTCAGTGCCTCCTTTAATGGCTTCAGTAGTCCTCACTCCCCAAGTGCAGGTTCACTGAGATGTCTGTCCAACACCTCTCAAAACCCCTTAAAATCTCTCAAGTTTATCTGAGGGCAGAGTTTAATCCTTAGAGTTATTTCTTGGGTGAAAATTCTCCATTTCAGTGGTGGCTTTCTCCTGAAGCCAACACATCCATCTACCTGCTGTCCTCACCATCCACCACTGTCATTTTCAGGTTCAGGTCCAATTCAGCAGCAGAGATTTTTTTGTTGGTTCCACCACTGATGCAAAGGCAAACCTTATCTGCAGCAATGCTTGATTTCCATTCTGGAACACAGAATCCTCTGCAAGCCTGAACCATCGTCCTTTATAAGATATTTTCAAAGCACACTTGAAATCCCTTTAATCTTACCCTGCTCTAAAACAAAGCCCATGATGTCTTTCCCTGCCTATCTGAAAAGCAACCTCGCCAAGAGACTTCGCATTAGTCTCCCACAACACATGTAACTGAATTATACTTCCAGAAAGTTGCTGTATTGATCTCTCTACTGATAAAAGAAGGCATGTTAAAAGACATTTTTTACTGCTGACATGACTGCACAATAAGCAGGATAGGATAAAAAAAAACATGTTCTTCCATGCTAGCAGACAGAGAGAATCCCTTGACTGCTCCCACAATGGAGAAAAGCAGATCCTAATGTAAAACCAATGCATTAATCATGTTTGATTAAGTAAACAGCGACTTTGCTACTGTGGTGGCCACATGTCATTGGTAATATAGACTCTCTGCTCTGGTTAAATGAAAACTAAATTGGGCTAAACAACCAACTCCACTGTCTGCTTTCAGGCAGATCCAAGAGGGGAAATTCTGCTTAAAGGCACTTATTTATCTTTCCATCCTAGCTGAAGTTAGTTTATATATTTGTGTTTACACATAGCTAGGTATGTACATTAATGATGGGCTGTGTTGATGAAAATGTAGGGTTGAGCTGACCAATAAAATAAGCATGGGGAGAGGAGGGGAGGATTGGATCCCAGCCCAGGAAGATCTGTGAGGATCTCCCTTGTGCAAAATAGAGATTGTGCCAATTTTGTGGTCAGCTGCCTAAACCATACTCTGCCTTTGATCAATGCATTTATTTTAAATTCCCCAGACACCTTGAACTGCCCAATTACAGCTCCAGCACTGACAGATCAGCCAGGCTCAGTATCTAAAGCTAACCCAAGCCAGATCCAAACCTGAGGTGTTTCTTGGCCCATGGACACCCTCATCCTTCCCTCCTCCAGCCTTTTCTCCATGACCCCCATGCCCACAGCACCAGGGCACCCAGCAGAGCAGTGGTTCCCAGTTCACACTCAATGCTGTGGCTCAGGGACACAAGACATCCCACCTGCCTCTCCAGCTTCCCACCCTGGTGCCCAAACTTTGGGTCAGGGCTGCCACACACATTCTCCCACTGTCTTCCAGCTCTGGAGCAATGCCAAGAACTCCAGTCCTCTGAGGTCAGTGGAAATTTTCCCTTTGGCTTGAAGGAATCTCCCAGTCCTCAGGGGTGGAGGTGGGAAAAGAAGCCAAGCAGGAAAGATGAATGACCAACACAGGACCTTGTCTTCTTCCAGAATCAGCTGCCAGTACTTCAGAGACTCAATCACGCCCAGCTTCTCTTTCCCTATTACTCTATCATTTTCTCCTCCACATCTATACTGTCACCTAAAAGTTTATCATTTGTAATTCAAAGCCTAAAGAATTCCAGGTAAAAATGTTTACTTCCCTGTGAAAAACTGAGAACTCTGAAAGACAGACTACTGTTATAGTAAAAGATTAAGCTATTAATATTCCAACAAATTCACTTTCCCTTGAAAGTATCTACCCTTTTTCTCTATTTTGACACTTGAGCATCATCTTTGGCAGAAAAGGTAAAATGCTGCTGTTCTAATTAGGAATTAAATTGTGACTACTGTACTCTGATGTAGATAATTAGAGATATAGCAGAGAATTATGAATCAAGAACACACAGTATAAGTAGATGAATGGAGGAAAAGCCTTTTTCCAGAAATGCAGGATTTTGCATCCACACATACTGGTCTTCATTATTTCTGCTGCAGTGAAAGGAATCCTCACTACCCAACCTGCACAGCAGTTTAGCTAAAGAAATCACTTTCAGCTTCAAAACCATCTGAGCAGATCAACAATCATCATATAAACAAATAAACCTCTTAGGGCAAAAGCTATCCCAGTTTCGGCATCACTGATAGAGAATTTCAGCCTCTCTAATTTTCCACCCTAATTTGCAGGTGTCTGGCAATTTCTCTCTCATCTTCATGTGCATTCAGTTAAAGATGCTTTGAGATAAACCGCAAGATTTCTGTGAAGCATTTGCTCGGCTCCCCCTCCTATTCCCACCCTGCTAGCATCACCCTGGGAAAGGAGCTCTGAGATCAGGCTGAGAGAAAGTCAATAGCTGACAGCAAGGAAATAATCTGAGCCATTGATCCTCACTTCAGCCTTCAGAGTCAACACAAACCAAAGGGAAGACGTATGCTTATAAACACACAAAAAATGGAGTGAATATATTAACTCCCAGTGTGCTACAAAGACTAGGAATGGCTAATGTGATTAATGAGCACAAGAAATGCCGAAAAAGGCACAGCCAGAGAATGAACAACTTGCATATCAAGTCAAGAAAAATAAATGCAGAGAACAAAATATTCTTCCATAAAGGTCAGATTTTTTACCTGAATGTCTAAATCCCTATGGCAATGCATAGTTTATAAGAGTAAGTGTCTATATCCCCTCAGAGATGGCCTATTTCATGTCTGCCTAGGAGCAAAGGTGGCAAAAAGTCAGTTTTAACTGATAACTCATATCCCCTGAGAAAAGCTGAAGTCTACTAAGTTCCTCACCAAAAAACATTCAAAAAAAAAAAGAGTTCAGCACTGAGAAGGGATGTTATTGCACATTTAAGCTTGCCAAGGATGCCCTGATCCTTGGCAACAGATTTTTCCTGGAAAACAACTACATCACTCAAAACAATGTGACTCACTTTTAAAGTTATTCTTCATTCTATCATCAAACTCATCTTTTACAACTCTATTTTGCAGATTGGTATCTAATCCAATAGTGAGGCCTTTATTTTACATAAACTTCAATTTTCTATCAGATATTCACATAGAATTTCAGTGTGCCATCAGAAGATGAACTACGACACTGAGACTATTAACTATATGAAATATTCTTCATAATTAATTCACAGAGCATTCTGAAAATGAAGAGTCTCAAGAATATATTATGGTCAGACAACACCCACCAACACTGAAGAGTTTGACAAGAATAAGCCAATATTGATGAGGTAACACTCTACTTAGATACACTCGTATTTAACGAGAAATAACAAAATTTATAATTATTGGAATGATATAAAGCATGCTGAAATCTAATACACATTACCCAGTTATCAGACACACAAACCTTCAGTGCTCAGGATCAAGTCCTGCACTGAGCTTCACGGTCAGACATAGATCAGACAACCCTATGTGCTGCTCTTTTCCTTCTCAGCCCCAGATTCCCCCCTCCAGGACAGTCTCTAGCGCCTGCACACTGCCAGATAAATCCAGATACAGACTTTCTTTTGGAACAGAGATTCAATTAAATCCCACTTTCCAAAATGACCTGTGCACGCATCTATGTGCACCTCACCTGTGCTACAAATAACACCTGAAATTGGAAGAGATTGTGAGTGATATTCTTGGCAGCGTTAATCACACTGCTTTATTGACATCAACTTGTATTATACTGATCTACACCATCTGGTCCCAAATCTAATTTGCTTTTCACTGCCGACTTGCCAGCGGTTTACTTTCAATATTTTCCTGAGCTGGTGGAATGAGAAAAGACTGGTCTGCTTCAATTTTAATTTGTAGTCCGGCTGCCTCCTGTCAGCTTCACTTCTGCCATTCCTGCCCAGCATGAAGCTGCTGTATTTCTTATGCAAACGAGTCTTACTTCTCCCAATTAAAAGGAAAGTAATGCTGAAAAGAACAGGCCAGACCTTCACACTGTGTTTGAGGGAGAAGGATAACATCCCAAAGGTCTGGCTTGACACAACTTCCACGCCCCCGACCTTGGCAGCTGTGGGTTTTGTTTAACTTTCACCGTGCTGGGTTCTGTGTGTGAGACAGATGTCATCTGATGCACCCCTCAACACCCCGATTGCTGTTTGGGGTTGAGCCTTACAGAACAGGTTGGTTATCCAGGCATCAGGGATCTGTTTCTGAATCGCTGTCCCATTAATCCACCTCTGAAATGGTCTCTAGCAGCAGCACAGTTCCCTGCCTGTTCATTTTCCAGATCTGTGAGTCCAGTACTGGTTGATGGACTCCCAAATTAATGGCTGCCAGTTTATCAACCCAGGGGAAATTCTATCCATTTTCTGCTGAACACAACAGTTTTGAAAATGGTTTGTGTGAAATATTATTATCCCTTACATGTGAAATAATAGGATTAGGTCCTTCTATGCATATCCAAAGAGATTATAAAATAGTTAAAGTACATTAAATCCATTTCTTTCAGAATTTTTTTACCAGAAAACAACACACCTTCTATTTACAGATTTTATAATTGCTAAATCTAAAAGTAGACCTGTTTTTCAAGGCAAACTCAACCTCCTTCTTATGAGTCTCCATCTTCTTTTGGCTACAGTTATGTGAGATGACAAGTTTATGATCCTCAGTGCATTCCAATTCTCCTTCTCTAGGATATTATTAGCCCCTTTGTTACAAAGTCTTTCCTGTCAAAATGAGCTCATAAGAGTTTGAGCAAACTGGATCATCTTTAATAAAGTGAGTTAAAATCAGGAACAGCCTCACGAAGGGCTCTATGGAAAGTAGCAGGGGATAGACACCTCTTCAGCTCACAGACTCCAGCAGAAGACAAATGTAGAAAATGGATAGTTTTGTGGAGGTCTTAGAGCATGGTTCACCTCCCAGTTCCACCCTTCTGCTTGCATGGGATCTTTTCCATTCCATCACAGCCTCCCAAGACAACCTCTGCTCCCACCAGTCCATCCTCACAGCAAGACCCATTTAAAGAATGGGTAGGAAAGGGCATGCCCATGCTACCCTTAAAGCACATCTGTCTCCAGGACTGGCAAGGGATGTTAAACCTGGCCCAGCAACAAGCTAATTGTCCCACCCACTGCTGGGGTGATGCTGTGCAGGCAAGACAAGCCACAGGCAACCACCTCTAAGTCCAAATAAAAGCAGGAGATGAAATCAGGGGCTGTGAAATTCTGCCTGAGGGACCACCTCTCTCCAAAAGAGCATTTACAGACTACCCAGCTCAGGCATCGAGGCATTTCAGCATGAATGGGCTCCTTGGCTGCTCCCCACCTGCTCAGCTGGCAACATCACTTTGAACTCAACACCAGTTCTGTGGAACATGAAAGACTGAATGATCATATCCCACAGTGACAGAACCTGATAAGCAGGATCATTGACTTTAGTTTGCCTTCAACTCAATTATTCATGCCCTAGCTAAAATAACTCCTAATCTTTGGGCCATCTACTAACTAAGCATTACCCAATAAACTCTGACCCTATTACACTGCACTCCAGGGAAATTTATTTCTGACAACAGTTTAGAACCATCTATGTATTGCCTTTAGCCTTTTAAGTTTAGAGACCAAACTGAAGCCTTTCCAAGACTACAGGGTATATACTGCTGTGATTTGGAGTGAAAACAGAGAAAAGCAGGTCAAAAATCCCTTGTCTGAAAGGGAAAAGAAACACTCACAGGGAAATCAAAACCCGACACTGAATAGCAATTAAGTGAAACTGGTCTATCAGTTTTTTCTTGGCCCAGCTAAATCAAGTGTGCCCTGAACAACCATATAGCAACTATTGAGTAAAGCAAATCTCACATTAAAATTCGGTTCTCCCAAATAATTTGCAGCCTGATTAATTATCACCTTCATTCAGCAAGGTACTTAAACAGCTGAGCAATCCCATTAACCTCCCTAGGACTACACAGAAGATTGATGCTGGGTGAATGTGTGTTGCTAGACCTTGTGAGGGTTTTGTCACTAGGAAAAAGTCTGTAGGTTACCCATCCATCTCCCTTTGCCCTCCATCTTGTGAATACATGGGCGCCCACATATCTCTATGCTACAGTATTGCCCTTCCAGTCAAGTAGAACAGATGCCCCTCTGTCTCCAAGAGAGGAAGACAAGAAGGAAAAATGGATAAAGGGAAAACGTGTGGCTGAAAAGATCTCAGCTGCTCAGGGGGTTTATCCAGCAGCAAGGAAGATCTATGGGCTCTACTTGTCTCTCCTAGAGGCAAGATTTCATTTTTCGATTAAAAACTTCAACACCCGCTTGCTGTATGTGAACAGCACATTTCTCCCGTGGCTAAAATTGATAGTATGCCATGTGCTGTAAAAGGGTAGCACCAGCACTATTGTAATCCTTGGCCACAACTTTCATTTCCCTAACTTGCTGACACAGGGTAATGGAGGGCTGTGCTATATGAGAGAATACTAAACAATTCAAGTTACAAATTTTCTCTGAATGTCTAAGCTGACCTTTGAAGCTTTCAATAAAAATATAATTTAAAGAGGGGGAGAAAAATTGTTAACATGGAAATGGAGTTACAGGAACAGGACCAAATTCATTCCTTTGACTTGGTATCCACTCATGTTTGATGTCAGCTGTAAAATTATACATCACAGCTTGAGTGAAAAAGGCATTTGGTTCCACGCTAAAAGCAGGCCACGTACAAATGGTTTATTAACTGGAAAGGAATCAACAGTGCTCAAGTGATCGGGGACAGCACTTCATTAACAATCTGAGCATCCTCCCTCACACAGCCCTGATTTCTCTTTTTAGGCTGTTTTACATTACTCTGTGGGAGCACAAAGGGAACTCTGAAGGCCATTTTTATTTATATCTACTCTAGGATGCCATGCGTTGCTGGAGAGGTGAAACCTGGCTTTTGTGTACATGACAACATGGCCTGTGGTATTTTAACAAAGGAAATCTTTAAGAGGAGCTGCCAGGATGAAAGAGAAGAGCTCCTTCATGCTTGGGGACATAGTTTAGTGGCGGACTTGGCAGGGCTGGGTTAAAAGTTGGACTCTATGGTCTCAAAGGTCTTTTCCAACATAAACAATTCTCTGATTCCATGATTAATATTCTCCAGAGCAGACAGTAGCTGACATGGGTATGCTTCCTCCAAATCCCTGTCAATTAGCAGTTCTGCTCCAAGCACAAGCGAAGTGTTTTGTGTGTGTGAAAAATAAGGTCAAAAAACCCAAGAAAAACAAAGCCACACTTGTGGCCATCGTGATAGGTGTGACAACAAAAAAAGGGGGTCCTCATATTGAGCAACAGGGAGAAGGAAGAAGAAAGTTAATTCTTGAGGTGGGGGAGAAGTTGACACCATAGCAGTTTCCTCACAGAGAAAACAGGTTTCTGCTCATTCAGGGAAAACCTATGAGTCAGGATTTTGCTGGATGAACCAAGTAACTGAGAAAAGCATCCACTGGCCTTGAGAGGGAAAAACAGCTTGAGAGTCAATATCCCAGTCTCTTCCTTAGAGCCCTTTACTAAAAGCTAAATATGATCTGCTTCATTTTCATGACAAATTTTGCTGCTGTTCTCCAGCAAGAACAGAACTAGAAAGGCAAAGGAACACGTACTGGACATCACTCAAGCAAGGGTGGAAGCAACAGTGGATTCACCAATTCAAAGCAGCAGTTAATAGCTGTATTCAGTCATTCCAGCACAGAACGGATGCACCTTTATAGCAAAAACTATCTCTGTGTTAGCAAAGCTTAGCTGCTCAAATCCTGTTGTTTGTCACAGAATTCTCTCTTGGATCACTGATTACAAGATCCAGAATCCCTATCCCAACATTTTGAAATATTTTCTCACAAATCCAACATATTGCAGGAGCAATAGAGAAAACACAGCTCTAGGAGAGTTACTCACAGACATCCTTAACATTTGCCTTATGGAAGTCCACATTCTGTCATCTTTCCCTAGAACACCACAGGATGCACATGGTAGCACTTAGCTGGAGCAGGTCGAGGTACTTGATGCAGAGAAAACTCCTTGAAATCATTCCAACCTCATAGTGACATACAGCAAGAGATTTTAAAGCACTGCCATAGGACCTAAGCACACCACAGCTTGCTGTAGCAAGGCAGATTTCCATGGCCCAATGGTAGTTAATTTTCTAAAGGTCAAATTTTACATGTTTATTTTGCCGAGTGCCCTGCGCAATACAAAGACACAGCTATATTAATAGTTGACAAATTAAAAGCTCAGCTCATTCTAAGAGACTGTGCAGAGTTTTGCTCTATTTCATCCAGAGTGACATTTCATCCCAGAAAAGGCCAGGGCAACGTCCCAGCTCAGAACATCTGGTTGGCAAACACAATGGAGCACAGCACCTGCAAACACGCTCAGTGTTTGCTTTGCAACTATTTGTTCCCCCATCCGCAGAAAAATATGTTTTTAGGCTGTCAAAATTCATTCCTTGCCAGGGGAGTCTGGTGTGATAATGCAGCCCGTTTGTCTTGGAAAGTCCTCGTTTCTGGGCCACGCATGGCTAAGCCAAAATTTCTGGAAGGTGAAAGTGGGAAAAGAAGGTTTTCTTCCCTCTTTTTTTCCTCTCTGCATTTTTTTTTCCTAGTTTTTGCAGCTTTTTAGACATTCTGCTGAATGTCTAGTGGGATCATATCGAGCCAAACAGCACAGTTAAGAAAGAACAGAGATGGATTGCAGCAAGGTCTGTGGTTTAAAATCTATCATCCAGGGGCTAAGGAAGTGCAAACAAACTAATAAAAGCAGAAAATTATGAAATCCCAGCCTTAACGCCAAGCAAAATTTCTTAATTTAGGGCTCTCCTAATGGCTGAAACCACCACCAAGCTGACTCCAGGGGACAATCTTTTGTCCTGCCAGACCCTCCCTTTGGAAAGGAGAAACTCCAGGACCCCAGCCAGCCCAAGGTGTTAGTGGGGGAAGGAGGTTTTCAGGAGGAACAAGGCTGGGGGAATGCAAAAGTGTTATAAAAAGCCCTGCCAAAAGGGAGGTGCAGGATCATAGCTGAAAGTTTGAGATACATTGTGTAGGCTTCAGTCAGTCAGCCAAGTTCTCCACCACTCCATATAGGCTGCAAAAATACAACGGGACTGACCACTGAAAAATCGATGCAGTGGCCTGGAAGAAGCTTCCTTCTGGCCAAAGATGTGACCAGCACCACGATGCGTCACAGCATGGGAAGCAGGAGACACCAAGGTGGGAGAACAGGACAGTGAGGAGGATGAATGAGCCCACTGCTGGCAGCTCCCAGCCACATCAGCCAAAGACTAGTTCCAACCACTTCTTCCTTATTTTTATTTTCTGTGTTGTAAGAAGCATTTACTTTCAATGAAGAAACCTCTTTTTTTTTTAATATATGACAAGCCACATCTGAAAGACCATTTCTCCTCCTACCCTACTTCTTTAAATCTGTAGGTGTTGCTGATACTTTTTACCATTGAACACCTGCCTCAGTGGTGGCACAATATCATCATTATAAAGGACATTTACAGGAATAAAAAACCATGCAGGATATTCCTCCTGGCACAGCTACTCGCTATGCGGCCTTCAGCAAGACAGTTCACCCCTTCACATTATAAGCTGGAAAACTGAGTGAGAAATATGAATCCCACCGAAAAAACCAGATGCTACATTTAAGTTGAGATCCTTAATAAGCAGCTACCCATGTATGTTAAATAGGACAGCGATTTTAAGGTACGCCAAGAAGGCAAAGCTTAGCAAAGCCTTCACTCAAGAAGAATCCAGCTGATAAGACAGTGCTGTTGAACAAGAGCTCAGGTTCAAGAAGGTTTCTCCTTTTCTCTTTATTTCACATTCTCTCGCTTACTTCACCCCCCCAACACAGAAGCTACAGCCGCATATGAATGACAAAATTTCCTTGTATACAAAGGTACCACCTGCCAGCACAGGGGGGTGAGTAGAGCTAACTCATTAAAGCACCCATCCCATGGTTTCAGTCCATGGCATGGCATTGTCTCTTCTTTGTGTTGGGAGCTTGAGCTCTTCTATGTGGATGGAAGATGAGCAGAATTCCAAACAAATGCTTACTGAGGTTGCCAAAATGTCATTTGAAATTAGATTCATACCGCAATTTGCAAAGACTCCCCATCTCAGTAGCCTGTCTTAAGCGCTCTTCTAAATAATTGTAGATTAAACAAGGCACAAGTCAGAGCAAAGTGCCAAATGAGTTGTGACATCTATTTTTAATTAAAAATAGCAGTAATTGAAATGTATTTATCTCCACTGAAATATTCTGGGCTGGCAGCCTCCGGGAAAGATTTGGCACGGGCAATGAAAGCTCGTAGTCATTAAATTCGTACCTCCTTCCTGGCCTGCTTCAAACCTACCAACAAACTACATTGTTACAAACAATGAGAAGATCCATTAAATGCAGTCCTTGGACATCCCACAGAGGCCAATGGCCAGAGTGTCCATTAACAGGCAAGGACAGGAGAAATGCCCTTTTAGCCTCCTTTGTAACCTCTCTTTGTCTTGTCCCTGCTATCTTCCATCCTTCCCGTCCTCTCATCCCCAAGAGGCTGGAGGAACTGACTTTTCAATTTCCAGCTCCTTCCTCAGCGTATCTGCTGTTTGTCAAGCACAGGCATTAAAGTGCAGCACTCTTTTGTCTTACTCTAGCGAGCGTGTTTTGGAGGTTTTATAGGAAAGGTAGGTACATGTGTGCTTAATACAGTCATTTTTCATAGCAAGAAAGACATCATAAGTGATTAACATAAATCAGATATCATTAATTATGTGGACAGACTCCCCAAACTACTGCTGAAAGAAAGATGAAGAGGAAAAATAGTTATCCCTGTAACAGAAATGAGTTAATGATGTATATTTCCTTCTTGTAACATTTTTCAAATTAGAAGTTTGCACAGAATTGCTTTTGACCTGTAATTGAACCATCTTCAAATTCCCAGGGACAGAAAACTTAGTTAAATTCTCAATGCTTCTTCCCTGTATCACAAGAAAGCCAAGCAGCCCTGCCTACCCAGGAGTTTACATGCTATAATACAGATACAGGAAAAAAAATGGACTTCTCCTGATGCACAGAATTTGCAATCTGAGCAAACTGGAATGAAAGAAAGCAATTGTCATCAAAATATCTTATCTGAATCACAGTCTGTTGATGCAATAAGGGGCATAAATTTAAGAGTATCCACTCCCATTGGTGCCTCTTTGGTGAACTGACTGTATTTAACTCTTGAGCTGTGCCGCAAAGTATAACACACAAGGGAAAATCACTAAGCAGATAAGGACTTACAAACAGCTCCAAATGCTGTGATGAATATTTAGATTATTGACTATAGTCTCATAGCATAATAAACCCACATATTTTAGGCTAATGTAAATACTTATCTATCTCTTCACTGCAATACTACTATCTACAGATCCTTGAGCAGAGAGATGCTATAGGTATTTTCATTATGTACCTCTGGGGGGGAGGGTTGGCAAACAGTCAACAAGAGCAGTTTTCCAAGTTTCAAAATTCCCCTAACCTGCATTATTTCCACTTGTGATTTTAGCTCTCAGTCTCCCAGCCAGACTAAAACCAGCCAAAGATTTAAATGTAAACTCCTCAAGATGCCTCATCTCTGTTATTTTCCAGTGAGGTGTGGAAATTAATAAACTTCTGTTTCTACTGGAGCCATGCAGAGAGAGAAAGCTTTCACATCCCAAGCCTCAGGCAAAGCCACCAGAGCAAGCTGGAATTACTAACAAAATCCATGGGCCAGGAGACAAGGTGGGGCAAGAAGATCAGAGCCCTCAATGCTCACTTTGATTCACGCAGTCTAAGGTCGAAATTTATTTCGCCTGCTGTGTTGGACACAAACGTCAGCAGATATTTTGGCATCACTGGCACAACAGAATTTCACTTCTCTGCAGCTGCAGGACGGATTCTTGAAATGATTTGTCTCCCAGAGCAAGTGTAATTACCTTAATAGACTTTAATGCAAATGGGTAGAGAGGAAGGAATTCATCACCGGCACATATGGTGTTAGGAGATTTCTGTTAAAAAGGTCCATTTAGGAGGGTAACAGGAAATGGCAAGTAGCATACATGGCTGTACAGAAAAAAATAGGATAAAAATGGAAGATGGAGAAGCAGAAATGCCTGACATCACTGGTGTGCTCATCATTTCCCAATGGATTCATTCTGATAAATCCCTTTGCCCATACCTCCCAAGTGATCAGTGTGCACTTTTTGGGATGCCCTCATGTTGGCGAGCCCAAGATGGGACAGAGGTAGCCAAAATCCTGCAACAGCAGCTGAGGCAGCTTCCTTCAGCCAGGAAAAGAGTAATGTGCATTGCCTCTGGCCTTGTCTTCTACACTGTCAGTCTACACCTCAAGCTCTCGGTGTGGACCTGGAAAATCCTGTGATGATGCACAAAAATACTGGGGCATAATCCCTCCACAACTTCCTTCCTGGGAAGAAATAGATGCATACACTGAAGGGTCAGAGATCACCACAGATGATCTCTGATAAGGACAAGAGCAGGTCCATTCAACTCCAAGCAATGTGCAAGCCAGCAATGTTAACTCCCCCTCCATTCCTCACTAATGCAGAACATTTATCACTATGTGTAATAATAATGAATAATAATTAATTCCACTGGCTGCAGAAACACTGGAGTAGCACAGATGGTAAAAATATCTTCTTTCCCCCCAGGCTTGTTACACCTGCAAATATACCAAATTTAAAAACAATGATGGATAATATTAGGTCCTAAAAGACACCTTTCTGATTCCATCTGCACAAAGAATGAAGCATTGAGCAGGAAATTCACAGTGCTCCATTTTCCAATGGCACAGGAAAAAGATTAAACAGACCCAGAGGTGAAATACTACCCAGGCCTGTTATTTAACCAGTAGGGAGTTCTGATATTTGCAGTGATGCTTCAGGTCTGAGCTTTCTAGCCCACTCAGATCACATTCCTCCTGAACTGTCTGCCCTGTTCCCTCCAGCTGAAAGGGCAGTTGCTAATCTATTTATGCAGGGCTGACAATGAAGGCAACCAGATCTGCTCCGAGAGAAAACAGCAAAGGGCTTTTGGGCTCAAAGCCCCTCTGTGGCACTTCAGATGCTGCTGGAAAGCATCTGCAGGGCTGGCTCTGCTTGCAGAGCTGCTGAGTGGGGATGGCTGGCTGCCTCCTGAACAGGAGCCAGGCATCATCACGGGTGTCTGCTGCTAACGAGCGAGCAGAGAATCCTACTGGGGCTCCCGTCAGGCTGAGCTGTGCACACAGTTTATCCTTGCTGCAGCCTCCGAGGGCAGCTGCTGGGTGCTGAAAGGTCCTGCTGAGCTGAGGGTGCCTAGAGAAAGGAGGGAAGGGAGAGAGCATGAGGCTCTGTTGCCTGATGCTTCAGCACATCTTCCTGTGCCTCCAGCTGCTTGCAAAGTCAGGATGACACCCCTTGTTTTGGAGAGGTGCAAGGAACCCACTACTGCCTGCAGCTGCCATGAGCTCTTTGGACAGCAGGTGCCCAGCAATACCATTCACCTTCTGCATGGCTTGAAGCTCCTGCACAACATTTCCTTGCACAATACATTTAATTCAGCATTTTGATGTGTGAGTATAAAGGAACGAAACCCCAAACAGGACAATAAAGAAGGGCAGGGCCAAGGGGTACCTCTGCTTGTCAACAAAACCAAACTGCAGCAGGCTCCTGGGAAATCCAGAAGTAACTTCATGGCTGAGAACGTGAAGTATAATTTCCACTTTAGCCAATTACCCAGTCCCTCTGGTCACAGAGCCTACTGGCATGAGACTGATATCACTGACACCCAACCAACACACCACATTCCCATACAAAGTCATTTCCAAAGAGAAATTGCCATACAGTGTGCTGCAGGTGTACAAGAAGGGAAGGAAACAGTGACTCTTCAGGACATCTCAGGATGACAGAACCATTGCTAGCCAGTTGTAAGAACACAGGACCAATTCTGAGGGGGTTTTCCCCCTCTCTTTACACTTGTGCAACTCAGCAGCTCACACAAAATTAATTGCACACTGGACAAACACATGGCAATTGCAAGTGAGCATGGGAGGTTGCCTGCAGCCAGCAGCTCCACAGATTACTTCCAAACTGCACACCCACATTTGCACACGTAAGGCTTTTGGCACAGAACCTTAAGAAACTGGATTGTTAACATTTCAAGCTCCTCTGAAGAAACTAGGAAAACAAGCAAGTTTAGAAAAATAGTGGTGAATTTTGATCGGTTTTACAGGTGTGAAGAAAACATAACACAGAAAAAAACACTAGGAGGTGAATAAACCCCAGGTTGATACAGAGGAAAGCAAAAGGAACTTTCTACTGTGATGAAAAGTTTCCTGCAGCTCCAGGAAAGGGCTTTAAACCTCCTCAGAGGAAGTTCTCTCCCCAGCTTTTTCAGACTTCTCAGGTAGTTCTGTTAAATGCTGTTTTAATACTTCCAAGTCACACCACAGCCAGAATTTAACAAAACAGGCAGTATTTGAGGCATTAAGAAACAAAAAAGAAGAAAAAAAGAATCAACACACTGACTGAGGTTTTCAGAGACCTCAAGAACAAAACCAGAAGTGAGCAAAAAGTCCCAATTCCTATTTCCTGAAAGAAGTACAATTAATCACCAGTAGTAAAGAATTAAACCACTCAAGACCTAGAATATTCTTAAAATGCTTATTCCAGCCAGGGGTGATGTGAATATTCTGAGATTACTGTGCTGGGAATGGGAACAGGTGAGGCCATTGACTCCAAGGCCAGCAGAAGCAGCCCATTACTGAGGAACCGGAATGTTATCAGCAGAGTTTCTGCAGCCACATGTCTAAACCACTTCCAGGAACAGACTTTTGCTTCAGCACCTCTTCAAAACTCACTTTGGGTAGGAGTCTCTGAGTGTTTAACCAAATATGTGGGAAACAACTGACTCCAGTTCAAATGGGAGCCTACTCCTTCTTAAGAAGCCTTTCCAGCTGGGAATGAAGAGTGAGTGAGACACTTGATGTCTCTATTTCAATCCATTCAGCAATCGCGAATAACAAAGGAAGTTGAGGGAGAAAAAGAAATAAAATCAGCTTTTATGAAAGAAGTTTAAGTGTTCGAATTACATCTGAAGCCAGTCTCACCTCACTTCCCATCATGCATTACTGAACCATCCCCAGCTTTATGAGGTATCGACAATCCAACTCCTTAGGATTATTTCCCACTGCGAAGTCAGCAAGGGCTTTAACACCAGCTCAAACCACAGACTATAAATAAGGAACTAGCAGATCATCTTAAGAGCTGGATGGAGTACTTTCCTTTCCGTCCCCAGCACCTGTCTCTATCCAGAGCCCCTTAACCAGGGAAAAGAAATGCTTGGGATGCAGGGCAGAATTTGGACTTACGCAACAAGAACCCATAAGAGGGAACAATCCTGCCAGCTTCTCCCTGCTAATCTCTTCCTTTGGCCCACTGAGCCCCTAACAGAAGCATCAGAAACCAAAGGCTCCTTGTTCTCAAAAGTGAAAAAAAAATTACTTTTTTGTTTTAAATTTAGTCATTTTTCACTTGTCTTTTCTACTTTTTCCCCATTGCAGCCTTTTCACAAACTTGACTTTGTGGCTAAGTAGAACCAGTCAAGCAGTCACATTTCCAAAGTATCTTTAAATTCACCTCCTTGCTAACCCAATAGCTCCCACTACTGACCTTCTAGGCTGAAAATTGATGTACTTGACCTTACCTGAGGAAGTGCAGAACAGAGAAGGCAATGGGTCATTTCAACCCGTTTCTTCTTGGCCTGCATTTCATTTCTGGCATTAATTTTATATCACACAGTATCATCAGGTACTGGGAATTTCTTAATACCACCTTTATTCACCCAAGCCAAGTGTTCTTGAAGGGAATACATATAAAAATAGGCACACAGAAGTTTAGTATTACCATGTCCACTATATGAGCCCATGCCTTATTTCACCATGTGGCTCCAAGCTCCAGTTAAAGTGCCAAAAGCTTTTAACTGGTTGCTATCATGACATTAAGGCAGAGCCACTTGTCTAAATTCTAATTTTTTTTAAACCTCAAAAAAGCAGCCCTTACCTTTTGTCCATATTTTCCCTGAATTTTAAACTTAATCCCTTTGATCTTCATAAGGGTCTGTGGGCCAGCATCATACCTAACAAGCTGCCTGTGGAACAACATACCAGCCCAAAAATTTGACATGAGAGAACAAGACCTAGAAAGGCAAACCACTCAAAACTACCTTATATTTGCGCTGTGAAAATAAAAAGAATCAAAGTGTTTGATACAAGACAAACAGCATCTATAATTCACTAGCAAGGTCAAGGACACACTCGTTAAAGAAAATCATCTCAGAAAAATGTTTATCTCATGCCAGATCTTTTCTATAAGAGGACCAATAGGTAATTAAGGCTTCTTTTTTCCAGCAGTCAAAGGGGACACCAGATTTTTTTCCTTTAGCACCTTAAAAAAAAAAAACAGTGTTCTTTCACTGGTGCTGGAGCTGTTTCACTGTGACATGTACCATACTCAGGCAACATGTCAACAAATGCAACACAGCAGCTGCTAATGTAATTTTATACATTATCTTTTCCTTCAAGAAATCTAAATCTGACTTTGTTTGCCCATCTGCTGAAAACAAACCCTGACATAATTAACACCTACCACAAGAGCATCCCAACATTGCTCATTTTCCATGTTCCTGAAGGAAGACCTGCCTGGGATTTGAAGGACAAGCTCCATCTTTGCACTGCTGCTCCAATTAACCCTATTCTCTTCTCTGCTTCAAGCAGCAGATCTGAAATACTACGGAAAGCCCTTACACAAGTGGTCAAAAAAAACCACTGGACATGCCCTCCACCCTACACAGACTTCAGCTCCAACAAGGCTGCTCCTGCACACCTAAAACAGGGTCACAGTTTCAACCAGTGCAAGAAACAGCTTGGTCCCCGCCCAAATTCCTCAATGTCAGAGAAGACAGGGAACGATCAGAACAAGTCTCTCAGCAGGTTGCAGCTGTGAGAAGGAAGATTTCATCTAGTCTGAACCCCACTAGACTTCTCCCAGCTGCACTTGTTTATTTGGGCACCAGTCAGAGATAAGTTTAAATCCAGAGAATTTCTATATGACCATAATGCAAAGGACCAAGCTATTTCCCTGTGGTCCAGGCCAGCAATCAGTTCCTAGCGCATTATATCCTCTTCCATTACCTCCAGACATCTTATTGGCAGGTTGGTTCCATCTTAGGAATTACAGGAAATGGAAGGGATTGAGAAATGCAATGTAAATGAAAGGCACATGGCACAGTTTCATGGAATTCATTGGAAAGGCTCCAGGAATGGCCCAGGTTCTCTGAGCTTACTTTCAATGTGGTGAAGTGCTGTGTGATTCAGATTTGGAAAATGGCACCTATAAAACACCAGGATGAAGAGACAGGGGTTACTCGCTCTGCAAGACAAACCAATTTATGAGCTTTTTGTTAGGGAGGGAGAATTGGAAGTCTAGAGGACAAATCCTTCATGGAGAGGGTCACACACTTCTCTCCAAGTGAGGAGAGCATCAAGGATGCACCTGGCTTCTTCAAAGGGGCCCAGATAGCATTTTATCACTATCTGCCCCAACTCAGAGATTGAGTGGATATGCACACGAAAGAAGAGAATATTTTTGTTGTTGTTGATTAATGTATTCAAAATCTTTTAAAACCCACAGGAAAGGTGCTCCAGATTTTTGCAAAATAGTCCCAAGAAAAACCCCAGCAATAGAGAAAACAGGAGAAGCATCTTAACACCCACTGCTCACCATCCACTCCTAAACAAATCCATCATAGGAAAAACACACAAAAATGTTCTAGGGAAAGGTGCCACAAGTTCAACTTCAGCAGAGATAAGCTGTTCTGCCCAGATTTCACAGTTTGAACATAAGCTTTTCTTGGATTCCCTTCTCTCCCCCCTCCCTAAAAAAGTCATAATCTCAACCAGTTGCAATGATTTTTGCAAAGTTTCACAGCTTTATACATCAGGAAATGGATTTAGAAAAGACCCTCAGATTCCATTGACCTCCATAGTTTTGATACAATCAGAGCTATTGAGGAGCTGCTTGTCCCTTTGTTTCCTCCCTTTTTCTCTTTGTAGACTCAGAGAAGTACAATCCTGAATTGATAGCTTCTCCCAATGCTCAGGCTGTGATTTATCAGTCCAGGAGGCTGCAGTGGAGAAGTAATTGCATTAGCACTGCCACTGATAAATAGTGCTTCCTTCAGACTTACGAGCCGCTGAGGGCTAATTACTCCTCAGATTCCAGATTCCGTTTGGCTTTAATCACAGGGTGAATCATCTCTTTCCAAACATGGCAGATATTAATGGTGGCACACTTATCCTAATTAATCTTCCATGGGGAAGGCCTTTTCTTTTAATTAAAGACATGAAAATGTGCAAAAATGACAAAAGAGCATGTGGCCAAGTAAGGACAAGAGTCTAAGCACCGCAGAGGACGGTGAGGATTGTTTTCACAAGGAGATAATGTAATGAGCCATATTCATCCCTGGCATCTGGATTTTGACCTTATTAAGCTGACACGTTGAGAGAAATTCATCTTCAACCCTTCAGCTAAGAGAAAGTGGTGTTGGATGAAGGAATGGAGGACCCAATTCCAGCATCTTGGGCTCTGTGGCTCAACCATTTATACTCAACCCCCTCAAAGACCTACAGCTCAATAATGAAAATATGCAAAAGCCAGAGAATCAGCAAGTTATTGGGCGGGCTGCAGAAAACTCTTGCTGCCATCTGTCTAAACATAAGACAAAAAAAAAAAACAAACACCAGAGCTTGAGACATGAAAGAAACAAAATTTCCGTCAAATGTAAGCTAAAAGTAATGTTTTACTAAATGCTCACTAGTTATGAAGAGATATACTTTGAAATATCAAACAAGGCAATTGGATATATTATATCAGCTCTTAAAAGTTTGCTGCTGGGAACATTGGTCACAAACAAGCTCAGATGTCAGTCCCTCTGCTGTGAACTGGATGTTAAGGATATGAGTTTCTTTCAAAGGCAAGCTTCATACAGGATTTCTGTGGACAATATCTGAAACATGTCCTGTGAAATATATGTTTCTGTAAATAACTGAGGATCCTGTCTAGGTGATGATGTTTTCCAGCATCAAGAGTTCCCTTGAATTAGGAGTCTAAGAGAATCTATGGTCGTGGCACAAATCCACCTTTGGGCAGACACAAACTTCCTAACATGTATCTCAGAGACAGGCTGTGGAGAGAAAAAAAACAGTCAAGAACAGCAAGAACAACTCATCAGTCAGCCTTATTACATTATTTGGAGTCACTTGTCAGATTGCTTGACACCCTTGAATGGTCAGTTGATAAATACTCAGCCAGGGTCTGCACAGTGGGGTTACAAAGAGGTAATTATTCTCACAATGGGAACAGATAAGAAGGTGGGATAACATTTTCTTTGAAATTTCTCAGAGCAGATTTACTGAGGAGCTGTTTTGTCCTCAGAATCTCCAGTAATTCCAAGGAGATCCTTACACAGCGCTGTCCCTGGGGATTTCACCTACATTTGTACCTTGTGGCTTCCTTGACCAAAAGGCCATTTGGGCTGCAGGTGCTTGTGCTGCTCTTTTAGCTGACAAACAGAAGAAAACCGTGTTCAAAGACCCTCTGAAAGGAGACCAAGATGCAAAACAGTTCTCGCCCTGACCTGGTGTATTTCAAATATCAGAGCTTTAGTCCAACCTGAGGTTCGTGGTGTTCCCAGGCACCGAGGAAATGCACCTACCGGTACATTAAGTGAGACTGCAGTCAATACCTCTAAAGTGCCTGTTTATGCTGCAGCAGAGAGCTGATAAACAGCCTTGCTTCTAGTTTCTCTTAATTTAGAATTCATTACGTCTCTCTTTCAATGAAAGATACACCAATAGCTGCCCTTGACAGCTGTTTTCTTTGGGGTCATTCTCTCTATCCACCCATCTACTCTTTCTTCAGGGGGTTTTGCTAACTGTAATGCTAGCTCTATCAATTTCATTCAATTCTTCCAACACAATCTACAGGGACTGAGCAGGACAGCAAAGCCAAATGCATTTAACCATTTGGGTGCCAGGCATCAGTGTGAATTATGATAGCTGAAGGAACTGTGGCAACAGCAAGAACTCTATGACAATAAGGAGCGTGAGTAAATGAGAAGATGATGCCAAAAGGTGAGACACTCAGCAGGATGCCAGCTGGATTGACTTGAGAGGCTTTATTTTAGCTCAGCTAGTATTGCACCTGGCTGCAAGCTCTGCCAGGGCCTCAGCTGGAAATTCAGTTGTGTTAGTGAGCCAGATATACACACAGGACACATCCAGCCTTTCTAGAGTGATGATTGCTTTCCAGGACTCCAATTTATACTCAGAAAAGGATAGATATGACTGCTTGAAGAGCCTGAGAAGTCCCTATTAGATCAGTGGTTCATGTAGTGCAATGTCATTTCTCCAGCAGCAACCACAGAAGATGCTGTTCAGAGAATATGAAGCCTGTGTGATCCCTTCCTCAGCAGATTCCTCCAACACCCACAGTCATTGCACAATGGACCTTGAAGAAAACATCCCTGCCTACTCCTTTTAGTATCCATTCAGAGAGAAGTCACTTACAAAATTATCCTTCTCAAGCCTGCTGACGTTATTTTAAAAGCTGCTTGGGTGGGAAGCTTACAAAAGAAGGTGAAGATGAGAACAAATAGAGCAGTGGAAGATGAGGAGCTTAAACTATACCATCCTCACTAATTACTCAGTGGTACAGTAAAACTATTCCCAATGCCAAAGTCTGGAAAAACAGAGTGGTATTGTACAGAGGGTTCCCAGGGGCCTGCTGAGGATTTAGTGTCTTCATTCCTATGGTGGCACCACACAGCTAAGACATTTAGACTATAAACACCTCAAAGAGGAAGCAGAGGCAGTAACTTTCGTATTGGCCCCCTGTGAAAAACTCAGTGATGTTCTCGGTAGAACTTTTCATGATACTGTAAGAACAAAGTGACTCCTCATTTTAGGAGCAGCCTGTAGTATCCATAGGTTTCTCACACTGGTCCTCAGCCACTTATTTAGCATCACAAAAGATGGGATACAAAAGAAATCCTCAAATTACTTTTTTCCTGTTCACAGCTGAGTTTATTTCTCCTCATATGCTGTGGTCAGCATTTGCTCACTGAAGCTACAAAACTTTCTATCTGCAAAACCCACAGTTAGCAAAAGGTAAGCTACAATAAATTAGTGCAGAATGGCAAGAACAATATTGACAAATCTTAGATGGTCAAAGTCTCAAAATGCTGATAGCAGCAATAGAACCGAATTAGGTTTTTTAAGTAATCAGAAAACAAAGTGAGCATCAAAAGGCTTCCAACTACACGAGGACTTAAAAGGAGAGTGGGCTGGGTCTTGCAAATTGTTATTCTTCAAGCTGAAGAGACTTCAATAAAACCACTATAGACTTTTTAAGCTGTTTTGTCAGCGACATCCCAGAACTCCCTCCTGTCATTCCTGTAACAGTTTATTCAAGCATTTTTCTCTGTCTGGTTGATTTAGACCGTCTGATACTGGCTGGGTTCCCACATCACTTGATTCAAAAGTTTACAGGGACATGGTGGACTCCAAAAAGCCATTCCATGACTTTGCACCAACAATCCCTTGAACAGTCTTCGATGTCAAAGTGTAGTGGCTAAAGAAAACTGGGGGAGCAACCTCTGAGCTAATTCTGGTAAAGTTTCTGTGGCAGCCCCCAGTTCTGTCCCTGCAAATTAATGTCTGTACATCAATTGCTGACTTGGAGCCATCAGCCAGAAATAGTGGCCAGAAGTCAGTAAGAAGTAGAAAACAATCCTTTCTGGCCTACCACTCTCTGTACACCAGTGGATCCCCCCTCTGACATTACCAAACTGGAAATACCAGTCAATAAAATATCTTTCCCCCTTCATCCTCTCTCCCAAAAAGTGAAAGAAATGCCACCAAATTTTAGAATTGGGGATGATATGTCAAATCCATCTCTGCAAAGTGGAAGCCTGCTACCAGAAAGCAACATGTGGGGAAAATGAACCACTAAATGAGCCAAATCTGCCCATTCCCTCGACCAAAAGGAAGCAGCTACTGTTTCTATGGTGAGTGGGAAAGACAGCTCCTTCAGTATGGCGCTGGAAGGAGCCCACATTCCCTGGCAGCAAAGCCTTCCCGTCTCCTCAGCTGTAATAAAATACCACTTCTCCCTCTCTCCTTACCAACCTCTCATTAAAGGTTCAAATGATCCCCAAGCAGAGAAATGTAATTAGGATCCAGCTCCTGGGAACTGCTATCAGTTTGCTCACAATGGCTGGGAAATGGCTGAACATTTCCATCCACCTGCCAGGCCACGATAGAATTTCCAGTGGCTTTTGCCACTGTACTACATGGTGGCTCCCAGAGCCCAGGAGAAATCCTGCCTGCAAGCCCTCAGCACAGCCCAGCTCCCAGAGTTCTCCTGATAATGCAAACTGCCACCAGCAGTTTTAATTGGAAAAGCAGCTACAGTGGAATAAAGTCGAGATTCACCCACTGAGTCACCCTGCCTCATTTCCCCACAGAAATAAACTTGTGTAGAACCTCTTTTCACTATCAAGTGCCAAAAAAAACCCCCAAAAAACCAACCAACATTTCACTGTGTAAACAACCACAATACTGCAAGGAAACATTCCTGTTTTAAAGGCAGGTGGTGAATGGTAGCAAGGGCTCTAGGAGAATTCTTCAGTCCTCCTCAGTCATCCAGATGGAATAAGCCTGGAAAGCAAGAAGCTTTTCTTTCCAGGCTCTGTGTGACCTCAGTCATGTCCTTTTGCCTTCTGGACCTCTTTCTCCACCCAATGATTCAAGAGTGGTTGTTTAGACAAAGGTCCCAGTGTGCTTTCAGAAATACCACATCAAATGCTCAAATCATTGAAAAAAAAAAAAAGCTCCCGTGCTGTTTGTCAGAGATCTAACCAGTCCACACTGGGGTTCCCTTCTGGTCTGTTAATCTGTTTTTTATTCCCATTAAAAAAGGAAGAGGCATTCGCCCATATGTCTTATGCAGCATCATTGTTGGATACCGGGAGCCCTGATGTTCTCCAGCTGTGACATTTTGCTCTCATGGCATAGATTTCATTCTTAGTTTCGTTTATCTTTGAGTCCTTGTGTCAGCTTTATTTCTCATGTTACTCCACAAGCCTGTCCTGTTATTTATATTATCGTGTGATCAACTGCTGCACTGTACCATGCTGATACACAAAGGTTTTTTTGTTTTGAAAGGGTGGGCTGACCTGTCCTGAAATCCACACAATGAGGAATGTTCAGAAATAATGATGGTTCTGGTTCAAAATAAAATTCTGTAAAATATCCAATACTGGGTTTATTACATAGATCAGAAACTTGACATTTCCATCAAACCCTAACCTGAAGTGAGAGAAGGTTGTACCATTCTGCCATGGATCTGTCTCCAAGATTGCGTAGAAATCTGATCTACAAAGGCTGCAGATCTTTTCTTCAAGGATAACTTTCTTTGTTAAAAACAAGATAGAACACGTCCCGGCATTGCAGGGGGCGAAGAAATGAGACCACAAGGATGAAATAAAGGTGGTGACGCGTTAGTCTGAGGATTGGGCCAGAGGTCAGGATGGGGAGGTCTCCTTGTTTATGGAGCAGTGGAGTTCCTATTACTGTGAACATTTTAAATCAAACTGCATGAGGTATTAAAGCAAGCAGGATTAGAAAAACCTCAGAGGGCAGAGAACTGACCCAGTTCATCCTTTCCCTTTGAAATACTCATAATTAGCTTTTCCCTTTGCCCTATTATCCTTCATTTTATTATTTTGAACCATCACAGCTGTAGTCTTCTCACTCTTTCCTCTGAGCACAATTAAACTCTACTACAAACTTCACTTTAACAAGAAATAAACAATTAAAAAAATCATAATTAAAAAAATCCACATTATCTGTTTGTGCTGCCCTCACTTGCTGTCTCTGCTTCAGCAGGTAGAAAACCAGCAAGCTCAAACTGACAGCCAAGATGCTTTCAGCTTTTATGAATTACATCTTTAATTTCAGCTGCATCTGGGTTCAAAGAAACATTGGATTCCCATCTGTATTTTATATCTCAGGCTCAAACAAGAGCTCTGGGCTAAGGTGAGTAGATCCTTGCTCTGTCTTTTGCAGGTATTTCTCAGGGCATCAAAGTTTCATTTGAAGAGTTACCTTGGAGTCAAGAAATATATTGCTTATGGATCTCCAGGGAAAATGACACAAGTGAAAGTTATTAAGTGCACAGCCTCAATATTTGTCCATCCCTTCCCAAAGAGACATGAGACAAGGCTACTCACTTCCCAGACAATAAGTGGTCAATCATTTTAAAGCCTGAGGGGGAGCAAAAGCACCAACTGTGGTCTTCAAGCAAAGCACTGACAGCACGGTGTGTTCGTGGCAGCAAGACGACAGAGAGGGGATACTTACAGCCAGTATCAGTTTATGCACTGAGCAGGCCTCTCCCCATCTCCACAAAGCCAGGTTCTGAGGTTTATCACACCTTAAAAGAAGGTCAGATCTAGACTTATAAAACCTGAGGCCCTTTATCAGCTGCTGGCTGTGCGCAGCACTGCTACATCCTGAACTGTCAGACACAACTTCTCTGGTTGTGCAAGGTGGGCAGAAATCCTACATTGCAAAATTCCAGTCAGGCAATGAACATGGTGTTTTAGTACAGTTTCTCAAGTCTAACAGCTTTAAACACACACACACACCATCCCTCTCCACAGCCCCCAAAATGTAAACCTGCTTGTAACTGGCTCAGTAGCAGCATGGCCTCGCTCAGGAGAATTTTCCTAAGACATGGCTGGAAAAGAAGTAGTTGGCATCACCATATATCAGTGGGCCCAGGTTCAGGGGCTGCACAGGCTGGCCAAAGCCTGAAATTCCACCTGATTTGGAGATATTGTTGATTTTTTTTGTTGTGTGCAGGAGGCAACAGGCACATGGATGACAAACCTGAAATTAAAAGCACAGCTCAGAAAGCAGGAGAGTGGAAAGCTGGTTGGAAATTTTAGCCATTTGGGCATTTATCACACCCCTAGTAGGTAGCTGGCAGGTTGTCAGCAAAATACAGAAGCATACAGCGGATTATTTTCAGCCAGCTTATTTTTGCAGTCAGGAGAGTACAGCTTGACAATTAACAGCAATCATGTTCAGAACAGATACCAGCAAATTAACTCTATTTTTCCTGCTTGCCAAGCACTGCATCCTAAGGTCTATGAACACAAGCAGAGAATAAAGTGGATGCTGAAGGGAAAAACACAAGGTCTCATTTTCAAAGCAGTCAGGAGATCTGTAGGAAAGGGAGGATAAAATATTTCAAGCTAACTACAGCAGGGAAATGGCATGAGCCATAGCAACGCTGCTGCTAACAGGGAATTTATTTAGAAATTATGAGATGTGGGAAGTCTGCTATTTTCCTAGTGGAATTTTGAGTTCTCAGCCTTTTATTTATGTTTAAATACCTTTTTTTAACTCCTTGTCAGTGTTACTTCATAGCCAGGTTCAGTCAGAGTTATTCTATCTGATCTGTAGCTAAGTGTTCAGAATTTCCTCAAAAAATTTTTCCTTTAATTTGGGGATGAGGTGCAGGGAGCCACTACAGGGGAAGAGGACAGAGGAGGTAGAATTTTTTCCTCACCATCAGGGCTCACAGAAGAACTTCACAAGCTTTAAAGGGAGACACAACCACAGCTGTGCAATACAACAAACACAGGCGTTGTTCCACTGAGCTCAAAGACTGATCAGCTCCTGCTTCTCTGTTCAACAGCACAACTCTTCAGCTCTCACGGGACAGCTCTCCCTGTCCCAAATGCCCCAACACCCAACAGAACCCCAAATACTTGAGGGCTTCAGACAGATAGTGGGAGAAAGAACTGCAGCACTAACAGTGCCCACTCCTGGCAGACACAGCAGGGAGGCAAGCCTTAAAAAAAATAGAAAATCAAAGGGATTGCAGTCCAGAGAAAACTTTCAACTTAAATTATTTTTTAAAAAAAGACACTGTTCTCTAACTTGATTTTAAACTGACAGGCTTCAAACCTCTGGTCATTTCCCCAGCAAAGACTTCATACCCCTGCAAGTGAAATCCCTTTACAAGCTTAGGCGAACTGCTATTCCTTATTACCACCAATATCCATTCCTGGCACGCAGCTCTTTTCAGTACTGTCGTTGCAGAAAAAACCCAAACATTACGCACGATGAATCTCCTTGTGACCTTTAGTGTAAACTTCCCCCAGCAAGAAGAACTCCCGAATTCCCTCTGCCAAGGCGCACACGCTCGGCCGGCGCAGGATCCGGCTGGAGACACCGCCCTTTGGGCTTCCATCATTTATCAGGACAGGAGGCTGTCAGGCTTCTTCCTGACATCCACCGGCTCAGGAAAGGGAAGTGGTGGCAGTTTACACGAGGAAAATAATAGCATATGGCTGGGTATTTTGGCAGGAGGGAAAAAACCCCCAAAATCTACACAGTAAAATTATCCTAATGAAAAATTGGAAATAGTCGCTGAGCAGAGGTTTTCTGACAGAAGACCAGAGAGATGATTATTCTAACCCAGGGGAAGCATACTCTTGAGAGCAGTTTGGGTGGGGGGAACTGGAAAAGCATAATGAGAGAATGTCTAAGCCTATGCTTAATGCATTAAGAGATTTCAACCCACTAACACCTCATATCCCCATTTCACTCATGTCCTGCCTCTCCCTAAGCACCTGAATTCCACCACCAACTAAGGAAGAGGGGAGAAATACGGTCTTTGAGGCAAAAATGTCCTTCCTTTCCTTGATCCTTTTTATATCTGTATATAAATACAAAGGCTACTTTTCATATTTACAAAGGGAGTGAAGGCAGGAACACTTCCCACAGCAAGCAATACCACCTGCAGCACCTCACAAAAGCTGCATCAAACTGGGGAGGGATTCACGCCTTTCCTCTCTCAATTTATATTTCACAATACTTTACAACACAAACCCAGAACTCTTTGGCATATACTTCGTACTCAAAAGGTTGAAACATTTCCTTTATGAAGATGTTTGGGGTGTGAAGAAAATAAATGGGTGCAATAAAAATAAATCAGCTCTAGCTTTGCTGGTTAATGTATATTACCTTGTCTATTGCCTCATTCAAACTCCATCCCCACAAAAACTTTGGAGAGCAGAGAGGCAAAATTAAAATAAAAATGACAGCGGAGAGAGCAGAAGGGAAGAGGAAAGGAAGGAAAGATGAGTTTTCAGATGAGTTCTGAAAACAGATGGGGAATGACTGAGGCACAGAGATTCATTGTTCTTGCAGAAATAGCTCTGAACAGATTATTAAAAGCAGCCCATCTTCTACTGTCCCACTGTCTTTCCTAGAAAATCCAGCAGCTTTCTTCCCCATTCCCTGCTCACAGCTTTCTGCAATCAGTTCCACAAGTAACCACATCCTTTCCCTTGAGATCTTCTCTTCCCTTTTGTCCCTGCCTTTTTCTGGCCACAGCTGGGAGGGTGAACTCAACCTGTCCCATGCCACCCCTTTTCTGCCTAACAGTCCAAATCCCAGGGCTTCTCCACTCTATCCCAGGACACTGGCTGGCAATTTAACAAGGCCAGCACATAGTGAAGCTTTTCCCTGTGCTCAGATGCACTGCTGGAGTATAAGAACATGTGCAACAACTTTTAATTCTCTGCATAATTGATCACAATAGATTTGACTCCTAAACCACAGGAACACCAGCTCAGAACTGCCTGACAAAGCACGGCAGCCTCTGGCTTGATTGATGAGTTTTTCCCCAGCTGCATGAAGGTCAAGACACACATTTTGCTTCCCCATGTTGTCAGTCTTTGCTAAAACTAAACCCAGTTTCTCCTGAACTGGAGGGAGAGCTTTGATGGCTTGCAGAAAAAAAATACAAACAAGACAATCGGAGCTTCCTGATCAGGTTTGAGGGAACTCCAGAGATAAGCCTTGGAAAATGCAGTCACCAGCAAGACTCCATCGACACTTCAAAGATCCACCTTGTTTAGATTCATCCTTAAGATCCAGGCTTTGCTCAGATTCTTGATCAGCTGCTCCACCAACCTGACTGTGCCGACCAGGATCTTGACACTCCTCAGTAAATTATGGTCTAGGCAATGAATTTTTTCTTGTTATGCCTTCAAACGTCCTGAGAGGGGAACGCAAGCTGTGTTTACAAGTTGCTGAACTTATCCCTCCCTGTGCCCTGCGCTGTGTTTAGCCACTGGAGCACCTCTATAAATTACACTTAGCAGAACAAGACCATCTATAAGCAGAACAATTTACTATTAGAGGATTTTAAAGTGACTTTCATTTGTTATATGTGCAAAGCCCAAACTTATTTCAGCTTTTCTAATGGAGGGCTATCTTCCTGGAAAGATTTAAAGCTTTTCAGATAAGATTTTCTTTTAACACAAAGGACCAGAGCAAAGGAGACATTCCCCCCTTTCCTCCTCAGTCACACCAATTATGATATATGGCAGGTGGTAAAAAGTCACTTCTAAGAGCATCAGGTATGTTTTTGCCCAGCTTCTCACTTCAGAGCTGCATTGCCTGCCCACTTGCAGTTCATTTGCCAGGTTCCAACTCAAGCAGCAGATTGCCACCTTACCTGGGCATTTCACATGCCTTGCATGGTCACTTATGTCAAAAGCAAAGTCCTTTTTAGATGCTCCAGAATACACTTGAGAGGCAACTGGCAAGCCTCAACAGCTTCAGGGCATCTTTGCTTGCCACATCTAAACATTGCCTTAGGTATTTACTTAATATCATTTCACAACTATTTCAGGAATGCTCTGTGAGTTTGAGTTTTAAAGCTCCTTGAGGAATTTTATCTTTTCAATTGGACAGCAAGTTCCACCAGGAGATCTAGGGCTCAAGGCTTGGCACCATGAATGGTGCCCTGCAACAGCCCTGGCACACAGATGAGTACTACTAACTCAGAGGAACAAAGGCACAGGATATGAAAGACCAACTTTAGATATTGCTCCCTAAAATAAAGGGCTTAAATCCTGTCAAAGCACTTGGAGATGCCAAGAGCGGCCTATAGGATCACAAAGGAATTGCCTCAGAGGCAGAAATACCATCCATATTTCTAGTATCTGTCCAAGGCACTGACCTCTCCCATCCCTGGTTGTGTGATAGGAGGGATAAACAGTCACTGACATGTCCAGACCAACCCCTCGGACATCCAAGCCTAGGCTTGGACTCTTTCAGGAGACATCTCTGGAGATAACATGTTGGAAAACAAATTTCAGCCCTAGAACATTAATTAGCTCCATTTTTCCTAGAGCTGGGTTAGTCTAGCCCAGAATCTTCCTGGGCAACCAAGCTGTGGAGGCTGCTGAGCACCAGCCATCCCTGTGGCTGAGCCTCATGCATGGTGCCAGAGAAGAACAAGCTGTGATGGATGATTCCTCTGGCTTGAAAATGCATCTTATCAGTGCTATGGGTTGTTGTCAGAGAGAAGAAAGACTCTGCAGAGGGAGGATAAGTCATTTGATATGTAAGTGGGAGGAGAGATGCAGAGGGCAACTCCTCAGGCCAGTGCCAGTTCTGGGAAGGAAGCCACCAACAAAAGACCAACAGCTCGTACCCACCTCCCTGCCCTGTGAAATCCAGGGGCTGTTCCAGCAAAGCTATATGATGTAACAACATTTCATTATCACACATGGAGGCCCTCAGACTTTTCATCAAGACCATTCTTAATTCCTAACAGGCAGAAAGAAAAATATCCCCATTCACAATGGCAAGTATTTGCCACACTTGGGTGCAGAAAGTCACCCCAGATGTTAGATACAGGACCAGAGGAAAAAAAAAAAACTATTGATAAGCAGCTGGTAACTCTTTCACTGTTGTCTGAGCAATCTCTGCTTATGTTCCCATTTTTCTGGGAAAATCAAACAGAGATTTAACCAGAACAACAAAATCAGTTGTTCTCTCTGGGACTATTCAGATGCCAGCTTGGTGCTCTGGAGGGGCTGAGACAATTCACACAGCAGTGACTGATGGGAGGAAGAAAAGAAGATGCTGAAGGGTGGAATAAGACCAAGAAAGAAAGAGCTACGAGGCATTTGCAAACTTTCATTATTCATATTTGAAAGCAGCATCTCTCCCCCGAAAAAAACATTGAAGATGTTGCTTTAAAATGCATCTGGTTTTGTCACAACCCTTAAAACTTGAGCACAAATACCTGAAAATAGGATTTTAGGCCTCTTGCTACAAAGATAGAAGAAAAAAGAAACTAAGACTGAATACATCAGGAAAGAGGAGATACAGATTAAGTTTAATTGAGTGCTACCCACTTGAGAGATCCTTTCACCCGAAATCTGTTTGAACCAATATATTTTTAAAACCAGTAGCTTGACAAATTTACCTGGGGATTTGAAGTTTTCAGTTTAAGTGTAGTCCTTAAGAAAGAAATTTTTCTCCTGAGAAATTAGCTCCTCTGGAAATTATTTAATCCTCCACTGTTTTTCTAAAGTAATGCTGCAAATATCAGTAACTGATTAAATACCATCTCATGAACAGTCATAAAAATAGCTGGAAAAAGCACCTTAGAATTGTGTCTGTCTCCCAGAAATCCTGTTATCTGGCACCACTCAGCTGAGATCATCACTTGCCTCAGGAGTTACTCTGGGTTTTTACACAAGCACAGAGCATTTGGATATGGATACAAAGCAGTATTCTTCCTGCCTTTTTTTTTATTATTACTGACCTTGATAAACCTGCATAACAAAGGTCACACATTGCTCCAGATGCACCAAGTTACACAGAGATCACCAAAAACCCTACAAAGTTCTAGCCAGTTGCTTGGGGTGGGTTTTTTGCAGCCTCCTCTTACCCCTATTAGATTCCTTTTCCTTAAGGATTCTCATTTTTCTCATTCTCACATACCACCAGACTCAGTCCTGACCACTTCCACAGAGCCATCTCTGCCTCTGTTTCCTGAACACTCACTCTCCACTCTCACGTGCACACTCCCACTGTCTGTCAGAGCCACAACAGCGATGATTTTTCTGCCATGAGCACACAGAACTTTGAAGAAATTCTCCAAAATCATGCACTAAACCAGAACCTGAAGTAACACTGCTAGGAGCATGAGGTCTGTGGTCCAACATAGTCCTTGGCACACTTTCAGCAGAGCCAGGCAATAGCCACTTCATTTGCTGTCTGAGGACCCTCCATAACTGACATGTCACTGGGCCAACTCTCTGCAACTTCATTTTTACTCAAAGATTCAGGTTTGTAGAATTCTTTTTTCCTCCAAAAGTCTCCATAAGTTGTTGAAGTTCATAGACAAGTGTGCAAGATAGTCACAATTCACCTATTCTTGGAGAATAGTCTGTCTTCCAACAGCAAAAACCAAAGCATGCCAGTATCTCATGGCGGCCAAACAAAAAAGCCACCAGGACGAAAAAGAAATGTTCAGTGGAGAAATCTTTAGCTTTGCTGTGGGCAAAGCCCTTAACACAGCTTGCTATAGACACCACTGTCCCAGGGAGCTCATTTTATGTCACTGACCACTCCAAACACATGCATGGACAGCACATGCTGAGCAAGATATCCATATGGCATCTCCAACACCTGAATGGAGGGGGCTTTGCAATGCCTGCTCCAAGGAGGGCAGCTGGCTGCTGGGCAGGTCCATTGCTGACCTCTCATGGTCGGAGCCAGACTTACATGGCCAGGGACAGTCCCCAGGACAAGGTGGGAGGGTCCCCCACCCCTGTGCCCGTCACTCCTGCAGCTCACAGGCAGGTCCTGAGCTGTTTATCTCAGTTCACCCAATCATCAGTGACAAGCTCAGGGTGGAAAACCAACCTGGTGTAAAACTTTGCTTCTATCCAAGTGACTCACCTTCGCAGAGAACAGTTTGAACAAAGTCTTGGGCCAGAGGGGTAGGACAAGTTTGAAACTCAGTAGCAAGACCATCCTCGAAAATGGAATTGAAAGTCCCACCTTTCACTCAGCTCTCATTTGCCCACAGTGAGCATGTTCACAACACACCAGTGCCCAGGTAGAGCACAGGGGACTTGAGTGTTCATCCTTCTGCCTGCTCAGCTATAAATTCAACACTGACACTATTGCAGCTACTGAAGCCTCCTGTCCCAGCAACCATAGTGGGCTCAGGAGCTCCAGTTCAGACACAGACACCCAAACTGGGATCCACCACAACTGATAATTAGACATGGCCATAATCAGTGTTCCCTCACTGCACAGCAACCACCCCAGAAAGCTTCAAACAGGAAGCACTTTGCAGGATGTAGGTGCTGGAGAGGGGGTGAGGCATTTCGGATCCTCCACACCCTGTTCCTCCCCCTCCCCAAAAATCATGGGAGCTAAAATAACATTTCTTTCAGCAAGTGTCAGAAGAAGGAACTTGGAACTTCCATGACTCATCAGCTGTTGTTTTAGCCTGCAAGCGACTATAAATTACACTAATTAGAACATGGTATTTTTCTTGCAGTTATACAAAACACTGTCTCTTCCTGCGACATCTAAGCACAGAGCCATCAAGCAGGAGCGTGCTCCGTACATGTTTTAACTGGAATCCACAATTCACTTGCATGAAAATCCTCCTAGCAGCAAATTGGGGAGAGCCGGCAGAGCGCATCAAGAAAGCTGTGCTGAATTATGAGAGGAGGGAGAGTAAATTAGCGGCCAATCAAACCTGTCCAACCAGAAAGAGTCATTCCTTACTGTCAGGGACTACAGCACCAGTATCACTTTCACTCTGAGCAGAAAAAAGGTAATTTATGTGCTCTCCAGTCGCTCACGCCACCAGCCCATGCGGATAATAAGTTCAGCACTTGTGACTGCGTTTTCTGGGAGCAGCTTATTTGCATTTAGCCACATAACACACATGCACAATCTTGGACAAACCAAACTGAAAAGCCTGGCTATAAGCTGTCACTTCAGTTTTCAAGCCTGAATTAGCCCAGCAAAGTAAAAGCTAGGATTTATTCAGAGCCCAACATCCTAAATCTGGCAATTACAACAGGCTCCTGCAGAGCCATTGCCCTGATTCACCTTCCAGCAAGATTGCTTCAGGGACAGATACAAAAAGGGGTTTTCTGCCCTGCTCCTGGAGCATGGAAGTGCTTTATGGAGCCCTAATCCATACATCCCCCAAGGTGGGCACAGATGGGAACAATGTGCCCATGGAATAACTGCACTGATGAGGAGGACCTGCCCTAAAACAGAGCTGCTTCTTGCAGCACCCTGTTCCTCACAACAACAGAATTTGAGGGCTTTGGCTGATTTTACCTCTTCAAGAAGGAAGAGAATTGCCTGACCTACAAAAGCTGATAGAATGTAGTTGCACACTGATGGTATAGCTCAGCCCAGGGCTATGGGGAAGGCTGGAGGTGGATCTGAGGCAAGGAGAGAGACCACTACTCATGGCCGACAAGCTACCAGCTAGATCTAGTCACACTTTTTCCTCAGAAATCTGCTTTTCCTTCTGGAAAGACAATGATCTTCCTCAAAAGAGGACTCCCTAGTGTTTCACAGCTTTTTAAGGAGTTTATTAAGTTCAACACTTGTTATTTTATTGATTTTTCATCAAAAGCTCATGTGTCACTGTCTAAAAGCAATATAATGTCCTCATTTTGTATTGCCACCAGGCTTCTCAACAATTTGAAAAATCATGAAAAAAATGAACCCCTTTTTTTTTGTAATTAAAGAATACCATCTTGGTTGCAAAGTCAACACAACCCAGAGCCCAGGGCAGAACTCTGCCACCCTCCAGAAACTCCAGACACAAACTCTCCAGCGACATTGTCGGCTTGTGCTTTGCACGGAGCTTGCAGCCCATGGGCCAGAGGGGAACAGGGAGGGGCAGAGCCCTCAGATTAATGCTGTGCTAAGAAATAAAAGCCTTTGGCACGAGGAAAACCCAAAGGAGCCTTTCCCCAGCTGTCTGGAGCGGGGGCCTGCAGGGGTCCCTGGTTCTGCTCCCTGCAAGCCACCAGCGCAGCAGCCAAAAGCAGCTGGAGAGCGAGTGCTGCGGGGCAGCTGTGACAACAGCCCCCTCCCTACCTCCCTCCCAGCAGGGTGGGGGGCAGAGATGGACCCAGCTGCCGCAGATGCCTCCCCGGGGCCGGCCCCACAAGCGCTGGCTGCCTGCCCCAGCGCCGCAGGGATGTGCGAGCTCCTCACCTGCGCCGCACCTCCGCAGGGAGCGAGGCAGGGAAGGAAGGAGCAGCCTCGGCTCCTTGGCCCCTTCTGGAGGAGCCCAGCGGTATCTGGCGGACATCTGGCCACCTGGATTTCCAGACAATGACTCATGCACACATCCTGGGACAGCAGAACCTGCGGCCTTGGGAAGGGATATTAGCAAAGGTCCCGCTTGCTCTTGGTTGTGCAAGGTTTAATTGGCACCTGAGCCTCGTTGAGGACGGAGGAGCAAGGGGCTGGTTTGGGTATTAGAGTCACCCTCCCAAAAACAGCCCCTCCGGCAAGGCAGCGATGCACCAGCACAAGGGCCTGCAGAGAATGCAGCTCCACAGCCCAGGGCATTACCAAGGGAGCAACACCCTGAGCTAGAAAATGAATTCCTTAAACAGAGGAAAGATTCAGAAAGTTTGTTTCTGCGGTTTGCCATGAACCACAGCCCAGGTATAACACAGGCAAATCCCCTGGGCGAAAGAAATCACAGCACCCTGGCCGGGGTCAGCAGGGTGCAGGTTCTTGCCCTTCACAATTCACTAACACAGCACTGTTGTCCATGAGCTATCAAAGTTTGAAGAGCCCTAATCTACACTAACACTTCTCAGCCATAGGATTAGGAAAGACAAATAGGACACTGCTAGGTGCTGGAAATATCATTCCTTTAAACACAGAAAATGTTGCTATCCCACAGCTGGCCAAGATCTACATCATCTTTTTGAAGCATGTACAAACATAAATGGGCCCAGCGTTTTCTCTTTGCACTTTTTCAAACCTTAACGTCACAGTACACAGAATAAAAAAAATTAGAAAAAGAAATAAAAATACTTTTCTGTTAAAGTATCATTGCCTCAAAGAAACAGAGATATGTGGTCGGAACAGAGCAGCTGGAGTCACAACCAGATAAAGCCACCACAAACCCATGGAATAGTTGTCCTGTCCGCAGACTTGCTGCTCCTCAGACTCAGAGATTTTCAGCAGTGCCTTTCTGTTCCCATGGTTTATCCTAAAAAGGATAGAGGCCATACACCCCTTGCTGCCCCCCCCCAGCCCCACCCTGCTCTGGCGAGGGAGCACAGGTCTCCTCTGTGTGTCTCCCTCAGTAAAACAGACAGCACATGGCATCCCACGATCAGCCTTATGATCTCATCTTGTCTGACTGCTATTTTTACAGCTTGTTATTAATAAGCATAAAGAAGGAATTTGAGGTGCTGTCATGTTGGATATTCACACACTTCCAGCCCAGATGGTGCTTTATCAGGATTATGGATTGCCAGGCAGAGGAGCTTGCAGAGGGGAGCCACGCACAGCTGCACACAAGCTCTGCTGCTCATTCCCAGCTAAGAGCAGGACAGGGGTGAGACAGGAGAACAGAGCAACAGCCCTGTCCCCAAGCAAACAAAAAAGACCTATTAGCAAGACCATAGCACAAGCCTACCTTGGTGAAGCGATGGAGGACGAACCACAACTTGCAGGTCCCACCACCCAGCAGACAAACCAGCACTGCCTGGGGCTGGGTGGGTATTTGTACTCTCTGAGCAGGGGCATCAGCTCAACACCTGAGCTCTATGACTTCAATTATTTCCAATCACCCTTCCCAACAGATAGCAGAGAGGAGCCACCTGTGGGTAGGTTCACCTGTGACCTGCTCTCCCCCTCTCCAGACCTACCCAAACTCCTCACTGTTTTCAGATCCTCTCCACCTGTGAACCCCAAAGCAGGGCTCAGGTGACAAATAGTGCAAACTTCAGGCTTCACAGCGTGAATGGAGGAGAAATCCGCTCATGGGACTCAAGAGCAGGTCTGGCCAATTGTTCCACAGGGGTGAATAGACTTCTCCCGTAAAGGACATGAAAACATCAGGGCTCTGCAACACTGATGCCCAGCAGTGGCTGCATCAACACCAATATATGGAATCACAGAAAGGTTTTGGTTGAAAGTGACCCTAAAGATCATCTCATTTCAACCCCTCTGCCATGGGCAGGGACACCTTCCACTAGAGCATCAAGGTCACTTTGTTAGATGAGCTCAAAATCCACATTTCATCCATCATGTTCTTCTAGCTTGGGTGGACACTGAAGTTCCTGGGGGCACTGCAGCCCTGCTTTGGCTGGTTTTCCCATTATCACTCTTCCTGCAGTGACCATCCCAATAGGGACTGCAACAAGTTCCCTTTGACCAGGGAACAAAACCAGTCTCCTTGCTGACCTCCTGACCCACAGACATTGCAGGGATCAGCCCTGCTCGCATCATTTTCTCGAGTGTTTTGACCTGCAGATATGAAGAACAAAATCCCTTTGAAGTCAGCTCTATCCAGAGAAGAATGAAAGTGGAAAAACACCCTCCAACACATGTGAGGCAGCACACACATGAACAAGGCAGCAGCTTCCAGCAGCCTGACAGGAGTGGAGGGCGCACACACACCACCGAGGCACTGGAGTGGTTTCCACGCAGATAGGCAAACCCATCCAGTCACTCAGGCCAACCTGTGGCTGCAGAAATGCCTTCACACAACCTTGACAGAAATATGGATCTGGGAACAGAACCGTGAGGAAAGAGGTAGAACACTACCCAGAGATGACAGCTAGAAATAAGTGTCCTAGAGATGTGAAAGCATCCCTCTGACCTAACTGCAAAAGGATGGGGAGAGGAAAAGTGCAGAAACAGGTCAGGAAAGGCAAAGTGTAAGAAAAAGGCAGCAGGAGGAAGAACAGGAAGAAGGGTTTAAGGTTATACATAGAGAGCAACGAGGCTGGCTGAGAAAGGCAGTGGGAATCGGCTGTTTCAAGCAGCCCAAAAATATTGTCCAGCTGTGCACAGCCCTGGGGCCAGAGGCCAAGGCTCGGTGCCTGGCTGTGGGAGGAGGGGGAGATGTGGCTGGAGTGGGAGGGGAGGGGCAGAGAGGCTGCCAGCACCTACAAGAGCTTTACAGACCCCAGAAAACAGAGCGGGCTCCAGCTGTTCCCTGTACTCAGCCTGACACACGGGTGCCATGGGTTGTGCCTGCACAGCCAAGCGCTGGAAAATAATGCAGATGAGTGAACCCCGTGCTCCTGGAAGGCCAAGGTGCAGCACAATCAAGACAACGTGTGTGTGTGTCTGTCTGTCTGTCTGTCTGTCTGTCTGTGTCTGTGTGTGCTGAAACCCCCTTAGTGCTCCCAGGTGGGCAGTGAACAGAGCAGTCCCTCCTTCCACCCCCTGGCCTGGAAGGGTGGTGAAGGCTGGAAGGACCTCCTGTCTCCAAGGCCTTCTCCGCCCTTCACACTGAGCTATGTGTGCTGCTGATTTATTTCACCCCACCAGGGATCTCGCTGTAGCAATGCCTTAAACCCCAGAAACTTTCTGCTGCATGCAAGATGCTCTGTAATGTGCTCTGATGGCAAGGCAGGTTTGAGAGGGGGACTGCAATGGTTTGATCTGGGTTCTAGTTTAAAAAGTGGTGTTTTTCCTAAATGGGCTCAGGATTTCTACTTTATGCATGTTTGACTAATCCTCCCCAACTCCTTCTAGCTTCCAGAGGAGCTGAGGGATGAGTTTTGGCTATGGAGGATAGCTGATGGAGTCAGTGGGTGCAGAGGAGACAGTACAGAGAGGAACAGGAATTAGAGAATCATTTAGGCTGGAAAAAGCCTGTAAGAGCATCAAATCCAACCACCAACCCTGCACAGCCAAGCCCACCACTAAACCATGTCCCCAAGTGCCTTCTTGTGGCATCTTTTTAAAAGTGACATCTTTTAAATCCCTGCAGGGATGGTGACTCCACTACTTCCCTGGGCATGCTGTTCCAATGTTTGACAGCCTTTCCTGTGAATAACTTTTTCCTAATTTCTGATCTAAACCTCCCCTGGTACATCCTCATGGATGAAGAAAGGCTTTCCAAAACTGGGTCCGCAGGATAACCCTATTCCAGCTACCCACCCCTGAAGGAGTGAGCATCCTCAGAGGTCACACGGGATTTCCATCTCCCTTCCATCTCCTGCCTGGCCATCGGGGCTGTCCCAGCCAGCAGAGAGGGGCTCTCCGCCTGCAGCTGCTGCCTCCCACGGGGCCCTCTCCTCCTCTCTCCCAGCTGGAAATCACACTGGGGAGGGAGCTTGGGTTTGAAAACAGAAAGGAGCGTCTTAATGCGCCATTGTTCAGTGGGTAATTGCTTCCTTTCTTTCCCTCACTCCTGGTAAAGCCAGGAGCAATTCCTTCTAGCTGGAGGCAGCCCCCTTCAGGCTTCTGCTTAAGTCCTTAGAAGAGACTTTCCAAAGAAATAATTGCTGCCTTTCTACTTCACAGTCTTAACGAATATCTTTCGACCTAATTTCAACACTTAGTGGGTTTTATTCAGGTGATGAAGGGGTTGTCTTTCTTTATTTTAGCTCCTGCAGTCTTTTCTCTTTTATCCCTTTCTGATTCTCTTCCCTCTTTCAGTCCCCAAAAAGGACACAAGTTTTAAGCTCAATTCAGAACTATTCTTAGGATTCGATTATGTGCAAATTTGAAATTATTTCCAGCAGTAATGTTTAACTCTGTAAAATAAGGTGCTTTGGGTCAAATTAAATAAGACTTCTACTCAAGAAATATTAGTTTATCCCCCAATATCTCCTCAGTTAATACAGGCTAAAATTTAAATCCGTTCGCTCAAAGGACAAAATTGTCCATCAGATTCTTTATTAAAGCCTATAAAGATCTCAGGAAGTGAACAGGTCTTATGAGCTCAACACATCCAGCAAAATGTGGGGAAACCTCCGAGAAAAATGGATTTAATGAAGCAAATATGGTTTCAGTGGATGGTCTCTCTGTAGCAACACTGACAGAGGCTTATTTTTCATGCATGGAAGAACTGCACCCTCGTATTCAGGGAGGAGGCAGAAGTGAAGATCAAGGAACACGCAGCCCTTATCTCCTCGGCAGCAGAGACAGGAGGTGATGAGCTGTGAGGTGGGACTGGAGCCCATCCACCAGTCAGCCACGGGGGAGCTGAAACCTCCTGTACTTCCAGGAAAACCCTTGCATTAGCTCAGTACATCTTTAGTCTCCTGAACAAAGTGCATATTCAATGTCTGGATTTTCCCCCAAGTTCCTCCTTTAGTCCCCAGAACTCCAGGACTTTCTTGCTGGAAACTGCTGGATGATCCCACTGGTTACAGCATCCTCCTGCATGGTGGGCTGGGAACCTGTGGGATGCTCTGCAGAGAAAGGCAGGCTGAGACACAGCTCCTCCCTGGTGAGAGAGATGAGGTGGGCTAAAACCAGAAGAAAGGGCAGTGCAAACATCCTGTGTCATTTGGCTGCAGAGGCACGAGTGCTTTAACCTGGTACCTGAGGGCACGGCTTGGATGGCTCCTTCACCAAATGAGACCATCACAAGGGTGCTTAAAAGAATGTCTGTGGTGACAGTGTCCAGCACGACCTGGTTTTGGGACCGTCTTGGTACATGACAAATAAGACGGGCATAGTGACACCTGACATTTCAGGGTTTTGGGAGAGCCCACGGGACACAAATGTGAGAAAATGCTCATGACACATATTCCATACAGTTTAAGTAATCTAAAATCACAGATGCACTGAAGGCTGAGAGAGACCTACTTGAGAGCTGACCCTTGACAACCGTAGCAATCCAGCAGGCTGGCCATCTGTCCCAATTTTTTTCCCAAAGCAGTCCTGAAGTGTTACATGCTGTCAAGTGCTGAGCAAGAGCACCTGGGGCTTAGGAGCCCTTGTGTTGTCTAAAGCCCATGTGAAAAGCAGGAAAAAACCCATGAGGATTCCCTATAGAGTTCAAGGAAACATCTGAACTGGTTCCAGCCAATACACAAGTTCAGAGCCAAGCAAATATTTCCCAACACCTCGGTCTGTCACTTTGGTTTTGCCTCCTTATCGGCTGTGGATTGGCCAAGTTACATTCCTTCTGCTCTCCAAAAGGACAGGAATAAATCACACATGAATGGTTTGAATGCCTGAGACTTAAGCTTCTGCTTAAAGTTAAGCATGTGTTTAAGTGATTTGCTGGTGAATTTAAGCTCGGGAGCATTTTGCTGAATTGAGCCTAATGGGATAGTCCTGGTGGAATAGTCAGATTTGTAGGAAAGATAAAAGAAAAAAGTTCTTAAATAAATCACAGCATTTCAGAAGTTCAAAAAGTACTAATTTTTTTATGCTTCAGGTATAATTTTGCAGGGAGGGTGGTCTGATTTTATCAGGTGAACTCATTGTCCCTACATATTTGGGCAACTTATACCTGTGAATTGGCCCTTTCTCTCCTCCTTCTCCAGTACACAACCTCAGATAAGCTTCTTCTGAGTGCATGTATTGGCAGAACAAAAGACTCCTTGTGAACAATACATTTATTGTTCCAGTTCTAAAAAATAAATATTTTCTTTACAAACAAAATTGAGCCAGAGGGTTGGAGGGAGGGAATGTTAAGGGATTTGTTTTTTTGCCATCACACCTTCTCAAATTAACATTATTGCTAAACAAAGACACATCAGAAGACACTTTTAATTAAATTGATTTATGGGAGAAGTCAATGGATTTCTGCCAGTTTACACCAGCAGAGAATTTGACCCTAGGTGATTCTGTGTGTGGGAGATATTTGTACTTCTGAGTTGGGGGACTTCAGGGGAATACACGAATTTTAGATAGTCAATCTCTATTTGTGCTTATCAGACAGCACAACCTTGAAGTGTCTTTACAGGTTGATCACAGATTGTGCTTATTTGAGATTATTCTTTCTTTAAATAACAAGAACCTGAAGAAAGGCCAAAACTTGTGTATCTTTGGTTGATACGTGCGAGTTGTGGGGGCTGAGGGTGGGGCAGTGTACCACTAGCCTGAAAGTAATTCTGATTGGGAGCAATGCTGAGGAGAGAGACCAGTCTAAAAAGCTTTGCATGGGAACACCCCTGCACGCCTGAAGATCAGGTTCAGCCTTTGGAAGTTTTCCTTTGGCTGAGCATCCCTTCACATCTGGCAGCTTCTCCCACCCAGCCCTCTCCCCAGGACCCTCCTGCGTTTTCAAAAGAAGAAGGGCGTATGATCCCCAGCAGCCCCTCCCTCCTCCCCACTTCAAGCCACTTCAGAAACCTCTGCCAAGAGCCTGTCTCCCAGACTGCGGGTGAGACCAGATGTCCTCTCATCTTTATCTGTGCATCTGCAGGCTGTGAGTCCTGGAACCTCCTCTTCCCTGTGCCACTGTCAGGCAGATACTCATCGCTTCCCAGCGCTGAGAAAAGTGACAGGAAAATGCAGCCTGCCAGCACTGACTGGACTGACTGGTTAAGTCAACGTAGAAATCAGAGAGTGATTGCAGAAGGACACACCAACTGGTGTTTTGAGGCGTGGGTATTTTCCAGCAGCTGCCTGGTTTCTGGATGGTAGTCCTGTCTAGCTTCAGGACAACATGAACTATCTCCCACAGAACAGTATTTCAGCATAAGCAACTCTCTTCACAGCCTCCTTCTCTGTAGAGATTTTATAGTGATAGGAAAGAGTACAGTCAGAAAAAAAAATACTTAAACCAACATCATCTTCTTCAGGCAGATGAAAGTGCCTTTCAGTTCCTTGGGGATTTAGAAATGAATTTATGACTACCACACAAAGCATTCTTCCACTAAAGGAGGTCACCCATAATTCTAGGCACCTTTCCATCATATTAAAATTGAGAAGCCAACACCTATAGCCTGTATAAGTGTGGGCTGCTTAAATGACCATGAAGCAAAGTATGTGCAGGCTTTCTCCTTCCTACCAGCAGTCTCATCTCTCCTTAAGTTTCTCTTCCCCCTCATACCTGGGGAAAAAACTGGGTCTGTGCATCACAAATATTGTTCCAGCAAAACATCCAGACATGGGAAGAGGCCCAGGACTCTGTTCTCTTTGCTGCAGCCAGAGTCTCATTAAATGATGGAAAAGGAGACTTGAAAACCTCCCTCTGTTGCCATATGTGATCTGTGTATCACAGATAGTTACAGTCTTCAAAGTTGTCACAGAAGCCCAGCACCTGCCCTGCACCTTCTCTTGGCACCAGCCAAAACAGATGGGTGCAGTCCAGCAGAAAGGAGACAACGCTGGATAAAGCCTGTCTCTGCAAACAAGGGTCTCTGTTTCCTGGTGTTTCTTCACTCTACTGTCCAGTTAACATGTCTTGTCCGCACAAAAAGGCAGCTTTGCTCTCTTCTTGGAGTCTTTCCCAGCACACTGGCTGCAATTCTCTGCTCTGTTTTTGTTCCCTCATTTTGAACCGATGATGTGACCCCCTAGACTTCATCAGATACAACTTCTGCCACTCTATTTGATGGGACTCTGAACCATGTGGTCTTTCGCCCCACTGGAATTAAAAGGCCTCACAAGACCCACACAAATGCACTTCAAGTTGCACGGCTTGATCAGAGTCACATACAGGGAGGAAGAAAAGGAAATGTGACAGGGAGAAAAGTGTAACTGTGTCCAGGACATACACAAACTATATATAAAATTATTTTGTATTTTATATGTTATATTAGATGTGTTTAATATCACGTGTGGAGCAGCTGAAGGACTATTGTGCCTAGGTGAAGACCTCTGCTTGCCTATCATATACCCAGAGCCCAGCTGTTTTTGAAGATATCCATATCTCCATGTATCCTGCAGATCCTAGGATGAGGGTTTGGTAGATGCCCTTTCCTCTTGGACAAGCTTGGAGAGGTCAGGGGGCAGTGGGGAACGCTTTCCCCTTGATAAAACACTGTATGAAGCTCTGAGGAGACCCCAGTTAGTCCTACAGTCAGGGCTTGCATGGTTATTCCTAAACCCACTGAGCTTACTCTGGTACCTTGGGTGTCCCTAAAAGCTTCAGAGAAATATGGTATTTTGTTAATTTCCAGTCTGGGAAAGTTCAGTGCTGAGCAGCGCCAGCATTGTTTGAACGCTGTTCATCCTCCACCTCAGACATTACTGCATTTCCACATTTGTTCCTAAAGGATGATTTAGAGGTGATTTTCACTAAAGATACCCAAAAAGAGTGAAGCATTGCTATTGCTGAACCAAGTCAGGTTTAAATTATGTAGATAGAACTTATCAGGGTCATTCTTATGAAGTACTTAAGGATCACACCTCTCCTGAAAATAAGATTCAGCCTTACTCTGAGACTTACAAATTGTTTAGTAATTTTTGTTTCCTTTAGACCTCAATAAGTAACTTACTGTTTTACAACTAAATACTATAATTTATAAAAATATGTATTTTTTAAATGAAGCATCAGACCATGAAACTGCAATTGCAATAAAATACTGAGCTATTCCATAATGCTGGAGCCTCGTCCCTCTGTTTCTCCTAAATAAGCATTCAATGAGATGGGCACAGTCCTGGAGCACACTGAGCCTGGGACAGAAATGCCTTCTCCAACCAGACCTTTGCCAAGGAATGGTTCTGTCGTGGTGTTTCCATCATCTTCACTTGACAGAAACATTGCTGTAATTATCTTTTACATTTACACACACAGGCCCTTCATCTCCCAGGACCCCCAGAGTATTTTAGAGATTGGAAATTAAGAGATAAGCTTGCCCTCCACTGTGGAAATCAGCCCTCTCTGCCCTGGGTTTCTGCAGCTCATTAAAAGCTGTCAGCACTGCACAGCCCTCCCAGCAGGGCACCAGGGATGAAGGGATGTGTGAAGCTGAGCCCACAGACAGTATCTGTGGAGGAAGGGTATAGTACTTGTTACAGATGCTGTGGAGTCTCCGAGAAAGCAGAACCTTAAGTTGAGCAGAAAGCTCAACTTGAAAAATAAGCTGTAGGTTAAAAAAGAGTTAAAGAGCATGAATTTTCATTTGGAGCAAATGTTGTTCTTGGAATATATGAAACATCTATTACCAGACATCAATTTCTACCATATGGCACATGCGTTACTTCTCCTCCTAAGCAGCCCTGCAGTTGCAGGCTTGTACCTCACATCCAGCAATCATATTGTGACAGAAAAGTCCACTTTGATGAAGTGCATCAGTCTGGCAAGCTGAAGGTGTTCACACGGTGGTGTGGAAGTTCCCTGAGACTCTCTGTTCGTGTTAAATCTGTGCCTAAGTACTACAGCATGCAGCCTGCAGTGTATCTGAGGGGAGTGAACACCTCCAGCCAAATTATCACTAGGATTAGGCAAACTAATTCAACTCAGATAAGTTCTTTAAATCTTTTCTAAAGCTCCAAGCAGGCTCTCAGTGAGGATTTACTTTGGCAGGTCTCAGTCTCTTCTATCTCATGAGTCAATGTTGCAATGGAAAAGAAAGATTTCAGGATTCTTTTTCCTGGCAGTTAAAATAGGAGGGAGGCCTCTCCTATTCGTTTGCAATTTACAGGTTGAAAACACTGATCTGTATGATCCAGTCGACTTATATTTCTTAACCGCTAAAAGAAAATGCCTTGCAACATTTCCAGTGCAGCTGGAAGCAAAGACTGCTGGACTTTGTGTCTCAAGATACATCCAGTTTAACTTCTTTGGAGGGATAAATGAAGAAGAGCAGAAGCAAAAGTGAGCATGAGTCACAAAAATTCTGAAAAGTGAAATCCAGCTCTGAGCAGGTGTTTTTGCTAAGTGAAAATACCCCTCCAAATGTGTTTTAGTGCATCAGTTTGGCCCAAATATACAGAAAAAAACCTTGGGCATTTTCCTCTGGGTCATGCCCCTAAATACACTCAGTCCTGCCCAGGATCCCCAATACACTGAGAGCAGACTCACAGTCTTGATGTGACCTCCTGAGGTTTAATTTCCTTCCTCCTTGACAGCAAGATCATAATTATTGAGGTTTTAGCTGACAGGCACTGACTGATTAAATCTAAAATAAATACTAATTGCAGACACATCATTAAAAAGGAGAGACAGTATCTGACTCTAGGTCAGACGCAAGCAAAGATCCACTCAGAGTTAAGGACAAACCCCAACTTGGTGATGAGCTCGATGTTCTTGCTAGAAGTGCCAGTCTGTAATAATGAGGAGCCTGAAATTTAGCTGAGGGCATGAGCCTAGAAGTGTTCTGTCACCAAAGCTATCCACATTTACTGCACAGCACAGCTGAATGAGCTGCTCAAGTCTGAGCTGACACTAAACAAGTCCTCTGCTGCTCAACCCATCACCTGCCACATCCCTCCTGCACTGATACAGGTCTGTAAAGACACTATTCACCCTTCAAGCTCTGTCCCTGCTCAGCTCTGCCTCTGTACCAGGGTGGGCACAAGCTGAAAGCTACAAGAATCATTTTGTGTCAGTTTTTAGACCTGTTTCCTCACCTCAAGTCTTGCTGTATTCCTGTGACATTTTCTGGGCAAATGTCAAAAGGTCCCAAGCAGGAATGAAAAAAATCCCAGCACCTCTGACAGCTTGCATCTGGGTTTGGCTCATTTTTTTTTCCTGAAGCTTTTTCTTGTCTTTCAGTATGGAGCTCAAGCCCATGTTCCCTTTTCCCGAAAACTGATCCAGCCACTTACGGGATTCTCAGTGAGATCATTCAGGAAATATTTCCAGTTGGAGGTCTTTGCTTGGGGATTCTTTTTTTATTTATTTTGTCCTGTGCTTGGCATCAGTTACAGGTGCTTTTCCTACTTTGGATGGAAAGGATATTAAGCAGTATTCCTAAAGGTCCTTTTGGCCTTTTTTTTTTTTTTTTTTTTCAATTTGCCAAAAAAGCTTTTGATGGAACATCCTCCCCTGGCCCCCAGTCTGACAGGATTCCCTGACCTGCATAACGTTGTCCAGATTGAAGCATGAGAAACATTTTGAAAATGAACTGTGCTGGAGTCTGGGAGTTATTAGCTGCCAAGAAATCCCAAAAGCTTTTAAACCTTGTTTGCAGCTGCAGAGTAGGAAACCTAGGTGCTATTCATAGAGGAATTCAACGGGAACTGTAAATTCAAGGCAACTTGCTGCTAAAATACAAAGGTAAAGAATTAAAACAGACTTAAGAGCAACCCAAGCCATTACGATGCCAAAGTGACTGATTGAAAAGGAAGTTTGAAAAATTTCAGTATGCCTGGCTGGGATATAAAACTCAGACTGAGGTAAAACAGCACATTCTCTAAAATCATGTGTCCTTTGCAGCTGGTTGTAGACCAGGGCTGAAAGAGGAGGTTGAGGAGCTTGTTAGCACTCCAGGATGGGAGATTTTTGTTATGTAACTGGAACAGGAGAAGTGGGGGTGGTTCTGGGAAAAGACCAGCCTCAATCAGCCAAAAATTACCCAAGCTGTCTCATCTCTGGAAATGTTCAAGGCCAGGTTGGATGGGGCTTTGAGCAACCTGGTCTAGCAGAAGTTGGCCCTGCCCATAGCAGTGGGGTTGGAACTGGGTGATCTTTAAAGTCTCTTCCAAACCAAACCATTTCATGATTCTATGAATAAACATCTTCATCAATGAATCAAACACTTCTCCAGCCCCAGATATGACACTTTATTTGCTGTACCATCAGAAAACCGCTCCTTCACCACCGACAAAAAAGGAAATTAGGGTGAATATTTAAGGTGGCTTCACGACGAAGGGTTATGAGGAGCATTGGCTGACAATCAAAAGTCACTGGAGTATGCTGGCTGTATAAGTGTTCACCAGCCACTGTCTGGGTGTCCTTCCAGCCCAGACTGTGAGGACGGGCTCAGCCACCACGCCATGGACAAGAGATTTTCATTTCCCAAGCAGGCAGAGCAGGAGCAGGTACACAGTGAGTTATAGCACTCAGCTTTTCTCCTCCAATAGAGCCCCGAGCCCGTGCCTTATGAAAAACACCGTCTTTCCCTGCCCTCCTGCCTGCAGAACAGCCAGCAGCCCCAGCCAGCAAGGGAATAAACTGTGAACACCTTTTAGGGAATGATCTCATCCTGAACAAAAGTTAAATAAAACAACTTGATAAATCACCGTTCCCCTGTGTGCACGAGTACACAAAAAACCAGAGTCTTCCTGCAAGCTGAAGTGAGCAGCTGCTTCAGGGTTTGAGGCATTTTTAGGGGGAGAGGAGCTTGATTTTCAGATAGATCCTTAAGTGCAACCTCTGAAAAATCAGGTCCCATCAAGTTACCTTATGTTCAATCCCTTCAACAGAAGCATTCCAAATGAACTTGTCACTTGTCACCATCTTTTCCAAGGACTCCAGAAGGAGAAACAAGACTCTCAAGGCAGGAGAATACTTTTGCACACCTGGCTTGTACTACTTTAAGGAAAATTACTCTCAAGAGCTAATTAAAATGCATGATTTCCCCCCTCTAGCTGTATAGATTAATCTATTTCATTTTCAAAATCTCATTTTTTCCCATCACTTCAAGTATTCAGGAGAGATTACATTATTACAATCACAACTTGGCCTCAGTCCCAGAACATAGAGATGAAGAGAGAAAAGGCTTTTGTTGAGGACACGCACACACACTCACACACACACTTTAGACAAAATGAAAGCACATTAATCAGCTAATAGGGAGGGGGGAAAATCTAAATTCTTGTGACAGAAGCCACAAAAATGAAAGATTTCTGGTGGAATGTACAGTCAATGCAAAAGAAAAAAAGACCAGGGAATCTCATGGAAAACTATGAGGTCTTGAGGCTGTTTTTTTGTTTACTAGGGAAAAACACAGATCTTGGTCTCTCAGAAGCAACCAGATGGAAAGGACATTTTTCAAGGGATTCAGCAGTGGCACTGGGCAGTTCAGGGCAATATCGTGTCCAGGTGAAATCAAGATCTTTAAGATAGTATGAAGCCCAAAGAGGTTAAAAAACTACTGATACTGTGGCTAGATAAAGCAGTTTTACTGCAGTCAAAGAGCTGTGAGGGAAAAGAAAAAAGATAAAAACTACATGGTGTATTAAGATGCTTCATTAGAGAGCAGGTACTCAAACTTTCCCTGGAAGAAACAAATCCCCTGAGGTGAAGGGACGAGATTTTTTTGTCAGTTATGTCAAAGTGCTTTCTTTAAAATTAATGTGACTCTGGGAAGTTCACACAGTTAAACGAGAGCAGAAGTGCTGTCCCTGCAGGATGCCTCCTCCCAGCACTGCTGTCCCCCCTCTCTGCAGATGTTTGGGGAGGGGGAGAGGCTCGGGCTGTGGTTCCACATCTATTAATATCACATCTGCTGTACTCTGAGGTTTCGTGGCAGGACAGATTCGATCTGGATTAAGCACAAACACATTTTTGCTGAATTAGCCTGAGCACATGATATGATGTGCTCCAGCTCTAAGTTAGCTTAGAGCTAACTTAGTTAGCTCTAAGTTCACATTATGTCAGTGTGAAGCTGACACACAGCTCTGGACATGGCATAAAGGTTCCCAGGACCAAGATATGTCACAAAGCCATTGAATGCATTTGAACCAGGTGGTGAATTTGCACCAGATCAGGAGTTTCCATCACGGGGATCGAGCTCTTTTGATCCACTGATGGGCACCTTAAATCCAGGTGTGTCAACTTGTGAAAGCAGCCTCTAAATCCTAAACCCACGTGTGCAAGATAGTCACCATTCCCCAAAACCCAGTGCCCAGAATTAAAGAAAACAAGTTGGGGCTAGATCTAAGTTTTATACGAGTCTTCCTTTTCCTTGCTGCAGCAGGGGCTGATTCCCTGTTGGCACAGGTCACGGCAGGGATGCTGATGCCTTCACTGTGCCCTGACTCCGCATCTCCCCGTGAGCCTCGGGCTGAAGGGCTGTCTCAGGGTAGGGGCAGCACATCAGAGCAGTGAGAAATAAATAAATATTATATTTTGTGGGAAGGATTTGGGGTTTTAAATTATATATTTAGCGAAAACACAAATAATTCATGAGTGTTTTCAAATACATGAATAATTCAAGCTGGAACCGAAATAGCTAAATCATCAGGGCCATCATCCTCATAGAGGCATCCAGGATAGGTTATTTCAAGTACATTTCACTGCAGACTGGCACGTGCACAAATTCACTAATAAGCAGCTGCCTCCGTGCCTTTCAGCTCCCACAAACCCCAGCTAGTCACAAATCCCTGACTCAGGATGCCAGCCCTATAGCTGAGATGCATCTGAGCCCTAATTGAGCCATGGCTTTAAGAGCAGGGACAGAACCAGTCTGAAATCCCATTTTATAGCTCCTCAAACCACATCTGAACCATGTGGTACATGTGTGGCATTTAAGAACAAATTATCTGAGCACCATACAAATGTTCACTAATAGCTAGCTCCAAGATCTAGCAACCAGCATTCTTGCCTGCATATTTGTGGCTGACATTGTGTAGACTTTGAGGCATGTATATTTGTTAATTTGAATTCTGTGTATTTTGTGGGCATTGAGGGTGCAATACTGAAACCATAACTTCACTGTGAAAAAGTTTGCACTTTTGTGTATATACGGAAATCTGGTATGAGCTGGACAGCCAGATTAGCAGGAATTCTCAGAACAAGAAAATCTCGGGTTTTTAAGTAATTTTGTGGCACTGAAGGATATTGTTTATGGGTGGACTTGGCAGTGCTGGGTTTACAGTGGGACTTGATGACCCTAGAGATCTTTTCCAACCTTAATGATTCTATGAGTCTAAGGACCTTTTAATGACAGTTGCCTTTACCTTTATCTTGACGCCAAAAGATTTAACGTTTTTTATTACTACTTCTCAAATTCTGTTTTCAAAATTAACATTTAAATTCAAATCCCTTTCAATTAAAAACTGCACTTTAAATTTCATGGATCCTTGCCCATCCAACAGCATCACTTAAGGCCTCTCCTAATTCACTAATACAAATTGGAATCCTATGGTTTTGTTATCAGGTTATCAAGGAAATGCTTAGCCTGTTAAAAGTGCAGTAGTTTATCATTAAGGTTTTAAGGTTAAAATGTTTGCCAAAACACAATCCCCACTTTGACATTTTACTTATTACTAATTTAATGCACAATGCCAAAAGTTTATTCCAGTGCATCCATCATCCCACCTCCAGCCTCCCTCTTGTTCTGGCCTTTACACCACACCTGGTCAGCCTCCTGCCAGGGAGAAATTCAAAACTCAGGCCCAGAAAACTGTGAGTTCAGCATCAGGTGATGAGTCAGTAGCTGTTGTCACCTCAAGCTCTGCAAACACTAATCCCAGAGGAAACTCCCACCCCATGGCAGTGGGGGTGGAGCTAGATGATCTTAAAGGTCCTTTCCAACTCAAACCATTCTAGGAGTCTATGATTCTATGAAAACCAGACAAATTTCACCAAGAGCTCTGTGCAGGACCATGGTGTCTGTTCACCCAAAATGCTGAGGTAGGACCTGGATGTTGTCAGCCACCTCAGTACGTAAACCCAACGGAGAGTTCCACTGGGAAAATGAAGTTGAGCGTTCCTGGCTGTAAGCATTTTGACAAAGGACAGCATTCTGGATCTTGAAGTCCCAGTGCATCATCAAGACACCCCTGTGCCAGTGGGGACATGGTTTCTCTGCGCTGCTGGCACAGGGTGACATTGGTGCACCCGACAGGCAGCACCCCCAACCACCCTGTGTGGCTACAGCCAGAGCCCTGAATGAGTACCATGGAGGACATGCAGCTTTTAGAGAGCAATAATTAAGCAAACAGCTGTCCCGTATGCCCTCCTGCACCCCACCGCAGAAGAACGTTATCTGGGATGGGTTACACAGCTGCTCTTCAGCCAGAGACAACACTGACAGCAGGAAAAAGTTTTTGGAAGGAAGCTGTAAGTCTAATATTTCATTAAGAGGAAATGAAGGAGCTACATTGTGGTATTGACTTACACAGTTATATCTGATGGCATTTCACATTCTCTGCTTCTCACTCCAGCTACGTGTCTGCTTTGGGAAAACCTGGGGCTCAGAACCACCAACAGAAAAATATTACATGGCAAATGCCTGACACTGAGTGTGCTGGAGGCACTTCTCTAACCCTCTGATCTCGGGACACATAACGGCTCATTCATTCTCTCCCTCTTTTTTTCAGTTTTGTAGGAATTCCCCCATTGTAATGAGCCCTTGACCTTACCCCCATTTCTTCTAACGCTGCCTGACATCTTCCCATCCTATGTTAACAGTGTGTGTGTGTGTCTTCAGTGAAAAGCAAACCACTGCTGGTGCTCTCAGGCCCCAAAGAAAAGCAACGTGGAGGAAGAAAGAAAGAGAAACCTCAGCCTCACTGGTTCTTCCCAGAGATCTGTTGCTCCAGCAACTCGAAGTCAAACAATGATGTCAAGAAGAGCCGAGCACTTTAAGTGCAGCGTCCAGTTGCCACAGCAACTCGTTCTTAAAGTAAGTGATGCAGAGAGGTTTTCTTTTCTCAGTAGTAAAAAAATATGAGAGAGTAAATGAGAGTGAAGGATGTTTACCTGGGGCTGGGGGTGTTAATTTAGGGGGCTGGGATGCAGCACCCTGCCAAAGGGCCAGGGCAGGGAGGAGGAGAAGGATACTGTTCCCTCCCAGCGGAGCGGAGCAGCTGCTTGGAAAGGAATTGCTTTGCTCTTCCTTTCACCAGAGGAAATGCCAGAGAAGCAAACTCTGCTGCCAGATGCCACATGGACACCAAATGTTCCCCACTGGCTCACACCAGCCTGCGCTGCCGAGGCTCTGAGGGGAGGGCTCCTCGTCTCGCTTTCATCCCGCCTGCCCTGAGCTCCCTCAGCTGTTGCAGACCCATCTGTCCCACGAGCCTCTGGCCGTGCTGGGCAGCTTACAGGCTTCAGACAGGGAGGACAGGTGCTGGGGGGAGTGGGGGGACCCTTTGGCCACCCCTGAGCATAAGCCCTTTTCCAGCCCCCGCTCCCCAACCTCCTGCACAGCTGTTTTGTTTGAGACCATCAGTTTGTGGCTTCCCAAGAACTGAAATCTGCGGCAAAAAGACACAGCTTTATGATTTCACTCCAAATATAAAACCTCCCCCAGCCCTCTGCCCCCAAAGGGCTGAGAGGTGAGATGGAGTGAGAGCTGTTGGTGTTTCTAGGGGACAGGACATGGCCAGTTTTGGAGGTTACAGCTAAGGTTTTTGTTGACAGACCATTTACTCACACAGCTTCTTGCACGTGGAGCACGTTGCTTCCCACAGCAGCCATCCATATGGATCTGGGAGAGAGGAGACACCTTCAGCTATGGTCCCCGCTTGAAAGACACCACAGATCTCCTAAGGAGCTGCTTTATCCCCACGCGCCTGTAAGGAACAACGTGATTAACTCTTGCACTGATTCATCCTTATCCATTTATCTAATACAAACCATTTCTTACTCCATTAGGCCCTTGCCCTCACTGAGTAATCCCCGGTTGTATCATGCTTTGGAATTAGTCTGTAAGGTCCTCGGGGCAGGGATCATGCCTTGGAAGGTGCCTCACAGACTTTAGGCCATTGCTAAATTAATAAGACTGTAATAAAAGTATTAGAGCTCTACTGAGGGAGGCATTGTTATGCCCCAGAGGCAGCATATCTGGTTAACAACCCTGAAAAGAAATGCCAACAACATTAGCCTCTGCCCCTACATCCCTCCACCTAATGTAAAATTAAATAGCTACAAATTACCTATCTATTTTTCTATCTGCCTAGGCAATTAGCCCATGCTCATTACTGGACATATGGGGATACATCCAAGCTTGCAGGCGCTCACCAAGATGGGAGGCACAACACACAACAAGGCAGGAGTAGATGCTTCGAGGCTTCTACTTCTTTGTAAAACACACCATTAAACCACAACACGTTGGACCATCAGCAGAGGTCAGAAAAAACCTGCAAAATCTGGCAAGAAAAGCATCCAAAGAGCAAACCAAGAGTCAAGGGCAGCAAACAGGCTGTGAAAGTGTTCTCAAGGGTGCGTGCGGGACAGAGAGGAGCAGCCAGGGATGTTTATTCATATGGGAAAGGCAAACACCAAGCTATAAGCAAATGTGGCATTTATTTGCAATTAAACTCGTGCATACATCTCCATGAATACGAGGTGCACCCCACGGATGAGGGAGCCTGCTGCCAATGGGGCATTGTCGAGGATAAATACATGGAACTGCAGTGAGGGGAGAGCTGAGCATCAAATCAAACATTGCAGAAGAAAATTCTGAGGCTCTTCAGTCAGCAGCACAAATAGAACTCCCCTATGCTCAAGCTAAATTTGGGAGCACAGGAGCCCCCACACCTCTCTGTGTGAAGCCAAGAACCCTGCCTAAAATGTGCTTTAATCCAGTTAAGTTCAAGCCCTCTGCTCTGCAGTTTGACAGTAATGCTATATTTTTATTCAGGGCAGGATCAGAAGGCTGATGAAACCTCATGTTGCCAGCATGAAAGTGGAAGGAGCTTTAGCTAATCCCAAGGAAAATGAAGCCCACCTCTTTCACCCCACACCCCTCCTGAAAAGAAAGAAAATACAAACCCCACATTTGACTCTCTTGGAACAGAAAATTCCCTGCTGTCCTCAGATGGTTAAAACATGCAGCTTTAGTGGGCTGCAGAAGGAATAGCAATTACATACCCTTCACCTCTTGCCAGCTTGGGCTTTTTTCTTTTCTTTTTTCTTTTCTTTTTTCTTTTCTGTTTTTTGGTGGGGTTTTGTTCTAAATCTTTCAACTGGTTTTGGTTGGGTTTTTTTCCCAGTCCTTCTTCTGGGGGGAAAAATTCTTACCCTCCATGATTAAGAGTGGTTTGGGGGTGGAAGAGAACAGGGGAAGGGAATTCAGAGGCTGCTTCAAGGGAAAGAAGGAAAGAAGGAAAGAAGGAAAGAAGGAAAGAAGGAAAGAAGGAAAGAAGGAAAGAAGGAAAGAAGGAAAGAAGGAAAGAAGGAAAGAAGGAAAGAAGGAAAGAAGGAAAGAAGGAAAGAAGGAAAGAAGGAAAGAAGGAAAGAAGGAAAGAAGGAAAGAAGGAAAGAAGGAAAGAAGGAAAGAAGGAAAGAAGGAAAGAAGGAAAGAAGGAAAGAAGGAAAGAAGGAAAGAAGGAAAGAAGGAAAGAAGGAAAGAAGGAAAGAAGGAAAGAAGGAAAGAAGGAAAGAAGGAAAGAAGGAAAGAAGGAAAGAAGGAAAGAAAAACAAAAATTTGAAAAAAAGAGCAAGAGAGAGAAAGGAAGGCCAGGTCTTCAGTGGAGTTAGCCTGGCCATATTAAAGGAGCAGGTGTTGTACTGAGTTAATTTATCTGGGAGGAGACCTGAGCAAATCCCAGCAGCCCTGCTGAGAAAAAAGCTTTGTATGCTGACACAAAGCCCTCCCTGCTGCAGCACTGCTCTTGCTGTCTTCCCTTCCCTCCTCCCCGGCTTCTCCTAATTGCAGGGCTAATGTCCTCTGACAAGTACCTCAGATGGTCCAACAACAGCCCTATCACCCATTCCCCATCCCTGATTATTATTATTATTTTCACAGCCCAAATCCCTGCCGAGCTCAGGTTGCTTTTGATTGTTCTCCAGCACAACCATGTCTGCCGAGGAGCTGCAAAATACTCCCTCCGCCATGCTGAGCACCCAGTTGCTTGGCTGTGATGACATTGCTGCAATTTCTGGCACGAGGAACAGTGCAAACAGGGCTCCAAAGATTCCTCTTTTGAGGCTGCAAGCCCAGGACCCACATCAAAGCCGGATGTTTGTCTGATGTTTGCTTGGAATGATGGTGTCGGAGGGAGGGGGCCTATCTGCCTGCCATGCCTGGAATATGTGTGTTATTGGCACAGCCCCCAGCCACGCCACAAGCTGTGTGTCAATTAAAATGGGGATCTGGAGAGCAGCATGCCCAGGCAAGCAGAGATGGGGAGCAAGTTTATTTATTAAGTGATTAAAACCGGTAGATGGTCATCATATGAGGTCAAGAGGAACAACCTGGCAAAGTCTTCTGTTGACAACGAAAAGAAGTTCAAGTTTAACAAGCCTAGTCTTAGCACTTCTCACTCCCAAATAAATGCCCAGAAACCAGCATTGCCCTGAGATCTTGGGCTTTTACACAAAAATCACAATTTCCACTAGGGCCACATCATCCACCATTGCTGCAGACCACTTTTACAAAGCCCAAAACATAGAGCAAATATCTCCAGCAGCTCCACTGTGATTCGAGGCTCCTCTTCTTCTGCTAGGAGGACCTTCCCCTGGGAACAGAGGCAATCATGGCAGCAGAAGGGAAGCCAACACCTTCAAGACCTGATTTTCCCAATGTTTTAGGATGTGCCACAGCTTCTTTGCTGCTTGGCACCACGGTGAAATGGATGCTCTGGGAATAGAGAGGGAACAGGCTCTTGTCCTTGCTCCCAATACATTCAGAAGGTGCATGGAGTGCTGCTTGAATAACTGCATGTCCACATCAGCCACACCAACTCACGCATGGGTCAGACCTCAGCAGCGACCACCGGCCACAGGAGGGGACAAACAGGGTGGGAACGGGGTCCCCTGTCCATCCCCAGCTGCACCCACCCCTTCATGCTACAGGGACAGGAAATTTATAACTGTGGTTCGGAGGGAGAGAAGGTGCTCATCAGGCAAGAGTTACCCTGCATCAAAGGCTCCCTTCAACAGGAAGGAGAGAGGGAATCTGGGCAGGAAAGATTTCAGGACACCAGCAAGCAGCAAAGGGCATCTCATTCAAAAAGTGCTCAGAGGTTCCACTGCACAAAGCAAAAATAAGAGGCACGTCTTTAAGATACAGTGAAAGGAAAAGCTTCTTGGGGGGGAAAGGGAGGGGCTGTGGAAAGGGATGAGAGCAGCTGGAGAGGAATTCCAGCGGGACAGATAGACAGGCAGTCACAAAGTCTGTTAATTATTTAAAAAATAAACTAACACAGAAAAGGACGTCCTGGGGTGGAGGGGGAGGCAGAACCTCAGGGTACCCATCAATTATGCACTAACCAGCTCGGGGACACTGTGAAAAAGGGTCCTGTGGGCACCGTCACGGAAATGTCACCAGAAGCTGGCCCCAACCCACCACCCGTGACACAGCACGGTACCTTCATGACCCTTTGTTACCCTTGGCTTATTGTGTTTTGTAACTTGAGTTGGTATCCGCAAGAGGAAACAAAGGAACACAAGGGCTTGGCAATGGTTTGTGTTTCTAATTGCATTGCAACCGCGTTTTCACCTGGCACTCCCCTGGCACGTCAGGAACGGGACAGCCTGGAGCCTCCCTCCTACTTTTTGAAACAGTGACCACAACAAACAATTGGGTGTTAAGCAGAAGCCAACTGCATCCAGGTTGCTGCTGCCAGATCAAGGTGAGCAAAGCTACAAGGTAGGAGACACAGGAAATAAATCTGTCCTTACCGATCACTTTTCCTGACTGAAGCTTGGACTGATATGGAGCATCTCCTCCAGAGCTGCAGATTCCAAGTTTTTAACAGGATCAGGTCACACACAGCGCTCCTGGGGACTACACAACGTGATTTTTCTTGGCTGAACAGCCACCTACACTGCTGGCTTTCAGATCTTTTTTTTCCAAGACCTCCATTAACAGAAAACCACCAAAACATGACAAAGTGGCAAAAGTATTTCTTCCGAGTTTTAATATTGTTCTTATAACTTAAGCCTTGAAATGGTATCCCAATATCTTTAGTAAAGCTCTGGACCAGAAAGTCTGAAGCTTGAAAGGTGAAGAACCATCTCAGGTTCAGAACGGTAATCCTGCATCCTGTGTACACTTCTGCTGTTTCTTGCTATGATGAGAAAATAGAAAACATTCCCTAGAAACCAAAAGCATTAACTTGCCTCATGCACACCATCAAATAGACATTGAACAATAAGAGGTTTGGCTTACAAATGGGTGTTGCTAGAATTCCAGTTTTCATCCTTGTCCTGGTTTTAAACCACAACAAGCTTGTAAGTATGAAGACCCAAAACCTTACAAAATCTTAACCCACCCTAATTCCTCCTATTCCTCCAGTCTTGGTTTATCCATGGACAAAATGGCTTTTCTTTGCATTGAGCTACTCCTTAAATCCTACAGAAACGTGCAGCTTGCAAGCAAGAGGGGTGATGTGTGTTTGATAGAAACCACCCATTTAAATGAAACCGCAATTTTTACGATAAATCGGCAAATGGGCAAGCACGCAGAAACTGTATCTGCCATAATGATTTATTTAAAATAAACAAATCCAGCTGTGGTAAAATAACGAGTTCTCTGCAAATACACACACAAATTCTGGCTATTTCATTATGAACATATTAAATCTAGTCCCTCAACTCCAGCTCTTGATGATAATTAAATACACATAGATGTACTGCAGTGGATTTGCTCCTGGTAATTTGCATAGCAGAAAATAATTACTCTGGCAATTAGATACAGTGCAATGTGCTGCTTCTTTATGTGCACCACAAATTTCTTCTGATGTTTTGGCATCACCCTTTAAGAAATTAATGAAGGCCTCCTTCCTATTAATATCATGCTACAGTGGGTTCATGGTGGCTTTGCCTCATGTGTTTGGAATAACTTTTGTCCTTGTTGCTAGGGCTGGTGCTGCAAACCTCTTGCTGCCTTTAAATAGCCAGCTCCTTTGCTGGCACTGGTGTTTTCCATTTGTTAGCTATTATATTGGTCATTTGTCCAATTGTGCTGCTCTTGTCCAGTGATCAACCACACAGTGCCAGGGCATCCCTCAGTTCAAGGGAAATAATCAGTTCGTTCCCCTCCTGTCCAGGCTATTTGTCCTGTCATACACAGGGATGATGCATCTCTGACCGAGGAGAAAAGGTGCAGACTTGAATCTGTTTGGGTGAGACTCCTCATCCCAGGCTAAGCTTTAAAGTCCTTAGGTCGGGAAAAGAAGTCCCCAGCCATCAGAAGGAGCGAAGGGAAGGATTAGGTAGAAGAGGAGTATCAGGGAAAACAAAGCCACGGACCAGATTTGCAGGGCTGAGTTTTGTACAGCCAGAAAGCCCAGCCTTTTCTTCTCTAAAGGCATTTCCCTTTGAACATTGGTCATAAAAGCCTGTGAGAAAGCCTTCTCTCCCTCTTGAGGCTGCTGCCTGAGCTACAGCTGGCCCTGCCAGCAGCCTTCCCTGCATTTCAACCCTGAGCCTGTGCTGAAAGGGAGAGGATGCCTCAGGTTACTTCCGGCACCTCCAGATCTCCAGAGGGTATCACAGCTTCAGTGTTTAAAGACAGGAGGCATATATGATAAATTTTGATTAATCGAGTCACGAATTTTGATAAATGTTTGAGAACCCATTTGCTGCCAGTGCACATCTAATAATAAAGGGAGAACAGGGAAACATCAAAGACAAAACAGACAACAAGAAATGTGTGTGAGAGGTAAGACCATCACCATGGGGAACTTCTCACCCAGACAGCTCCTGGTCCTGCTTCCTTACAACCTCAGAGCATTTTTCACTGGTGCTGCCACCGCTCTTGCCCTGCTGCCCTGCGCTGCCCCAGCTCCTCTCAGCTCTTGCCCAAAGACATTTGTCTCTCTCCTGAGCAGCCCCTCACTTTCTGTTGTCCTTCACACTTTGACTTTGAGTGAGGTTTAGTCTACTTGCACAAACTGCTGAGAGAAAAGATTGCCTAGAAGTGAGGGTGACAGCCTGGGCAGGGGAGAGTCACATTCAATTCTCTCTGCCCCTGACTTCTTGCCTAACCCTGGGCATCCTATTTCACACCCCTTCCTGTCCACCACTGCCTTCTTCTAAGCACTTCTCAGATATATCTATTAAAGGCTCAAAACACTTGGAACTTGATGTTAGCCACCAGCCACTTAAAAAAATCCTGTCAATTTTGGCTGGATGTTTATCCTTAGGTGAAACTGCAATTCTGCCATCAACCACAACCGGACTCTGTTTTTCAGCAGATTCAGGCAGGATTCACCCTCCCTTCCCAAGGGTCACGGCCAACACTGCAGTCTGACCCAGCTCCCAGGGCACACACTGTGAGATGAACATGCAGAGGTGCTGCAGTTCTCCTACAACGAGCCCCAAACCCATGTGGAAGCCAGGCAGAGCCAGAAGGGTGGGATACGGCCACCCAACACTGTCTAGCACTGAGACCCACAGGCTGCTGCTGGGGCGTGAAAAGGAAGAGGAAAAATGCAACAAAAGACAAGAATAAAAGGACTTCCATTCCAAAGCACAATTAGGAAGAATGCACCCCTTTTTCTCAGGGTTAGGCTTTTTTTCTTTTTCTCTCTTTGGCCTGGCTCACGGCTGCCTGCAGATCCCTTTCCTGGTTGCCTAGCAGGGCTAGCATTCATGGCAAGCTGAGGTACACCATGGATGCTGCCTGGAAGCAGGCTGCTATTTCCTAGCCAGATGTCTTTTATTTCAGTCAGTGTCATTGCTTGAAGAGCAACAATAGCACTTTATTTCCATGGCTCTCATCTTCAGATAGTCTAGTGACAACCTTGCCTTACCTTCAGCTCTGTTTTCGCCCCCATGAATAGCTCATACAAAAAAATTCAAAACAAATCAAGAAGGCTAAACCTGTAAATCCTCCCATTCTGCAAAGCCAAAGGGTTATTTTACAAAGCACGAGCACTCAGGCTACACAGTTCTGCTGAAGTGCCCTGTAACAGTCAAGAACAGCTGAAGCAATTAGCAATGCCCCATCTCCTCCAAAAGGCACAAACTCCAGGGAGGGAATCAATAGGAAAACCTTACAATACAGAGCCCTTAGCTCAAGACACGTTTTAGGGATAAAGCCTTTAAAAGGCAGGGGATAAGATGCTAGGAAAAGACTGAACTCTATCCTTGAATATCTGGCTGTGCCTGGATTCATGGGTTCCTCTGTGTAAAATGTAAGATACTGATATTTGTTTCCTTAATCAAATCATTTGGAGGCCACTGGCAGAACAGGCTGAATAAGAACTAAACCTCTGAGCTATTTATACCTTCCTATTATTTAACAGAATAGTTTTAACTCTGAGATGTGCCAGAGCAGACACAGGGATAAAAGCTTCTGCAAACTTCTAACCACAGGGACCACTTTTGCAGGATATCTGACAGGAGATGATCCATCTCCTCCTGCTTAGTTTTTGAATGGCATTTGTGACATGTCCACTTGTCCAGGCAGGAGATTCGATTTGCTGATTCCTACAGTCCCATGTCTCTAAAAACTGCACTTTTTACAAACTAGAAAGGGAAAACATTCTCCTACACCTGCTGGCTACCTGATGGATGGAAATGCAGTTCAACGTCTCACAATGAATTCTTGTTAACAGGATTAGAATGCAGGTTTCCAAAATACTGCCTGAAAGGTGAAGTCTACCCAGAGCTTCCAAATTTAGAAATTTCACCATCACAAGCCTGTATTTCACCTGAGATCTTGTGATTTGTCTGTGCCTTTCATCATCATACAAGCACCTAACACCTCCACCCCATAAAGCACTAAGAACAGGATGTAGAGAAATATTGTGATTGTAAAACTGATTTATTGTTTACTCTCACAAGGCCTAGTTGTTACTTCCACTGAATTCAATGGGAGTTTTGCCATCGACTTCAATAGGGTGGAGCAGAGCCAGGGACTTTTGTCTGTTAATTCCTTGTGGATCATTTACAGCTTTCCAAGCACCACTGCAAAAATAAACTTCAGATTTTTAAAAAACCACACGCACACACAACAAAAAACCAACTGGAGTTAAAATGTGTATAAAGACCCAAAGAGAACCACTGGCATAATATCCCTACAGTATTTCAGAATAACTCATTATTTACTCATTAAATCAGCAAACGACAGCTCCATTTCTCAGGATCAGCAGTGTGTGCATTTCTCACGCCGGCAATCAAATTATTCACAAGCCATGTACATAATTTGCTCTTGAATATATATAAAGTTTAGATATAATGAGTTGGGCTCAGAGCACAGAGACATAGCCAAAAGTGAGCTGGATAAGCGACAGTGCTCTGGAGGTGCCAAGCAAAGACATCCATGCAGGGGAGGGAATATCTCTTCTGAGTTCCTTTCTGGTGTGGTTGAATTGACCAACTCTAAGACACCCAAGGTCAGGGTAAGGGAGAGAGAGCAGGCTACAGAAAACAACCAGCTGCATTAAACAGATAAACAGGGAGCCAAAAAAGGGAAGAAAAGGTGAAAACTCACCCCCTATTTCTTCCACCTTTAAGGTGCCGCTCCAGTCTCAAGCAGCACAGTGACAACACTCAACATTAGGACCCAGTTTGTGCATTTTTGCACACCGTTGTCACATGTTTTCAGACAGAAGTCACCTGAAACTAAATATTTTCCCTGCGGAAGCATGGGAAATGTCACTCTTCTCCAAATTTCCACCAAAGAGTCAAAAACTACAGCCTTGGACTAAAACGGGGCAACGCTCCTGGATGAACCTCCACCATCTTTCTGAACTAATTCTCATGTCAACTGCTTGGGAAAAGTAGGACTAAGACAAAGGGGAGCTGAAAGCCTGGGGCTTGAATGGAAACTATAAAAGGAACAAAAGTAGCAGCAACAAAACTCCAAGGACTCCTTTGGCACCCAAGGAGGAAGCTTAAAATACAGCCAGCGTCTCTCAGCCTTTTTTCCCTATCTTAGTCTAAAAAAAAAAAAGAAAGAAAAGAGACAGCTCTTCGAAACAATCTCTTTCTGTGTAAGCTGTTGCCAGAGTCTGAGAGAATAAGCCAGGGTTTCTGTGCCAGCCCATTCACATGGCCAGGTGAAAAGAAACTCATTCCTTTACAGCCTGTGCTGCCCCACACAACATCTGCTGAGAAAGTGGGATGGGAAACACCAAAAAGGGGAGAAGAGAACAGCCAAGGCCTTCAGGTTAGAAGGGCAGCCTGTTCCCACCAGGGAGCCCCTCTTTCACTCACAGACAACTGCTGCATTTGACATTTCAATGGGAACTGAGGCAGAGCAAGAGGGAGGGCGATGGAGGAGGGGGCAGTGGGAGAGCACATAAAGGGACCGGAGCAAGAAAGGCGAGGAGACAAAAATTCTGCATCTCTTTCATTTCTGCTTTCAGGGTTATTTTTCTGCCCATAATATGACAGTCAGGAGAAAGAGGAGAGTTTCTTTTTAAAATCACACAGATAGGCAGAGAGGGTTGGTCCTGCTAAAAACTTCTTCAAGATGAATCAATTTTATGGGGCCTACAGAGCAAAATTCTTTCTTTTTTTTTGGTCATCCCTTTTTTTTGTTTGTGTTTTCAATGAGAAGGAAAAAGGATTTACATAAAATAAACAAAAAGAATGAATAGCAGCAAACCCTGCCATGGGCACCAACAGTGGATGCTTTTAGAAGAGTTACATGAATATTGTTTCAGTGTTCAGCATTGTCTGAGGGTTCAACACAGACACATTCATCCTGGGAAGTAATTCTGGGGTCCTGATCATTCCATACAAACCCCTCAATGAGAGCTGCACGCTTTTTTAAATCTGCTTTATAGAAACTTTCATCCAAACACATCAGAGTAATTTTGTAAAGGCTTCAAAGCAGCCCTGTGCCATGAAAGGGTATTATCTCCATTTTACAGAACAGGAAACTGAGGCCCAGAGGGAATCACGCAGGCAGCATCCAGAAATGAATCACTGGCAAAGCCTGGAATAAAACTGGTTCCCTGGAGCACCACACTCATCTGCAGTGAATGCAGAAATGGCCTTGGCTAAGTAAGAGTCTCTCCGCTGGGTTTTATGTCAAGCCCAAATATGCAAACCAAAAATAATACAAACAAGGCTCAAAACAAAATAGTGCTTTCATATCTACGATCAGTGGATATGGATTCATAGAACACCAGTCCACGTGCTGGGAAGCATGGAGGAACCTTTCAGGATGGAGAGGGGATAAGTGAATGGCCAAGGTGGGAAGATGACAGAGAGCCCAGGAACAGCTTCTCTGAGGGGAAACTCAGGGAGGTTAGGGCTATCCCTCAGGACAGTGAGGTGAAACTGAGGTTTTACTTCCACAAATCGAACTGGGAAATGAGGTATTACATCCACAGTTCATAGATCACAGAGTGGTTTGGATTGGAAGTGACCTTAAAGATCATCTTGTTCCAATCCCTCTGCCATGGGCAGGGACACTTTCCACTAGACCAGGTTGCTCCAAGCCTCATCCAACCTGATCGCTTTTCTCAGTAAGAATTTCCATGAATTCCACTCACGGTCAGTGAGGGAGGCGAAAAACCAGAGCTTGCAGGATTAACACTACGCTCAACACTCGACACACTCTGTGCAGCAGCCAGGGGTGTGTGTTATTTGCTTGGGACGAGGGTCACGCACGGCAGAGAATCTCCAAAAAGCTACAAAGCCCTCAGTGTCTGGGCTATAACTCAGAAGTGAGGATTAAGAGGTTAAAATGCTTTGTGTTCTGCTGGAATCAGTCTAGAGAGAGTTCAGCATCACTTACCCTTTTGTGTGTCAAAAATAGCCAATCTTTGATCCTTCTTGACTGCTGTGACTCAATATTACTTCCTTTCTGTCTCTGCTCCCCTCTCTACACACGTACCAGTGGGTTCCTGTTAAAGGGCCAGTTTGCGCTGGGACAGATTTGAGGGTGATGAAACAAAGCTGCAGGTGCTTCTCTGTCACCCTGGTCAGCGTGGGATGTGTCACACCTCACAGTGAGCGCGTGCAACCTGGGCCTCCTTCCTACCAACCCAGCCTTGTGGCTCTACCCACGGCTCTCCAGGCTTTCCAACCTCTGCAGCGACCATTTTTACTTTGATGCATCACAGGCATCTGAAAATCCGTAAGGTCCGTCAGAAGGCATGAAGAAGACTTGCCAGATGATTTTAGGGCAGTTTGAGGGTTTTGTTTCAAGTCAGAAGACTCCCTACAAACACCTCTGAACTGCGTGTCTCTATTTTCCATCTGCAAAACAGAAAAAAAAAAAATTTCCCACACAAGCTATCCACATTGAAACCCTGTGGGGAACACAAAGCTGCAAAGTACCAGTAAGAGGTTAAATCTCTCCCTGGTGCCTCACGACCAGCTGTCAGGGAGAAGACAGCAGGAGATAGGAAAAAAATGAAAGTCCTTCTCTAACTATAAATAAAGTTGCCCATTATTATTATTGCAGTTATAAAGTAAGTTAGGAAAGTTTCCTATGTCACAGTATATCCCCTCCCCAACCTTCAGCCCCCAGGAGAAGTAACTGAGTGACAACAGAGCAGAGCCACCAAGGCTCTCTCAGGTGATGAGGACAAGTCCAGAGGACAAATCCATCTACCTCGAACCATGTGGGGCTAAAGCCACCTCCCTGTGCCCAGCGCTGAGAGGTTTCACTGTTCTGGCTGCCACGTTTTGTAACACATACTCAGACACCAGATATCCACGGAGTAACAGTGAGTAATGTGCTGGCTGCTATCTGCCTCGCTGAAAGGGTGATAAGAGTCAGCCAGAGATAGTCCTGCTTCCCAAATTAGATAGCTAAATGATCAGGCCCTTAGAAAAAGAACACCACAAGCCCTTCCCCACCATTACCTTTCTACTCACAGATAAGTACGGAGCATTGCTAAGGCAATGTTAGCTGCAGCCTCAGCCCCCAGCCTTTAAAAAGTCATGACTCAGACAAGATCATGAAATTGCTTTAGATTTAATGCGACTTTTTCCATTAAAAAGCTCATTTGAATGAGCTTTGGGTTTTCTCCTTGCTGCTGGACTAGAAATAGGTTTTAAAACTGAAAACGTGATCAAGAGACAAGTTGCTGTTCCTGCAGCTGTTGGACTTCAGAGAAATATTTCCATTTGCAGGAAAGGTACAACTTATTCCCAGCCAAGAGATGTGGCGACAACGTGTCTCTGTCAAAAGCATTCCTCAGGCTAAGTGAGGCATCTTCTCTGCCCTCAGCTCAAGCCAAGAATTTAAGCTCTAGTTCATATATATTCCCCCCAAAATAACTGCCTCAGAGCCACAGAAGTGCATTAGCTCAAACAACTACTTGACGATAAATTTGCTTTGCTGCAGCAGTTGATCCACGTATTCACACCAACAGCTTGTGAGTCCCTTACAACTCAGGATATTCTACGATTCTATGAACTGGTTTTGGACGATAATTTCTAGCAGAGGCAGGGCAGGTGCCTATGTGGGTGCTGCAGAGAAGCAATGACACTTGGACCCATCACTGCTATTCGATTCAGGGCACCAGAACCAAGCTCCTGAGACGTTTGGCCTCTGCTTTGAAATCCCTCCCAGTGCCTGCAGCAGGGGTTTGTCCTAGAAACAGTCAGAGAGGGACCTCAGATGGTTCAGGCTGTTTGAAATCTTGTTTATGTCCAAGGTCCCGTCCCCAGTGCCCTCTTCCACAGCAAGGAACATAGATATGCCTCAAGTGAGCACTGAAATACGGTGAAGGGTTTGTTTAGGGAGGGAAAAAAAAATAAATAATCACCCCCACACGTCCAAATGGAAAATCATTAAGAATTTGACAATAAAAGGACCTGGATTTGGAGTTTTGGTGACACTCATCAGCTTTATCTGCTTTGGATATAAAACACTGTAGATCCACACTTCCCGAAAACAATGAGATGAAAGATCTAGGGTTCATCACTCACTGAAGACCGTGCTGATCACAAAGCTGAGATCAGACTTCAGCCAAACCTTCCTGTGAGCACAGGAACATGTGTTCACTGCACCAGTTCTGGTATCAGCAAGCTCCTGGAGCAAGGACCATTTTTGTACAGCTCTTAACACCAGCTTAGCATCATTTAATTTTCGATCCTAAAAGGAAAGCTCTGGTTTGCCTGGTTAATTCGGGGCAGTACTGCACCATTGGGAGGCCTGTGAGCTGCGAGCACTGAATTTGGAACCTTCTCTACCTAGGGCTCCTTAGTCACACCCTGAGAAATCGAGGGGTGGTGGGGGGCAGTGGAAATCAGAGAAAATATTCCAAATAAAAATGTAATGAAGTCACCTGTAAGATGTACACAGGTACCTTGCCTGCCTGCTGCTACAATTAGCAATATTTTCAACTGAATGTAAAGTAGAGGAAAGCCCTGAAGGGTAAAGCCTGCTAACTTTGCCTCCCACCTACCCACCAGTTCCAGAAATAAATCTTGAGGGTTTGGAAACAGCTCCTTCCCCCCGCCTTTAACCACAGGCTTGACAGTCCCCGCCAAGCCTCTCTATTTCATTAGTTTCTGGATCTTTCACACACACGCACAAGTATTCACACACTCGCAGAGCTGCCCACTTACAAATCTGACAGGTAAAATTATTCCCTCTTTCTCCAGCCCTCCTAATTGCCTCCCTTGAGTTCTTGTGGAGTGTAAACGTCACTGGCTAAATATTAAGTTCATGCAGTGTCACCGTGACGCCTTTCATTAGAGCAATCTCTGTCTCACAGCTCAGCCTTTCTGTTACCTCTCATTTCACTGCTAGGACCCACATGCAGCCTGCAGCTCTCCAGCCCGGCTCTAAATTATTATGCCAATTGCCCTCAGCCATTTAAAGATAATTTTCTCAGGGAGCCATTTGAAAGTGGATGGTGATTTGTTTTTAAAAAAAAAAAAAAACCTGTATTTTTTCTAAAGACATTTTGTTTTTTCTAAAAGCACGTTTGTTAGATGTGCTTTCTCTTGACAGCTTTCTCACAAATTATTGGTAATTCAAGACCTAATTCATTCAATATCATTAAAATGAAGTCATGATATAAGGGTTATTAAAAGGTTTGCAGGATCTACCATCTTAAATCTTCACTCCTGGAGGCTTGTGATCACTCCACAGTCTCTGCATCTCTTTTAATTGTGTTTTTTGGAACAAAAGTGAATTTCATTGTGAATTTTCAAAAGTGAACTTACCCTTCACGGAAGCGTTGTCTTCACAAGCTACTGCTGTTGTTTATGTCTCCTGAAATCCAAATGAAGATCCATACCACCTGCAAAGAACAGCAATGATTTTAATTGGATTGCAGGAACTATCAAGAGATAAACAGGCAACAAAAATAATTAGTATCAGCAGTTCCTTTTTTGCAAATTGGGACCTGCAACACTTGCTCCTGAGTTCAGGATGCAAACCAGCTCTCCCCAAAAAAGACCTTTTGAACCTCATCCCTAGAAGTGATAGGATCTTAAAAATTGAAGAATCAGCAGAGAGACAGAAGAAACTGCATAAGATTTGGACTTAACCAGAGAAAATGGAAAAAATAAATAAATCTGATTTCTGCTGCCGGTGGGTTACTCAGAAAACAGCAGTAACAAATTAAGATTTATTATGTTAATGTATAGAAAATTTCTTTAGCCTGATCTTTTGCAACAGAGTGAATTAAACAGAATTAATTGACTTATTCATAACAAACTATCTTCAAATTGCTTGGATTAATGATAGTGGTGATCAGCAATGGTAATTGTTGTCCTCTTTTTAAAGGTGCAGATAATAAAAACAAAGTATGCAAACCCAGATGCTTAAACCTGGGCTCCTGAGGATATATTTGGGCATCCAACACCCTCACTCTATTTTCAAAATGTTCTTAACAGCTCAGCAGCTTTGAAAACCAGACCATACTGTTCGTAGCCAACCAGGAATATTTGAAGTTCATGATTTAAAAGGAAAAAAACCACTGAAAATGAACAGCTAAAATATCAAAGCACCCACTGACTTCCCAATTGATTTCTTTCAACAGTTGAATCTGTTGGTTGCAGATTGAACAGGGAGTCAAGAAATCCCATTTCTATTTTCAACTCCGTCAGTAATGGTGTTTGGGAGAGTTTCTTCTAGGAAAGATCATCTTCAAATCCTTCCATATCAGATTTCAATTTGTCAGCGTTGGTTTATGACAGTGAAGCCTTTGCATTAATAATCATGGAATCATTTAGGCTGGAAAAGACCTCTAGGATCATCAAGTCCAACCATTAACCCAGCACTGCCACGTTCACCACTCACCCACATTCCCAAGCACCACATCTACACGGGTTTTGCACGCTTCCAAGGGTGGTGATTCCCCCACTTCACCATAAGCTAAAGGCAGAGCCCCCTGTAGCTCAGAGCACGGACTGGGTGTCGGGACAGGAATTTTCCAGCACCCACCACCCCAGAGCTTGGCCAGGGGGGATTCATACAGCCCACCTGTGCTCCTGCTGCCACAGACCAGACTGCAGCATCCTCTTGCAGACTCTAAACCAGCACTTTGGTGACTGCAACAGCCCCTTTAGGATACAAGGAAGTCTAATAAGACCAGCTGCTCTAATAGGTATGTAATATGCTGTAATAGGTAGCTATGAATTTATATTCCTCCTTTGCATAAAATGCATGACCCTTATCCAAGAATATGGAAGCACTTTTGCTCCCCCAGACAAATACCTAAAGCTAGTCAAAGGTGCAGGAATGCATACATTTATCCCAGCTGTGGGCTGTATCTGCAGATTAAACACCATTTGTTCTGGGTCTGACAGGAAAGTGAGCTGGAGAAAAAAATGCGTCAAAGACAAGAAAAAACCCAAACCAGTCAGGCAGTGGCTAGTAACTAAAAGCAGATTCCCACCACAGGTGTCTTATTTCCCCTCAGGGCCGCCTCTTGCTGTTTGTGTCCCCCTCTCCCCAGATGCTACAACTCCAGAGGGAGCAGGATGGTTTAGTGCACAGACTGGAGCAAGCCATACTCCCCTTCCTTTCCCCTTCCTCTCTCTTCCTAGCAGAGGCAGACCAGCCACAAAGCCACTTTCCTCCAATACACCTTACTTCTTTGCCCATCCCAGCTGCAGAACGGTGCTTAAAACACCCCCAGAAGATGCTTTTCACTGAGCAATGATGGACACATGCAGGACACTGCAATTAGCAGCTGACCCTGCCAGGATAAAGAATGAAGGAGAAAAAGGAGAGGCAGAGGACAGAGAATTTTCAGCCTCAGGTGTTCAGGCACTTCAGGGTAAAAAAAACAAACCCATCCTTGTCCTGTGTTTCTGAAGGGCTGGAGAAGGTACAATTTGTACAGAGACAAAGGGAGAGACACAGCTGGATCCAACATGTCTGTACTCATCCCTTTCTTGTAAGCACCAGGGGAGAAGAAACCTTTCTGCAAGCTGGTCCCCACCCCCCAGCGCAGGTTTTTCCTTCCCTTCTTGCAGCAGTCACACCTTGGCCACCCTATTATGTGATGCCCAGCCCCACCGAACTGGGATGAGCTGCTGACATACCTCCACAGACGCTCTGGAGCACATCCTTCCCTTTTCTAAAGGGAGAGACAGAGCCATGAAATGATTTGGAAAAGCAGAGGCACCCAAAAAAACATCTAACTGCTTTTGGTTAGTAATGTGGAAACAGGAGCCTGGCCAGCTCTTACAAAATACACTTTTGACACTGATCTCCCAAACAGGAACAGGCTTGTTCTGGCTGTCTGTACGTGTACACACACCCACACGCACAGATGCGAGAGGAGAACTTGGCTCCTCTGGGCTGCAGCCACCAGCACCAGCCCAGCCTCCATCCCCGTAACCCACCACTGCAGCTGGCAGTGATCCCACTCTGGATAACTCCTGGGAGACCAAACTGCTGGTCCTGCCACCACCCTGGGAGGGGACCTGTCCCCATGGCTCACAAAGGCTGGTAGGACCTGGAAAAGTAGGGAGGAAGAGATGAGATCTACATCTATCAAGCAAGGCAGCTGAATGAATTGCCCTTTTCGAGAGCCGTGAGTGCTCCAAGTGCAAATCTTTCAGAGTTTGTGACAATAACTCTCCCCTCTCCTATTAATAAAATATAATAGCAACTCTGAGAATAATGGCCTATTATCTGAAGGCTTGAAATGACAGAACCATCAAAAGGAAGGTGAAATATAGGGCTGGGGAATCAGCCTGGGCAGGGGATTGCAATTTCCCTGCATGGCACATGAGCAGAGCACGACAGATTTAATGGTTTCTCAGAAAAACAGCACAAAACATCAGCGTCTTATTATTTAAAATCTATCAAATGCACATTTTTAAACTGTTCTCAGTGCACATATGTCAGTTGTTTGCTCAGCTCAGAGAAATACCCGTGACCAAGCCTGTGGAATAAACAGGTTGGATGTATCCAACTCCTGCCCCTCCTACACTACAGCTGTCACGAGGCTTGCAGGACCTGCCACCTGGAAGCCATGGGACAGGTGGCACCAAGGACAGCAAGGATCATGGAGCACATTTTGGTCTCTGCCACTGTTAGAGCAGGTGGAAAATGCTACTTTAAAAGATTTTGCCTCATAGAAAATGCATAGAAAAACTAAATTTAGCTTAAAAGGTTAACTTCTTTTAACGGCTTAAACTCAACCAAAACTTAAAAGTCTTAAAGTTTTGAGACCAAAAATTATGTCTGACCATTTTTTTTGGTCATTGAGGGGGTGGAGATTTGGAACCAAATTATGGCTAGTCTACATTCTATTTTCCATTTTTTGCTACTTTTGCAAGAATTTGAAATTTACGAAATGTTGTCCAAAAATTAATTCTTTTACCCTTTTCCTTTTTCTTCTAAGGATGCCGTCCTTCTTTCTTCTCTCCTTATCTTTTCTCTCATCCTTATCCAAAGGTTGAATTCTCCAGAAGAGTCTCACTCAGTTATACAACCACTAACAAAAAAACCCCAGTGGATCCCTCCTTGCATCCAGTCTCTAATGCAAAAACTGCTTAAGGCTTAATGATGCTCCTCCACGCTTCATTAGCTTTTATCAGTGTGGAAATCAGGTTTCATTCCGAGTTTGGACACCTGTCACTGGAGACGGGTGTAGGAGAGCAGGATATGTTCCTGGTTTTCTCAGTGTCGTTGGGCTTGTTGCCATTGATTTTGGAGGTGTCAGAAATGTCACCCACGGAGATTTTCAGCGATAGGAGGCTGCTGATTTTCCGATCCAGCCCCAATTAGCAGCTGCCTGATAATTGTTGACATTGGAGAGCTATGAAGCAAATGGGGGCCTTGATCCAATGAACCATAAAAATAAATAATAACCATAAAACTACGTCTGTGCTATAAAGCCTCCCACAGCGACTGCCAGTAAGGACGGCTGTGATTTGAGACGCTACCTGGAAGGGAGGGCTCTTCACTGTGATAGGGAACAGAACCTCTTCAGCCATCTCTATGGGAGGGTGAAGGGTTGAGCAGGCAGTGAACCACCACTATTATCCTGCCTTGCCCCAAGTGCAACCCAAGCCAGGACTGGGATGTTGTGGGTAGAGCAGTCATTGTATCTCTGCCCATGGGGTCTTTCATAAAGGCAGGTTTTAAGCCCTTTGACAAAGTTCCAGGAATCCTCTCCTCAAGCCTGAAATGACCTATTAAATGTGGTGGCAAATCCAGGGAATATCCTTAAATTTTCTTTAAGCACATCGCTGAAACAAAACATGACCCCACACAAAGACACTTTTGCTTTGATTCACCTTTCCGATCCCCTTATCTTCACTATTGCTTTTGCATGCATAAACTATTAAAATAAAAGAGTATATCTGCCAAAATAATTTTCACATCAGAACTTCCTGAGTTATAATTGCCTTTTCCCAGAAAAGCAGACTGTGACAACTCACTTGAGTCAACCTCTGCTTGTAAAACTGATCTTGATCTTCGCCAACCCCTAGCTGTGGCCGGTTCTTAATCAGCCACCAGGCAGGGAACAACTCAATATTCATTTAAAATCTTTGGTACTGAATAACATGGAAATTCTCTTTGCATCTCTGAGGCCAATCCTGTGCAAGTTGGTAGGGCCCAGAACGGCTTTCAGTGGTTTATTTAGGGCCGAGTCCTCCACACCTCCGTGTAACAAACTCCCATTGCTTTGAACTGCAGAGGAAAAGCCTGAAAGTTTTCTTAGTGCTGCTCTAGCTTGTACAAAAGGGAAATTTTAATGATTTCACTGCCTCTACCAAGCTTAACACACCAGAACTTGCAAGGAGCTGTGAGATCCTAGGCAGAAGCTGACAGAGTATGAAGTTGTCATCCACAAACAGCCTATTGATGTTTTCTCCAGAGCAGCCAAATTAATACAATACCAAGTCCCTGCCCACATTCTACGTAATTAATTCGACACTGAGATGACATTTCATTTAATCAAGACATATAATATCTTCTCTTTCAGCTGAAAGAAACACTGAAGTTATAATGAAAACTGGTCAATATATCAACTACCAGCAATTTTTCTCTGTATTTCTGCTGGTCCCTGAAAGCCAAAAAAGAGCTGATGCTTTCCCTTCCTGATCTTCTTACTCCTTATTTGATATTCCTATTGATACAGCATTCAAACAGGCAGGGAACTTCTCAGAAAAGAGGCGTTTTTCATTTTTGTTATATTTCTTCACTGCAGAATTGGCTACCTTTTTTTTCCCCCAACTAAAAGTGTGTTTTCATGTAAATAAAAAATAGAATTGTCACAGGAGATCTGACCATCTGGTCCTGCATCCTGACTCTGATGGGGATCAGCTCCAGCTGTTTCAGGGAAGGTTTGCTCCCAGTCCTTTTCTATAACAAGCCCATTTCCATCCCGAAACAGGAGGGCTTGCCTATCCTTCCAGGTTTAAAAAGGAATTTGCAGCTTTCCAATTTCTTTTTTTTACATTTTACAAAAACAAAAAATCCCAAATACTTTACACCGTGCTTCAAGAAGGGGACTGCAGTGAACAAGGGTCAGGCAGCTTTTGTGGATAGCAAAAGAGCTGACTCTTGCACCCCCAAGGTATTTCCAGCCTTCTGTGACAAGGCTTCATGCTATAGCAGATACATCAATAATTGCCATATCTTAGCCAAGATTTGATAAGTTTATCTGCCTTCACGTCACACGTACAATATCCCAGCCCCTTTCCCAGGGAGTTGCTGGAATTGCCATTCTGGTCCCTGATGAGGGAGGGAACTGGGACACTGTAAACTTGCAGCTTTGTCCACTTCATGTAAATCAAAGCACAGCTGCAAAATTTGGGAACAGAAAAAAGGGAAGAGGGGAAAAAACCCCTAAAAACCTCCCACCACACACATCCAAAATATAAATACTCCTGGCCTCCTCCCGCTAGTAAATGTCACTTGACACTCTCACATCAAACCCATCATCAGTTTGAGCGTTTAAAGGAAAACCACTGCTGGGGTTGGCCTCAAATCTGTCCCCAGCACCAATTTACAAGTAACCCCTCTGTATTAATTATTCCTGAGTATGCCACAATGACACATTAAATTTGCATGCTAAAGCCTAGTTAAAGCCTGAACAAGCCGAGACCTCTGAGAAAGCACTGCACAGAAGAGAAATGTATTGTTTTAAATAACTACCTACTGCTGAGCAGGGGCACAGAACATATTTGGAAGCAGTAAAACTGCTGGAGAGAAGAAAGGATGTTTTGAAAACAATACATTTGGGTCCTGCTAACACTGGAACAAATGAACAAACATATATTGAGGTTGCTATGAGGTGGTTGGTTTTGTTTAAATCAAATAAATGCAAGCATATATTTGCCTAGTCTGGTGATCCCTGGAGGTGGGAGTTCTCTCTGCCTTGGTCTCAGCAAGCACATGGAAAATGCAGGTAGCAGACACCATTCCAGGCCCCCAGAGGCTGAGCAGTTGCAGCGACTATCCAAAGCTCAGTGAAGCTCTAAACCAAGTGAGCAAGTGCTGGCCCTGTTGTGCTTTGCATGGACCTTCTCACAGTGCTGCAGACACCATCAATGCTAAGCATATCACTTGCATAATTATGTGTATTTGCACAGTGCCATCCATTGCAGCTGAGGTCACTTGTTCATTATCATTATCCCAATTTTTTCATCAATGGAAGCTTGTATTTTAATTTGTGATTCATTCTGTAGCATTTGTTAAATGCAGAGCCATGCCAGGTGTATTTTTAACACTTGCTTTATTGCCTCAACATGTTTCAGATGGGGTGGGAAAGGTGTCTGGCTGCATTCACCCTTCCCATCACATGGGATGTTGCTATTAATTATAACTCCTGTGTCATATTAATCACATGATATATTATTTATAAAGCAGTCCTCCACATACCAGTTATAAAAGGATCAAATCTTATCATGCCCTGATGAATCAGAGTTCGGTATATTTTAGGTTCCCCATAATCAGCTGGCAAAGACTTGCTTCCAACCAAGATGCTGTTTATTTTTAGATTAGTAATGAACAAACACCAGGAGTCCATAGGAGAAATAAAGGAAGAGCCACTTCTCTGGGAAGCAGAGCGATCCTAAAGCTGCTGCTGGAAGCAGCAGTGTGGACACAATACCTACTGCTCATCACATCACACCATCCAGCCAAAAAAATGGAATCACATATGAATTCGGCCTCACTTACCACCCCCCTTTGGGCATGTTATCACCAAGATGCTTCCCCAGGGCACAAAATCACAGGTTCCCAGGTAGGAGCTACACGAGAAAAAGGCTGTCAGTGAATGCTGAAGATCCGGAGTCTGAATTTCATGAGATGATCTCCGAGAGGGATTGCAGGAGGTGATGGGCTGATCCACCATTAGGTAGAGCTTTACACAAGCCACAACAATTCGGGAAGAAGGTGAGGGAGGAAGGAACCTGCTCTGATGCATCACAACCTGCAGGCTTTGATGGTTCCCATCCCACTTCGTTAGCCTCAAAAAATACAGTGTGAAAAGCTGGAGTGTGACAAGGAGGGGACACTCAGGAGCTGCACACTTGGCTCCCAAAGCAGCAGTCACTGAAAACGGGAGTGGCTGCAGTTCAATGGCCTCAACTCTCCAGGGACTGAAGAGGCCACAAAGCCTTTGACGTGCAGGTCACTGGCTCCAAACCTAGAGAGATTTTGTGAATGATCAAGAGTGATTCCCACCTGATTGTGTCTTTAAGTAAAATAAATAGAAAATCTCACTCCAATTCCTAGCTGACAACAGCCACCCTTCAGTGCTCAACTGCGTGATTCCCAGCAGCAGCCCTGCACCTTGGAGAAGAACAAATCCTGCAGTCCAAGTTAGACATACCGGGCTCACCATACCCAACTCTCTATCAGCAGCCACAGCCATGAAATACTTCCCTGGAACCAGCTCTGGTATCTATGGAAGTCTGAAATCCGTCATTATAACCATGATTGAAATAAATCCAGGGAAAGACCCCATCTAGTCAAGCTGGAGCAGGACTGGGAAGGTCCTTCCTCCTGGGAAGGGGGTGTTTGCACAGTCCCAGCCCACAGCGCATAAGCCTTTATCCTGCAACATCATCAGGTTGGATCCTCCAGCACCTGCCTAAACAGAATCACCGAAGTTGGAAAAGACCTTTAAGATCGTTAAGTCCAATCTTTAGTAAGGGACGCAAGGTGATGGCCGTGTCCCAGGTACCTGGCTCCTCCAAGAACATCACAAATGTAGGGCTTCTTGCAATAATCATGTCCACCTACTGCTCAAAGTTACTCTGGAACCTCTTGCTGCTCTCAGCAGCCCATAACTCACCCCTCAGAGAAAAGCACACACAATTAGGAGCATCTGTCAGTAAAGCCACTGACAAACGACTCTCACAGCTCTGAGCACACACACTTTGGTCCAGAGCTTTGGCAACTCTGGAGTGTTTGGGAAATATATTACCCCCAGCAGCCTCCCCCCAGCTTGTTTATCCAGTAAGAATGTTTAGTAAGGAGCCTGTTAAAAAGGCCACAGTTGTAGAGAACTCCTTGTCTGTTGGGCAGTCAGGTTGGATTATGGTGTTGATCATTAATTATTGGGGAGGAGTGAGGGAAGAAGGGCTGGCTTCAATTAAAAGCAAAACCAGAGCTCATTAGGCACATAATAAACACGGAATAAAGACAAAGGCACTCAGCTCCTCCCTGTAACCATACCTGGCACCAAGGGATCAGGGCTCTCCTGCCAATTCACGGTGCTGTTGTCCTTGAATAGTATTTCAGATTCAACTGCTTGAGAAATGCATCCACCCCTTTTTGCCATCCTTAATGTTGCCTTCAAGACCTCCTTGATTCCAGAGGTTTATCATGGGATTAGCAGAGTTCTGCGTTTGAAACATACAGGCATGGTCTCTGGAGTCTCAGCCAAGAGGTCTCATCCCCTTTCCTCCACCCATTCCAGCACCCTCTCATCCAAAAAAACTTGCCACCACTCACTTGTTTCCAGCCCGCACAGGTACGCTGCAGGAAATTCCCTGGTAACAAAAATAAATTAAACTTTTTTCCCCAAAGCCTTCCAGGAGGAAGCGCTGCAGAGCACTGCGAACTTTTGGCACACCCAGGTCTTTCAGTGACCAGTCCAGCAAGGACATTTGGCCGAGCAGTGAGTTCAAGCTCACCTCTGGCCAACCCTTACACAGATGGAAACCTCTGACTCAGCCCCAGGTTCCCTGGCTGCTCTCCCCACCCAGCCAAGGAACCCGGCCACTTTGTCATCCCCTGGAGCCCTCCAGTACTCACTTCAAGCTTCCCACCCTGTTTTCCAAACTACACTGGGATCCTCCTGGCTAATTCCAACAACAACAAAAAAATTCTTCAGCAAAAGGCCCAATATCTTGATGTGTGAAGCCAAATCTCACTCAGTAAGTGTGCACACCCCAGAAGACCTTCTGCCTCAGGAGATCTCATGGGAGATCTTTGCTGCCAAACTCCAGGAGAAGCTGCAGCATTCCTCAGGTCAGTGCAGAGTGCCTTTCCATCATGCTACCTTTTCCCAGGGCTGCAGAGAAGGGGAAAAAAAAATAAAAATCAACAAGAGCAAAATCACAGAGAGGTCTTTTGTCTCTGAGCTGCCTGTCACTGTGCAGCCAGAGGTGAGCAGAGTTTAAAGGCAAGGATTTATATGACTGCCTTGCTAGACAGAGCTCAGATGCTTTTGCCAAGGTAAGACATAAGAAAAAGATCCATTTCTCTCCCTACTTTTACTCACAGAAGGAAAACCAGGTTGATTTCAATTAATTTTGCTCATGAATGAGCTGCACTGCCCCAGGTAAAGCTCATAGAAACTTAACATAAGGTTAACAAAAGCAAACCTGTGAGTAGCTCAGGTAAAACAGAGCTGACACCACTGTTTCTTATAGGTTTCTACTTGCAAAATAACCACAATTCACTGCACACCATCAGCTCGCAGGGACTGCTTTCCTCCTAGAAACCACTGCCTTGTGCCCTGCCAATACACAAGTGTCAGCAGAGACAAATCTGAACTGAAATTTAATGAATCTGGCTAATTCATTATCTGAAAGACTCATGTGTTTCAATTTTGTTTCCTCCTGATTTTTTTTTCCTTCCAAGCCGAGCACACCAGATGGCCAATACCACTCTCATTGCTGGCTACTAATCAGCCACTTCCATATGATATTTGCCATGAAGAATTAATACAATTAGGTCAGGATGTAAAGACATCATATTATTCATGGCAACAAGCCCAGATTTACTTTTTATTCCTCCTGCAACTGCCTGCAGCCTGGGTGAGGTCAGAATCCAGGTCCATTTGCACTGCAGGGAGCTGAGCTGCTCCAGGTCTCATTGCACAGCACTTCTGCAGCTGCAGCCCTGGTTTCCCTTCCCTAAGAAATACAGCCAAATTCAGTTTCAAAAGGAAACCTTGCTAAAATATCTCCAAGTACACACCTAACCAAAGTATGATGCCCTTGTGACATTTCGCACCTGTATTTTTAAAGATTTATTTTCCCTTCCTCTTCAGTCGCTACAATGGATGCAAGAAATAGTGATGGAGAATTCCTAAAAAGTGACGGACAGACTTCTGCTGGCCAAACCCTCAGAGCAGGAAGATCACAGAGCAGAGGAGGGAGAACATGCCATGCCCTTGCAGCCTTTCATGGTGCTCCTCCCACACTGCTCACCCAGAAGGGAATAAGTGGATCAGCTATTTGTCACAGCTTTGTTATTTTTCTTTTTAAATAATTGTTGTTTTTTCCTTCCTTTTGTTTTCCATATCTAAGTTACTGAAATATAAATGATTTTTCCTCCAGCAGAGGTTAGCTCAGTGGCAGGACCCAGATTTGTCTGGGAAGGATAGTTCCTCTCTGTTCCCCTCTCAGGGCACGTTCCCAGTTCTCACCCACAATGCATTTGATTTTCAGGGTTCTCTTTCTCATGGTTTAAAGCTGTAAGCAGAAGTGGGATTGCCCAGTGACACATGGGAGATCAAACCTTGACTCTCACTCTGGCAAAAACACCCAAGGCATGGCTTTGGTCAAGTTGATGGCTTTTTTTCCTGTCCCATAGATTCCCTGCCCTTAACAAAAACTCAAGCCCACACCTGGGCAGCCGAGAGGCCAGGATGCCTGGTGAGACCCACGCAGGGCTGCCGTGCCTCTCCCAGAGCTCGTTCCCAAGCAGGGATTTGTTGTCTCACCCTGCAGCCAGCATCCACCCGCCTGCCCCCGAGGCAAACCCTCTCCAGCAAACCACGCGATGGCTCTGCTCCGCTCCCTCCGGCTACTTGCAGTTCCAGACATCTGTGTTTACTCCACGACCCATAACAGTTGTTTTCCCTGGAAGGGCTCCATCACTGCATTTCTCCTGCTGCCTACCATGTGTCCATTTCTTTATATATATTTTTTTTTTCCGAAGAAGGTCTGGATGCTGCTATTTCCAGCACCCTCCCCATGTGCTGGAGGCAATTCATGCTTTGGGACACATGGCAAAGACTGTAGAAATATTTCCTGTTGGTCCTAGGAGAGGCTTCCCTAGCAAAAGAACATTACAGTGCTTCAAAGACCCCATTCCCCACGCACAGCCCAGCACACGAGGCAGATGCAGTACTCGAAGTTTGCTTTTCACACTCCACAATCCAAAAGCCCTATGGAGACCCAGAAAGCAGAACAAGGTCATCATATCCTCTGCAACACGATTTCTAAGGCAAAATGTTCTCCTTGTTACCACAGTCACCTTGTTGCACAAGGGGAACATGACCTTCCTGCCTGATCCCTTAGGGAACACACTAGCCAGAATTCACTGCACATGGACCTAAACCCCAAACCTGTATCTGAACAGGCAGTTCAGTCACAGCCTCCACAGCTGGCCCCATCTCCTGCTGCCAAGCAGTGTACGGAGAACCCAGTCCCTCCCAGGACTGTCAGCCTTCACTCCTGCTCCAAACACACTCTCATTTTTCTCCTATATGACAGCAGGATGACCGAGCTGTCATCTCATCACCTCCCTGTAGCAAGACACTAAGGGGCACTAATTCACTGACCAGGACCAACCTCCTGAACTAACACCCTTCACATTCACGTAAATCCTTTCTCGTGAGCTCCCATTTCACTCTGTGATCCCAGGGGGAAAAAAATTAAAGTGTTTGTAATTATTAATATAATTGTTACACAGCAGGGGAGAGGAGAAGACTGAGGTAGCAGCGAGGGCTGAGTGGAACATCCCAGATGGGTGGATGGGAGGTGACAGGAAGGATTAGGGGTCTGCAGAGCAGCTCACAGAGGTGGACAGTGCTGGATCCCAATGATCCTTTCCAACGTGGAAGCAGAAGCTTTTTCCCTTCCTACAGGACGAGATTCCTTCTGGCCTGCACTGAGATTTCCCCACAGCCCTGGGTGAACTGGGAGGTGCTCGGCTGGGACTGGAGCCTGCTCAGGCTCACGGGGCCAAGCCCCAGAGCAGCACATGTGTGCACCACTCACCCTCCCTTGTCCCAGGTGTAGGGAGGGGGTCAGCCTGGGAGAAGGGGCTTTGAAGGCTGACAGCCTCAGGTGTGAGCCTGTGACTGAGACATTCCTGCAAAGCAGGAGCAAGAGATTTGTTACCTGGAGAGGCCTGATGCTTGACGAGTGATGTCTTCATCCAGCTGTCCAAAAGCTGCCTGCAGGCAGCTTCTGCTTCGTCAGGGCCAAGAGCCTGAATGCGAGACTTAGTGAAGTCCTTAAGACATCTGCCAAAGAGGGAGAGGACTGAGGAAAAAAAAAAATATTAGCTGGGGAAAGGGTGCCTCTTGTGTTTCCGTGTCAGCTGGTGAGGAGCTGTGGAAGGCTCGCAGAGCTCACGCCTGCCTGCGCGCTCCTCAGCATGGGACCTGCAGAAACGTGTTCCTCCTCCTCAGGAACTCTGTCACTGATCTGGCAGCCAGCCCTCGAAAGGGGGATGGCCAAGCAGCCACAGCTCTGGGAAACGGAGACAGTGGGACCTATGGAGTCATCAGCATTTTTCTGATTTCCAGAACTTTTATTTCCTCCAGTGGTGAGGCATTCCTGGACAGAGAATGCCAGGTTAACAACAAGCCTGTTTTTCTGAGGAACCCGTCCAAGATGAGTCACAAGTACCCCACATCCTGCTAGATGAGAATCAGAGGGAGGACTTTGGAAGAGAATATTTGGGTGCATTGTGGCAAGGAGCAAGAGCCTGAAGGAAAGCCCACTGTGCAGGAGAGATGGACTCCTGGGTGTCATCCCACCCACACTGCTGGAAGGTCCTGCAAGCGCAGGGAAACGAGCACATTACTCTGTGCCCTGCTCCCCTTATCTGTAAACCAGGCTGGTTCATTACCACCACATCTTTAGAGTCAACACATGAGGTTTATTTTATTAGTGCCCATAAAATCCTTTGCATTCCAGGGTGGGAGTTCTCTGCAGCACAAACCTCACTGCTGCCAGAGCACGCCTGTCACTTCTTGGTGCTCACCAGACCACAGCAAGGCACTTCATGGGTAGCACCAAGTCAGGATATTTTAGCAGGGTGTAGTTCACTTTTCTTTCCTCTCACATGGCTTTTAGGCTTCATAAAACACACCTCAGAGAAGCCCATCTCCCCACCATGCGACCACAGCGACAAGACTTGGCACTGTGCAGATCCAGCTCTCACTGGGGATGCAGCCCAAACTGTGGCACCTCTGCTGCAAGTGGGAGCAAGAGCAATCACCAGTGCTGAGGGGTTACTTCTCATCCCAGTGGCTGCTGGAGATTGCTGGGAACAGGATGGCAGCTACTGATAATTTACAGTGCTTGGCCATCAGATGGGAACAGTTTTCTGTTTTGCTCCTTACCCAGCCTAGATCCCAGTCAGGGCATCACAGCCAAGTCAGGGCCAGACCAGGAGCCCTGGGACATCAAAAGGAGCCAAGGAGACAGGCCAGAGACAAGGTGAGAGACATGAGACAGGCACTCCCTGCCTGCTCTGTTCAGGTGGAGCTGCTCAGGAATACTTTCAGGTTTGGCTAATCCCCTTTCAGAAATACATTTCGAGCACTGTTTCTGAAGGTCCTCGAGGCAAGACAGCTTCAGCTATAAACCTCTGGCTACAGAGTGAAACTTAACCACGCTCAATTTGCCTCCCCACCTGAGGGCACATCAGTCTCACACTGGCTTCTGGAGTTTCAGGTTTATGGCTCAGCAACACAAAGGACAGGAAAATGGACGAGCTTGCATCTTGTCTGAAAGATGCAAGGTCAGAGGGGCTTTCCTAGTCTACATCAGGAAGAGGATTATAGATGGTGTTATGGGAAAGGGTAATTTCCCATGTGTTTGCAGCACCAGAGATGCTGGGAATTTGCTTTCCAGTACATCCCGCCAGTCATTGTCACCACATGGGGAGATGCAAGGGACCAGGGCAGGGTAAAGATGCATGAGGATCACATGAAGATGAAAGGAATCAGATGCAGCCTTGTGCTCTAAAACTGGATACCAGTTACAGGTCTTCTACTCCTGAACACTCCCATTTCTTCCCCAGCAAACACATTTTCACTTGACGAAGTGCCCTGAAAGCCGTGTCTGGAGGCTCAAGCAACCCAGAGGACCCCAGGATTTGCACAGCTCACCCCCAGCCAGGCTCACCACAGGCCACAGCAGAGGGGTTAAAAGGCTCCACATATGGCTCTCATTGCTCTTCCTTTTATCCTGGTCATGCCCAGCAGGCAGAGAGCTGGAGGAGGTGGGGAGAAGGAGGATGGCTGGGAGAGGGTTAAACCTGAGGGAGGCAGGGAACAGCCTGGCTGTGGGTTTTTAGCACAGCCACCAAGAAAGCTGCTCACCCACCCGCCTCAGGGGACTATTAGGGGACTATGGTGACTTTCATCTCCAGGTCAGTAGTTCAAATCTGGTCCAAGTCAGGGACAACAAAGGTATTATGTGAAATTAATTGCTGGTCTCAAGTCCAATTCCTAGTACATGTGTGTCCACTTCAGTAAAACTTGCACCAGCTAAAGGCCACTTGAGCACAAGGGCAGAGAAGTGAGGGCTGGGGAAGCTCCTGCCTCATTCCCAGATGGAAACCCCCCTTTGGCGAGGGTCAGAGTGATCAAACAGTGCTTGTCCTGCTCTCTCCATTTCCAGAGCTATTGTTCTCACACCGCATGTGCTTTTGCAGAGAAATAACTTCGAGATTTCTCGAGCTCACATACATCAAGTCAATAATTCAGTCATGAGCAATGCCTAACATGATGCTGGAATCTTTCTTTTCCAAGGAAAAATGTCTGAGATAACAGGACGGAGTTAGACAGGGAGATTTGTAGGGCAGGGACAGACTCTTTGCTCCAGTTTTTCACAGCCATTAGCACAACAGTCCCTCACCCACGAGCACGGCAGGAAGAACCCATCACTGCTCTGAAGCATGGCCAGGCAGCACCGCTCTGGCTCCCAGTGAGAACCAGTGCTCTCCTTTAAAGAGAGCAAATGAAAACTTCTGACCGAAAGCCACTCACTAAGACGTTTGAAACAGAAAGCAAAATACCAAAATACTTTAAAAAAATCGCATCAGTGGAAAAATGACTCTGCTGTTTTAACAGAGCAGGAAACTATGGGATGCAAACAAAAACAAATAGTCCGCGTTGGCAAACCGACAGCTCCCAGCAATTGTGCACCAGATGGTACTTCCATGGCACCACTCGGGACTAGGGGAAAACACACCAAAACCTGCCTTAGCTGTTCCTGGGGTGTCTTTAGGGCTGCCAGAAACAGCTGTACATGCAAAAGGACATATTTGTTTTCTTCCTGGACAGGGTGCTCCCAGCCAAGGGCTGAGCAACGACTTCAAGCACTCCCAGAATTTATTTTCCACCTTTAAACAACACACGCCTCTGCCAATCTCCCACACTGGGGCAGGGCTGCTCTCCAGTCCCCAGGACAGACTCATCCCCAACTAATGCTCACCCGTGACACACACCAGCTCCCTCATGCTGTCCAGAAGCATTACTTTGTTTAATTCCGCTGTCAAAAATGACAGTAGATGGTCTCAGCTGGGAAATGTTGCTTGTCCCTGGAGTTACAGCCATACCTCTCGTGACTGCTTGCCTCTCCCAATTAGGAGCAAATCTGCCTCCTGTCAGGCAGCAGTTTATTCTGCCCCTCCAACCCACCCCATACTGGCTCCCATTTAAAAATAAAAGATTGCCTTTTCTGAGCTGCTTATTGCTGCCTGCACTGACAATAATTCTGTGGAAATTGGTCGTTGCCACCGCTGATGGCCATTAGCATGCTGACCTGGTTTGACTTCGCCATCAGCTTTGAATATCAAATCAGTGATTAACGACTTCCAGTAATCACCCTGCCAGGACCATCCCTGTGTTTCTCCAAGAAGGTACCCTCTGAACTAGATCATTACAGGAGCTTGTCATTCGTCAGCAATTTAAAAGCTGATAAGTCAGCAGCACACACTTGGGGATGAGGCTGTGCCGCTTTCCTTGGTGTCTGTTGTGCTTTTCCTTTTTCACCAGCAGAGACAGATAAAATTCATATGGTTATGGCCAGCATTGTTTCCTTAACAGCACCTGAGGGAATAAAATGAGGAGAATCACTCCTTACTTGCCCCCTTCTGAACCTCCTTCCGAAAGCCTCTAATATTGATCATCTACAGCTATGATTCAGAAAAGCCACATTAAGTCCAAAATTTGTTGCGCAGTTATAGCTCAAAGACACAATAAAAAAAATAGTGTCGTGCACTGTTTCAACAAAAATGCATTTTTCCAGCTCCAAAAAATACTGGCAGATTAATTCTGACAGGTTGGGTGCCTATGTTGTGGTAAATAGCAACCAACTCCCTCTGTGCATGCTCCCTCAGCACGCAAGTGTAAAACCAGTGCAAGTCCTGCACACGGCAAAAATGATGCAGATCAGGAGCATCGCTGAGCAGTGCAATGCACAAAGCCAGTACTAACGAGTTCAGAACACAGCCTCACAGACAGGGTGCTGGGAAAACCACACCTTTGGTCTGCCCAGGTACCTTGGCTGATCATAGAAAAAACAAAGCTTTAACAAAGCCTGGGCCAGAAAACCCTACCCAAGGGTTTAAAGCATCCAGTCATCCCTTTGATACCTTTACAAGGCTTTCTAAAGAGCTCCCTGGAGCTGCATCAAGCCCAAGCACTGCAAAGAGCAGGTGAGCCATGCTTGTAAGCTGCCTTCACGTCTGCAAGTGCTTTATGGTCCTAGAGAGGAAGAAAGAGGAAGAAAGAGGAAGAGGAGATCCTCTAATGAGGTTATTATCAGTGTCTGGCACTGCAGCAAGGCTGTACAATGCCCGCTGTACTCCTTCCTCCTACAGGAAAGGAAAACCCTTTGTGGGAAGGATATAAAGGGCTCTGACTGAGACACCAAAAGTACCACCTCTCGGTAGAGTCAGGGCCATGGAGCAGTTTGGCAGGCAAAGGAGAAGTTCCAGGTATTCCCAGCAAGCCAGGAGCAAAATAAACAGCAAAGAGTCTTCACCACCAGATGTGCTTGTGTGTTTACAGTCTAGATTTATCTGGCAGACTAATTTAAGCTTGTTGGACTGCATTTGGTGCAGAACCACTCCATGCCTCAGTTTCCTTCTTATTTACAAAGGGTTAACTCTGACTCCAAGACAAGCAGAAGTTCCTATTTCCATCTATTCCAACGGTAGTAACCAGGTCCCAGGAGGAAGGAAACCATCAGGCAAAAGCCATCACTCACATCAGCATTGCCAGCAGGCCCAGAGGCACAGAACAGAAAGCTGCTCTCCCTGACCCCTTTTCTCCACACAACACTGACAGAGTCTGATACAGCAGCGAGCACGGAGCTACCCCAATCTCAAAGAGACACTCTCGTCCTAACACAGGGATGAGCCACACCCTACTGCAGGCCCCCGGAGACCCCACCTTCCATCACACCAGCCCCTGCAATCCCTACAGGCAGCTCTGCATCTCGCAGCTGCGACCCAGCAAGAGGGGAGCCAGAGCCACAGCACCTTCTCCTCACAGCCTGAGCTTCCACACACTCCCCTCCCAGCCCCTCTCACTTGTTGGGAAAGCACCACAGCAGAAGAAAGACGCAGCTCTGGTTTTTCCTTACAAGTAGTTGAACAAGCAGACAACCATCACGAAGCCTTGCCAAGGCTCCCTTCTCTTACCTGTTGTTGGGAAACTTTCTTTGGGGTATTTTTGATGGTTTCATTGCAGCCTCAGCCCACAACTCATCTCTCTTGGTTCTGTTTTTCAATTCTTCCATTTCCCTCCAAACATGTTTCCAAATCACGACAAAAAAACCCCAAACAAATAACAACAACAAAAAAGAAATCAATAACCAACGCCCTCCCCCTCTCCAACACCAGCTATTTCCTTCTCCAGCCTGCCTTTAGTAAGTTCGGTGAGGAGCCAGCTTCCTCCAAGGCTCCCATCAGAGCTTCTTATCAATTAGGGTAATTGGCACCCAGCTGAGCCTATCTCCCAGCTGGGACCCATTAACACTCAATCAAGACAACCCCAGGCCCTGCCCTATTCCCCGTTACAGCTCTCGTCTCTATCACTGCACAGGTCTCTGCACAAAATCCTCTCGAGGCCCTGTGGTTGTCCATCCATCCATCCCGTTTGGAAAGGCAGGGATAACGATAATGAGTGTAACGAGCAGGCGGTGCTCTCGGGGAGCTTTGCTCGTAGCTGTTCTCCAGCACTGGGGACATGCAATTAGCCTTGCCCCCATGTCACAGACAGGACAGCACCAGATTTTTGAAGGAAAGGTGGAGATCTGGGAATTGTGGGGTGCCCCATGCAGAGCTGCCTTGCCCTTGGTGGCAGCAGGTGGGGGATTAGTCCCTGGTGCCCTCTGCTAAGCACTAGATCCAGTATCTCATGCTTGTGAGAACAGCACCTCTAATTTCCATGGCCCTGGGTACACCCAAGTCACCTTTTCAAGGGCTTTTTTCCTTTTATCTAATCACAAGGGTCAGAAAGCAAATAACAGCAATCTGACATGCAGGAAACAAAAGAGCTCCATAATCTTCTTTAACCTCGTGCTTTCTTTAAAGTCTGGATTTACTTTGCTTGGCTGGCTGGAGCCGATGTCCTGGGACACTTTCAAGTGGTTGTACGAGGCAGAAGGCTGGCTCAGTTGTTTTCTGTGTCCTCTCCTCCACCACTTCCATGGAGTCCCCCAAGGCTGCAGGCCCTCTTAAACCTTGTAGCCGTGAAAACCAGAGAAACCAGCTTTCCTCTCCGCTCTCCTTGCCATGAACCCTCTCCCCACTTGAAGCTGTCAGCATTGTGCTGAACCCCTCCAGGTACTCCCTAAACACACTTTAAACCCCCTGTCAAACCCACAGGCTCACATGGTTTGATCTGCATCCACCTGCCTCTTCCAGAACCGTGTCTTGCTCGGTTTTGCAGCTCTGAGCAAACCCAAGCTGCCAGGCAGCAGCACATGTTCCTCCCTTGCTCTCCTCTGTGATTTCTGTGCCACACATCTCCAAACAGCACACCAAGGTTTGGTCTACTTTTAATATATACGTGAAAATATCCATGTCGTCATATCCATATGTGTATAAAAGCAGAGGGACAGGGAAAGGGAATTTGTCACATGACCTTGCAACTCAGAGCTAGCCAGAAAGAGATTCTTCTACCATGTTCCTGAAAATAACCGGCAAACATTCGACTTCAAAGTAATAAACAATACAGACACCTTCCAGCCATATTTTTATCACTCTAGGAGGACGCAGCAGGAGACTGGGTTAGTGAACTAGTTTTTCTCTCTGCTGCTCATGTTCTGGATGAATTGAAGCAGTACTTCCAGAAAAATTATCTGAACCCAGGTGAAAATCGCTTTTCTTTGCCCCTTCCCTTCTCTGCTTTCCAGGAGCTTCAGGGAATTCACATCAGCATCATGCAATAGTCCCACCTCCCTGCTGGTATCCGGCCCACAGGAGAGAGAGGAACTGGCACTGGCCTGAGAGATGGGCTCTCTGGCTCTGCCTGGTGCGTGGATACCATCTGTCTTGAGTGTCTGAAGTAATTTACTTCCCATTTTTGAGGTGTTTCAGCTAATGATACTAATTTATGTCCAGCATCTTGGACTCCTAGGGATGCTTGTTGGGACTGACCTTCTGATCACTCTCCTATTTAAGCCTGATTGTATTCTGCTCGTGTTTCGAGATCTGCCATGTTTGCCTGAAGCCCTTAATGACTGCACTGCTGCTGTTATGAGCAATCTCCTGACTGACTGCCCTGCGGTCCCAGATGCCAGAGCCCTCTGATAGCATCACCCCGCCACTGGTCAGTCACGCACAATCCACCCGTGTCCACCATGCCTGGCATTCCTGGGGATGCTGTGAAGGTGATGTGAGTGTGCTCAGGGTGTCCCAGACCTCCTGAGCACGAACAGCAGTGAATCCTTACATCAGTGGGCTCATCCACAGGGAACAGACTCTCCCCTGCAAGAACTCTCCCAGGAATTCTGCACCAAACTGTGGGTCGGGGAGTGCTAACTCAGCTGAGGAGGTAAATACCTGGCACAACAGGCCTGGGATCTCATCTGGGCTATGTGGGCTCCATTACTTCCATCCCGTACAGATAATAACGAGAAAAGATGGCCACGGACATGGCCACACTGGTGTGGAAGTAAGAATCTCCTGAGATCTATGGCCATCCTCAACACTCACTCTTTCAGCAGTTTCAGGAAAGATATTTAACCATGCCCTCTCTGGTTTCCCTCCTGCAGCACAGCTTATCTACCACACAAAAAATCATAGCAGTTCAGGTTGTCCCTCAGGTGACTGTGAGCAATGCACCCCACTTTGCTCCCTCCTGAGCTGCCCTACATCAGCGTGGGAGCCTCAATCTCCCCACACGGCACATCTGTGATTTAACCACTACTTACGGCAAAGCAGCAGTATTTTCTAAGAGTTGTGTCCTAAAATTGAGCCAAATAATCACCCGACCCATCCGTAAAAAAAAAACAGGTTCTACATAACGTTTCCTTTCCTGTGTGTACGGACCATGGAGAAACAAGTCCACGCTTTTGTATGGAAGGTAAAAAATTATTTATATTCTTCTGATTAGATAATTTTTTGTATTTTTTAAAAAAATTAATAGCTTCACTTATTGCTGAACTGCAGCGATTTTTAGGAAGAACTTGGCCAAAGAGGCAGACAAAAATACCTCACCCAGTTCCTCCCAAGGAAAGGAACAGGTGAAGGGGCCATCCACCACCACATCAAAGCAGAGCTCCCCGCTTTGTAGTGCCATGAATGAGGCCCGTTTTGTCCTCCTAACAAGTGGGTCCCGTGTGGAAGAGGGACACATTGATTCTCCAGCCTACTTTTAAGGCTGCGGCAAAACCAATCAACTTGATGTCACCGACGGCTTTTGAGACGCTGGCTAAGGATCTCTGGAGGGCGGAGGGAACAATACAACCTGGAAAGCTCTCCTTCCTTTCAGCCTGCCCTGCACTTCCCCTCTCGCCTTGTTCTCCTTCTCCTCTTTATTAAGCCGCTTTTGTGGGGCTTTCACCCATTCTCTCCAATAGTGAAAAAGTCCAAGCGAGCGAATCTCCTCCTCCTCTTTTTTCTTTTTTCCCCCCCCTCTTTTCTCTTATCCTTTTTCTAAGTAGTGCTTGCAAGGGACGGCGGTGGGGTCCCTGCCACGCCGCTTTGTTGGCTGTGCTGGCATTGTGCTTCCCGAGGCAGTGCAGGTGCAGCGGGGTTTTGTCTGGGTGTTAAACACGGGATAATTAGCCGGAGGGAGGGGAACGGGCATTGCGGCGGTAGCATTCATTACACAGAGACATTCAGGTTCCGCAGGAACCGGGATCTGCCCGCTTAGAGCAGTCCTGGCTTCTTTCTACCCCTGCTGCAAGACAGGAGAGATTTTGGGGGGCAGGATCGCAGCCGGCGTGGGTTCACTCACCTCCTCTCCTCTCGTGTTTGCCACAATCAGGGAAGACATCTCTGAGGGGGAGAATATATTGCCATCAGCTCTCCACAGCACTTCCACACCCTGGGAATAGTGAAATGACATATTGGTTCAGGAAGCCAAGGAAAGACACAAAGACCTGTAAAAGAAACACAAATAATCTGCACATAAAACACCACAGACAGCCCTGGCATCGTGGGTTAATGAGTGAGGGTCTGCCCTGACTTCAGCAGTTTTTCTTTGTGAGCTCTCATGAAAGTAAATCTATAATGCACACCATATGCAGTTTACGTGGTATTCGGTCTGGATATTTATTTTGAAAGACAAGAGTCTTCACTTGGTTTCATTTGTCACTAAGAAGGAGAAAGAAGAGGCATAAAATAAGCAAAAATGGGAGAACTTTGACCCAAACCCAGAATATCTACAGCAGCAACTCCACAAAGCAACAGACATAAATTTCATCCTAGATACTGCTGTGTGCTCGCTCCGAGGAGTTTGGCACCAGCTCCCTTCAGAGCAGCACTTGAACACTCACGGAGTAAATCACACCGATGGCCCGAGCCCATGAGATGGGCACAAACCCCCAGGAGCTGGTGGAAACAAAAAGGGAAGTTGTTGGGAGTTGAGGACTACGCATTCCCTCGGGTCCTCCGACCTCTCCTTTCCAGAATGTGAGCCGCTCCTAATTCACATCTCCCATTTGTAAACCCAGCCAGGTCAGAGCAAATCCCGTGTTGATTTAGCAGCATTTTACATTTACTTTGGACTCACTTTGTGCTGGTGTGAATAACTGCAGAAGTATCAGGCAATCAGGGGAGCAAAGATGTGCAAGTAAAGCAAAATAAACCATAGAAAAATCTGGAAAAGAACAGTCCCAAAAAGTCACTCAAATATTTTTGATCTGCAGAAATTAGGCATCCATATTAGGTCTGGGTCTAGGTGAAAGTTGCAGATAATTCTCCCGCAATCCAGGTGAAAATTAAGAATCTCATCTTTTTTCCTCCATCAAGCAAAGGATAGTTCAGCAGAGTCTGTGTTTGTGGGAGTTTTCCACAAAGGGATTCAGGCAACATAACATGTTCCTGGCACCATTTTCAGCTCTGTGTCCCAGAGACACTTAACTCTGTACTTAATTCAGGTTTAATAGGCTGCGATTATATTAAATAAATACCAGCTGAACTGATTATTTAATACGCAGTTATAGCCGTTTAACAGCCATGCAATTGACTGTTACATCTCAATAAACGTATGTTTTTCATCGATCACCTAGTATTTTATTTCACATCCCATAATTTTCTTATATAACTCTTGGACTTTGAAAGCATCGCTGGGGGCTGCCCCAGCCTGCCGTGCTGATCCCGCTGGCAGCAGGAAGGTGCCCAAGAGCTGCTGCCTTTCCAGGGACTCATCGAAGGTTAGGTCACTCCCTTCCACCTCCTCCCTGCGCTTTCAGGTGATGTAAAATTCCTCTTTGCATCCCTCCCAGCCTTGTCCAGCTGCTCCATGCCGGTAACACAGCTGCATCCGTCCACCCCGGTGCTGGCCTCCCCGCAGGAAGTCAGAGATCATTCTGCTCTCAACAGGCTGTAAAGAGTATAAACCTTCAAGAGCCTCTAGAAACGTATAATCTGGATTTTATCCTTTAAAATTCATAGTTCCTCACCCATTGATGCTTCCCAACTGATATTTGTGCTCTCCCCTTCGCTATCACTTTGCCTGCAGCTCTTCCGAAGGCATTTACTCAGCTAAGTGGCATCTTCATCCCGGCGCTGTCAGGCGTTTGGAATGATCATAAGATACATAAATAAGAAATTGTTTCTAAAAGCTGCATCTCTTTGCAGCCCAGCGAGGGGAGTAACAAGCTGTTATAAAAGCACATTTGCTGAGGTCTGACAACTGCACCACGGGTCGTGTGCAGAGCTGGTTACCCCAACTAATCACTGCACTTCTCCAAAGGCAGTGTCAAAATAAAAATGATACATGTGCATATTTAAATACCTGCCGATGTTGCTATAAACGAAACGGGGGTTTTAAGGGATACATTTTACAAAGGCTTTTAGCCAAGCATCCGCAGAAACTGCAGGCAAAGGCATTCCCATGTATTATAGCAGTGGAATTTCCATGTTCCAACAGAAATTTCAGGGGGACACAGCAAATAGCAGGTTATTTGTCTGATTTGTGTATGTCAGTGTAAGGTCAGTGAGCCTGAAAATACAAACGTGATTCAAAAAGTGTCAGGGAAAAGAATAAAAAGATGTTTTGCACTATTTAGAAGTGCCTACTCTTTCAGAATAAAAAAGACAAACCCCTCCACATTCCTAGCTGTCACAAGCTGCACTTTCCTATTCAGACCCCAGCCCACCAAAGCCAGTAGTTACAAATGCTCAAGAGCCAATAAACACTCCTCAGGATTTAGCACTGGAGAAGCACATGATAAGGAATAGACAATTCTTTGTTATAACCATATGTAGCCTCCTCCTTAAAATGCCCTGACACGATTTCTCAGGCAATAAATCAGCTTTCTTTTGCTGATGTGCTAAAGCCCATCTACATACCATAAAAGCTTCTTTTCCCTCTCCATATTCAATATCCCTACCATGGCTTTAATCAAAAGCAAGAGCACGTGCATGAGAAGAGAAAATGCACATCTTGCATTTCTGAGAAATAATTCTTTTTGCAACTTAATACTCCTCTGAGCAAGTGGAAAAGTCCCATCCTGACCCAGCCAGCATGATCTTTATTTGCTTTCTATTTTCCTGACACAGTCACAGCTCTGCACCGTTCCATCATATGGTAGAGGTATTAATTCACTATTTCCTGCATTATAGAATCCCCACTTCCTTTCCAGTTTTCTCACTATAATGATGCTATAATAAAAAACAGAGGTAATAATGAAATTGGAAAATAGTGTAATTTCTAGCTGGCTGGAATAAAGCACAGCTCTGGAAGCTGCCTTGCTACTAACTTATTACATGAGGGTTTTGAACAGAGTTTGAATGACTACCCCTGAACCGCCTCGAAAATCTGCCAACGCAGCGTTACTGGATCTCCAGAGCAGCAGACCAAGGACTGACTCACCGATGGACAGAGCCAGGTAGACCAAAGATTCAACAGCTGGGGGTTGTGTTCAATACTGACAGCAAAATTCCCTCAAATGGGGCAGATTTTGAGGTCGAGTTATAGCTGCCGAGTGCTCCAACACAGTAAGGAGTCCAAGATGCAGGGGTTGCCTCTGCTCCTGCTGCACTGGCTGGATACTGCCACATCCCTGGCACGGGCTTTGCTCCTCCCGACTGCACTGGAATAAACAGGATCTGAATCAGGACATTAAAATGAAGATTTTAATGAGCAATTTGGAGATAACATTTCCTTTCAGCACACCCAGAGACACACCTTTCCCCGTAAGCTCTGCCCCTCATCTGATTTTCAACACTTCATTCATGCATCCATGACAATTCCTTATACAGTTGCCTTTTCCCAAAAGAAGTCCTCATGATATGGTTAAAGATATCGATCTTCTGGCTGCCTGCAGCTTCCAGAACTCCTAATACCAGGGGAAATGGCATTTCAAAAGCTGGGTGCTCCTGGGAAATGCAGTAATACCAAGGAGACAGCTTGGATGCTTTTCTCGACCAAGTGGAAGAAGTACCCTCCTGCTCCCACTGCACAGCCACAGAAGCAAATGTGAGGAAGGGAATGCCCTCTCCAGAAATTGTGACAATGGCAGCTTCTTGTGTAGTCAGCTGAATCGGGAATGGAGGAGTTTGGCAGGTACCAATGGAGAGCAGACCATGGAGAAGGCTGTCCTCAGTGCCAAGGACACTGCTTTCAAGGTCTCTGCTCCATGGGCCCCTCAAGCTGAACCTCCGGGCTCCCCCTCATCTTCCATTAGCCTCCTCCAAATGCCTCATTTTATGCCTCACCTTCCACCATGGGAGAGCAGAGTCAATCAGGACAGGTCTGGCCTTACCCTTCTCCAGCAGAACAGGGGGTTTGCAAAGGAAAATTTACCTCTTCAGCTCTGCGGAGAACAGGACAGAAACACAAAATGTGGGATCTCTTTTATGGACACCAGCTGGAGCAGCCCTCCAGTGTGGGGGTTACCCCTCCATTACCCACAAGGAAAAGCTGGGCAGAGGTGAAGGGGGGACAGGGGCTCCTGCCAAGCTCTGTGAGCTCACACTGAACAGCCAGACCTGTATCTCATGCAAAGACACAAAATCCTCATGTGGAAGAAAGCGTGAGAGAATAACTACCGTGCTCATCTGCCTCCCATGAAACAGGAGCCTGCAGCCCAGCCCTGCCCAGCTCCTGCAATTACAGAGAGCTTTGGGGGCAATAAAGAGCACCCAGCTGGTTGCAGAGCACTTGGGTTTCCGTGTCTGGAGTCTTTGCAAGCTTTGCAAGCATGAACTTAACAGGGAAACACATTTCCACAGGTGATGCTGAACTGCAGCTGGGAGGAAGTGGTGGATGCCTGGATGGATGGAGTGCATGGTGTGGGATGGATCCAGAGACACCAGATCGCTCACTGGTCAGAAGGTGGGAATGAGATACAACCAACTCTGACTGCTAGCACAGGTAGAACTGGGCTCCTGGGGAGCAGGAGGGTTACAGTGCGAAGAAAAGTGGCGTCCTGCACCCCTTCCCACAAGGAAGGAGCACTGGACATCCTGCACCCCCTCACCTGGCTGTCAGCACTCTCCACAGGTCTGTGCACCTGCAGAGAAAATTCCCCATAGCAGGAGCAGATCCCAGACTGCATCAGCTACTCCATACATTGAACAGAAACGCACACCATCCATCTTCCCTCTGAAGGGAATTTCATGCCACCACTTCTGCTTTTTGATCCAGTAGCTGTCACCTGAAACAGCCAGTGCTTCCAAGCACGACCACAAAGAGAGAGACAGTTGCTTGATGCAGCACTATTCAAAATCTGCCCAAACACATGATGGATACAGTGTCTGAGTGTTTTGACCTTCAAACCTCTCCCTCAGCTTTTCCATAGTGTGCAGTCAGATACGATGGTTGTTTCATTTATTCGGGGTACGTGGGCAGAGATGGGTGTCTGTTGACTGATGGTATCAGGTTGCATAATTTGCTTTTAATTTATATCTGTCCTCCCAAAGTGTCTAGTGGGGAGAATAAAACAGATCTGAGGATAAAACAATGGCTTTGGGGTGGGAGGGATGTACAGAACATGCAGTCCTCCGCTCCCCACACACGTCAGTCTCTGCTGAACACCTGAACACACATTAACAGCTCCTGTGGGCTTCAAACTATCATGTAAGCTAGAAAATTATGCCTGAGTGGTTAGAGCCCAACTAGAACTGGTTTTGGAGCAGATATCAGAAAACGAAAATCTGGGATTGTACTAAACTGCAAGCCTGTGCTAACGGGATGCTCAGGCAAGCTGAGAGCCAAGGAAGTAGAGAGAGCAGCTGTACCAAAGCAAGAGAGAGGTCAGAGACAGGCTCAGTCACACCACACCATCCTGTGAACACCTTGGCTTTTGGGAGGGAATGACAGGCCCTGAACAGTGAAGACCGTCCTGGCATGGGACGGCGGGTTGGCTGGGAGCAGGGACAAGGACAGCCATGTCGGGAAGCAGAAACTGGCCACTGGGGCAAAACGAGCAGGAACAAGACCCAGAAGAACAGCTACAGCACAGGGCACGTTGGAAAGGTGAGAGCAGCTGGTGGGATTGCGCAGCACCTCTGCCAGCCACAGGGACTGGCCAGTCCCAGGCCTGGCAAGACTGGCCTGGAACTTGTTCACCAGACAATTTTTTGAGACTTTGATTAGGACAACAATCTCTTCACTTGCCAGTGCACAAATTTGTTGCTTCATTTACAACTCCTTCCACTCTGCAAACACGAGAGCAGCTTGTGTTTGCAGAGACTGGCAGAATGTGTTAATTAATCCTGAGATGCTGAGAATTTTCTCAGCCTTTGTAGTCACATCTGACCTCTGCATCTGCAGAAAACCACCTCCTTTTAATGCACTTATCACCAGATTTCATTGCGGTCATATTCAGCCATCCTGCCTCTGGCCTGGCCCTATGGAAGCAGGCACATGCCATCTCTGCCCTCCTAACCTACCCACACACACCAGCAGCTCACCTTTCTCCACATGAGGGGAAGGATATAGGCACTGCCTGGCACCTTCACTGCGTGGCCACCAGTTTACATGGGCATATGAGTAATATTAAATTCAAGCACGAGGGTAAAGGATCTCTGTTTGTCCCTGCCAGCATCCCTGCCTGCTCACAGGAAAAGAATGTCTTCTCCAGCCCAAGACCCTCTTCTATCACAGTGATTATCAGCTACTCTTTACTTTCTCTATAGTTGCTTTTTAACACATGAAACATGTTACCCAGATTTAAATTGTCCCTGTGCACAAAGGAGCACCAGTGCATTTAACCCACCTGGATGTCCCTCTTTGCCATTCAAGGCTTCCCTGGACTCAGGATTCAGTTTACGACAGGCAAGAGCCCTAAACTGCTTTGCACTGCAGCACTGTACCAGATAACCATTCACACACTGAATTAACTTGTCTGAATCCCAGTCAAGATGAGGAACTAGTACGCAAGAAGTTCCATGTAAGACAAATGTTCATCCAGTTTGATTTGTTTTTAATGCCTCAGCTCACATCAAGTCTCAGCTGGGATCTGACGGCTTATTTTCCACTAACTATCTCAAAGAGTCAGGGACATTCAAAATAATTTTAAGAAGAGCGCTGGTCACTCCCAGCTCCATCTCTCACATTGGAAGGAAGGAGCTCTTTCCCTTGCTTATCTCCCACTGTTTGCAGCCTGGTCCTGCAAGTAACGCATGGCCTGCAAGGAAAAAATATCCGTCCCAACATCTGAACCTCTCCCTGCCTTTGATAACTGACTCGGCTCACCACCTCATTACAAAGCACAGCAAGCCTATAGGCAAAACTGCAGGGGAGCCTGAGACCAGCAGAGAATTTGAGCTCCAGAAAGTAACAGCTGCTTAGAAATAAAGCAACTTAGAAGTAAAATGAAATAAAGTAATTTAGAAGTCAAACAACGTAAAGAAAGAAACAGTAAGATCCAGAGCGGGATCAGAATCTTTTGAACGTCCATCAGATTCTGAATCCTGATCCAGCAGGTGAATGAGCCATCCAAGGGACATGGCTCTGTGAGAGGGTGCCCAGGAGCCGGGACAGTGCTCAGACACAGAACAAAGCTGTAATTTCAGCAGAGCTAGCCAGGAGGTCAGATTGGGTCATATAAAAATGATCTTTCTTATTCTTGCACTTGGTGAACGTTGGATCCCAGCCATGGAGGGATCCCCAAGCTTTCAGGTTTGCTCCATACACGAGTGAGTCTCAGGAGAGGTGGGACGGGGTAAGCCATGCTCTGTGCCAAATTAACTTGATAGCCAGCATTTGGTTATTCAAAGCTGGCAACTGTGGGAAACCCTCAGAGACTTCTCCCTGGGGTATCTCCACAGTTACCTAGAAACCCAGGCTAAGTTTTATGAGCAGAAAATATGTTGGGAGGCATGTTTGCCTCATCTGCTTTAAAAAAGAGCTATTTTCCCCTTTTCCCCACCCAGCAATTTCATTAGTGGAGAACTATTTATGGGCTTTAACTACCCCTCTCTTCTTTGCAGTCTGGATTTCCCAGCCTTAAGAACATCCCAGCCCCTTCCACTTCCAGCATTGTGGCCTCACCCAGAAGCAATCTGTGCAAGCTTCCATGGTATCCACAGGACTTTGTGTGAATAAGAAACCCTTTATGAGCCTAATACCTCTGCATGCTGTGCCAAGACCTTAGAGAAAACAGACTCTAGTGGGGAGGGGGTGGGTGGGAATGACTAGGGGTGAGGGCAGCCAGCCCATGATTGAACCCAGCAAGTTTTCCAGTTGATTATCCTCTCCTTTTGTCCAGGATCGTGCTGAGCTTTCTTTGCAGCCTGTTTGCTGACCATCACAGAGCAAAACGCCCGGCAGCAGCACTGGCTGCTGGTTATCCCTGCGTGCCAAGCCGGGCGCTCTCCCTTCAGCCCTCGGCTGTGGGTTCCAGGAGCGATTCCCCAGAGTTAGAGCATCGCCTTAGCAAAGCAAAACGGGGGCTCAGTGGCAGGGAGGGAGGCCAGAGTGCTAGCCTTTCACCCTTGGAGGCCGTGGCTCAAATCCTGGCTCAGGTTACCAAAGAAAGCGAGTCTGATGCGCTCCTCCCTCCCCGAGCAGCCAAGCCAGCAGATGTGCTGCACGCCACACTCGGCCCCAGCATCCCACATCCCTGCATAGGATGTCCATGCTGGGGCTCCACTTTCCGGGGAACTTGGCCAGACTGATAGTTTCACAGCTACAAATTGCCAGTGCAAAGGCCAGCAGCACCCGAGGCTGTGAAGGTAAAGGCAGGCTGGGAAATACTTCCCCATTTTTTCCCTTGGATTTGCTGATCTTTCTTCTCCAGTCCAAGTGGACCAGCTGAAAATTTACTGATCCTTTCTCTCTTTGTCATTCTGAAACTCTCTGTGACAAATGAGGCAGCTAAAAATACAAAAAAAAATATAGTTTAACCACAAACTAGCTAGGATCATCACTTTTCTGTGGGGAACTCTGCTTTACGTGGGTTGAGCTGCTAGGGGATTTATTTCTTTAATTACACTAGAAAGAAGCAAAAAGAATTGATTCTGGAAAAAAAAAAACCCTGAACTCAAAAATCATCTCAAGCTCCTCAGACTGTTCCTGGAGATAAGGCTGAGCTTGGCACTCAGAAACGTACTTTTAGAGAGGAAAATTTTTGCTATTCTTTCTTATATTTAACCATAGCCACCAGCTGTGAATTTCTGCAACAGCCTTCTGGGAACAGCATCAAGGACAAAAATATGGCTTTAGAGATGAAGGTAGAGGAGTTTAATGAAAGTTTAAGAAGTGGCTGCCAACAGGAGAGATGGGGTTTTAACTTTATCTGAGATGTGGCCTACTTAGGGGTCTGACATAAGTTTAAATTATTTGCATCTATAAAGTGCTCTGGTTTGGTTCAGGAAGAAGTGAAGCTGAGGTGTTCTTCCAAACCAGCTGATCTCCTGGCACTCTCAGAGAGGACATTTTACAGGGACAGTAGACTTCTCAGCTCTTCTAAATTTTCTGCTTCCTGGCTTAAAGAAAAGTGGGATTGCTGAGGTTTGATTCATGGTGAGGTAAACATCCAGATGCTTTTGAGACCAGGTTGGATGGAGCATTAAGCAATCTGGTCTAGTGGGAGGTGTCCCTGGCCATGGCAGGGGGGTGGAACCAGGTGAACTTCAAGGTCCCTTCCAGCTGAAACCATGCTGTGATTCTCTGCAAGTACCGGTGAAGGATGGGGCAGGAGAACAGCTGGAAGTGGGCTGCAACAACAGACAGGTCCACCCCTTCTCAAGGCCAGACTCATGGACCATGCACAAGATCAGTTCCCACAGCTGTGTTCCAGGAGAAGCCAGTCAATCTCAGGTAGATCAAGCACGCCAGAGGCTCATCCCTCCACCGGCACAAACCCCCAGGGACTTAGTGACCGCTGCCCTTCATGTGCTGTGCAAGCTCAGACCTTACACAGCCCACTGTGGGTGCTCCCAGCAGACCTGCACGTTGGATACAGACAGCCTAGAGCCAGCCAGTGTGAGCACAGGGTCTGAACGTGGGGCTCTGGGCTTTTGAACCCACCCATCTGTCCATGCAGGCACCCCATGGGGGCTGAGCACGGACGAGTCAGTTTTCCCTGCTCACATCACCGCTGCTTTGCAGGAAGCAGGGACCACCATGGCTGTCCAGCAGACACGACCCACTGATGCTGTTTCAACTTTAGGTATTTCTTTTCCCTTCATGGAGGAAAAAAACAAATACAAGACCTTTTGCACCTGGTGAGGAACGGCTGTTTGTTTAGACAGCCAAATGAAGTCATCGCTGAGACACGATGCCCTCACACCCCCTTTAATACTCACTTGCCAGAAACCATAATGGAGTGAAATGACCCATCACCATCCGCAGCTGTCTGACACAACCAGGAATGTTTCTGCCTCCTCCTCAGTCTCCTCTAACCATACAAAAGCTAAACTTATCATTGCCACTTAACACAAACAAAAAAGTCACCTCCCTACAATGAAAAGGAGGTGGAAATTACTGCACAACCGATTTTTCCTGAAAATTGCCCTGTGAACCTTCTAATGAAAGCTACGGCACCCGAACGTGCCGTGCTCTGGGGTCTGGCCAAAGCATTACACCAACCCCCAGCCCAAGCAAAATTGCCCTAAAGAAGCTCCACACTCTAACACCACTCCTCAAGACAAATGGAAAACTAAGCATTATTAATTTGCATTTTAAAACAAAGGCTTCTAATATCCAGACCATTAACTTGGCTGTGAGGCTTTCACAGCAAAACTTGTTACCCACTGCGTGTTTTGTTGTCACTAAGATATATTAAACACTATTAACTGCGATGCCTTACTATTACGCTATTTGGAGACTTGCCACAAGCCCGCTTCCGCCCAACCTGTATTATGCTGTGAACCTTGGAGACATTTTAAACATCTCGTGCAAAATTCATGAGCGTGAAAAGGAGCCTGTCTATGTTACCAATATCTTGAGGGGCTGGGGAGCCTTCCTGAAACCCAGCTCAGTTCAGGGCTCATCCTTAGCAGCTACTACATCTCAATCCAACCAGCCAAGCCCTCTCTCAAGCCCTGATGATTACCAAGGTCCATATGCACCTTCCTTCTAATGAATATAGGCTTACGGACATCTCATGCATTATTTACCAAGGTGTGCTTATTATGATTGCAATGATTTAAGGCAGTTTGTTACAGGCACAGCTCTGAGTGATTGCGATCAATAGAAGAAACAAGAACAAGCCAATCTGCATAGAACAACAGCCTGGGTCCTCAGGGGCTGTGCTTCCCTGGTTAACCCTTCCCAGCCAGGCACAAAAGAGGCTTGCACTTGTTGGATAGACACAAAGAGTTGGTTTCCCATCCTCTCGCCCTCTCCACCCTGGGCAGGCCTTCAAAGGCGTTCTGCAGCTCCTCCAGCTGTTTGTTTGGCAGGATCCCACGTGCTGGCACAACATTCCCCATGGTATTTAACATGCACCTTGGATGTGGCTATGGTCCACTCATTAGCATATGTCATGGCCCGCCCCCAGGCCCCATACACAAAACCTTCACCTCTTTTCCCAGACGTGAATTTAGAAGCAGTGGCTTTTGCTGCCAGCTGGGGAGATCCCAGGTTCAACCCCTGAGGATGGCTAAGGCAGCAGGTATGAAGCAATTACTGCCGTCAAGTAGCTGGACACTACTGTCAGCTGAAAGGTGGTGGGAGCTTCCTCAGCAAGAACTGGAAGGTGACAGGGAGAGGGATGTAGAGCAGTTTTGCGGCTTTCCAAGTTTGCAGACTGAGAGGTCAAAACTCTTTGCACCTGGTACCTCCTAATGTACAGAATTACGGTGCAGCATTTGCTCTGTGAACCCTAGGAGCTGCAGCAGATCTCTGGGCCAGTCAGGATGACCCAGTGATGTCACTGCAATGTCCCACCACAACAGTGTGAGGTCCCAAACGCCAGAAACTCCTCCCCTGTAGCGCAGGGAGCAGGTAATTGTGACCTCTAGCCAGGGCAGGAGTGGGGTTTAAGGACAACCAATAAACACTGCTCTATATTTAACGAAACTCCTCACACGAGGCGAGTCTGGAGATGTCCTTCCCCACTGACTACACGACTGGCCTCAGCTCACTCCGCTTTTACATCGGAGCTTCGGATCGGACCCGGCACACGGGAAATATATTCATTACTTCAAAGGGGAAGCAAACAGGATGTCTGGACAAAGCACCAAATAAAAGGCTAATGACACAAATGGATATTTAATACAATGACTTCCTCTGATTATCCTATAAGGAAACACTTCAAATGCTGTCCATTTTCTACATCCTGCATCATTGCAATGTGCTTCAGAGGCTGGGAGGGGATTTTCCTCACCACACACTGGTCAGGTGGGGCTGTGCCCTTACCTGCCTGCTGCAGACATCATGTACAGCCTGCATGAGTGGCTCAGGGCCCTGAGATGCTCTGCCAAGCAGCAGGATGGGAGCATTCCTCCTCCTCACCATCAGTGCTCAGCATCCCCAGCACAGTAAGAAGGGTGAGAAGGCATTGCCTTGGTGGCTGATCACCTTACAAAGCAATTCCCAGTGATACAGAGGAGACCAGAGTTACCTTTCCCCCTCCATTCTATCCCTGGGATAGCCAGCAAAGCACCAAGAGCTGGGGATAACACCAGCACTGCAAAGCACTCCTTGGGTTCAGCCCCCAGACTCACTCTCCACAGGTCTGTCCCACAGCCTGAGCCATCCCCAGGGCACTTCTGTGCTGGGGGGTCACTGAACAAACAGAGTTTATCCCAAATCCCTGCTTAGATTAAACCAAGACAGGATTTCATTAGCACGGCACTTGTTCTGCTGCTGCTGATCTCTCTGGAGAAAAGACAACTGAAGCCTTTTGCTTTATGGCAACAGGAGGGAAGAGACAAGAACAAAGTGGTTCAGTTTAAAAAAAAAAAAATTGTTTCCAGAGTCACCATGACCTGACGATTGCTTTGGGTTAAACTAAATCCAACCCAATCGGCCAAGAGGCCAGAGACATCAATATGTAGGATTAAGATTAGATTTCTTTTTGCTGGCAAGAGAAGCCTGAAAAACTTCTCTGTAGAAATTACCTTTCATTTCTCTTTAATTTTTGATGTAAAAAACTCAAGTGAGAGTTGAGCTCTGTATGGTTACTAAATAGCAAAAAAATGACACCATTAGGAACACAAAGCTGAATGCAGAAAGTTCCTTTCTGGTTTAAACTCATAGGTTTTGTTAACAGTTATTTCATTCCAGTGCCTAGCCAGCACTTTGTTTAAAAGAGGTCTTTGTTAATATTTTGATTAAGTTAATAAACATTATTAGGCAAACTTGCCTCTACACAGCAAAGGAAGACCTCCTAGCAAAACCAGAAGAGAACATTTGACAGTCCTAACAATTCTAAGATAAGGATATACATAGGAGAAATAAAAAGGAAATTCCCTCAACATCAGTAGTCTTTAACCATTCCAGCAAAATTAAATACATGAATTAAATGAAGTCTAATTAAACAGCAAATTTTATTACAGGCTATTTTCAAGGCACTGTTCTTCCAATAAAGGAAATCTATAGTCTGGGGAGGAAGAGGAATACTTTCTTTTGAAGTCTCACTTTCTTCCAGCAATTTATACACTGTTTCCTGGGATAATTCCACTGGGAAAAAAAAAAGAAAAGAAAAGAAAAAAACCAAACAAAACTAAAACCTCTTCTCCATTTCTCAGCAGCATCCTTGGGATATAACTTACTTTTCTGATGCAATAAAGAGAGTTGTGACCAGTACAGCCATCGCTGGTAGTAATCAGACTCTGGTATCTTTGTACATGGTGTGAATTATAGTTATTTCTATACCAGTGATGCAATAGCAGCTTTCTACCCATCCTGAGTTGTTTCCTAAGCTCAAGGGAAAGAGGTTCATTCAATCCCATCTTTGCTGTACAGCTGCTTTAGGAAAGAAGCCAGTGAATGTTCCATTCCAGGCCAAGAAAAATAATTTTTAAGGATGAGATAAGACAGAATTTGATCCTGTGTTTACAGCCCCCATTGCAACAAAGGCCAAGCCAACAGACCTGTGGGAAAGCCTCGCTGTCTCACAGAGCATCAGTGGCACCGAGAAGTGTTTGCCCCAAAGAGCGAACGCTCCTCCCGAACACCTTTCCTGGAGCAACGCACGGGATTAGCTGCTCTCATTATTTGATAGCTCAAAGCTCCCTATTGATTCCCAACTACTGCTGACACTAAGGATTTACAATTAGTTGCAGTCAGTTTCCCCGCTGGGACAAAGCTGCTGGCAGCAACCCTCAGCAGACAGAGCCTGCGGTCCCATTACCTGCTCACACAGCCCAACACCAACGGAGAAATCAAGATGCAAAAATCAGGAAAACACCTTCATTCAGATTCAAGGCCACCTCCTTCTTCTCCCACAGGAGCTCTAGGCTCCGTCACCTCCTCCAGCCTGGGAAATAAACTCCTCTTCCCTCACAAACGAGCTATTTCAACAGGCAGCAGCTGATGCTCGGCCACTTACTCGCATCCACCTCCAGCTGCTGGCGGATAGCGCAGCAGAGGAGGTTAAGTGTCACTGGGGCTTAGCAGCAAGATTGGACCTGCCCTTCTCCAGCTGCATCCGTTGTGCTCTTGGGGCTGGGCCAGGCTCGAGACAGAGGATCTGACGGGGTGGAAAAGGAAATTCTGTGCATTCCTCATCCGTAGCCTACATGCCAAGTGAAATGCAGCGATGAGCAGCCAGACCGGAGTGCTCGTCTGAGGCGTCCTGCAAGCTGCAGAAATTGCAGTGTTTTAAAGCACTGTTGTTGAGCTGGGTCCAGATGAACCAGTCTGCTGGGGGTATGAAATCATTAGCCCTCCAGTGGTGCTACTGCAACAGGTGAAATGTTAGGAGAAACGTACATCTCGGGATACACCCTCCAAAGATTGAATTCTGACTTAGGAAAAACACCTGCCCCAAAATGTTCTGAGCATGTGATTTTAATTTTCTATGACCTTTTTGTGTGTCTCCTTAGCCAGGCACAAAAATATCCTCCTCAGAAAAATTTCTGCCTGGAAATGATGGTCCTTTTTCCCCAAGTCCTTTTAAAGAAAATTACTTGTCTTCCAGAAATATGCTGCTATGAACAAGCAATGCATTAACTGCCCGTTTGGGGGAAAGGAAAAAAAAGCATGTTCTGCATGGGGAATTCTCTCAATGCTCATCCATGCTCATCCCAGCTATAAGCTGAGCAACCTGATCCAGTGGAAGGTGGCCCTGCCCATGTTGGTGGGGTTGGAACTGGATGCTCTTTAAGGTCCCTTCCAACCCAAATCATTCTGTGATTCTATCCTAACAAACACAACTGTAATGGAATTAAAACACAAAAGCAGGAAAATCCAGCATAAATGCAGTGTGACCTTGATAATTAACAGTTGAAAAAGTCAGCCTTTGGTTCCCTTCTCCCTCCTATCAGTGCATTATTAACTTTGTAAATGGGAATCTCCCACAAGCAGAGTCATGGCTGCTAATCACAGCGTCCTGATAAATGCCCTTTAGTGCCCCATCTGACTTCAGACGGTTTTGGGGCGACTGCACTCCATGCCCACAAGAACACCAGCTCCTTTTCACCCCCTAAAGCACTGTGTGGTTTGCTGGGGTGTTCCAGATCCAGTCACATCCCCTCAAGAACTGTTCACCCCAGGTAATTTTGGTCCCATGGTGTAGCTGGGGTTCCATGAGGATGACGAACATAAAAGACACACAAAGTACATCCCTCTTACAAGAAGTGTTGGAGAAAAGTCTGTCCAATATCCACGCCCAGGGATACCTGTCAAGTATCCTGTGTCCCAGGAGCTGGACTCAATGATCCTTGTGGGCCCTTTCCAACTCAGGATATTCTAATATTCTATGTCAAACCTTTAAAACTTTCAGCATGAGGGAGCTGGAGCCAGCAACACTCATGCCTTGGGGAGAGAAGATTCATCTGTCCAAAACATAACCTGTGCCTTCCCACCCCAGCCTGGCAGACAAAATATCAGCCAATACCACCACAGCACCTCACCCACTCCATCCATGGTTGCTGACTTCGATGGGCCAACAGCTCTGGTCTGGGATGGCTTGGACAGAGCTCACAGCCAGGTTTGAGTCCAGGCATTTCTGGCAAATGTGCCTCTGATTCAACAACATTGGGTTTGGAGACCTGGCTTTTGAAAACACACCAGCTCAGCTAAAAGCCCTAGGGAACAGAATGGAGAAGGGTGCCAGCAGCCAAAGGGAAACAAATTGCTCAAAGACTCTTCCAGGAAGCCGTTCACGCTGTATTGGCATTGGCCAAACAATGTTTTCTTCACCACAAAAACAATGTTTCTGCCACTGCTACCACTAATTTCATTCCAGCGTTGGGAAAACACTCCTGTCTTTGTAAATCTGTTTCCTGAAAGCGTTCATAACCCTCCCGTTTGTACCATTCAGTGTGGGACTCGTTCCAAGCCATAAGGCAGGTGTGTGACCCAGGTGCACTCAGTGGTCACCTCTGGTTGTTGTCCCATCTGCTTGGAGGAAGGTGCAACCCTCCTCGGACACCTTTCCATTACTGCGATCCAGGAAGGAGGATGGACCTCAGGAGGGAGAAGCCAAGAAAAGCAATATGTGAGGCATCATTACAGGGACTTCTCCAGAGCTCTTGGTACTATATCCACCAAACTAGAAGTACCTAGAGGCATAGAAGTAAACTTCTATACTTGTAGTGTACTATAGGTATAAATTATCCCCGAGCAGCTGACCTAAAACCACTTCTTCTTCCACATAAGGAACAGTTTCAGGCTGAAATGACTCTGACTCGAGCAGGTCAAGCTAGGGGCATTGGCCCCACAAGAGAAACAGGTCACAGATCAAGCATGCAGAAGGTATGTGGTGGGGAGGTCACATGGGACACTTTGTCCATCAAAGGGCTCAGTTAACAGCTGTACCTGATGCCAGCAGCAACGTGTCAGTGCTGCCTAAATGGCTTTTGGTGTTTAAACTCGCTCACACCAGTGCTTCTTTCAGCTGGATTTGTTAATCTCAGCATCCTTCCTAAACCATGCCATCAGTGCTCCCTACAAACTGAAGTGAGTCTCCTTTCAGGGCTGATTTCTACTGAAACTACTCAAATTCACATTCCTCCAGCCAAAATGGCCAATGTAAAACTCTGGGATAAATATCAGCAACAACTTGTATTTATTGGGTAGAGCAGAAACCGCTCAAGGCAGGATAATGCCTGTGGGTGCAGCAGATGGAGCTTGTGCTGAGCTGGCACAGGGCTTGCTCTCTTGTTGAAGGACAAGTGACACAAGATCTGCAGCTTTTCTTCCACATTTCTTCACAGAAAACAGTTGGGATCCAGGAACAGCCTTGCAGCACATGTGCTGGGGGTAAACAACTGCACTCACTGCTTCTAAAACAGTGCAAACAGGGCTACAATAACATGGACCGAAATCCTTGCCCTAAAAGGGTTTTTCCAGCCCTGTGTCCTGCGGTCCTGTTCCTTTGACCTTGCCTTTCTAACATTAACACATACCACAAATTTTTCAAAAAGCAACCAGCAAAATGAGATATTTCACTGCATCTGATCCTCCCAGGGAGAGATGAGAACAAAACCTCCTAATGCGTGTTAATCCCATCACCAGAGCACTGCTGAAAGATGGCTGATACTTGGGATAGGAGCACTGGCAAGGCATAGGAAAGCCTATATCAAGGCTCCCACATCCCACCCCACAAGTGGCTGCCTATCAGTGGCTGGGGAAAATATTCTCAAATACAATTTTTTCCATCATAAATAAGTCTGCATCAAGGCTCATCTCTGATCACAAAGCAGGCAGCACCATGCTTCAGGCTCTGCAATCTGCCTGTGTAAGGTGTTGCATCAGGTAGGGGGGTGGCCTGGCAGTTTTTGGGTGATGGGAAGCAAACACACACTGCTCTGCACGTTTTGGGTCAAATCCCCTCCTCAGGAACCCTTGTGCCTCCATCTCAGAAAAACCCAGAAAGAGACAATTTGCATCCATGGGACCTTCAGCCACTGGTCTGGGGGAGAAGAAAGCCTCTGGCAAATCCACTGAAATACAAACAGAGCCTGGATGAAGGGTGACACCTTCAACAGGAAGAAGGGAGAGTCAAGCAGCAATTTCCATCCTGGGGCTGGGGCAGGTGGCAGCAGCAGCCGCCGGGCTGTGCACAGACTTGTTCTCATTTTTGTCCTTTGACCTTCTCCCCCTCAGCAGCTGAGCCTTGTTTACTGGCATTTCGGCAGCCCATCTCCTGTTTCCATTAACCCCCGGAGAGGTGGGAGGCAGAGAAAGGAATGGGTTTGCACGCTGGGTGGTTGGTGCTCTGTACGAAGGGCAGTGAGCTGCTCTCGGGATACACCACGGGGACAGATTTATCCATGGGGGAAGCATGGAGACGGCAACCTGGCATGGGCTGTCTGCTTTGCCTGGCCCACAGCACCCTGGGAGAGCCACAGCAGTTATAAGGACTCTGGAGCCACCAGCTTTGCCTCTGATGCTGCACATCTGGGGGGCTTCACTGTTCTGACAATTAGACAGACAGTGTCAAAACGAGCCCTCTTTGCCCTCAGGCTGTGTTTATTCAGCACAGAGATGAGACATTTTCAGCATTCCTCCACCGAGCCCGACCTTGTAAGAGAATAAAATCTAAAGGATCTGTCCCCAGCAAATGACACCGTGGAGACTTCAATGCTCCTGAACAGCCGTGCCCCATGGGTTAAATCCAAGAGTTTAACATAAAAACAAAGGGAAAATATTGCCCTGCTGACACTGAGAGCCACTGAATGCAACTGATCTGAGCCACTTCTGGCCAAACAGATCAGAGATTAAAGATACCTGCTACAGGCAAGAAGGCACATCACTCATTCTCCCTCTTGGTAACACTGCAGTTACTACAGCACGGCTGGTACCCGGGTTATAGATCAAGATTGTTTGTGGGGACAGTCCTGGGACAGTTCTGAGCCATGCTGGCTATTAGCCAGGCCAGTGCTGCCCTGTGAATGCCCAATTAATTAATGCTCCAGGAGCACGTGTCCAAAAAAAGCCCTCCCAAGTCTTCACATTTTCAGTGCATAGTGAGAAATAAGGTCTGCTCCCCTGTGAAATCATCGAGGTTTAGTTTTGGGGTATTTATATTTATAGATTTCTGCTTATCTCTTCTCTTTTTCTTTTCTCTTTATGGAATCTATTGGTAACAACAAAGAAGAAATTTCATTTGTGCACCACTGCCAACTGCAAGGCATCAGCCCTTGGTTTGGAGAAACCCCACAGCCATTTTCCAAGATAAAGGCTGATTTTAATGACAAGCTGCTATGCAGTTATTCAGGATGGATAGACAGACAGACTGAATCTCCTTCTACTCCTAAAGTGTTTCAGTCTGGCCGCAGTCAGTCAGCCTGGCTTAGCTGTAGGTTTATTTGCCATACAGGGACCTGACAGATAATGAAGGGCACAGATTTATCATTATTCCTGCAAGTACAGGCTCCCCACCCTGTGCCTGGGAATTAACAAATGGCACAAAGAACAAATTGAGGATTACAAGGACCCCTCGGTCCCTGCAATGTCCTGCTTTGCTGCTGGCCCCAGGGACTGAACGCTCCCCTTCTCTTTGTCTGATCTGCACTTGGGCAGGTGGCAGCCCCTCGCTGGACTAGACACCCCCCAAGCATCAGGGTGCTGATGAATATCCATCTAATTAGAATTACGGATTCTCCAGACCAGCCCTTCGACTGCAGAAATTAGCTAGTTTATTCCAATAAAGATGCTAATATGGAGGGCTTTGTGAAGGGCGAGAAATTCCCATTGTCATTCAGAAGCAATTTGTAGCGGATTTGAAGCCTTTGAAAAGGTGACGTGCTGGTGGCTGGGTTTGTATAATACCCATCCCCGAAATTCACAGCTGAGCATTCTTCCCCTCCATATGCTTCAGCGCTGCCCAATTTGTATTCCCCGGGTGAGGAGGCGCTGGAGCGGAGCAGGGAGTGATAGCGAGTAACCAGCAGCGGCAGCGAGGGGAGGGCGGCCGGTCCCGGGGAGGGAGGACATCAGCCCTGCACGCTGGGGCTCCACACGGGCTGAAGGGCTGGGGATGCTCACCTAATCTGAACGCTGGGGTAGGCAATGCACAGCCTGAAACAGGGAGAAGGGTCTCGGGTGCCTTCAGACATTGGTACCAATTATTTAATGCTTCTTCAGGGTCTTCATGACATTTTGCTGGCATTGAGACCCTCCACATTGCTCCTTTCTTTTGGAGTTCAGACCTTCATTACTCTTTATTTCTAGTGACTGATGCTGAAGCTAACACCATCTCTCCAGAACAACCCCAAAACCCTTAGCTGAACTTTCGAACTGAATTTAATTTTACCTCACCACACACTCTCCACATGCAGGCTTCTGAACTGAAGGCTCTTCTGGTGGTGTCCTGCATGAGTCACCTGATGGGACTGAATTATCGGGAGAGGCCTAAGCTCTCCAAATTGCTTGGCAGGTGACTTTTTACTCACCTTCTAACCAGACTTGTCTCTAACGCACCACTGTCTGCAGCAAACCTAATCAGCATTTCAGGAACAAAGCACTTTGCAAACTGCAACCTAAATTCACATAAAACCCTAATGCCTCCCTAAGCTACTTTTGTAGATCGCTCTAGGAGACATAATGATGTAAAAATGTTTCTCTAACAGCTGCCTGGAAATGGAGGTAGAGCTCTGCAGCACAGAAGAGGACTATTTTTGTGGAGAGGGCATCCTCTTTGCCACTGACCTTCTATCCTTTCCATCTTGTGACGTAAAGTCAAGGAATGACAGCAGAAGCCACGAGCAGCTGGGGCTGCTCTCCAGAAGTCCAGATGCACTTGACTCCTGTCCGTCTCTCTGTCTCTGTAGCTTTATCCATGCACAGGCTGGCACTGAATTCCACATTCGCTGTGGATTGCGCTGCTCTATTAAGTCCATTAAGTGACAGGGGTTGCTCTACTGTAAATGTCACTCCAAGGCCCTCAGTCAGGTATTTCAACTCATGCCTAAATTTAAACACAGGATGGCCATGCTGAACCCAAGGGACTACTCCCGTGCCTGCTGCAAATACCTTGAGGTCAGATGGTTTAGAAGCACAGGTAAGGGAGGAGGAATATTTCCACCTGCTCAGGATCCCGCCTTTGCCCACGGGCCATGGCCCCACTTAGGAGAGGACAACACTGACCAGGTCAGAGCCCATAAATGCTCACTCTCAGCCACGGTGAAGAGTTTCACATCTCTGGGAATGAGCCCATCAGCAGCTGCAGCTGAACCAGTATCAGGTTTTGATGTTTGAAGCAAGCATCAGTTTAAAACTAATAGATAGAAGAATATTAATAGCTGCATAGGCAAAAAGGAGGTTTGGTCCCCAGCCAGGGCAGCTGATGCATCTGTGAGATGTTGCTTGGCTGTGTAGCCTGGCTTGCCACGGGTCCCTCGTGTGACCAGAGAGCAGATGAGGATCACACAGAGTAGGAGAGCGGTCTTGGCTGAGCTCAACTTTGTACTCTGAAATAAGCTAAATTCAGCTCTGAAACCCCCTGAGTAGGGATTACAGAATCTGTTTGTGATCACAAAGCGCTACATAATTGTAACTGAACACTTCTTTTCTTATCTTATTTGCAATGTTAATATGAACTTTAATGGAAAGGAAGGGGGGGAAATTGTTTCTCAGACATTTTCGCCAGCACTGAAGCAATGCTTTTTGCATTACCTACCCAGAAAGAATAGCTTCATTTGCACAATAACTTTTTTTTAACCTCTTGAAAAATGGAGTGAAGATAGTATTTTGGTTTTGGTTTCCAACTAGCTTCATTTTCTACGTGGGGCACAGAACTGGGGAGTTTTCTCTGGTCCTTGATGAGGACGCGGCCATGGTACCTTCCTCCCAAATGCAACATGGAAAGGAGAAAGGAACCAGTATCATCAAAATGTCCCAAACAGGTAGGTCAGGCTCAAGCCAAGGAAAAGTGTAAAGATCAGGACAGAGACCCAGCAGCACGTGGTCACAGCACCTCCACACTGAAGCTTTCACAGGGAAGAGGGGGAAGGAAAGGCTACTGCGCTCCAGGAAGCAAAAACACGGCCTTGCAGTCCATCCATCACTGATTCCCTGGTTCACTCCAGTCTGGTGACATCCACATCCTTCCCGTGGTGAAGAAACCCCACAGTGCACCCCACGAAACAGGCTCTGTCACCTGCCTGGGGGTCGGGTCTCACCTGTGTGTGTCTGTGTTGGCAGCTCTGTGGCACTGGAAGGATGAACACATCCCCCTGCTCCCCAGCTCCTCCTCTCCTCCGTGGCTCCACATGCTTTAGCTCTGCAGCTCAGGCTCTTTGGGACCCCATTTTAGTGCAGCCCACGATGCACTGAATGCGGGAAAGGGGCTGGAAGGAAGGATGTCCTTCCTCGGACACACAGTCCCCATGGGAGGTTTCCCAGTGCCACCATCAGCCCTACCAACACAGCTGGGTTGTCACCTCCTGAATGGTGCCATTGTTCCTGCCTCCAAAATAAAACAGACACAGGAGGCGTTTCCACCCAAAGAAAACCAATTTCCACTGGTGATTTCTCCCTCCTTGCTCGAGAATCCTCCCTCCCTTTCAGGGCCCCCCGTAGCTTTCCTTTGTGCCTCTTCCAGGATGAAAAGAGGTAGTCATTGATTGTATTAATAATTCAGGGCCTAATCTCACAGACGGGTGTTCACAGCCCGTGAGGTGGCAATCTTTCATCTTGAGATCAGGATCAGCCAGATCTTTTAGAGGTCAAGGAAGATAGCTGCAGCATGGAAAATGCCTTCAAAATAATAGGTTTAGGCAACCCTCATGCATGGATGAAAATGGCAGATGAAAAGCTCGTGTGTCTCACGCTCTCGGTTGCACCTGCATCTCAGCCTGGTGATGCCCACAAAGTCTTGAAGATGATTTCCATCAGTGTCAGTGAGCTGTGATCTCTCCCACATATCCCATGGCTGGGGGGCTGGAGCTGGATGATCTTTAAGGTCCCTTCCAGCCCAAACCATTCTATGATTTTACGGCATGTCCCAACCCATCAGTATTCCCCAGGTCACCTGAGCCCTCCTGCTTCTCAGGGCAGCCACCTGCCTCCTGATAATGAGTCTTGTGCTACCGTTCCTCTTCTCCCACGGCCAAGCTCCTCCTTTAACTGCCTGTTCACTTGTGTTGTCTTAATCATTTCTGGAAGGACAAACTCTACTGGCACTATTTGCTTTGTTTGGTCTGTGGCCAAGAAGGTCCCTGCACCGGCAGAGGGGCCAATTCATCTCCAGGACTAAGAAACTGGTCACAGGCACTAAACTGGGGATTCACCAGACAAGCAAAGGAAAGGGAAATCTGAATATGCTGGATTTCATTTTCACCTGGCTGTACTTTACACATGGGGACCAAATTTACATCAGTACTCTTGGAGTCTCCCTGCAAGGACAAGCCCACCCACCATCTCTTGCCCCAGGACCCGCAGTTATCCCCAGCAATGCCCTGCCAGCCAGGTGTTGCTGTCACCACAGGGGCGAAGCTCATGCAGAAGGTGCCCGTGAAGGGCCGTTGTTACTCCTCCACCTCGCAGGGTGTTTATGGAGGAAATGGCAAGGTCAAAGACATGCACCTTGCACCTGGAACTGGAGGTGCCAACTCCTGTTGTGATGCCAAAGATTAACGGGCACGCTGATAAGAGCTGGGGGAAGCGGCCAGCGGAGACTTCTGAGAATTCCCACGAATGCAGCTGTGCTTTGCTGGAGCCTCCCCGCTTCAGGGCTCCTGGTTCCCAACAGGAACCGGGCTCAGCACCAATTTGCTGCCGCCGCAATGCTCTGCTGCTGTTACCAAGGCACCTCAGCGCCCTGTGCATTAGCATTCTTCTGTCTTGCGCTTTGTCTTCTCAGGGAAGCCCTTCCCCAGCACAGCCAAAGCTGCTGCGGTTGCGGTGGCAATGCCTCCCCCAGCCCGTGGGGGCACGGTCCCCAAGAGCTGGGATTAGTAACGCTCCAGTGTACAGTATTTTACAGCCTGGGACTCGCGCCCGACCCACTGTGCACACCTGCAGGAAGGCCTGGGCTTGCCATCACCTCTCCCCCCTCCTCTTTGTCTGCTGCATTCACTTGGGCTCCTCCAAACAAGCAGTTTACCTTCTCCCAGGGAGGGTCTGTGCCTGGTTTCCTGTCTGTGCAGCATCCCAAGCCTGACAGAAGCTGCTCTGTCTCTGCTGTAGCATCCAGACACCACAGTATCCAGAACTGAGGACTGATTCGCAAATAATTATTACGGAAGGAAGCCGTTCCTTCTATAACTGATAACTTATCTGGTATACATCAGGCTTTCCCCAGTCTTGTCTCTGTTCCTGCTGTAACAACTCATCCCCAAACATGTTGTTCCTTTGTCAGAACTATACACTCACTGTGTCCACATTTAAGAAAAAGCCCTTTTTGATGGCAAGGTTTCTGTAGCAGGGCTGTTTAGATTTGTTGTGATTAAATCACATCCATTTTCTAATTTGTACCTTACACACACTCAAATCCCTCCTTAAGCCTGAGCTGCACAGGCACATTTTGTCTTCACCGCTGACTTAATCAAGCAGCGGAGAGCTGCTGTGTGCTCTCTGCAGTCGCTGTCTCTTGCACACAGAGGAGAAAGGGGAGAAAGAAGCACTTTTCAAAGGGCTGCTATTATCCACACACTACGGCGACAGCATATTTAGTGTTTGTGGCTCTGGGGCTGCAGTAACTAATTGTGTGTCTGACACTTTGGTTGGCACAGCCTGGCACCCAAAGCTTTCCCATCGTCCTGGTGCACGTGCATGCCAAAACCAGCCCCAACCGGCCTCTCTGGGAGATGGGTGCTCACCCCAGGGGTGGTGGGGAGACTTGGGGACGAGCTACCACACTGCCCAGCTCTTGGCAATGCCGGGTGCTGGGGCAGCTGGGGTGGGCGACTACACTGAGGGGCTCTTAGGGCAGCCTGGGGTCTCCATCCCTTCCCAACCACACAGTCCTGCCGAGGGCCCTCCTCCCACCCCCAATCCCAGCCTTTGTCACAATTCCCCATCAACATAAAGATGCTCTCAGCACCTACACACACCCCAGGGGCTGGAGAGGGGGGTGCCCCCCTAACCGCACTGCCCCTCCATCCCCTCCTGCTGCAGGTGGAGCATCCTCAGCTCTCCGGGAAAACCCTGAAATCCTCCTCCACGTCCCCCAGCCCTGGCTGCCTGCACACGGAGAGGGGGTGCTGGGGGCCGGGGGTGTTGCAGCGGACACCCCCAGCCCCACCTCCGCGGGGCCGGGGCTGCGCCTCCCTCCCTCCGCCGCTCCTTGCGAACGACGCTGCTCAGCGTGTGCGGAGGGAAGGAAGGAGGAGGGAGAAGGGAAGGAGGGAGGAGGGAGGGGACCTCCCTATCTGGCTCTATCTCCTCCGCTGCCTCTCACATGCTCCGGGAGGGCGATGCGGCTCCCCGCGTCCCGCTGAGCGAGGCCGCCTGCACCCCGCCGGGGCTGCCCGCAGGGCGGGGGGCTGCCCGCGCCCCTCGGCCTCCACCCCCCCGCCACCCCCACTTCGACCCTTGGGGGCTTTTACTATTTTATTTCGTTTGGGTTTTATTTAGTTTTTTATTTTTGTTTCACGTGCCCCTCCTGGAAAAAAAAAAAATATAAAAAAAGCCGGCGCTGCCTGCACCGACCCGCGCGGGGCTGGAGAGGCTGATGCGGCCGCCAAGGTAAGCGGGGCGGGGGCTGGGGGCCCCCCTGACCGCATGTCCCCCCGCTCCCTGCATGGCCCTTCCTCCTCCGGACCTGTTGAGGCTCCCGGTCCCCGCCTGCCTCCCCCCTCCCTGGCCGTTTTTATAAGGAACCTCGATTTTCCCCATTTTCCTTGCCCAGCGCTCCCTGCCCGGCTCGGCGCTAGCTGGCGTGCATGCGGTTATTCATTTATCCTCCCTTCTGATGGTTGCCACTAAAGCTGCTCCCTGCTGCGCTAAGTCAATCGAGTAATTCCTTGCAGACCACTGATGAGAACGGTAAACATCCTCCCCAGTATTTCCCCCTTTCCCTTGGATAGCTCATCCCGGGGCTGATCGCGGTTATCGAGACCGGAGCGGGGACACAAAGCTCTCCCTGAACTCTCCTGGTTGCAGAGTGCTGGGGGTTTACGAGCTCCGAGGGGAGGAAGGTGGCGGGTGACAGCTGGACAGATGTGGGACATGGCAGGGATGGGCACATCTGTGCGCAGGGAGAGGATGGGCAGCTGGAGCGTGGCTGGGCAGGGGGAGCGACTTTGTTCCTGATGTCCTGAGTCCGTAAATAGCCCAAAACCTCCTCCAGGAGACTGGGGGACAGAACACAGCCCCCAGACAGGACAGTTTAGGCGCACCAGCCAGAGCAGCCCCTGTCCAAGCTCGCTTCCACTCTGGGACATGCACGTCGCCCTTCCTAAAAATTATATATATTTATGGAAACCGGGCTGCGTTTGCAAGACAGGTGCTTTTTGTTGTGGTGGTGGTTGCGAGGCAGGAGATGAAAGTTTGGTGTTGTTTTGATGTGATTCTTGATTGCTGCCTGTTGGAGTAATTGCATCGCAATTGCTCAGAGGTAGAATCAATTTCCCCAAATTGAGATTTTAATGGGAGCTCGCAAGCTGCTGTTATGTCATGTGGTTTAAGGCGGCGTTGGATTGCATTTATTTTATAAACTGGATACTTTCGCAGGCGGCGCAGGGATAACAGCACCACCCAGTGGGGCCGCAGCCCCGGCCCAGCCCAGTCCCAGTCCAGCCCAGTACCAGCCCAGTTCGCCCCAGTCCCAGCTCAACTCCAATCCTGCCTCAGTCCCAGCTCCAGTCCCAGCCCCAGTCCCAGCCTTAATCCCAGCCCAACCCTAACCCAGCCCAGCCCCGAGCCAGGCACACCCAGGAGGACTCCCGGTGCCAACTCAAGATGGTCCCCTCCACAAAAACTCCCATTTTCGTTTGCCGAAATACCCACAGAAGTGCTGGATTACAGTTGTTTGGGTTTGGGTTTTTTTTTCCCCCATAACAAGGAATGCCTCTTTCTCAGATATTCAGGACAAAGTTTTAGATCAGCTGAGGACACTGTCACCGAGTGTTTCACACCTGAGAACACAGGAAAGGCATCCTGTGTTGGGTTGTATTTCAGGCCACTGCTGTCAGGAGTTGACACAAGGAGACCTGGGAAAGGTGATTGAGTTTCACAGAGCTTTTTCCAGAGGATCCTTCAAACACCCCTTGCTCAAAGGGCTGCAGATGTAGACTTGCAAACACTCAATGCCATCTCCCACCTTTAAAAAGGATTGAGGAGATGTCCTTAGTTGACCTGTCAGTCAGAGAAGGGGAATTAGCGAGCTATGTTTGCACTTTCTCGAGATGTCAGGAGCTTTTAAAAGCAGCAGAGAAAGACTGTCCCATTACACAGACTGGCTTCTGTCTCTGCTGATAAACACCCAGTTCTCTGCAATTCTTCTGGTGTCCCTGCCCATAGCAGGGCGATCAGAACGAGATGATCTTTAAGGCCCCTTCCAACTCCAACCAAACTCTGTGACTCTATGATTCTGATCATTTTTTGGCAGTTCAGATTTATCCATATTTTCTGCTGAGCTGACATTTGGCCATTTGAACTTGCTCTTGGGAACCTCCCAGCCCATCTTCTATTTTTGCTTAGAGGGGAGCCCAGATGTGAAGAAGATACACTACAGAGATACTGCTTGATATTTACCCCAAAGAGGAGACTGGGCCAGGAAGACCAGCTCCCTGCAGAGAATTAAATATACAGATGGTGAATTCCAGCCAGCCCTCCAAACACTGCTGAACAAGGGATGGTTACATGCTCCCATGTGTAGGAATTAGGCCTCACCCCCCCCGGGGGCTTTCCAAGCAAGGGAAAGGGACAGACACGAATGAATGTTACCAGTCAAAAAAAAAGTTGATGCGATGAACTCTATCTGCCTTAAAATATCCCTGCTTGTTTTGCTTTCTGTCATGGGTGAGACTGGAAGTTTTCCACCAGCCCATCTTCCCTTCCCCTTGTGCAGCCTGCCTGTTTTTCAGCATTTAGAGGTGATTTTTATGGCTGTGGGCTTGGAGCAGGCAATTTGAGGAGAGAGGGTTACCCACTGTGACTTCAGTGGGGGCTGCTGATAATCAGTTAATCTGCAGATGCAAGGAAGCAGGTCAACAAAGAGTTCTTACATTTTATTTACTGGTGGCACAAAGCTGTATTTTTTTCCACTTTTCACAACCAGCCTCTTTTTACATAGCCAGGTTGGTGAGGCTGATGTTTGCAGGGGCAGCTGTGGGAAGGAGGATTTAGATAAACCAACAAACTCCTCTCTGCACTTCGCTACGCAGGAGCAGGTCACTCTTCAAAGCCCAGCTCTGTGCTGCCTGCCCCGTCCAGCTACTGCCAAAGTTCAGTGCAGGGCACTAAGGAGATCTTGGGGGGACATTTTCCTGCTCTGCCTGCAAGGAAACATTGGTAGGGAAGGGGGTTTAGATGTGTATTCGTCAGCTTTGGGTGCATAGCTCACAGACAGTGTCTCTGAGCTTGGTCAGCCAGGGAAATTTCAAAATGATAAAAAATAGAATGACAAGTAAAAGGAAGGTCTTTAAAATTAATTGCAGACATCAGAGGTGGCTGTTACTGCCTAAAGATGTTGGGGTTTATTCGGTTCTTATTCAGAGGGTTTTTTTCTTTAGTAAGGGAATTGTTCAGAGCACAAGTGTTTGCTTTTATTTCCACAAACATTTTTGGATCAGTTGTCAAGCTTCTCCAGACAACAACCTAGGGGATTCCACTCCAAACTTCCTTTCTTCCTCCTTTAAGGAGCAGCTTGCTTTTTGCTGCTCTCCCCAAACACACATACACCCCTGCAGAGCACTTCAGGATTAGCTTCCTGCAGGAGTGATTATGGCTTATCCCAGACAGGCCATGAGTTGAACACCGTGTCCTGAGGCAGAGCAGGCAAAGGCACGAGTGTGGAGATAGTGGTGTGAAAAGTGGCCGCACAGAAAGTTCATGGGAGAGTCAGGAGCAGACCAGGAGCCCCAACATTCATTCCTCTAACTACTAGCTGCAGCCCTCAGAAATACCCATGTTTACTATTTTAGCCATATAATTACAGGTAGTGAATAATTCCATTAGGGAGGCTGTAAGAGCAGCTCTCATCTGCAAACCTCTGGCTTCAAATCAGCCACATTCACTCAGCCCCACCGAAGCCCACAGCCACGCACGGTGTGACGCAGGGCAGAGAAAAGCTAAGTTCAGCCTAGTGATCCCAGCTGAGCGTCCCATGGGAACCGTGACTCCTCCAGCATCCTGCAAATACCTCGGAGAAGGCTGTGATTTGCGTGTCACCCCTCCACAATGACACCAAACACGGGAATCAACGTGCAGATGACCACGGAGGTGCCTGTACCCCAGAGCTGAGCCGCTGCAGTGGTTGCATTTCAGTGGTGGGTGGTTTCCCACATTATGTTTGCAAGGAGCATCAGGCTTGGTGCTGCCTAAACAGGGAGTCCTGGATAGGCTTTGAGAAGGAAAGAAGTTGGGGGAAACACAGTCGCTCCACATTTCCGAGCCTAGCTATCCCCATTAAGCAAGGCAGAGATCCCAATTTCACGCAGCCTCTGATTCAGTAGGCAATTTAAAGTCCAGATCTTTGCTTCAGCTAAACAGAAAGGTGAAGTTTATTTCAAAAATGTGTAAGGGGGAGCAGGATTTCAGAAACACACCTTATTTGGGGCCTTTTCCTCCCTGAAGTTATGGTTTGGACACATCTGTTGTTTTCTCCAGCGAAATCCGCTGCTTTGATCGGTGCCAAGAACAGCAATCCCATTTGCAATGCATGATGCAACGGAGCAAAATCAAGGAGAAATTTTTACAAACTAGAGCCAGGGGCATCCGACCGTTGCTTTATGGCAGCGCAGTTTTCCCTACACCAAAGGCGGAATTTCCATCAAGGGTCTTATTTTAACTATAATGCCTCAAACTGGATTCCAGGCTATCGCTGCAATGTGTCAGCCTGCCCCAAAACGGCAGTACCAAAGTGGTGCTTTAGGTCAAACCATCAAAGCAGCCTCGCAGCAGCTATTTAACAGCTGGGTTTTAAAAGTTCATAATTCAGACGGGTTTTTTTAGTTAAACAGATCATGTTAGATGTCATCAGTCAGGATAACAGCAGAAATTATGTTTTTCATTTTGAAATAAAAGCAAAAGTCGCATTGCAAGAGGAGAGGGTGACAGCAAGAGGAAGGGATTTGAGGTCTGAAACCCCATCCCCTGGATCTCCCCCCTTTTTCCTGGGCTCTCCCCAGCTCACAGACCCTCTCTCTCCTCCCCCCAGGCCCCTTCCAGCTCCAGCTGCCTACACATCCCATCAGCAGGCATTTCTTCTTGGGTGGTAGGAGCAGCTGGCAGGGTTTGGACATATTTGCCCCTGTTTGACATCCCCCACAAAGAGGTGCTTCGAGTCGGCGTTCCTCCCACACTGCCTCTGCTACAGGTCTGGATCCGGCCTGCCAGCTTTCATCTCCTGCCCAGCTCTGCCCACTCTGGCAGCTCCTCCGCACACAGAGCTCCCTCTGACTTTAGTGGACACCGTCTGAGCGCAGCTCTAGGACCAGCAGGACCAAGACAGATATTCCATTAGACAGGCAAGGCCACAGGATTTTTGGATCCCATCTGGGTCCCAGATGGAAAAGCTTCAGTGTTTTAATTCCTGGTGCAGCCTGGATAAAGCCCCAGAGAAGCTCCTCCGTTTGGAGGCATGAGGGCTCACTCCCCTCATGGAGAAATAGATAGGTGTTACTAGATATCTTATCTTCTTGGATATTTATTCCCATCTCCTCTTCCTCTTTCCATGGGATATTTGGTGTACTGGATCACAGATTCAATCTGTGAAGCGATGAGATCACAAACTCTTGTTGGAAACTTTAGGCTACTGTCACTCTAAAAAGTATCCTTAAGGATGTTTATGAGGTAGAAGAGGAGGTTTCCAAGAATAACTAGAAGAAATGTGAAGAATTATCCCAGGCGTATACCAACCTGCAGGAGAATAGTCCCATGGTCTTACACAGTTTGGAGAAGGGTTGTCTAAAACAACCAGCATCCTTTTATTCTTTGTATAAGAACCCCAAAAGAAAGGAGATGAAACATCAGGATGGCAAGAGGACATGCCATCAAAGGAGAGCTAATGATCCAAAACAGGGAAGTTATTAAAGCCTACACCCGTGGGCACCCTCATTCAGAAGTGGTCTTAGTTCATTGTGGCTAAAACATCCCTCAAGGGAAACTTTAAGAGATCCAAGCTAAGTGGATGCCTTCCTCCTGGCCTAGCCCTCTCATGGGTGGCACAGACCCCTGGGATGGCGGGGATGCAGATCCAATTTGCTCACCTCCGCACGCTCTGGCACTGCAGGAGGTGGAAAGCACAGGATCTTGAAACACAGCAGGCAAAGGCGTGTGTGCTCCAAGCTGCTGCTCCATCTGATGGTCTGTGAGCAGGCAGGGTTCTCCCAGGGCTGCTGCCTGCCTGGGACTGCCCAGAGGGTCGCTAAGGGGGGATTAAAAGTGAGACCCTGGGACAACCCTACCAAAATAACTGGTGAGACTTTCCCCCAGCAAAAGCTGAACATCCAGATCTGCACATGGGCTGCTGGTGCAGACAAGGCAGTGGTGGAGGTCTGAAATAGTGTAGGTATTGTTTAGTCATCTCCATCAGTCCTTGGTGGGCTGGCAGCTGGATTTGGGGTACCTGACAGTCGTCCCCCTATCTAAGGACTGGCAGTCTAATGATAAGGATCTATGAGACGTGCTGTTTCTGAGTCACCTGGGGTTTCTTCACCACTGCCAGTGCCAGTGCAGGTGCGGGTGAATGACCTGGAACTGTTGTGAAACTCTCACCTGCCATGGTGCCAGGGCTGGGAAGACGTGGAGAAGCCCCATGTGGGACACCATCCCCCAGAGGGGCTGGCGACCTGCGTGTCGCTGTCAAAACCCCTACCCCGCACCAGCTGCCTAAAGCCTCCCTGCCTCCGTTTCCCCCCTCTGCTGTACGACAGCCCCTTTACCCCAAATTGCTTAATTTTTGGGCGATCCAAAGCACTCTTGGTAGGCCCACGGGAGAGGGGCAGGGAAGGCACAGCGGGTGTTGAGATCCCACGGGGTGGGAGGAAGCCCCTCTCCCAAACTGCCACCGAGCTGCGATGACTGACGGGGGGTACACATCAAGAGCCCCTCCCGCTGCCCATCCTCCGTGGGACCACCGCCACCCCGTTCCCACGGGGCATGGGACAGCTCAGTGGCTCCATCCACAGCTAAAAGCCCCTGGCCTGGTTCTCCCCGGCTCTTTTTCCCCGCTCCCTCCCTCCCTCCCTGGCTCGCATGGCCGCGGCCGCTCCCGCCCCTTCCCGCAGCATGGCCGGGGAGGCGGGCGCGCTCGGAGGAGGAGGTGCAGAGGAGGATGCAGGCATTGGGAGGCAGCGGGATGATTGATGGTTGGGGCTGGTTTGTAATGGGAGGGGACGGAGAGGAGGAGGAGAAGAAGGAGAAAAAGTCTGTGTAATATTTCAGTGCAAAGCCCGGAGCTGGGGCTGCCCGTCCCTGCCGCGCTCCGCGGAGCCATGTGGGGCTTTTGATTTCATTTTTTCCCCCTCAGTTCTTTCTTTCGATTGATTTATTTTTCCCCCTTTTTTCCTCCCTCTTCCTCTCTTCCCTTCTCCTTTTTTTTTTTTTTTTCTTTTTAAACTTTTCTTCCAGGGAGAGGATAGAGGTTAAAGCTCGAGCTGGATGGATGGGTATGGGGAGAGGGGCAGGATCCACAGCCCTGGGACTTTTCCAAATCCTCCCTGTCTTTCTCTGCATCTTCCCTTCAGGTAAGGAACAGCCTCTTTATTTTGCAGACCTTTTCCCTGTGTTTCTGGCAGCCCTTGGATCGCCGCCCCCGTTCCCCTGTCCCTGGGCCTCTTTCCCTCTCCCTCTCCTCGCAGCAGTTTGCCACATGTTTAAAATAAGCAAGTGGGGCTCAGTTTTGGTGCGTGCCCCCCCAGTTCCCCGTTCCCCAAGCAGTCGCGGTGGGTGTTTTTCCTTGACCTCATCTTCTTTGTCTCCCCGCTCCTCATCCCACAAGGAAGGAGATGGTGGAAATCAAAGCGTCGAAGGCAGCCGGGAGGTGTTCCTGACAGCTCCAGGTTACCTTGTTCTCCCCTTCCCGGGTGCCGTGAAAGGAAGGGGGGACACTGNCGCGGCGGGCGGGGATGCGCGGGCGCTCCGGGCGGGCGCCCCATCTCCCGCAGCTCCCCCCGGCCCGGGGCTCTGGGGGCTCAGCACCCTCGTTTGGTTGGAAACCTTGCTCCGGCTGGGCCGGGAGCTGTTGTGCTGTCCGAGGGCGGGATGGCAACCAAATGGTCCCGCGAGCATCGGCACCCCCGGGCCGGCCGCTCGCACCCGCCGCGGGGCTCGGCCCCCCCCCGCCGCCCCCGGGCCCGCTCTGTG